>CM017917.1:19308354-20521787 GCA_008369825.1 Triplophysa tibetana
TTGGATGTTTAACTTTGGGACTTGAAATCTTAAATAAATCAAAGCTTGTTACATTTTGAACATCTTCAATGTAGTCAGATTTTATAGAGTTTGCAGAAATGTTCTGATGGCATTTTATTAAACCAGATATTTGAATGAATCGTTTTATATCAGTAAAAGTATCATGTTTTTGAAGGATGGATGGATTACCATTTGTACAGTAGATTAATTACTATGCCATGAAGTAAATTTTATTGTGTCATTTGATGGTCAGGAGGACATCTCATGTTTGATGACAGAGTTTCAGACTCAGGGGAGGAAGCTTGAGGAGCAGATCTGTAAAATGGACTTTAATAAATCTCGAATCACCGTAAGTCGTCACTGTCAAAACTCTACCCGAGGCGTCCTGATTTACACCATTCCAGTTATTTATCTTCAAAACCGTTAAAGTCACTTTTCATGTGTCTATTGTGGTGGTTAAGATTCAGTCTCAGTTTCCAATTTCCCATAAGCTTTGTACCTTTAACCACATGACATTATAAAAGCCCTTGTCGTTGTGTAGAATGAATCAGATGTGTTAAAGTGGGTGGTGCGGAAGGAGTTTGGAGAGCTACGCCGCTGTTGGAGCTGGAGGAGGCAGGTTTTATGGAGAAGGTGGAAAACGCAGCCTCCCACCCTTATCTCCTCAATCCAGAGACAGTCTGAACAAATGAGCCAACTGCTGGCCAAGATCCAGTCTGCTGAGGCCACACTAGATGCTTTGAGCAATGACAGCCATCTGGAGTTCATCGCTGTGAGTCAGACTTGTTTCTCAGGGTTGAGTTATATTTACAAATCAATGTCCGTAGACACATACTTTACCTATAATCTACACTACAAGAAACTGTCAAAATTTCTTTAGAATTATTTCCAAGAAAATAAATCATTGAACACACACAACCTTTTGTGAAAACAAGGCGACGCCAAACCTTAATGACTGAGAAACACATGAGAAAAAGCAGATTTAATCATTTAATCTCTTTGCACATGCCTATATGTCACTTGAAATCTCTGTTTAAGACACTATATAAACAAAAGCAAAACCTTAAAAAAAGGTAAATGTTATAGGGTTATGTCCATTATTTATAAAAGTTTGTCATGTACAGCCGCAAATAAAAAAAAAAAACTAAGAGTCCATTCCGAATTTTATTTTATTTAGCATTTCTAGTATTGTGTCCATTCTAGTCCAGTCTGTTGAATTTCAACAAAATCAAACCTCAGTTGTGACATAAAGCCATCAAACAGCAACATGAAAGACAGACAACATGTCAAGACACATGAAAACTGAGATGAAATCCAGGTTATCATGTAAAAAATAGTTTACTGTTGTATAAATTGCTAAAAGTGAATACGAACTGTTTTCTTTGCAGTATTTGGGGTCTAGCATATTTTCTGTTATTTTCAACTGTTTCTCCAGTTTAAGTTCTGCAAATAAAAGCAAACAGAAACAACATTTTTGATTTCAATTTGGGACAAATATTGTTAGTAGCTCACAGAATGAACACACAATGATAATTTCACCTAAACACATAGCTATAAATAGTAAATTGAGAAACACAGTAAATACGTTTGAAACGGTCTCTTAATATTTCCACAGCTGTATGTACTTAAATAATTACGTTTTTAAAATAATAATAGTTGCATTTTATTGAACATATCAGAATCTTTGCCTCAATTAAAGTTTCTTTTCTTACAGAAATATGGATCCATTGCTCCAAGGTAAGTAACTATATTTTGTAGAAGAAGATTGAATAAAAAGTGGATTGTTGACTGTTTTTTGACAAATTTAGAGTTAATTGTAGTGTGCAATATTATCCTTAGACGACAAAATCTCTGTTTTTTTGTGTGTGTTATTGGTTTCTATTGCTGTGCAGATTGCGTGAAGGCCAGCAGAGGGAGCAAAGAGATGAGAAAATATACAGCTCCATCCAATTTAATCCTGGATTCAGCACAATGACATCAAAATGTATGTGTGGAAAAGACTTCACAGGAGAGTCCTGCCCGGTAAAACTATTCTTACATACTGATAACACTGTGCTACATATCTTTGAACAATATCTTCAGACTGTACTAACACGTCACGATAAGAATGACTAGATAAATACAATATTAGTACATATATTAGCTAAATGAACTATAACAATGAGCAATATGGTAATATTAACAGTTGGTTATGTTAGTTAATACCATCACTAACTGATATATTCTTTTTAACATTAACTACACATTAAAAGCAGCTTTGCATTATTTACGGGACAACACAGTAAACCCTTTAAGTTTATTTCAAAGAAAGAAGCAAAAGCAAATAACATGACTTCTACTTCAGCAAGGACCTATAGATATATGCTGTAGTAAAAATGTACAGGCTTCTGTCCTTCTGAAACCTTGTATTTCCATATTTCGTGATTTAATTTATTCGTCATAAATCATTATTATTAATCACTCATTCTTTATGTTTGCCACTGGCTTTAAAATATCTAACCAATACAAATTATTTAAATAGCTTGTCATCGTTGGCACAATGTAATCATTTAAAAAGTAATTAAGAAAACTTTAAATGTTTCTTCCGTTTCGGGGAAAACAGTGAATTTGTCCATAAGAGGTTTCAGAAGGAGAGCGGCGGTATGATTAAATATAGTTGTCAAGCTCAAGCACAGTGAGGTTGGGTTCTCATGTGTTTTCAGGATGGTTGTAGAGTACATGCTGCTGTGACAGCTACATCAGTGGGAAGCGTTTAATTCAATCTTAATGGTGGAATAAAAGTGCTTCCACTGAACTATTGCCTGAGAATGCAATAAAATATTAAGATTGGAGTTTCATTTCACTTGGCAGGACAATCAATGTTTTTTTGTCATTCATTAGTACAAGCAAAGAAATAAGCATAAGAAAGAATGAAACTATTTTTATATTGATTGATAGAAGGGAAAACAGACCTTCATATACACATCGTTTCCTAGATTTATACAGACTTAACTGTATACTTTAACAAAAGAGTGACAATGGCAGGTGTCATATATAACAAACACCCAGAGTAATATATTCACTCTATTATTTTGGTTCAGAAAACCAACACAATAACATAGTTTATTGACTAATGCTTTCCAAAAAAGTGACTTTCCAAAATGTCTTTTGTCTCAGGACCTAGAATAAGAAACTGGACGACTAATATTTATTTGCAGGATATATTAACAGATATGCAATATAATTTACATTACTATGTTCGTTGAGTCATGTTTTTATTACCTTAGAATGAGCTTTTTAGAAATAGAAATAAGGTCCCCTTACATGTTGTTTCTACAGTAGCCCTAAACGGACAAACTGCTCTACGGAGCACGTTTCGTAAATACCTTATCTCCTTCGGCAAAGAAGTAAAAACATGACGACATTTTAGTCCTGTGTCAGTCACCGTAGTGCTTGGAAAGGGAGTTGTGAGCGGCGGAGGGAGAATTTGATTGCAATTTGCAATCTCACCACTAGATGACGCTAAATCACCAATACTGTTAAGTTAAGGTCAGGTCAGCTGTAGGGAACTCATACATTTGTTAAATGCTGCATTACCATTATTATATATTTATTCTGTATTCATATATACTCTGTTCCTGCAGCTCCAGAGCACTTGAAGTTTGACTCCTTGACAGCCCACCCCATGCTGCATCTCAGTAAAGACAGCACCAAGGTTGAGTGTGGCGTCCTCCTCAATCGCCTGCCCAATAATCCCGAGCGTTTCAGCTACAGCTACTGCGTGCTTGCCTCTCGGGGCTTCTCCTCAGGCAAACACTACTGGAAGTCCAGGTGGGCCCCAAACCCAAATGGCGTATTGGACTGATCAAAGGAACCGCGTCACGTAAAGGCAAACTCTTCAAAAGCCCAGATAACGGAGTGTGGCTGATGGGCCTGAGGGAAGACCGCTTGTACGAGGCTTTCACCACTCCACGGGTATTGCTGCCCCTCAACACCCACCCGCAGCGTTTAGGAGTTTTTCTGGACTACGAGAGCGGACAGATAACTTTCTATAATGCGGACAGCGAGGATGAGCTTGGATTTATCTACTCGTATCAAGCCGAGTTGCAGGGCAAAGTGTTCCCGCTGTTTGATGTGTGCTGGCACGAGCGCGGAGCCAACAAGCTGCCCCTCTCCCTGCCACAAGCACTCACTAACAGATAAAGAGCTTGATGCTAGAACTTCTCCAATAATAACACTGTCCTTTCAAGTTACGGTTCTTAAAGGACCAGTGTGTACTTTTTGGTAGGATCTTTCGACAGAAATGCAATATAACATACATAACTATGTCTTCAAAGGTATATAAAGAGCTTACATAATGAAGCACTGTGTTTTTATTATCTTGCAATGAGCTATTTCTATCTACATACACTGCCGGTCCCCTTACATGGAATTCTCCATTTTGTTTCTACAGTAGCCCTGAAGGGACAGACTGCCCTACAGAACGTGTTTCATTAATACATTATCTCCTTCAGCAAAGAAATGAAAACGTGACGATATCTTAGTCCTGTGTCAGCCACCGTAGTGCTTTGAAAGGGAGGTGTGGAGTGAGCTGTTGGTTGCAATTCACAACCTCACCACTAGTTGCTGCTAAATTTCATACACCGGACTGTTAAATCTATAGAGTGTCAGCAAGACTTGAAGCACAGGTTTTCAAATTTGGCTATTCAGGGCTAATCTTATACGGTTTCATTTCGAGTTTAAATATACTTTTCGTCAACGATATGCGTCTGGAGCAAAAAAGTGTCGAGTCTATAAACGATGCAACTTTACCAACATTTTCAGTGGTGTAGTGAGACGCATGACGTCTAATTTCAAAGTAATTTTGAAGCTATCAACTTAAGTTTGAATCTGTCTTTTGCCAAATAATCTTACATTTCACATAACATATCAGATCATAACAGGAATATATATATATATATATAAATAAAAAACAGGGGTAAGGCAAGGGAGATATTTATTGTCCCAAAAAGTTGGCATCCATTCAATAATTTTAACAAATGAAGTAATTCATACTCTTTTATTATTGTTTGATATATTCTGTTAAACATTACTTTGTTTTCCTTGGAGTTTAATTGATATGGATCCTAAATGAGTCAAGTGGAATGGGTTTTAGGAAGCAGCATTGTGGAAGTCAAGGCTAAAACATGGGATGGAGTTTCACAAAATAGGCATTTTTCAAGTGGAATGGATTTGACTGATGGCGCTCTGAAAAGTTTACAACATATTCGCTAAATTAGACACGGTAAAAGTGAATGGGTCCAATATCATTTGGCTTAAAAAGTGGGTGGGTCCTGTCCCACCCCACCCACATCCAATGGTTCCGACGCCCATGTCATCAACCCTAGTGTTTTCAAGTGTTTTTCAATCAAATAATGCTTTTCAGTTTAAATATTCCTTTACAACAAAGTCTGAAGTGTTCGGAGAAATATCACACATATTTTTAGTTCTCTGTGGAAAGTTGGTGACATCTCTCCCTCTGATTACCACAAGGTGCGGATGTATTAACAGGTGCACAAAAAGCTGTTTTAAACGGTAACGCAATACACCATTATTATTTAATAGAGAGGGATGCTTTAAAACTCATCAATTCTTAACGGAACATCATTGGTAATACGTGTCTCTCCATTGAGTTACATAAACAGACGCTCTTCAAGCTGTGGCTAAAGCAAGATATGGGCTATCGGAAACCTTTATCGTAACTAAACGTGTTTATTTCAAAGTTCTTCAGGTGCTTGATTCAACGAGAGGTGACGTAATGAATAAACAAAACTTCTCTTTCATCTTTGTTCTAAAGGGCAAGCATATTTGATTTGCGAGACTAATTTACAGCTCTATCAGTCAGCCATTGCCCGCTCTTGAATAATAGATCTTTTAATTCTGGGACAGCTGAATAATTGACAGGACAGCAATTTGTTTGTCACATGTTTTTGACATTAGGCCAATGCAAAGACATGTTTCAACTTCAGGTTATTTATAAGGATAAAAACCACAGAGGGGAGTATAGGAGTATTCTGCTGGTGCGAATGCCCTGTGATGCTAAAAACTAGGGCTGTCAAAATTAACGCGTTAACGCGAGATGATTAATTTCTGGAATTAACGGCGATAATTTTATTAACGCATTAACGCATTCCCGCCATGTTTTACCCACAATTCAACCCCCGCCGCGTTCATTCCTCGTCGCGTAAACAGCATGGGTGACACGAGCGAGCTGGAGGTGTCGGAAGAACCCGTTGGCCCTCTTGATGGACAAGAACTGTAAACTGATTAATATTGTCGAGGACACAGGCCTCGCAGAAGTTTTTAAAGCGGCAACTTTAGACGCATTCTACAAGCTACCGTCGAGAGGCACAGTGATGACTAAATCAACAAACTATATGACGAAAACGAAGGAATAGGATTTGGCTTCCGCGGAATATGTTGCTTTGACAGGAGACCACTGGACCTCCGTTACTAACAACAATTATCTGGGTGTGACGGCACATCACATAACTAAAACCTGGAAAGTAATGTCGTTTGCTTTAACCTTAATGAAAACAGAAGAGCGTCACTCTGTAGAGGTATGTGCTCAACAGTTTCAAATCGTGGCATACAAGTGAAAAATTGAAGAAAAAAATAGATTTCCTCGAAAAGAAAAAACGCTACATTCACCTATTTGCTAAGAGCAATGGCTAAATTGCCAAAATTGTTTATAATTAAAATAGTTTTTTGGATTTGACAATAATAAAAAAGATGAGACAAATGTAATATCCCCTTCTTGTCATTTAACTTACTGTTCTGAGAAGAAACACAGAAAACGTGAATTTTTCAATCATATTTAGTATTGTGATTAATCGAAATTAATTCAAGAAACCTTGTGATTAATTAGATTAAAAATTTTAATCGATTGACAGCCCTACTAAAAACATTACATTTATGATGGGTTTAGGGAAGGACTGATCATTGGACTTCTTATGGGTTCCTTTAATTCGCAAATCAAGTTAAACTTGTTGTTTTTAGTCAGGACTGCCACACGTAATAGTTGACCATTAAGTGTGTCCAAAAGATTACACATGGTCATGATAGCGCCTCCTTTTGGCTGCAGTGGTGGAGTTGCTTACCAAACTTGGTACTTATTGGCCGCTTTACAATGTTCATTTTCGGCGGTCTTGTGTCCTCGTGTTCTCACTCTACGTCATCAATAACCATCAAAGTCCGTTCCAATTCTCAAGAACAAGAGAACACAGGAAACTACCTGGATGTGTTCTCGATATCAAGGATGCATTGAATGCACCACAAGTCTGTTTTTTGTGTTCCTTCCTGTTGTAAAAAAACGGTCATTGTTTTCATTGAAATTAACAACTTACAAAATAAAAGTCATTAGCTCCGCCCAACAGGAAGTTAGATGTTTTAGATTTAATATTATTTTAGTGAAGTGAAGTAATGGGGGCCTGTTAACAACATTTATTAAAACATATTTTTTGTGTTCTGCAGAAGAAAGAAAGTAAAAAAAATTTAATGACGAGAGGGCTTGTAAATGATGAAAGAATTTTCATTTTGAAAGTGAACTACATTTACATTTAGCAGACGCTTTTATCCAAAGCGACTTACAGTGCACTTATTACAGGAACAATCCCCCTGGAGCAACATGGAGTAAAGTGTCTTGCTCAATGACACACTGGTGGTGGCTGCCCAGGAAAGGTTCAGTGGTTTATCCCACTAGACCACCATCTCCAACTACTCCTTTAATCTTCCAAGGTTGTGTGTTCATAAGGTTTCAGTATTAGCAGATCTCAAGCACCAGAACACTGATGCTAAGAGTTCATAAAAAACTAAAATAAGTTATGTTTAGTCTAAATTGTATGTCTTTCATCAATTACTTTGCTGACTCATTACAATCTGTTTAGAATTTAGATGACTTTGTATGATGGCGATGATGAACTTCTTCGCATTGTTGAGTATAAAAATTTCAGTCCTTGTTATATTTGACACCACATTTACCACGTCATGATGCACTTTTCACACCTAGGAGCCCTTACCACATTTTTTTCATTTTAACACACTTATTCTTCACACATATACTGTTTTATAGCGACAGTTTAAGTGTTAATGTTTGTTTATCAGGTTATTAACATTTAACTAAATACAAGTTAGTTAGCACATAAACTCTTTTTATCTCCATGTTGCATCCATGGGGCCCTTAGATTATTATAGACACATTGAAAAAATTAAACATATTACTACACTTTCTGCCGTGCATGGATCTATTTACAGTTTTTCTCAGTCGCTTTGGTGCATTTCTCACATCACTATTTACAATTGCACAACAGTTAATGCATTTCTCAAAACAATTAGAACAAACTGCAAAACCTAGTTGATAACCTGCAAAAGCGTGTCACTTGCGCAAAATGGATAGCTCATTCCTCAAAAGCAAGTATTCATGTGAATGAAAGTGTCAGTGTCATCAAGATGAAAAGTCCTTACACCACTGTTTATGAACAAGATAGTTAAATGGCTTTGTCATGTTTTCATTATGACAGTTCACTATCTAAAGGTTTTCCAATGCAAAAAAAGTCAGATTTTGGTGTCACTTCCTGAAAATGCTCAAGACAGCACTAAATACTATTTGCACAGCCATTTGAAAACTACAGTAAAGTTAGACATTACTGTATTTAGTAAGGTATCTGAGTACAAGACACTGAATATGTATGTTTCACATTTTTACTATATATGCTCTTTGCAATTCTAATTTGTTCATAGCATTGTGCAAAAGAATAAATACACCCTTATTTACAACAAACATAAACTCCCTTTGGGTAGAGCGGTGCACAACTGTCAACAATATTGCAGTACATATTGGAACTGAACATACAACATACATAGTACTGTAAATCATTCATGCACATCCAGACGTTCATCTCTGTCTGGCCACATAGTTTCATCTACATCACAGCGAATATCATCTGTTGCAATGCAGCGAGCAAAGTATCTCCTCGAGTGGCGAATCCACCCTCTGCAGGACTCTGCCGTGATGTCATCACATGCTGCATCCAAGGCCACTAGCAGGGCCATTTGGGTATGTGGATGCCGGTCATATGCCTTCCACTTCCAGCAAGAGAAAAATTCCTCTATTGGATTTAGGAACGGTGAGTATAGGGAGGGAAATATTCCACCAGCATCCTATCATGTGCTGCAAACCACTGTCTGACAACATCTGAGTGGTGAAAACGCACATTATCACAAACAACAACATGCTTATTCAGAAGGTCTCCAATTAGACCCCTCTCATTCTCAGGGATTATGTCCCTGTAAAGAGTGTCTAAAAAAGTCAGCAGATGTTGTGTGTTAGATGGACCAAGGCGGGGTGTATGGGTGAGGACCCGCGTTTTCGGAGATGGCTGCACACATAGTAATATTCCCTCCTCGTTGGCCTGGGACATCAATGGTTGCTCTCTGGCCAATGCGATTCCTTCCACGTCTTCTACCTTTTGCCAGATTGAAACCCTCCTTTTTATATAAAATTTGCTTGACAGATTTTGACAACAAGTTCAACATTTTTGTATGTAATGACTCAAGCAATGAAATGAAGACTATTAGTTTTATATGGAATGACTATTCAGCATTCACAAGTTTAGTTAATTTTGACTGACATGACATAATCAAATGATAATGTTATAAAACAGCAGAGAGTTGTATGAAAGCAATTGATGCATGTCCAAAAACATTTGCAATTTGTTGGAAGGAATGAGAAACTGCTACTATGATGTGCACAAATGACTAAATGTTGTGGAGGTTGAACTAAATGTTGTGCAAATGTTAATAGTGATGTGAGAAATGGACCAAAGCGACTGAGAAAAACTGTAAACCCTTGGTTTGTTCAGAATAAAGACACCTTTTGAGTATCAACAGAAATATCTTTGTTACAACATGTTTAGGGTGTTTTTATTCAATATGCATAAAATGGACTAATATTTAAGTTGACTCTTCCTTCGAATAAAACCAAAACATTTTTATTAAGAGAACATTTTGAAAAATGTTTTTACTGTAACAGAATTTTTTTTTTAATTTGTGCACAATAATGACAAACATAAAACTGATTTGTGACAACTTTGCAAATGTATTAAAAGTTAAAAACTGAAATAAGGACATTGCCTATGTATTCATAGGCTTTTCTAGGACACTTGTAATTTTGCTCAGACGGATTCGTTTTCCTTGTTGATGTTTCTACACAACAACTACTGAAGGAGTTAACCTCATGGGACAAATTCAATTGAATAAGTATAATTTGGAGCGGCGCATTCATTTGTCTGTCAAGAATTCACAGGAGAGATGGGTTTTAAGTAGTTAAGTAGATGTTGTTGATCGGATTGAGTTAGGAAGAATGTTCCACCTAGAAGGAGTTGTTAAGGATTTAGCGGGAAAGCGATTTAATGCCCTTGTGAGAAGGCAACACAATACGCCGCTGGTTTGCTGAACGCAGGGATCTTGATGGGGTTAAAGAGTGCAGGAGGGTGTGAAAGTATGCCGGTGCAGATCAAGTGATAGTCCTATAGGCAAGCATTAGTGACTTGAATCTCATACGGGCTTCACCCGGTAGCCAGAGGAGAGAGATGACAAGGGGTGTCACATGAGCCCTTATGGCTGTTGGAAGACGAGGCATGCTGCTCCATTCTGAACCAGCTGGAGCGGTTTGATAGCCTTTAGAGGAAGACCAGCAAGGAGAGCATTGCTGTAGTCCAACCTTGAGATTACCAGGGCCTGGACAAGGAGTTGTGCCGACAAACAAATACTGTGCCTCTCAATATAAGGAGCAACAGCTGAAATGGCATTTCAAAGTAAAAACCAAGACATACAGTCAAAATAACTGCCAGTAGAGCTCTGAGACAGGATTGTATCAAGACACATATCTGGGGAAGACTTCTGAAAATCTGAAGTATTGAAGGCTCTCAGCAGCATGAAGCCTCTATTAATCCTTTATGAAAGAGGTTTGGAACCACCTGATCTCTTACTTGAGCTGACCTCCTGTCCAACCTGAGCCATCGATGGAGAAAGGTTTTTGGTTAGAGAGGTCACCAAGAAGCTGATGATCACTCTGGTTGAGCTCCGTGATCATATGTGTGAATGGGAGAAACTTGCAGAAGGACAAACATTACTGCAACACTCCTCCAATCTGGACTGTTTTGACATTATTGTGCATGGAGAGTAGATTAATGTAACAAAATCATTTAGTGTAGTTCAAGATAAGGCAACAACACAATGAAATGTGAAAAAATGAAGGGGGATGAATACTTTTGCAAGGCACTGTACATTTTGAATTGGTGACAGAAAATAGCATTGAAACACACATATCTTACAACATTTCTGACAGTGTATTTATGATGCTTCAGTGCTAACAGCACAGACGTATAGATATTCTGCCAAGTAAGAGTCACTTTGATTTTTTGGTTTGTAGCTTTATTTTTCAATTCTGGCATTCTGAAATGCAAGCGTTAAACTCAGAATTAAAATCCAAATATACGGTTATTTAATATAAAGAGTATTCTCTTCCTTATTACTTTAAAATAACCAGGATCTGTTTCTGATGAAACTGTGAAGTGTTTGCAATTGAGAGCCATTTTTTAGCAAAATATTAAAATATTAAAAAATAAAGATATTTATTCACAGCCGTCTTTGCTCATTATTACCAAGGCTACGTATATTAGTGGAGGGCACTGTAACGTATATGAAAGCGCTTTGCAGAAAGTACACACTTTTTTATCTTGACACAACATACTTTAATGTGAGGCAGAGCGGTTCACACCTTTAAGCCTTTAACACCTTTTGTTCACACATAATGCATCAAGGACTATTTAAGTCTTAATGTTTGTTTATCTGTTGCATTGGTTGGACATGTAACTATAAATAAGGGCACATCACACAACATCTCTTTATAGGCTGCATTCACGAGGCTCTTATGTTGTGATAGACATTCTGAAAAGCTCTTCATGGTAAGCAAATTAATTGAATCTTCAATTCATTACATTGTGAATGTGTGACTGATCAAAGCAATAAAAACATTGACTTTTTTAGTGCTTCATGGTTCCAAAGTGCTGTTAATTTGGCAAAGTTACTGTTACTTTGTTTCTTATCCTGTACAAATGTTTCTGTTTTTCACAGCTGAATAATACCAAACGCAAAAACACAATGATCCCCGCAGTCCCTCTTTGCGTTTGGCTTCTACTGTTCCTTCCTTCTTTTACAAGCCCAGCGTGCTTTCGGGCCAAAGCAACCTTATGTCAAGATGCAGATTTTGTACCGGGGTCTGACTTGGCTGGGGAAGGCTTCGACATTACTAAAATGAAACGTATAGGGGCCTATGCCATTGACATGAGCAAATGGGAACGTGAGAACAACACGTGTAAAATGTGCAAAAACCCATTCATGCAGGGCAAAAAGCAGAAGCTTCCATCGGCGGTGGTTGACTGGCGGTCCATCCAGAAATGCCATATGTCATTGACCAGCACTGTTTATGACTCCAGCGAGTCCCTGGTGAGTTCTAGCTCTTCCGCTATAGAGAACAACTGGAAGGCTGGTCTGTCAGTAGGTGACTTTTCGAAGAAAGTATCTGTGATGGTGACAGGCACGAATTCCAAACTCGCTGAGTATTCCATGGAGAAGACCAAGAAGGATAAGTTCAGCTTCGTTAAACAGGGGGTGTCCTGTGAATACTACAGGTAGGACAACATTTTTGCAATTGGCTATGTGATGCATGTCATGACTTTGACAACTGTCAAAAACAAATTGAAATGTTTTCAATCTATAGTTTATGTAACAAATTTAAAGTCTCTCCTGTGGTTTTTAAATCATCTATGTCGTGTTTTTAACATGCTTTACAACAAACCATGAGCAAATCATTCAGCACCATTTTCTCTTAAAAACTAAGTTTAATTTCTCTCAAATTTGGAATAAAAATATTGTTTCTGTTTGCATTTATTTGCAGAAAATCATAACTGGAGAAACGGGTCAAAATAATACAAAATATTTTTTCAGACCTCAAACACTGCAAAGAAAGAATTTCATATTCACTTTAATGCAATACGACAGCCAAGTTTCTACATAGGTTTTGGAAAGGTTCAAAAATTATTTTAAGTCATAACCTTGATTTTTAAATCAGTTGTCATGTGTCTTGTCATGCTGTCCGTCTTTCACATCCCTGTGAGGTTTGATTTTGTTCAAATTCAACTCGACTTGAATGACCACACTACAAAGCTGATGTAATGAAAATGTGGATTTTTTTCTGTGGCTATATATTATGTTAAATCCTCCAATGTATTTTAAAATATATATAATAATACATAAAGAATTTTAGTATAATTAAAAATATATGCGCTCGGTTCCTATATATGTATATAAAATTTATAATGTAAAAATTTACTGTATAATAATAATAATTAGCAGACAAAAACCTTTCATTTACTGAATGTATGTGTGTTTTGAGTTTTAACCATTATACACTATGATCCACAGCTATAGGACATCCATCAAATCTTCTGTTCATCATGAATTGAGTCATGAATTTTCCAGCCTTCCAGAGATGTACAACGAGGAAACCAAAACAAACTACTGGTCGCTTGTTGAAAAGTTTGGCACTCATTACATTACACAGGTAGTGCAAAAAAGCAATCCATCTAAAGACCCCTCAGCATATTTTTGCATCTGTCAAACTGTACTTCACTTTCCTCCGTAGGTCAAACTGGGTGGAGGTGTACATTCCGTGACCAGTGTGAAAGAATGCATGGCTAGTCTGAAGGACATCAGTGCAGACGACGTCAAAACGTGTCTGGGTGTGGAGGCTTCTGCAAGCATGGGGCCGGTCAGTGTAGACGCTGCAGTCAATCACTGTAAACAGATGAAAGACAAAAAGCTCAACCACCACAGTTTTTCTCATGAATTTAGTGACAGGTTTGTGCTATGACAGCAATTTGAAATGCAATACAGTAGTTCATAATAAAACTCATCTCTTCCTTTTTCTTTAAAAAAAGGTTAATGACGATCACCGGTGGTCATACCCAAGACCCCTCTCTTCTCTTCTCATCCCGTAATGACCCCGGCGCTTACAAACAGTGGCTCTCGTCTGTACCGGAAAAACCAGATATTATTTCCTATTCATTGGCGCCCCTTCATCGGTTGCTGCCGGTCCGAGACCCAAAGAGAAAACAGTTACGTAGTGCCATCAGTCACTACATACTGCAGAGGGCCCTTGTGAAGAAATGCTCTACCCAGTGTAAAATCGGAGTCGCAAGAAACTCCAAGGAACCCTGTTCGTGCAGCTGCCATCACAACCCAGGCGTGACACCCAACTGTTGCCCTGCACAGCGTGGATATGCTCAGGTAGTTGTGGTTGTGGAAAGGGCAACAGATCTACATGGAGATTACTGGGACCAGACAGATGGCTATGTCGTTCTGACAAATAACAAAAAAAGTGTAGATAGTACACCAGTAATATGGAATAATAACTCTCCTAAGTGGGGCCATTCCTTTAATCTTGGAGAGAAAATTTTGTCAACGGTCACTACGTTGAAACTAGAGGTATGGGACAAGGACAGCGGGTGGGATGATGATCTACTGGGGACATGTTCGATTACACTTAAAGCTGGCAATAAACCTGACTACTGTTCACTTGACCATGGTGGGCTGTACTACAGGACCATAGTAACTTGTGCTCCTGGTTTATCTGGCACTTCATGTTCTAAGTATGTCGGCTTTCCAATGTCCTCTTCTCTGGAGGATATGTACGTGTCACGACACGCACATCCTGTTCCTAAAGATGTGCTGGTGAAAATGGGGGTGCTGTTGGATGAGCGCCTTCTTTCGATAGGTCATCCTCTTAGAAATGTAACCCCAATTTTTGAAATCCCAGGAGCCAAGCACAAAATGTATGAAAACCTGAAATAAGGCTTTTTGCATCAGCATTTGCATCTTCTTATAAGCAATAATTAACTTTCAAATTTTACTTGTTTATTCTGTGTTTCCTTACACTTTTATGAAACGTGTGAGCTTTTTTGCGGTTAATAAAAGAACAAAAGCAGTAATGCAAATAATTGTGTGTCATTCTTTTATGTGAATAGAGTGTGGGGGAGGAAACGTCTGACAGCAACTACTATTTTACATTTTTGAAGATTATTTTCTATCAAATTACTCTCCTAATTCAAAAAGTTCAAATAATTCAAATTACTTTATATAAAATTGCCTTTTTATAAGTACTTTGAATCAGAATCAAGGCTCTATTGCCAAGTATGCTTGCACAAACAATACATTTTTTCTGGTGATAGAAGCTTCCAGTACACACGTTCACATAACTGTCAGGACAAATGGTTATGAAAATTAAAATGTAAAATAATCAAAAAAATATATGTTCACTGTAAAACTTTGCTGTAGTTTTGCAGTAGGTTTGCCAGTAACTTACTGTAGATTTAATTTACAATTTTAAAATAAACTTAAATATTTCTTATATTTTCTTTCATGAAACAAACTAAACATTTTAGGCCACTGTTCTTGTTATGTAAGTGCTTTGTAATTAAATGTAATTAAAAATATTTTTACTAGAAAACTAAACAAAAATGCTTAGGTAGAAGAACTAAACTACAGCAAAGAATATGTAGTATATAAGTATTTATTTATAGATATATTATAACAAAATATGAAGGCTCATTTTACACAATAAAATAAATAATCAAATATAAGAAACATTAAAGGGCCGCAAATCCAGGAATTTACTGCAATGTATAAATAGTCAGTGGTATCCCCAGAATGTCTCTGTAAAGTTTCGGTTCAAAATACACCACAAATCTTTCATTACAATATGTTGAACATGGCCATTTGTGGCTGCAATGGAAAACGCGCCATTTTTGTGTGTGTCTCTTTAAATGCAAATGAGCTTCTGCTCCCCTCCCCGTATGCACATTTGCTTTGGATGACATCCAGACAAGCAATATGGCGGAAAGCGCAATTACGTCTCTATTGCCATATCCAACCAAAACCATACACTAACTGCAATAAAAATCACCTTAATGCCTTGTTCATAAATACAAATTGAATGGAGAAGACAAAAGCATATAAAGAACAACATATGCTGACCTTTTGCTGCATGAAATGTTGGCCATTGATGATTAATCATGTGCATTCATATAACTAACAGACATATTCACTGATATAGTCAAAAATCCACTCAGAGAACTTGTAAATGACAAAGTCTTCTGGGTGTGATGCGTTTTACCACTAACATAACGACATAACACCTGTCTTTGAATCAAGGTAAAGTCTCAGGTTTAACCGCTAACATGTTAAATAAATTATTTAAGAAAGGCGATATAAATACAATGTGTAATACTTACTTCTTCCGGAGATGAAGCTTGATCCCGAACAGCTGGTACTGATCCACTTTTGGGAATTTTCTTTTGGCGAAAACCCAACTGGCCTGAGCCAGGTCTTCCGGGCGTATCTACCAACGAGCCGGGGTCGCAGCGCCTCGAGACACTGGGCCACCGGGTCCCAGAGCTTCTATTTTTCGACCTTTCCGGCAACTGGGAGCTCCAGCTCCCGACCTAGGAATCGCATCAACTCACGGTCAGCGTCGTTCGAATGCCCTGGCGGAGACATTTCCAACTAGTCCTGGCTCGTTTCTCTTCATCTTTCCAGACCAGAGATACTGACCAGTGAATATTGGTTTGTCAATGCAAAAAAAGTGCTTCTTGCCCAGACACAGAGTTCTCGGCGTCAGCCCGGGACTTTAGATCATTAATAACACCGCCCCCCGAGGTCGCTGCGGGCCCAACTTGGGCTCGTCGGAAAGGTCTCCTCCCGGCCTCCTTTTATGCTCCATTTTACATCCAACAACAGCTCACATTTAATGTTTATTATACTTTTTTTTTGCAATACTTGACCTAGTGGCTATATCTGCTCTTGCCTGAAAATGGCTGACAGCGTGTCTCTGGCGAAAGGTGGAGCTACCCGTTCATAAGTCTGACTTTTCGAGCGGTCATGGGCAGGCGTAAACAATGTGACATCAGATTGCTTTGTGTCACTGCTGTGGATTAAAGGAGATTACGAAAAGAAGAATAGATGGATTTGTATAATTTCAGGGTGTTTCTGCACACATGCTTGCGACTCAATTTCTGGTAGGTAAACATTTAAAACTGCATTTTCTGGGATTGCATCCCTTTAACATCATCTTTGCATTTACATATGAAGAGCTCTTTTCCAAAACGCTATAAATCCATTTTAATAGTTTTCATGAAAATGACATTTTCTTACCTAGACTCATACATTTTGTTAATGTTCAATTTATCCTGTTAAATGGTCTGTCGGCTCAGTCTGAACATGTTAAACAAAGATTGTTAAATGAAACAACAATATTGTCGATTATAAATTAAAATTTTATTAAAATTCTTTTGAAAGCGCTATAAATCCATCCTTTTTTTCAAACAAATAGTGGTTTATTTCTTTTTAAAAACAAACAAACAGCAGAACATGAAACGTATGACATCAGGGACTCATACCATAAATTAATATAAATCAAATAAATGCAAATGCACTAAATAAATAACAGCCAAATAAAATGAATAGTAAAAAACTAAATAGTAAAATAAAATAAATATTTTCAATTTCTTTTTTCAAAATTTTCAACCACATACAACAGATAATTTAGAAAAAACACAAATAAATACCTTTAACGAGCGAATTCTGATTGGTCGAGAGGACATATCGCATTTAGGCTAAAAACAGGTTCGGGACTTGTAGCGTTTTGGAAAGAAACTGCATCTTGCATTTTAAACAAGGAAATATAGCGATTTGGCATGAAACATTGATGGAGCAGTGAATAGGTTTAGTACACAGCAAAATGGCATGACAAACTCTTTTTTTTTTATTTGCCGTTTAATGCGTTTTGGAAAAGAGCTCTTCATATTTACAGATATCATGCACACCTGTTCAAAGGGGATATGATGTGTGCAGAAGAAGTCACGAAACTTATAATATTATGTCATGTTTCATGGATCCGTGTGTTCATTCCTGCTTGTTTGTCTCATGTTTGTTGCGGCTAAATGTCGCCCTAGCAACCAGGGTGCTGATTAGCAATCAGCTTGGTGGCACCTGTTGTTCATTGCCGGCTGCCTATATCTGCCCTGCAATTTCTCATCTTCAATGTCAGATCCTTGTTCACTGCTTCAGTTTACCATCGGATCTCTGCATCTGGAATCTTCTTACCTTGTCAACATCCAGTCATTGTCTTGCCTTTGGTCCCTTTATTATGATAATGGTTGTTGTACTTGCTATTGGATTTTGTGTTCTCTTCGCTGTGACATATTATGAATAAATGTGAATTAATTTGCATATTAATTTGTATATATATGAAATAGTATTGTTGTGTGCAATGAGTTAGTAGTTGTAAACTCTGGGATTGAAAAATATAGTATAAAATATAACATAAATGTAAAGTTTATGATGATTTATTATGATTGACAAATTGTTCATGTGTTTTATATGGTATCTTTCCCTCTACTTTTTTCTCTTGTATTCTCTTGTTCAAGTGATTGTTTTGATCTGTTGTTTTGACCTTCTGTCATGCATTTCGAGCAATATGCTAATAACTTGCCAGCAACATTTAACTAAATGTTAAAGCATGTTATTAATGCCTTCCCTGCAGAAAAAATAGACTCTCAATAAATGCTAATGGTTTCCATTAAAATGCCACGCATGATTCATCTGCCATAACACCCCAGCAGAGTTGCATACCAGCAGACACCATAACAGCTTTCATTGAAGCAATACAGCTCCCATTATAACCATTACTGTGTTTGTGCTGGGGTTTTTTTTCCAGCAGGGTTGGAAGTTGTTCTTGCATAGACACTGTCCAATGGGCTCTACGCATTTCACAGGAAGAACCCTAGGCAGTTTCTGGTTGGGGAGACTTAAAGCAGAGCCTCGCAATGTACAGCATCAGCTAAATTTAACTATTTTATCATTTTTCCATTTCTCTCTGCTTTAAGTCTGCCCGAGCGGAAGCTGCCTCGAGTTCTGACCGTGAAACGTGGAAGTGCATCGACCATCTGCACCAAACTTTACATGTTTGATAAGAGTCCTGAGCTAAACACATCTATATGTCAATATCGAGTTAAAGCGCCACCAGATGGCATAAGGCAATATGGCACAAATACATTCAACAAGTCCTATACTTACCTGCCTAAAGGAACAGTTCACCCAAAAATAACTAATCTGTCTTCATTTACTCATCCTCAGGTCGTTCCAAACCTGTATGCATTGCGTTGATGTGCTAAACACGAAGGAAGATATTTGCATGAATGTCAGTTCATTTTTGGGTGAACTGTCCCTTTAAATCCATGTGTTTTACCACAGCCAGGTGGCGGTGTGAAGGTCTTTAATTGTTATGAGTCACTTGTTTGTCTTGATGAGCCATTATCTGCTGATCTTCAAAAATCACATTCTTTGCTTTTCATCATCTTTTATATGATATAAATATGGTATATGATGTTAAGATGCAGTTTTCACACTATATGAAGCAAATGATACAATAAGAGAGACGGTGTATAAACTTTTGAAAAGATGATCAGGGATATTTGTAATAAGGATGCTCAAACACCATAACACCAGCTTAAACTAAACCTAATCTATACGCTGAATCTGATTGTTTGACCTGCAAAGATGTAGATTCAGGAACATGCTCTGTAAGATTCTTTTTTATTTCCCTTCAGAAATCAAAGTGATCCAAGTCCATGCAGTTCACTATGTAAGTGGTAAGTGAAACGATCCAGCTAACAGAGACTGAGACAATTGAAATGAAAAAAATAAGTCAGTGAGTCCTATGATGTTTCTCTCCACCCACCACTCCTCCCACATCACACTCATTCTCTCCACAGGAAGAAACGATCGCTGGCCTTCAATCTGGCTGGAAACAGTTGCCATGGTAATACTATGACAACGCCTTAGTCCATCTCATTAAGTGATGCTATGACCACAGAAGAAAATGAGACTCATAAAGCTAAATAAAATCCTTCCAACATAATGTGCGGTATTGTCCATGTGTGCCCATGCAGCTGTTTTATAAAGACAACTCATCAAAATACTATATAGATGTAAAGACATATATTCGTTACACTGTACTTGTTAAATGTGTAATGACAATAAATTGAATCCAATCCAATCCAATATACATGCAATGCCACAATTCAGTGGCTGAATTGAACAGCACATCCATTATAAACCACAATCTGAGTCAATATTCTGTCCTGCGTGGCTCCCCTTTCATCGTGGTGGGAGGATCATGGATATATGTGATACAGTGAGGGATACTGGCTGGTTAAAGCTGCATATAAGCCAAAGTTTATTATTCAAACCCCTGGGAAGAAAAAAAAGAATTGTTTAGTTCTGGAGTTGCCTGTAACCAGTGTGTGTGTGTGAATAAAGCTATTAACCCCATGTTGCTCTGGGCAGCTGTCTCAGTAATAAGTTTGCTGTAAGGCCACAGAACCAATTTCTTGTGAGTCAAAGGATGAGCCTGTAGAATTTTTGACAACAGGATCAATGTATTCATCCACCTCACTTCCTGGTTCAGTAAACCTCCTAATGTAATAAAGAGCATCTTAAAGCAGCCCTGCAAAGGTGTTTCATCCATTCTGACTTCTTTACAATGTTAAATGTGATGTCTTCTCATGCCTAATATTGTCAACTTGTCAAAAAACGACAAATGCTCGATACACTCCCCCAGCGAACGTACAGGTTTTGGAACGTTTTTTTCGAACGTATAAAACTGTTTTGTAACAACTTTTCTTAGTCCCTTATTGGACAATTCAACCGGAAAAGCACACGGCACACCCACAGGAGAGCAGGAGAAGGAGCATGCACAGATGTCACTTTCAATTGTGTTCAGGATAGAGAGAGAGAGCATACGTTGCGAAGTTCAGGTCTTTGTTTGTTCACTGCATTTGGGTGATGAATGTTATTGAAACGATGGATATAATGCTGGATTTGGAGATTCGTTTGAAACTGATATATGGAGCCGTTCCAGCGCTAAAAGATGCCGGACATATGGTGAGTGAAACTGATGTCTGTGTTTTGTTGACAATGGGTGTGCATGTGCTATGGTTCAGCATACCCCTCTTCCCCACATGCGCGTATGTTTTTGGAAAGAGTCGTAAAGCTGTATGTATCTTTTATAAATGTGATCAAACTAAATACACTTAGAAGATACGAATATGCAATACTACTCTATAGGTACTCAATATTAATATAAAATTGGCAGAAACCCTGTGAGTTACGCCAGCTTTAAAAAAGGCAGGATATTGTATTTAAGGACAAATGCTTGTATAATACCTGCTTTCCTTTTTGATAATCAAACACACAGTGAAACAAAGCTAACAAAATATGACAATTATGACAATTGTTATGAATTCTACTGTATTACATTTATTAGTCTGTGTCTTTAATATCTTATATGACTGCTGCTTTTTTTAAACCTCATATCTGCATGTTTCTTGATTGTTTTTTGTTGTTGTCATAAATCATTATTATTAGTCATCCTTTGTGTTTGTCACTGGGTTTTGCAAATATCTAACCAATAAAACGTATTGAAATGTGCTAACAATATATACACTCACCTTAAGGATTATTAGGAACACCATACTAATACTGTGTTTGACCCCCTTTCTCCTTCAGAACTGTCTTAATTCTACGTGGCATTGATTCAACAAGGTGCTGAAAGCATTCTATAGAAATGTTGGCCCATATTGATAGGATAGCATCTGGCAGTTGATGGAGATTTGTGGGATGCACGAAGCGCCCGTTCCACCACATCCCAAAGATGCTCTATTAGGGTTGAGATCTGGTGACTGTGGGGGCCATTTTAGTACAGTGAACTCATTGTCATGTTCAAGAAACCAATTTGAAATGATTCGAGCTTTGTGACATGGTGCATTATCCTGCTGGAAGTAGCCATCAGAGGATGGGTACATGGTGGTCATAAAGGGATGGACATGGTCAGAAACAATGCTCAGGTAGGCCGTGGCATTTAAACGGTGCCCAATTGGCACTAAGGGGCCGAAAGTGTTCCAAGAAAACATCTCCCACACCATTACACCACAAACATAATTGCATTAATGAGAAGTTGAACAGGTGTTCCTAATAATCCTTTAGGTGAGAGTAGGTGATTAAAAGTATAAAACTAAAGGCCTATGCAATCATTTCCCGAAAAAGAGCGAATTTGGACATAAGGTTTCAGAAGGACAGCGACGATATGCTTCTCCCAGACAGAAAATACCGTACTTTTGCTCAAAGCTGCAATCTATAACTTCTGCCTCTTGATTGACAGAATTTTCTTCTTTATTTGAGACATAGGTGACTTGACTTGCTACTTTAAAAAATGATGTCAAACTGATATTCCCCTCAACATTCTACCTGAAAGCTCAAATTATAAATCATTACATCAGCTTAGTTTTGTATCGGAGTTAGGTAGGGAGACAGTTTTGGATGCTAATCTTTCACTTGCTCAATAGCCTTTTCTTTTCAGAAATTTCTCAAATCTCGGGGCCACATGGGATACTTTTACAATTTAACATTAGTAAACACAAACTAATATGATAGTTAATGTCAATACAATTGTTCATGTTAGTTCATGGTGCAAAAACAAATGTAAACGGTTACAACATTTGATTTTAATAATGTTGTAGTAAATACTGATATTAACATAAACTACGATTAATAAATGTTGTAGAAGTATTGTTAAGTGATATGTTGCAATAACTAATGTTAACAAATACAAACTTATTGTAAAGTGTTAGCGTTAGCGATGTAGCATGATCAGCTTGCATCATATTCAGTCAGTTGCCTATCTGCATTAAAATTGGAGACAAAACATTTTCCTCCCAAAACTATATAATAAAAGTAATAGAAAATAAATACAAATATTTAACAGTGTTTTTGCAATCATACTTTGACTTTGATATCCAGTATTAGTTTGATCAAGTTTGAGTTCTATGTATTTTTGGGTGCAGGACATGAAAATATGAGGAAGTGAATCTGAATGATTCAAAAATACAGATACTGTAATTTTTGACACGGAAGGAGTAGGACATGAATAATATGCTGTAGCCCTAATAAACACTGTTACAATTGTCACATGATCTTGATTATTTGTTGAAATAAACAAACCTAGACACAGGTATGAGTCAAATGTATTGTATGTGGTACACATGTGCTGCCAATCCAGCTGAACTTGCATTGAAACCTAAATATTATTTTGAATATGTGACAAGGGCACATGCGGAGCTTGTACATTTCACCCAAAAGCAAAATCTGACCTTCTGAGAAAAGGAGGGGGTAGGAGAGCAGAATTCTGTTGGAGGCAGAGACAAAACCATCATTGAATAGGCTCGGAGAGACATCCCGAAATAAGTAGGAGAAATTGCCCAGGGGAATGAACAGAACAAGCTTGAAAATTTAAGCAAGAAATGTGAATATCTTTCCTTTTTAGTCGTCTTTCAGTCCAGAAGCATTTACTGTACTGTTTCAGTTTGTTAACACAAACGTTTAAACAAAATACAAGATAGCAACAAAAAAATGAAACGGGAAGTGTTGCTGGACCAGGGCTGGTAACTGTGTACCACACGTTTTATGCCTCTTTTATTCTTTTTATGCCAATAACACTAAAATCAACCCAGGCCCTTTCATGAGAATGGTCCACTACGGCCTCAGCCTACTTTCACCCAGCCCTCTGAATCAAAGTGATGGACCTGTCTAATACTATGAATTGTTTTTTTTAGGTGCTGTTTTATTTAAAAACTATTTACTGGTTGGTTCACAACAAACAAACTAAAGTAGCAACATTGAACACACAGCTCAATTCAAATGCATTTTGTGATCGATAGCAGAAGGCTGTAACTCTTGGGTGTTTTCCATTAACTCCTGTATGCGTAATATAACTCGGCACTCAAATCCTGTCTTCATTCTCTCCCATTTGCCAGATGGAAAAGCAAGGTCACAGGACAGATATTTCTGCTGATAGCTCTGTCTGCTGTCATCCTCCTATCTCAAGAACAAGACCAAGGCCTGCCAGGAACTCAACTTGATCTCATGCACACGCTAGCTAAAAGTAGATGTGCTGTTTGTTTGTCGAATTCAGTTCTCTTTAGAGCAAATGTGAAAGAAATTCACTCTAGTATCGTATTGTCTATTTCATTTTCAAGGCTGGAAGAAAAAACGGTAGTCTCCGTGTCCATTGTCATATTTTTTTATTATGTGTTTAACATCTTCCAAAGTGGACTATACATCCACAACATACTGTGCAGCTCTGGATTTTGTTTTCCACCACGCATTGTGCTCAACCTGATCCTATAGGATTTTTTTTTTAAGATCCATTGTGTAAAATATAACAGTGAGGTTGCAAATTGCAACCAACGGCTCACTCCACCCCTTTTTTCCAAAGCATTACAGTGACTGACAAATGACTATGATTATGTAATAAAAGATTTTGTACACAAAAATGTACGATTGTATGAAAAAGCAAGAATGAAGCCCTCTTAATTAAATCAATTTATTAATGAACAGCAGCTATGCTCATTATTCTCTTTCTGCCCTCCTCCACCGCCTCGGGATGCCCATCCATCCATAATCGCTGTAAGATTAAAAATGAAAAAAGTGAAAGCAAAAAATTTAATAAAACAACCCCACTCACTAATTAAACATATAAAGTGTTCAGGTTGCACGACAACAGGTTAGTATACTACTTTGAAACTTCAGTTTATTGTTTCATACAACATATTGTATTACATATTTAGAAAACAAAAGTGCAGTATAATCTCATATTGAAGTAAAGCAGTATTTTAAACTAAGCCAGTCACAAACTCAGTTGTTGGCTACACCTGAGAAACAGCAAATACAATTTTTGTATCTTTCTTATGGGTACAAGCCAATAGTTGTTATGTATTTTCTGATTGTGTGCCAGCATCTCTTTACGCAGCTGCCATTTAATTTAAGCGATGGAGGGGCTGGGTGGACTCCAAGATGCAGAGATATCAGCCTGGTGTTTACGCTCATTCCCAGACAGAGAGAGCGGCTCAAATCTGTTGCATAACCCCATCCAAGCTTATTTCATGTAAAACATATGTTTTCAATCAGCTGTGATCTCCAGCGAGTTCCCGCATGCGGGAACCTTTTGAAAAGTTTCATATGAAAGACCTCTCATATGAAGAGTTTATTTCCTAGATGAGATAACTCTGTTTTTCTACATCTTCAAAAATCATGATTTTTAACTGTACACAACAATTAATTTAAATCAAACTGCAGTTGGTTTGTTTTGATTTAAGCCATAATAACATAAAAACAGCTAACTAACAAAATAAAAACATGATAGCATGATGAATGTTTTAAAAACGGAGTTATCTCATTTTGGAAACAAACTCTTCATAGCCTACTCTTAAAAATCAGATTTCAGATATAAAGAGTTTTATTCTGATGCCATTTCATGAAGAACCGTTTTCTTTGAAGCAACTGTTCTGATATGAATTATCTCGAAAAAAATATTGAAATTGCTTATTATTACTATCATAGGCTATGCCTCCTCCACAATATGAAAGTCTAAATATGACACAGACAAAACAGAAAGGGACAACTTTTGGCCTTTGAACTTTAACACTCTCAAAACACATAGATTTTGTTCTTGCAGCAATTGAAGTCATATTTAATGTGGTTTGGTTCCTGCTTCAATTTCTAGTTTTGGTTATGTTGACTCAGTCAAACCACACCTGCAACTCACCAGTCCAGACCTACTGCCATGAAGAACCTGCAAGAAAGTACATTTTTTGTCATAAATTAATCTTTACATTAAACAAGAGAGAAACAAACACACTCCATTGATCTTAAAAAATTTGGTAAAAGTGTACTAGCGCTTATCTCACTTGATGTTTACTTTATGACAGCCCCGCACACAGATGCGGCACGAGTCCGAGAAGGAGTACGGGATCGCGCAGTCAATCACTAACCGGCGACGCGGGAACGCGCTCGAAAGGGGCGGGGGAACGAGAGAGAGAGACAGAGAGAGAGAGACATAGAGAGAGAGAGACATAGAGAGAGAGAGAGAGAGAGCGCACAGGCTGATCTTTATCTATCACCCACAGACATCTTTCGATGTTGTAATACAGAGAGAAGAGGAGGTGCTGATCTTTGGCAGTGGCACATCAAAGCATCATGCGTGCCGTTTTCTGAAGACGTTCAGCGATAGGGTAACGCATCTCCAGTCAGTCTTGTTGTTGATCGATGAACGCGAATGCGCGAGAAATGCTCTTAACTCTCATTGATCGTGTTTGTTTCAGGCGCGAGGGATGATGGCATAGTCCCGTGCGGAGCGCCGATGCTGCACGATGAGTGTAGCGCTGCAAGATTTACGAAACAACGTGAGTCCCACTGACGCTTTCTATTACACCACAGACATCTGCAGACCATCTCGCTGCCATGTGATCTCTATGAAACCGATTCCTTACACGTAAAAAGCCAAAGCTGTATGGAAATAACCCGGCAGATTTGGGCATCATCGCGTTTGTTTTTCCTGTTTGCTCTTCCCTCGAGCGCCCGTCTCGTGTTTCGCGGGGACTGATGTAACGTTAAGGAAGCTCATTAAAATAATTTCTACTTTACATATGAGGTTGTTGTCCTTTCTACGTTATTAGGGCTCGTGTGCGTTTCCGTGTCTCATCACACACAGACTGTTGATGTCTGTTCAAATGTTTGTTGAGCTGCAATGTGTTAATTGTGTTCGAGCAAAGCAAAGCTGCGTCGTTGCACTATTTATACGGTTATTTATTTAGCTTTAAACGCATGTATATTTAATGTCAAACTGCTTCCCGGTTACACGCGACAAACCCGAACAATACAGATTCCTTTCTGAGGTATTCACCACTCCGGTTTCAGAGCAAGACGAACTGGTTTTTATCCCTTAAATTGTAGGCGATGTTTCGCCCGATTGTTCACGGGGAGGGGCCCCGAGAGCATCTTGAGTTGCACGCGGTTTATATACTGGCGTATGTTTCCATGGCAACTAGAGCGCTGGGGGTCGCGCGATGAGAGCTCGTAAACTGTAACAGGTTTAAGAGCGACACACGTAAGCGCATCTTTTTTTAAACGTGTTTCACGAGAAGATACGACCCCTAAGGAAAATAAACAGTGGTATTGTGATTGTGAAAGTGTAGTTAATGTTTTTGACTACAGTTCGTATATTCTATAGGTCAACAATGGCTCATATTCGTGACTAAGATATATTTTTACATTTTCCCTGATTTGTGAGGTTTAAACCATTCGGTTGGATGGTTACTAGATGGCACATACTCAATTTAATTGCCCCTACAATTTTCTGTGATATTCCTTATAGGTTTCAATGCAAGTCTGTGGGAATATTTTTGCTTATCCACCTTGGGGGCAAAAATCATAATTTTATTTAATACTTTTTTCACCAACTTTCAAGTATCATGCATACTTAATATTGGAAGGTAGGTTTATTTGGAAAGGCAATAGTCTGGAAGCGCCACGAATAAGAGTAACTGTTTTGCGAGCAAAGGGAACGTGAACAGGCTTATGTAAATGCTCTGTGTTTCACTCATTCACGGAAGCTGATTTAATGCAGCTGCTCATTAATTAGTCACTTTCCAATATGCTGCAAATCAATTACGGCTCCAAGATCGAGAGCCGTTTCCAACCAGCTCTGTTATCCGCATTAACAAGAAAATTTGCGCACCATTGCACATTATATATTGTGTACCAAGCTGTGCTAAATGTATTGGGGGAAAAACCCCAATCACTAAATATTGTGATGGTAAATAACGATTTAAGGATTACCCCACAACATGCATGGTTTTAGAACAGTTTTCTGGTTCAATGACGATTCACATAAAGCAACTGGATTCTCTATACACATTAAACAACCATCACAATTTAACAGTAATAATAATCAGAATGATCACATTCACAGGAAATCCTGCAGCCCTGAGATTTCCGTCACAGCGCATTTTTGTAACTGCTGTGCTAATTATGTTCAGTACGCACAATACAATTAGCACCCTGCATATTTCACCAAAGTATCGTTGAGGTTTTCTACATTTAACAATAATGTTGCTTTTGTTCAATCATTTCTACAGACTCACTGTAAAGCTTCTGCACAGCTTTGTTGATGTTTGATGTGGCAGGAGACGTACTGGCAGGCCACTTATTGGATTAGGTGGTTATGAAGATAAAGTTGTTACATAACCACCATCATCCTGTTTGCATGTTTATGCCTTATAAACACTTATTCAGGGAAATAAATGAAGTGATTGGTTCCAAAATTAGATAATCAGTTTTTTTATTGTGTTAGTTAGCTGTATTTTTTAGTTATTCTGGCTGGAATCAAAACAAACCAACTGCAGTTTTATTAATATTAATTGGAATGCACAATTCAGTTATCTAGTTCTAGAACCAAACTCTTCATATTAACCCCTGACGAGAGGCCCGCTATATGCATCTTTACAATGCTGGATGTTTAGCAGCTGAAGCTAAACATTATCCTTTAGTTTCAAGGCCGGTAGTAGTTGCAAAACTATTTCTGTAAAAAGCAGTCATCCTTTGGTGTAATCCAGGAAAGACTTCTCCAATCCCAATCCAAACCATCAACCAAAAACTGGCTCCACATCCGACGATTAGGGAGACTCAAGGGTGCGGTTTGCTGTGGGATAGGCCGGTTGTTAAGCTCGCTGGATGTGAAGTGCTCTCTCTAGTCATCCCCTGTGTGACCCCTGAAGCATTTGCTTAGGGCTTGGGAGCAGTGGTACATCCTGTCATTGGGTGGGTGAGAGCAGGGAGATGGACACACTTTCCTGTATACGCCAAGACTCCATCTGTACCGGTGTGTGTGTGTGTTCAGGGTCCAAGCTAAGGTCATCGGTGTAGCAATCCACCCTCTCAGTTTGCATCACATCTTCCTTTGAGAAGGTCTTTTGTGAGCAGCATTGTCTTGGCCAGTTGTTTTTCGCCTCTGCAAACATCATCATAAATACTTCACAGGGGATTGTGGGTAGTGTGGACACGGAACCCTTCAGGGTCTCTGATAGTCCATCAGACAGCTTAGAAAGTAACAGGCAAATCATTATTTTCTCTTAAACTGAGTAGAAATTCAAAAAATCAATATTTAAATCAATAAATACATTTAGTTTGATGTCAACTTGCCTTTTGCTTATAAATAATAATTTATTACAAAATGTATTGTTTAAACTGATTAAAAGCAGGATTTTTTAAATAAAAATATCATAAAATTGGTTCGTAAGAATAATGTAGTATATTATTGGCTTATAAATCTTCATATTAGTATTATATAAGTTATGTTAGGTTTTTGTTTGTTGCAGTTTTACTGTAGTTTTATTGATATTTTAAAGCAGCTTTTTATATTTTGTTTTCATGTTAATTTCAGGTTCAGGTTATAATAAAATATCTTACATTTTGTTATGGTTCTGTCATTCTATTATTTACATGGGGATGAGTTTCCTGATGGCAGAATGTTCATTGTTGATTAACATTTTTTTAACCAACTATTGAGCATCCACATTCCTATAACAATACCCTGTTTACCCTTCATACGTTCTCTAAACAATTTTCTTATTGCTCCGTGTACCCATTAATTTATCTATATCCATCATTTTGTTGCTTAACATTCTGCCAGCTCTGCACTGCAGTACCTGAGAGCTGGCATTAGAATGACAGAAGAGAGAGGCTGAGGTTTAGTTTTGCATGCTGCATTTCTCCTTCTCTTTGTTAGTAGCCTCTAGACTGTGAAGCCCTCAATTCTTCTTCCTCTTAATAATTTCCTCCCACATTAAATTTACCAAAGTCTTATGAATCTTGATTTTAACCACATTGCTGCATCGTTAGCCATTTCCTCTCTGCACTGCACAATTTTTTTTAATCTCTGTTTTCGTCATGATTTGTTCATCATTTAAGCACATTTATTTGAAGACCAAAATTATGCAGGAAGTAAATACTGCAATCTGTAACTTTTGCCTCTCTATTGCCATCTCTGTTTAAAACAGAAAATTACATGTTACTTTATACTCCGATACAGATTTCGAGTGAGATTATTACACACCAACTTAATTTACAGAACAAATCAATGTTATAAGCTTACTTTTGTGAATCAGTTTGAAAACATAGTTTTAGGTAATATATTTTAATATGGCAATCTGCTAAATTTTTAGTCAGTTTACTTAAAATAATATAAACTTTAAAATCTGTTCCGATATGTAAAGTTGGCTTAGTTGCATTTGAGCTATAAAACCAGCAACAAAATATTTTATTATTATTATTAGTATTATAATTATCTTTAAAGAAATCAAAATATCTTGGTTATTTTGCGTCTTAAGTTGCATCTTTGCGGCTTGTCGGATGTTTCCATTGTTTTTACTTGAAAACAAAGAAATACTAGGTTAACATTTTTTGCAGTGTAAGCACCACACATACACGCATACACACACGCACAGACACACCTGTGTGAAAGCTCAGACAACAGGAGGGAAGCTATTTGAAGTCTGTCAGGGTTACACAAGCAGAAATTCACAGGAAGGCAGGAAGCAAGCAGTTAATAGATGACGATAGCCTGTGAAGAACTGCTCCACGGCTGAGGATGACGTTAGAACGGCTCCCTCCCATGATTCCTGTGGTGCATTTCCACCATAAATCTGAGGAAGGCTGTATGGACACTCATAAATTGCTTATTATGTGCTCAAGCGTCCCAAATCTTTTATTCAAAATGTGTGGTGGTAAACAGTTTTGTTCGTAAGAGAGAAGCGTGATGGCTCCCCACAGGTTTGGCCCATGAATTTTAGGAGACAGAACAACATGCTGTATTTGCGTAGTGTTTTTCTTTACTCATCTGCAAGAAAAAAGGTGGTATTCCTGCGAAAACTCAGTTCACTTCATTCACTCTTTTTTCCTCCTTCCTTCCATCTGCTTATCCTCCCTTCTTCCTTTCATGGTCTGTATGCAGTGAGTGAGGTAACCTTGATGCCCAGTGACGTCATTCATTCACCCTGGGGAAAACACAATCTCTCTCTCTCTCTCTCTCTCTCTCTCTCTCTCGCTCACACGCACGTACACACGCAGTGTTGTTGTATTAAATCAATGACACGCTCAAACTGTGGGTGGCATAGCAAACAGTACAGACAAACAACGTAGCATTCTCGTGTCATGAAATTCAGACATTTTTGGGTGCTTTTTTTACCCTACGCATACATCACATTTGGTCCAAATCGAAGCAAAAACCATTTTACCCATTTACTGCCATGTAAGGAAATTATATACAATAGAAGCAAACAGTTGAATACCACTAGTGAATGTACTTCTCTTTCGCGTTTCAAAAACTGAGAATTTATTAGTATTGGGTTTGTCCAATATTTATTTATTTTATTTTTTTCTCCGTCAGTTAAAGAAGGGCCTTGTGTACACAGGTTTTTATGATCAATTCGTGACTTAAAAATATGCAGAACCGCACATGATTTTATAGAATGCCTTAACCTTTCTTGGTATTGCATTTTTAAAAGCCATGAAACTTTATTAATTTAAACTTTACATATATATTACAATATTATGGTTTGAACTGTCGGATTTACAGCAGAACTACATTAGAAATACTATTGCTAATTGATTGAAGGCCAAAGTTTATTACAATTTCATATTATGAACATGATATCATACTATTGTCAACATAAAATGAAATTTGTTTATGCATTTCTGGTCGTAGGGGTTAGTTGCACAAGATTTTTCACGAGAGCCAGTGAGCTTTTGCGACGCCGGAGTCCGCAGACTAATATCCGGTCCTATTACACAATCCAATTATTTTGGCTTAACGAAGTGCTGTGCAATGTAAAGAGGATCTGTCATATTGCTTATGGGCAATTCCAGTGTTATGTGACATTTTGCGTTATGTACATTTCATAAAAATGCTTTACAAATTTGAAGAGAGATCTCACATGGGTATTTGAACCACCAAATGTTAAAATTTGTGCTGTTACCATAGTAAAAACCGCTGGTAAAAACCAAAATTTTTGTGGTAACGTTGACATTTCCACGGAATAGCCCTTATATATCACTTTCTTTTTTTTAATTTAAAAAACACCCATACTTGTCAGCCAAAATTACACACAGTGTTGTACAACCCGAAATTTTCGGCCGACTCTGGCAGCCCAAAAGCTCACCGACGCTATCTTGTACAACTACTGAATTGTGCATGATTTATTATTGCATATTATTCTAACTAAATTTTTTTTCATAATCTTTTATTAAAATGTAATAACTTGCTCTTACGACTGGCTTCAGGTCCTGTTCTAGATTTTTTTAGACAAATATCCTGTTTCACTAAGACTTAAGTAAGATGTGTCTCATAAGGACCACATTTGCAACAATTACGTGTGCAACCTCAGATCTGAGCAAAAAATCTAAATTGGTTACTTTAGCTGTCGGTATTATTGCACCTGAGTGAATGTGGCATCCAACTATGTAAAAAGAAGAAATTGAACAAATTGACCGCAACTCTGATATCAAAACCACATACCTAATGCACCATTAGCTTTTTTAAACAGCATCTCTCAGCGGGTTGTCATAGGTTGTGCTTTTTGATGTAGATTGAGAGAGGAAGGCGCTCATGTGAAGTGCGCTCAAGTGTCTAACTGGATCAGGGCATGTTGGGCCGCTGGCAGAGAACAGAATGGCCTTTTGTACAACAACAGTACGGTTCTGTGTCCGTACCCCTACCCCAGCCACAATGGAAGCCCCATCTAATGGTGCAGGAGTGTTAGCACACTGTAAGCAGACTAAATGAAGCCCTTATGAATGAGCGGCTTGGTGACTGCGGGAAACGGGGTGTTGTGAATGTGTGTTTACTGTGAAGGGAATATATTTGCAGGAAAGGAAGGATTGCAGTTTGGTTTTATGTGGTATGTCTTGTAAATAACCAGACGGATATGGAAGTTATACACGGGAGGGATGGTTGAGCATAAATATAATGTTTTCTTTTACTTTCTTGCTAATTCAACTATAAATGGAAATTCTGTCGTTTTTTCCTAACCCCTGTATCATTCCAGACCGATAGCTTTTTGTGTAACTGGAGTTAAATGACGTGGTAGTTTACCGAGTGTACTTTCATGAACAATGTTTTTTTTACAAATATTAAACTAGTATTCTAAATCTATGAATTCTTTTGGAGTATTGTTGCATTACAAAAGTAAAACCGTTCTAAAGTTTGCTCATATAGACATCAAGAAGATGTATGTAAGATGTTTATGATTCCGAATGGATATAACTGCATTTTCTTAGATGTTTGCCAGGTTTACAGATCTGGAGATCCAGATCTTACAGAAATAAACTCTTGAAATTAAAGGGGCTTAAAAGGTTCTTCACAGCGATGCCATAGAAGAACCATTTTTGGTTCTCTATAAAGAACCACTCAGTCAAAGATTCTTTCAAGAACCATCTCTTTCTTTCTTTACGAAAAAATGAAATGTGGACCTCCGGACACATCCCACACTCAACGGTCATAGTTTTGCTCATGTAGCTGAAGAGAGGCGGGCTATTAGACGCTGCATAAGCACATTTTTCCAGTGGAGTGTATAAGCTTCAATCTGACAGGCACTGAGGTCATTTTGGGCAAAACAGATGGAAAATTATATCACAAGTACATTGTACATATCCATTTTTATTGACACGCATCGTGTTGCAATTTACATCATTTGGACAATACTACCCTTATAAAATAATACACTAAATCTTAGAATGTACAGTTTATAGTTTAAGTGCATAGTGCATAGTACAACTTTGGACTATAAAATTCATAATTAAAAAAAAAATGCATTAAACAGAACACAAAACATGTTGGGCCCTATTTTAATGATCTAAACGCATGGTCTAATGCGCAGGATGCAAGTGTACTTAGGCCGTGTCCGAATCCACTTAGCTAGTTTAAGGATGTGAAAAAGGGTTGGTGCGGCCTGCACATGGTCTTAAAGGGTTGTCCCTGTTCTTTAGGAAAAACGTGCAGTAAACCACTTAAGAGACTCCTATCCCATTCCCTTTAAGAGCCGTAGCGTAATTTACATAGTGTTATTTGCAAGTGCAAAGACTGGACGCTTCTCCAGAGAGGAAATGCATCCGCTCATGCGCGAGGTTAAAAGTATGTATGTTTATGAGCGCTGTGTACCTGCATAAAGGGTCATATTACTAATGTGCTGTTTAAATAATAAACAACAAAAAATGTGATGCCTCAAAATAGCAGCGTGTCGTCGATATGCCTGAACACACGTTGTTTTCAGACCAGCACGCCTATCGGCGCACAAATGGGTGCAAACGCATTTGGTATTTAAACAGGGCAGGACATGCAAATTAACACTGCGTCAGGCTGTGATTGGAGAAAACACTTGTATTGTGCCTGGCGCCGCATTGCACCAGGTGTATAATAGTGCCCTCATAGTTTACAACCCGTTTAGACCATACGCCCGGGCGGGCTGACCGTTTTCCCGACGTTAGGCTAGCAAAAGTCGATTCGAACACGCCTGAGTGCAGTTTAGACCATGTGCTTGTGACTTAAATCATTAAAATAGGGCCCTAAATGTAGAAATTTGATGTGAAGATGTTTCTAAGATTTAGAAAAATAATCCTATTTTTTTATTTCTTTTATTGCTGCTACGGACAGTGAGGACAATCATAAAACAAACAATGATTGGAAGTGCGGTATTGGGAAATGTTGCTTATACCGGAATCAAATCAATCAGCACCACAGCTCAATATATTTAAGCACAACAGTTGTAAAATCTTTCAACTTTGCTCTTTTAGGCTCTTGTGCATTACTTTTATTTACTTGTACTTTTGTTTTGTCATGTCGCAGGAAATAAGCAGACCCCCGGCACATTTCACAGGCCAAACTGTTTACTTTCTCACTATCATCATTCTGTCTAAGAACTCCCCTGTTGTTTCTCTCATCCCCTCTTTTCTCGTCCCGCCCTTCTCTTTCCCTCTCAAACCTTCCTGACTGCGAAATTGCATGTTGTTTATCTGTTCGCTGGAGTTCTCTTGCGTTTTTCCCTCCCGCTCTAAGAGCGTTCTGCTTCTGTTTATGGTCTCTATGACGGAGAAGAGGGAGAGGGAATGAGAGGGGAGGCAGTGTCTTTCATTTGCTTGCAATGTGTGAGGTACATACAGTGCTTGTCAGTTTTGTTGTTGGTTCTGTGTGGTATGTTTGAATGAGAGGTCGTTCTGCTGTTTTGTTTGCTTGCTGTCTGGATGCTAACGGTTGACAGCCGTCGCAAGTTGACTTTACAGAAATGAGATAAAAAAATGCATAACTGAAGCTGATTCGATTTATTGCAGACCTGCAAACTCGGAAGAGGCAGCCATACGAAGGAGAGGGGGGTTTTGCTTTGTCATTTTCTTCAGGCTTTTGGCCTGCGCAAGTTTTTTAAGGGCACCTATGGACCAGCAGCTAATCAGATAAGAATCGTTTTGAGAAATTGAAAAGAGAAAATTGGTAGAATTTGAGATTTTCATAAAAAATGAAAACATTGCCCTCGTCTCGCGATCCCAATGCTCCAAGTCATAACTACACATCTAAAATGATCTTCATTTGTCTTCGTTTTCTGAGAGGTGCACCTTCCTAAGTCTTTCCTAATTCAAACTGGATGTGTGTCCATCGGAAGCAAAGCGTCTGAGGTTTTGATTTCGGTATTAAAACATGCAGGATTGAGAAAATAAAGTGCGGGACTGATGTTAAGAGATTTATTAAGTCTTTCCCCGCCAGCCTTTTTAAAAAAGGTTGCCAGCCAGCGCTAGCGTTTTGTAACATTTTCACTAAAATTTGATGGCTCACAGTACATTTTCTGTAATTAATTTTTGGACAAACAATATATAAAATGAAAGAACGGAGTCTCAGGTTTCAAACAAAAGAAACTGTATTCTTCTATCTTCATTTGTTCTTTTTTTCTCAAAAATGCATCACTTCGATTACACAGCTTATAATAATCATAAACAGCTTATAATAATTATATATTATTTTAATTATAAATATCAAAATAATTATAGAGATCATTTAAATTTTTTGGTCAAAGACCCAGGTTACACTCCGAACAATCAGTAAAAGAGATAAAATGTATGCGTTCAGAGCTTCTGTACTTTTTCCAAAGGTTTGTAACTTCGCCAAATGCTGTATAACAGTACAAACACCGATTGGCGTAAAAACTCGTCTTTGGCAGGGAACATTTTTTTTAAATAACGAGATAACTCGTCAATGGCGGGGAAAGAGTTAAGAGAGATTAAGTGCAGGACCTGATTCATGCAAGTTATAAGACCTCAAAAAAGAGTTAAGAGCTTTCATAAAAAAGAAAGGTCAAAAAGCACAAACAAGCAATACAAAAGTAATCTGCGCGGCTCCTGACTACATTTTAATGTATTATGAAGCAAATTGATCGGTCTCTAAAATAATTATTAAATATTATCTGTAAACTATAGCTTCTGCGACTGAAACTTCGAAACAATATTAATCTCACCTGCCTTGCTCACTTAGAAGGGCAGAGCTCTAGAAGTGGATATTCAAAAGGGAGACTACCTGGCAACTGTCTCTCATAACATAGCGTTTCCATCACAAGGGTGCGCTGAATAATAAATATCAACTCCATTTTCTCTTTGACAGACAGAGATCATTGTTTTGATATGCTCACTTTGATTTTGCCAAGAAGATCATGTTCTTGGATCAACATCAATGTTACTGTCTACCTTATCAGATTTTAGGTTATGGTTATCCATAAGAAATTTTATTGATCAAAGTTTGCTCTTTCACAGCTCAGGGGAGAAAAAAAAGAACTTTAGTTGTGATTCATTTGTGTCATAAAATGCTTATTATGATATCAAAATTGAATCAATAAGAATACAATAAGAGCAATAAGATTAACATTGGAGGCATATGTCGTATAACATTAACGTCTTTGAGGAGGACATGTTAACATAAGTAATAAAAATGTATTTGTTTAATTGTATTTTCTATACGAAATGCGTCTAACTACATTTTAAGTAATATGTAATTATAATAAGATAATATAGTTAACGTTCATATGACTTGTGCAGGCAATGTGATTTAATGAAGAATTAAAGGCTAAGATAAAATCATTTTAAATTTTTGTGTATTATATATACAATATTAGTGTGTATTAAAAAATCCTTGTGTTTGATTCCAGGCAGGGCTAGGGCTGTACGTTAACTTTTTTTACACATAGCACCAGTGCTACGGAGTTGTAAAGTTTTGTAGCACAGGCCAAACAGTTGCATCACAAGTATACAGAAGTATAACATCTTTAACACAAGTGAATGTCATCACATAAATATACCGGTAACTGAAAAGGACATTTAACAAAACCAGCATCAAAACATAACAAACCAGCATATAGTGTTTTTTTCAACGAGTGCTGTGCGAGTCAAGAACTGCTCTGTGTGTGTTTGTGTGTAAAAATGTTTCAAAGATAATTAGTGGTTTGCTCTGTCAGCATTAACAGATGCGTGTGTTGTGGTTTATTGTGTTTGCATGTGCTCGTGTGAGTTATTGAGCGCGTCTCACTGTCAGAGTGTGGAGAGAGGTCATGAATTGAAGAAAAGAGGAAAAGGAGATTGCTGAACTCTGACTTCCGTTTCGTGTCACCACTGAATGCTCGGGCCAGCGCTCTGCTCTCTTTCACTCTCTTACCCCCCTGTTCGCCCTCTCGCTCTCATACATGTATTGGGATTGAATTATTAGTGGTATTCACTTGTTAAGAACTAGACAGTACAGGGGGTTATCACAACAAAGCTAATATAAAATCTTCAAAACCCAGACCAATACCAGACCCCCAAGACCCAGATTAAGACCTGCTACCTTTAGAGAAAACAGGCAATTTTATGAGATGTTTTTGTAACCAAACGCCAAGATATGCAAGTAATAAAGTGAAGTAGATAGAATTAAATGGTTAGAGGACAGGGTAGGTTTATAGGCCTATGACAATGATGCATGCTTGCTTATTCCCTTTTCTCTCGGTCACAAAACAGTTTATTGGTTTGGCATTCTACATTTTAATTTGTCATGTATTGCGTTGGAACTTCATTGCAGGGTCCATACAGTATATAATATGTAGGGAGAGGACTTCGCACTGACATATCTGAAAAGATGTTGTTGCGATTTGTTTTGTCTCAAGACAAAATATGTTTTTAAAAACAACTTAAATACCCTGGTTTAACTAAGGCCTAGTCCTGGTTTAAGATAATCCCTGGAAACCATCCCATACTATTTATTAGAGATGATCTGAAAGTATGTTTTGTCAATGTTGTAAAAATAGAATGATAAAACTCAAGGGAACAACTTGAATTTATTCAATACTAATATTTTATTTCATTTTCAGTTGTCAATTGACACTGGATTGATTTTAATAATCTTAATGTATATGTAGTGTGCACCTTAGCACTATCATTTGTTAGGGACTCTGTATCAGATACTCCAAATAAAAAGACTTTATTTGGGATTCTATATATAAAAACCAAAAAGAATTGAGAAAGTCAAACTTACTAATAATAAATGTCTGAGAATGATGATGAGATGTGTTGGTATTTCTTTAAGATGGTTACTGCACACTTTAAAATAAAGTTGCTTCAGGATGCCAAGAACTGTCATTGGCTGTTTGATTCCATAAATAATTAATATATTTAACATGTGTAGAACGTTTCTGTTGCACAAACGGTTCTTTGTAATGGAAAAGGGTTCTTTAGACTGACTGCAAGAAGTTGACAAAAAATGGTTCTTTGAAGGAACACTCCATTGGAAAAAGCAAATTCTGTCATGAGTTACGCCCCCTCAAGCTGTCTCAAACCTGTATACATTTCTTTGTTCTGTCCAACATGTTTATGAGACACCAGTGACTACCATAGTAGGAAAAATTCAAATGGTAGTCAAAGGTGCCTCAAAACTGTTTGCTTTCCAAATTTCTACAAAATATCTTATTTTGTGTTCAACAGAATGAAAAAAGTTATTTATTTATATTGTTTAGTGGAGTATCCCTTTAAATGCCTTTGATTGAATGTTTCTTTGGGCAATCATGTCTATGTCTATGACATCGCTGTGAAGAATCTTTTTGAAGCACATTTCAGCATTGAACGCCAAATTGCTTACTAACGTTTAGCTTGAAAACGTATCACTGGAAAATTGAATGATTTTAAAGGAGGCATGAATTAAAATCACAATTTTAACCCGAGCTTTTGTTATATAAGAGGGATTCGTATTCACGCGAACATCATGTAAGTGTCATTACTGAAAACGCCTTGTTACTGAGATTACGTCTGTTATTGACACCAGGCCCAGCGAACGGCAGGTTCTGGGATGCAACTATCTATGACGACATTTCTCAGAGGATTCCTACGTGAACCAGGCAAAAGGGTTAAAAAGCAGTGCTGTGCCTTCAATATTGGATTCGATAGGAATGGCGCAGCAATCGTATGCGAGTAAAACTTTTGTTGTACTATGCATTACTATAGCATTGTTAGAGATCGCTTGATGGGCCCTGAGTACTATTCACATGAGATTAGTATTCCCTGGGGACCTATAGTCATTTGTATTTATTGCAGAGGTTGTCTGTGATCTTAAGCCTGTGCGATTCAGGATCTCTGTGATTTGGTGGGCTCATACATAATTTCAAGGTTTTATCCACTGTTTTACAAATGATGGAGGCTGTTTTGAAGTGTTTTGGTATTATTTCGGGTGCTGGGTGATATCCATAATTTACCGAGATCCTGTTTGTTTATTTATCGTGGAAAGTCTCGTTACATTTCACACTCAAATGCTGACAGGTACAGTCATCATTAAGCGCAATACAATTATATGCTACACAAACTATACGCAAAGCCTTGCATCATATCCGCAAAATAAGTCCTGTGCGAATGTGTCACATGAAATAATGATGTGGGGATGTCATTTATAAATCACAGGAGTTCTCCAGATAATACTAATGCCGTGCGAAAGCTGTGAATGGTGCTAATGTTTAACCTAACTTTACGTCTCAAACCAAATTCACAGAAGCCTCCAACTAACGCTAACTGCTATCCAATCAAAGCAGTGGATGTTTAATTATAAAGTCTTCAATGCTCCATTAAAACCGAGCGTTTGCATAGATGGCCTCAAACCCTTGTAGAAATAGCCTATTACTTAAAATCACGCGAACGTCATAACAAGACGTCATAACACAATGAAAAACAATAAACAAGCCCAGTATATCACAACCTTCAACACATTTAAACTCTGAATGTTCTCACTGCAGTAACCCTGACCGTCTTTGTTCAAAGAATAACACAAAACATTAAAATCAATGAATAGAACAGTTTGAGGTCTGATTCATCAAAATGATTAGGTAGCCAACATAAGAACTGGATATGCATTAATACAACATCATTTTTTTATTTGTAAAATTAATTTATTCATTGTCTGTTGTCTCATAAAGGCCTATTACTTTAGGTACATTGAATAATTTCATAGCCTCTTCATTTTATGTATAATCATAAATCACCAATGCACGCTTTGTATTGTTAGACCATGCATGCACTTAAAAAAAGACTAAGAGCCCAAATCCAAAGAGACGTTGTGCCATTGAATAATGAGATCCCATTGAGCAAAGACAACCACAGTATTGGTCTCTAGACCAAAACCACAAGATGAATCCTCCAGTTCCTATCACAGTTTAATGTGCAGAAACAACAATAAGTGCGCCATTGGTTGAATTTCTGAATGAGCAGCCTGACATTTAAAGTTCTGGATCAACCAATTGTGTGCATTTATGGCAGGACTACCTATTTTAATATTTGATTTGATAAATCCGGACACCGAAAATAGACCTCAGTCTTTTCTTTGAATACAATTGCATTTGTTATTTGCAGTTCTATTTGATACAGCCAGTGCACAGGACTTAAAACACAACAGCTTTAAAAAGCATATAAATCATTTACTTTGTTTAATGTGTTGTCTTTCCCACTTACGCACAAAAAGACACTTTGTCGATTATGACTGCGAGCTCACCTCTCTTGGCCAGATTGCAAATGAGAGTCAAGCAATTTATCAGGGCTTTCCCAGCTGGTCACTATCCACCCTCAACGAGGCAGTGTTTTGTATGTTAAGTGTTTTTTTGTTTGTGTAATCCGCACCCTTCAAGGAATTCCACTTCCTCCAATAATGAAGGGAGGTCACTTAGGCTCTGACATGTGCTCTTAAGATTTTGCAGATTGTGCATGTGTGTCATCGCTCCTCAAAAAGCCCCTTTCTAACGAAAAGCCACTCACTTCCTATGAAAAAGAAACATGTGGTCGGTGCGAGAAACTAATCGTCAGGGCGTTTGTATGTGTAAGGTGTATTTCTAGTATGTGTTTGTCAGATGTGAATTTATTCATGCATATTTTAACAGGTCAGACAATGTAGATTGTGTGATTGTACTTGGTGACCTCAACCACATCTCCCGGCGACACAATGTCTGAGCACCTTCATTTAGAGGCCTGGAGACCCTAGATGGCCCGTTCTCAAACCTTTGCTTTCCATCTCTCAGTTTTCTGTATTCTCTCTTGCGTAATGCCCATGCTGTCAGCACAAAGCGAGTATTGTTACCCCATAATTCGCCCGGACAGTCTCTTAGCCTCAAAAGAGATGTGTGTGGCCCTTTTCATAACCGCCCACATATATTATTGTTTGGGTGGATCTCCTCTTTGGCTCTCGCTCCTTTCAAGGTGGCTTCGGGTTGGCTTGGGTGGGTTTCTCGGGGCAGGAGTGTGAGGGTATTTCTAGCTCTCAGGGGCAGAGGTTGGACTATGCCAGCCTTCCCCCACCGAGCGGTTTCCTTTTGAAAACACTCCTCAGGAAACCACTTCAAACAATCACATTCCGTGCAGAGAAAGGTCCACGCCACTCCTGGAACTTGGGAAAACCTCTCCCTTCCCTTCATAAGGCTAGTCTTTTTCTGCATCTCGTCCTTAGCAGAGAGTCTTCATCTCTCACTTATGTTGATGTCTAATTGGCTGTCAGCTATCACAGGCTTTCTTGCTCATGTAGTGAGTCAACATTTGCCACAGAAGTTTGCTACTGTACATTTAAGATGTTTTTATGGAAATTATCTCAATTATCATCGGCAGTCGTGAACTGTGACAGTATGCACTGAATTAAAGGAAAGGATGTTCTATATGCTATGTTTATAGTATGCAGAGTACATCTGCCATGTTTTCATTGTCATTTGGGCAATTGCAAATGTCAACCTTACCGTCTAAAAAGTGTTTTTAAAAAAACTGATGTCAACATTCTTCCATATTCTGGTAAGTGCCATTTTCAGGATTGTCACATCCATAATTGTACCTATTCCTTATTAATATACACACAAACTTTCAAAATAAAATAACAATTTTATGTTCTATGAAGAGACATCCCTTCTCCATTTGTTGGCTATTATTGCTTCTGGTTTGTGCATTTTTATTAACAGAAATCCTACAATGTAGATTGTCACTTACATAAGGCATGTTTTTTCCCTGTTCAAACTTTATCAACAAAGATTAAATAAAATGTAAACAGATGGTTCAGTATATTGGTAACAAATGCATTTTCTGAGCGTTTAAATTTCACACCCATAACGCTGGAAATGCCCATTTGACCTCTTTGTTTGTTCATCTATGACGTACTAAAATCATCTGCAGCAATAATTTACTGGGGTGTTTGTAAACAAGTAATACTCAACCACGAGGAAGACATTTCACAGTACCTGTGTCACTTACAAAGATATGCCTGTCTTACAGTTTTCATGTATTTTTTACCTTTTCAATTTTGGTCTCCGAGAGTTTTGCCTGACTGAAAATAAGGCGGAAGTGGTGCCATCTTGATCTTCTACACACACGCCATTAAGACCTAACCAGTCTAACGAAATGAGCAAAGCTCATTCACATCCTGTGTTTTCTTATGGTTTATCGAACTTTCATATTTGCTAGTCAGAAAAATTTCAACAGTTTAAACGAAGCTGTAAGAAGAGTCATTCGTTTGCTAGTCGTCCTGATCACAATACTGGTGAACTTTCTGCGTGTGTACAGTGTAACTGGTTCAACAAGTCAATTGCACAGCTAAAAGATTACAGTGGTATACGCCAAGTTAATTTAAGAATTTTTTTCAAGAAATTGAACGTGCGTGAATGCAAAAGAAACAATATTCACCTGAACAGCTGTGAAATACAGCTAAAACAGCCCCTAACAGGTCTGCGACTCTTCAGCACCTCATTGGTGCTGGTAACAAAACAGTGTAGCCATTATGGCGTAATGCCGCAACTGCAGTAACAATCAATTGGTTGTTACATCAAAGTTTATGTAGTTTTTTTTTGTGAAGACACCCAAGATAATTTGGGCGAGAGTCTGAGGCGGCACGACATTTGACGGAGGCAGCGGCCTCCAATTTTTCTATCCAGGAAAAACCCTGTCTCCTCATCTACTGTGGTCTTATGGGATAGAACTGTGTCCATCTGATGCAAAACACATCTCAGCCGAATCAGAAGACATTGTAATTATTCCTTTAGCAAACGCTTTTATCCAAAACGACGTAGAAATAAGGCTATTTCTCACAATCTATTCTAATTACCTATTTTTTAAATGTATACAGTATGGAAGGAGGCGATTTCGAGCCCAGGTTAGTTACAGGTATGGGTTGGTAGTTTGCTGTTTGGATCAGTATAATTGGAAATGTTTGATGCTTGTCTAGGAAGGTTTCTTTGCACAGAATTTATTTAGTTGTGTCAGATGCACGAAACAATTTGGCTGATATTCAAACTGTTAAGGTCAGACTGAAGCGACTGGGGATCGTGTTAAAAACTGATTTGTTTATTTCTAACACTGGGATCTTTCTGAATGTGCTGCAGAGCTTCCTTAGTGCAGAGCTTTCATTAGTACCAACTCTAATTCCAAATGTAGTTTTTTAGCCTTGCGTATTTCAACAGCTCCATTTAATTGTGGCGTAGTTACATACACACTATTAAAGTAACACTATGTAGTTTTTCAACCTTAAAGGGCTCACTTTTTCCGTGTTTAAATGTTACAACCGGGTCCCCAGTGCATCTACCAACTTAGCAAACTTGTTAAACAAGAACCCAGTTAGTTTCTTTTGGTGTGCCTTTCCCTGCTTTTGGTGTGCCTTTAGATTTCGCTCCTGTTGTCACGTAGAGGGATGCTCTTATTATAATGTTACCGCCCCTTAATCTACACAATTTCACCCATGGCGCTGCCGCCATCGTTGTATTCACAATAGATAACGGTATACATGACGCCTTGCTTAATCTAGTTGGCTGCACAGACGAACACAAGTCTTTGTTTAGAGTTCCAACCTTGGTAGAGACGAGACAGAAGTGGATTTATTAATTTTTTTGTGGAAATTCCCCAGAAACCATAAGTAAAAACCTGCTTGTTTGCACCAATCGCTTCAAGCCAGAGTGCTTTATCAAACTGGGAGAGTACAAGCAGGATTAGAACACCAGAAGGTTGCCTCTTTGATTCTCAGGGCCGGCAGGTACGACTGCGGTGCCCTCGAGCAAGGCACCATACCCCCACTTGCTCCCCGGGCGCTGCAGTGATAGCTGCCCACATTTCTGGGTTTGCGTGTATTCACAACTTGCTATGCGTGTGTTCACTACTCACTGGATGGGTTAAAAGCAGAGGTCACATTTCGGAGTTCAGGAAACATAATTTAGCTAAACCATTGCCATGGCAGAACTACACGTATGTTGTGTCGACACGCCGGACGGAAAGGGGGTGGGGTGCGCAGTAACTCATTATCATTTAAAGAGACATACACCAAAACGGGTTGCTGTGAGCATAGCTGTTTTTGACAAGGCTAAAGGGTTTTGTTTACACAGCCATTAAGTGATTTTAAGCATGTGTAACAGACATTTCACGAAGAGCCTAATAAATCATACCAACTTGTTGAAAGTGCTCATACCATGAGCCTTTTAAAATAATTTCTATACAATTATTTCAGTGATGGAACAACTCTACTGCGCGAATTCTATTGCCACTGTTGCCTGAGCAGCCTCATAGCGGCTACAAACACACTCTGTAAGTTCTGTGTTTGGGTCGGTACACACAGCACTTCACATCCCCTGCCTACGAAAGGATGTGACATGGCTTCCCAACAACGTTTTTGCGGGATTCATCAGTTCAATAAATAAATTCACGTCAATTGTGCTGCCCACAGGGGAGGTTATAGCGACATTATTTACATCCACAGTAACAAACACTAGTGTTTATCAAACCACATGCTGGAACAATGAGCAAATGTTTTATGGTGTTGCTTTAAATATTAAAATGGTACTCTATTAAACATATTGTAAACCTCACATTCAAACTAAATAGAAATCCTGGAGCCAGGAGCTTGAATAAAATTGTTGACCAAGTGTCACTTCGCTGTTTTGCAACATACTTAAAGACCTATAAGTCTTGCCTGAAGAACAAATGAAGCAACCAAATTTAAGTGATAGTTCACCCAAAAATGAAAATTCTGTCACCATTTACTCTTGTTATTAGTTACAAACTAGCTAGTACTTACTAATAACCTACAGTGTCAAATAAGACCTGTTAAGTTCTTTAGTGTGTGTGCAGTTGGGAAAACTTGTTTCCAGAAGCGATTAATTTATTCAGGTTAAAAAAACTGCTAATAAAAACAAAGCCGAATTTACAATAAATCTTGTGTTCAATTGAACAAACTTTTAATATATTGATCAAAAGTTTGATGCAACTTACCTGCGATCCTTCTACATTCTTTAAAGTCCCTGTGAACCAGAAATTGCAATAATTTTTACTTCCGTATCCGAGTGAAATGGAATTTTTAATGAGAAAAATAGTGGCTGTCGTCTTTCTCTGCGATTTGATTGGATGTATAAAAACAGCCGTTGCATTTTGAAATGGATATGGAAGTTGAAGTGGAGGAGTTAAAGGATGCTCTGCCCAAGCAGTCGAACATACGTTATGTAAGATGGATGGTCAGTACATGAAGGAAGTGCATTTTCAGATATTAACTAGAGATTATGAGGGCACAAAGATTTTAAAAAGACCCACATTGATAAACTATTTACAATAAACGGTGCAATATTTCATGAAAAAGTAGGTAGAGTTATATTTTATTTCACTGGGACTTTAACAACAAACTGTTTGTTTTTTCATATTTATGCTTGTAATTACTGACTAATAAAACCGCTCCCTGAAGGTTGCCTAAAACCAACCAGGTCAGATTTAAACTGTCAATTTCAGTCAGTCCGTTTTCCTCATACGGTCTTTGAATGGACGGTGGGCAGTCTGTGGGTGTGTGCTGTCTCATGCTGACACTGGAGTATGTCTAAATAGTGAATCGTTTTTTAATGGTTTGTCTATATTAAAAGTTCTGCGGCTGATCCAGAGTGACCTTTACTGTTCCTCAACTGCATCAAGACATCTTAAAGGTCTTCTTACATAACACTTCGAGCATACTTCATGACCTCACTCACGCACTCTTTCTCTCTTCATCCTTAACTCCATATTACGGCGTTTGTTTATTGTTTGTGCATCGTAGTCCCGGAAATGTTCTCTAGCATTTTTCCTGTAATAGGGCACTGAAGTGCTTTGAGTGTACCGACCCTAAAGAAGGCTCCTGGTTGGCCATTCCTGTAGCCAATCAAATGGCTTGGAAACATATTATGAAACATATTGATTTAATTAGTGATAGTTTATGTGATGGGGCCATGTTGCCATGGTGATGGGATGGGCAGTGCAATTATACGGGAACGAGGGATTATGAGGACCTCACAGCAGATGTTTTACCTTTTAACCACAGCTATATTTTATCACACACACATATATACACACAAACACACACACACAGCATTTTGTTAATAGCTGTTTGTGGGGTCTATTTATGAGTTAAAATATTATATGGAGATATATAATCATCAGGCTGAATAAAAAAAGGTAGAAAAATACTGTACATAGAATGTAGTGGGATCAGGATAGTCTGGAAATCCATCTGATGGGATGGAACAGACGAAGACCAGCCATTGTTAAGACCTATGTCAATCGGATATTTTTCAATGTTGTCTGCTTTCAGATCCTCTTGGGATGTTCCTACTGAATTCAGAATCACAATGTGATGTAATTGTGCTCTGGAACAAATAGATGCGTCAATCAATTTTATATGCCTTTCTGTCTTTTTCACTTTCAGACACAGACAGGGACCTTTTTCTAATTTTCTCTGCAGCAAAATGAACTCTAAAAGCTGTGCATTAGGTGTTTAATGGGGTGTGGGTGGACTGAAATGAAATGGGAAGTCTCAACAGGAGAAGTCTCCCCTCTAGGTTTTTATTTGAGAATAAATGTATGTTTCAGTCAGGTCTATCCATTACATGTCTAACAGTGCTGGGATCAGGGCTCATGGATCACTTCTTATCCTACAATAAACAAGCTAACAATACATAAAAAATGTGTAATATTATTTATTGGAATATTTTTGCTTTGGGCATTAAAACTACTACAAAACGCAAAAACTTAGGCTGGGTTTGGTTGGAAACTAAAAACATTGACATAACATACTAATGGGCATCAGTCGCTTCACTGAATACTTTAAAGAGTACATAACTAGGGATTTTTAAGGTCCTGTTGGGTTTATGGACCGTAGAACACGTTTATGTACATAGAAGGTGTAAAAATACTTTTTTTTCGTAATAATAGGCAGTTATTCCTACCTTACTTACTCAAATGATTCGTTCCGTGATTTATCTTCTAATCCCCTCCTTTCCGCTAGCCTAGACTGATGTGATTGGTCAGATGGTCTAGTCTGCTGTGGTTGGTCTACCGCGAATGTTGCTCAGGAGCTACAGTGTTTTGGGGAGAAGAGTGAAGTTTTGGCAGGCAGTCGTAGCAAAACGTAGGCGGGGACTATATGAAGTGACATAAATCCGACCCGGTTCGCGAATCGGACTAGGGACAACTCGTTTGCATGATTCAAAGTCGACTCCCTTTTTTTCAAGCCAATAACTTAAAATAAATATGCATTTTAAACATATTTTATATAAATAAATAATATATAATAAGAACACAAATAAAATGTTATTAACTCACAATCCATCTTGTTGTCTCAAATACACAGCATCGGTCAAAAGTAACATAGAAGTGTTTACGAGAAGTAAAGGTCTAAAGATTAGGGCCCTATACTCAAAGTAGCGCTTCTCAAAGATTGGGGCACAGTTTGATGAAATGAAATACCTATTTTGACTCAAGTATACCAAGGTGCTTATACCATGATTCTTTATAATAAGTTTCCTGTTGATATTTCCAGCATTGTGCTGGCATTCAGGCACACTCATCTCATAAATACTATCGTTCCAACATGACTTGAAAGTAGAGTTCGTCTGCAATGGTTGATAGAATCTATTCCTGGTTTCATGTGTTTAGCGTCTCCGTGGCCCCAGATGTTTACTATGACACTAGGGCTCGATAAGGTTGCGGTAACAGTTTACAGTAACATCATTAACTTTTTTACAACTTCCCCATATGTGTATGTTTCACCGTTACCACGAAACCGAGGTAGGAGTCTCCTTTTAGGAAGTGAGGTTTAACTGTTCTTCACTCCCATCAGCCTTCCCTCTCCCACGGTTTCGACCTGCCCTTTCTGGGTCATGCTAACAAAACATTGGCTTTCCTCTCCCCCATTCTCCAGTCGATGGTTTATTCCAGTCACATAACCCCAGTGGCACAAGTACACTTCTGCTTTTGGACTGCCGATGTCTTTCACGTCCTTTTTACAGCACATAGTGTTGATATATGGTGAGTGTGAAGAAATTTGTTGTTGTTTGAAAAATCTGTCTGCTTAGAATGTGTTTGCTTGAAGAGATGTTTATAAAACAGTTTGGAGTATACTGCCGTTATGCATACTGCATACTCTACATACCTTGAATACACACAACACTTTTAATTGATCAAATCGTCTGTCATTCTACGCAAGCTTTTAACATTTTTTGAAAATTAGAAAATCTAGTTTTTCTAACAATAGAAAATAGCATCTTCATGAAAATTAACAATTACAAATTGTGACTGATATTATCTCCATTTGTAACACTGGAGGGGAAGGGTCAAGTAGAATTGCATTGTGGGATATGGTATTCAGCTCAATGTAATCTGTTGTATTTCTCACATTTTAATAATTGTATTATAGGTCATCTGAAGACAAATAATCTGCATACACTGTAAAAAAGTAATTCATTTCAGGTGCCTTAAATTTTTAAGTTAAACAAAGTTAGCTTTATGAGTCAATTTAACTTAATTATATTGAACTATTGGACTTTAAAATGGAAACATTTTAAATACAACTAGATTTTTCAATATAAATTCAATATAATTTGTGTTAATTTGACTCATCAAGCTTGTATAATGTGACTTAAAAATTTAATGAAGCTGTTTAACTTAAGTTTTAAAGTTTTTTTTACAGTACTGCAGTACATTTATTACTGTGTATACTGCAAAAGTAAATGAAAGCATGATATGACAGCTATTTTGATCATGGTCAGAGAGACTAAAAGAAGTAAATAGCTCATGACAGTTAATCAGAGATCTGTCAAACAGATACGTTTGAAGGAAGAACCTAGAATCTCATGAATCTTGACCAAACCATGATTCTTGTGGGTGTGACGTCTTCCTTATACTATTTTGATAGCCATTATATTTAAAACGAGTCTCGGAAATTATGACAAAACACTAAAGTGTCAATTGGCTGCTTATGAGAAAACCTCAACCTCTGAAAAACTAGTCAATGACGGGAAAATGTCAAGCTAGTGATGAGCAGTGGTTGGGATGCATGTTTGTGTGGGCGCAGCGTGTGTGCATGTGTTTGTTTCACATCACCATGAGTCAAAGGTTTTGTCTTTCTAATCTCATTTATGGTTTCCTGTAAAAGCCCATTGAGGAAGAGCGCACTGAAACTCCAAATCTGGCTGCGAAGATACAACATTTGTTTAACTGAGACACTAACAGTAGAGATGATCGAGTGTGGCGTTCCGGATGAACTTTAAAACATTTTCCAAAGGGCTCCCGGTGCTTGTTGTACCTCATTTACTATAACAGCAGTTGTATGTGTGTGTAAGCCTGCGATATAATCATTTGACTTAAAGCAAATGATGGTGTCCGAATACATTTTGTTTAGAACATCAATAGCGTTGTATAAGAATAGAAGTGTTATCAAATTTTAACAAAATATGTGTTAGTGAGACATTGTCTTGGGCGTACATTATGACTTTGAAATTGAAAAGTGTTCTTATCTATTTATAGGCATTTATAACTTTGTTAAGGTTATCTGTGTATGGCAATGACCTGGACAGGCTCAGATTTGACAGATTAGGCACTTCCCCAAATATATAATAATAATAATAATAAACTTAATTTTATGCATCTCAATGCGCTTCAGAGAAACATATAGATAAAATAATCATAACAATAGTAATTATCACCTCAATGCTTGCCTAAAAAAATAAGTTTAAGTGTGGATTTAAAAATAGTAAAAGAGTCCGCATATCTGATCTCAGTGGGAAGAGCATTCCAGAGTTTGGGAGCAAAAGAAGAAAAAGTCCGGTCACCCATCGAACATAAACGCGTTGAAGGAACAATTAAAAGGCCTGATTCAGAAGAATGAAGATTTCCTCTTGGGGTGTATGCAGTTAATGGTTCAGACAGATATTGTGGCGCTAAACCATGCAAGGCCTTGTAGGTGAGCATGAGAATTTTAAAATCGATAAGAAACCTGACCGGGAGCATTACAATAGTTGATGTGAGAGAAGACAAATAAATTAAAGCGTTTTTCAGCCATCGAGAAAGATAAACATGGGGCGCAGTCGTGCAATGTTTCTAAGATAAAAAAGGAAGTTTTGACCATATTCTGGACATGAGGATCAAATGTTGAATTTGCATTAAATATAAACTCCAAAGCAGAGCCCTCCACTGTTAAGGTTACAGCACAGCTTTGCAAATTTGTTGAGGTGAACCAATGAGCATAACCTCATTTTTGTTGCTGTTGAGACAGAGAAAATTTTGACACATCCATGTTTTTATCTCTGAGATGCAATGTTCCACAAAGGCAACAGCCGTATTATCACCCGGTTTTGAATGAAAATAGATCTGGGTGTCGTCTGCATAAAAATGGAACTTAAGACCCAAGGATCTTAGAAGTTGACCCAGGAGAATAAGGAACATACTAAAAAGCAAGGGACTCAAAACAGATCCCTGAGGAACTCCAAATTGATCTACCCCCACTTTGGATCTGTATCTACCCAAGGCTAGAAACTCTCTACGATTTGAGAGGAAGGATTTGAACGAGTTTGATACAGTGTCAGTAACACCAAAAACTGTTTCCAAATGGTGGAGTAAAAGAAAATGATCCACCGTGTCAAAAGCTGCACTAAGATCGAGATTTGAAACGCAGCCGGAGTCAGTAGCGATTAACAGGTCATTTGTTACCTTAACTCATGCTGTTTCCGTGCTATGCTGTTTGCCGAAACCAGATTGTGGGGGTTCTAAAAGATTATTGACGGCAAGGTGAGTGTATAATTGAGAGGCCACAGTTCGCTCATGCAATTTAGCAAGAAAGTGGGAATTTGAGATGGAACGAAAATTATTTGGCTTGTTCCAGTTTGCGTTGGTCTTATTTGGTAGGTGTTACAGCAGCATTTTTAAGTGCTGCAGGCACAACACCCATGCGCAGGGAATGATTTACTATATTCAAGACCAGACGGCATAGAGAAGCGAAACATGATTTAAACAAATCCCTTGGTATGAGATCAACTATTGAAGTGGTAGCTTTCAATTTTGAAACCTCTTTACCGTGGGAGCTGAATCAAGTGAGGAAAAATTTGAGTAATAGGTGCCAGAAAAATGTGTGATACTAAGAACAGAATCAGATAAGACCATGGTAATACATTTGCGAGCATTGACATTTCTTAGAACTGAAATGATCAAGAAACCAATTACAAAGATGAACTGAGGTAGATACACTAGGGGAGCTGTTTCCTTTGAGAAGTTTGTTTATGGTATGAAACAGTCGTCTGGGGTTATTTTAGCTATTGTCAATTATCTGAGAGAAATATTTGGACCTTTCTGAAACAAAATCTGCCTTATATTCAAGTATATGGTCTTTCCAACCTTGGTGGCGCTGCCTTCATGGAGGGCAGCTCGTCATTATACGAGAGAGTAGAACGCACAAAGGCCACAGACTAGGATTTCATAGGTGCAAATGAATCCAGACCAGACATAAGAACAGTATTAAACAAAGAGATTTTCACCTCCAGAGGTTCAGATGAAGAAAAAACACTTAATGATGATTCAATACAGGCAGAGAAGTCAGAGAGGTCGATGGATTTCCATTTATGGTAATTTACAATACGGGATGAGACAGTGCTAGGATGTGACAATTCCATATAAAAAATATAGCAAAATGATGAGACAATCCTAAGTCAGCAGAGGAGAACTCTGACAAGAATGATCCATTTGCAATGACTAGATCCAGGGTGTGACCCTTGGTATGTGTAGAGCAGTTCACAATCTGCTTCAAATCAACACATTCCAATAAATACAAAAAGTCCTTAGTCAATACAGAGTCTTTTTTGTCAATGTGGATGTTAAAGTCTCCAAGGATAAGTGTTCTCTCAAACTTAAGGCATAACATAGATAGTAGTTCTACAAATTCAGAAAAAAAAAATCAGTTGTCTTAGGAGGTCTGCAGACTGTAGCTATAACGGGAGTGATGGGTGCAGAGATACTCGAAACAAGACATTCAAAAGAATTAAACTGGGGCATGAAGACTGGACTTATTGTAAATGTTGTATTATATAGCACAGAAATGCCCCCACCCCTGCCAGTGGGTCGCGGGGCATCAAACAAACCGTAGCCTGGGGGAGTAAGTTCGTCAAACAGAAGTCCACGTTTCTGTTAAGCAAACCAAATCCCCTTTTTTTTCAAGGATAGTATCCAATAAAATCACAGCCTTATTGTTCACAGAGTGAGCATTAAAAAGATTTCACCAAACTCGGAGGCGTTAAGAATGACGGAGAGATCTCCACACATTTAAGCACTGACAAGTTGTTTAAATCCACATCATTGCACAGTAGTCTGTTTGTTTTACGTTGAAATAGAGGCACCAAGATGGTACTGGATAAGTCGTGTATAAACTTGCGCCTTGACTCGTGATGCATAAAGCGCATAGGACGCAGAATTCCCACATTTCGACAAAGTTCAAATGTGTCATTCACTAAATAATAATTCCTTTTTAAGTTAATCAATTTTCCAGCAGTGTACCTCAAAGCCATGAAGGGAGTATCCACCCCAGCAGCAATCTTGCAGGATCGTATGTCGTTGTCCGTGCAATAGATGGGTTGATTCCAGCTGAAGTAGTTCAACGATAAAAACAGCAGGCCAAAGATTAAAACATATAAAGATTTTGTAGTTCCCTCTTAGTTACAAAATTAGAATCATTGTGTTGTATTTGTGACCCATTTTTCAAAAAAGCATAAAGCATCTAGCATAATTCTAAAACATATTATTAACCATATATTGGAGATGGACCGATATATCGGTCGATTAAAGCAATTTTCAACACTATCGGCTATGAGCTGACACTTTAAAAACAGCTGATGGTCAGGGCCGATATTTACATGAATGCATTTGGCAGACGCTTTTATCCAAAGCGACTTACATTGCGTTATCCTTCACATTTATACTGGGGTATCTGCAATCCCCTGGGATCTAACCCACAACCTTGCATTGTTAACGCATTGCTCTTACTACTGAGCTACAGGAAAGATATACCCTGTCTATCAAAAGAGAAAAGGAAAACACTATGAATTTGAAACACTATGAACTGTAAAAAGATACTGTACCAGTTTGATTCTCAATAATAAAATTCATTATATGAATGAATAACATTCAGAAAGTTGAGAAATATTAATTTAATCTTCAGAATCGGTATCGGCAGATATCACTCAAAATAATCAGCAATGGGTATCGGTGGAGAAATGTATTATCGGTGCATAATATACCATATATTCTGTCTATGGTGCATGTAATTTGTATGAAGTAAACATGTAAAGTATGTTTACATACATTTTAATGTGGGTCCACTAGACCCTTTAACACTTGCTGAGTAACAAAAACATGAACACCATACAAGTGTTTTAAGACATATTGGTCATTGGTATCCGCCCCAGAAAAACGATTTCGTGGTACATGGCTATTCGTAACTGGATGAAATGAACCCATAAAATTGTAAATCTCAGTAGTTTTCCCTAGACACCAATGTCATTAAATGAAAAGCAAATGAAGGCATTATTCTTCTGCGAAAAACTCACTAATCTTATATCTATCTTCTCCTCCCCCTTTTTTATGGTCTCAACCTTTGCTCTGATTTGAAAAGATATCAAACCATCTGGCCTCAAATCAAAGATTTCACTGAGAACTAATTTTTATCAAGTTAATCCAAAACCAGTTAATTTAACTATGTGATTGACATTAGCAATCAACAATTGTCTCATTTTTACGTATATCTTTCCCTTAGAATTTCAGGCGAATCGTCTTAGTCAGGTTAATTCGATCAAACTTTAACAGAGTAGTGCAACATTTGAGCAATTAGATGCTGTTTTCTGGATATCCCTCAAAGTTATAAGTGGATGTGTGTGTGTAATTTGCTCAGATTTGTTTAGTCTGCTCTCGTCGAATGAGATGTGCGGGAGGTCTTGCTCCAGGCTTGTTCGTCTGCATTTCTGCACGGCTGTAAACGAGGTTAGATTCATGCAATGTTTTCAGTTTACTGTGAGGTAACGCTTAAAATCTTTGACACAGACAAACCAAAAAGCCACCCTGTGGTGTAGATTAGCCACCTCGTCTGTTGTGACTTGTCATAGTTTGTTTAAATTCCTCTCCAAAGACGGAGAAGGGGGTGAGGACACAAGGAACCCCCCACCCAACATTCATCTCCATTTCACACGCTCTTGCGACATGTCTTGTTGTCAGACTCAGAGCTGAATCGGCCTCAAGGCCTATTTTCTGCTCTCTATAGATTTTTCATTCGACTCTCAATTAGTTTTAAACTGTGTGAAATGAAATGTAGAGAGGTCATGACTTGAGGGATCAAATTTCACTTGATCTTTTGACATGTGAGGTCATTGTACTGTAAAAACATGTGAGAACTTGAAAGTTCATCTTTTAGATTTTATTATGGAGCCAAGATGCCCAATTATTCATTTTTCTGACATCAGACCACAAACAAGACACCTTATGTTAACCTAATCAACTATTTTAAAGGCCCACTTTTGCTCATTCACGAAAGCAGACCCAGGAAAACAATTTTTACTCCTCAAGGATACAATTCCTGTACTTGCTATCTGTAACAGAAGAATGTGATGTCTAAAAGTGAACCAAATGATGTGCTAAAGCCTTTTAAAGGATCCCAGTCATAAGAAATGGAATTTTTTTTTGTGAAAATTCTTGATCATACCACTGCAGGTTGATACTTTGTTCTGCATTATACATACAAATGCTGTTTCACCTTTGATTCAACCACACTTCATTCAAAGTTATTCCCAATTTACACTGGGTCAGATTAAAGGAATTACAAAAATGTTATTAAAAATGTGAAATCTAGAAAATGTATTGTACAAAGAAGGCAGTTTAAAAGTTTTCATTTGCTGGTGTGATATGTATGGTTTAGGATGCTTTTGTGCTTATTTCACTCTTGCGTGCTTGGGGTTCGTTTGATTTCACTGTTGTCAGGTTTTAATGAATAAGCACATCACAAAGTCACACCTTCTCCTCAGAGTATTTTATATTCCTCATAATTGAAGTGTTCGGGGATGTGCTAAATCTGGTCTGAGTTTTTGTTGATATTTATGCATCTGTTCGTAAATGGGCATCTGTGCTGTTTGTGCTTGTAGAGCCGACTGAAAATCTATCTCTGGTTTTCCAATGTTTAATGATCAAAAATGTGAGATTTCCCCATCGGGAATTGATTGAATTGTAAATGTGGTCTTTTTGCTATAGGGCTGCAATGAAGCACAATGCACTTTTGAGCTGGTTTGACTCAAAAGAGTTCAGGGTTGGGGGAAATGTCATTCACAAACTACTTTTGAGGTGGATGGGAATGCTAATCGATGTCTTTCTCCTTAAGGACCTATTCGGGTCTTCCATCCACAGAAAGATAAAAAAATTCTGTTCTGTTATCATACACATTTTTGTGCCTTGGGGGATTTCTCCCTTCAAACCTAGTTTGCACTACATTTTCATGTTTGTTGTGAATATGGCTTTGGTGTTGACTTTGTAACATTTACAAATTAGACATGACTATCTTTCTCTTGGTTTTCAGATGTCTAACTACAAGCGTGCAACGTTTGAAGAAGAGGATGGGTCAGACATCCCCACTGATGGAGCCATCTCTCCTGACAGTGTGGAGGTGGGTGTGGGTCAGGGGTCAGCGTTTGTGCATTTACCTTAATTCAATGCATACGCTATTTAAAGTACACAAATGACAACTACAACAACACCATTAACTAACATTATAGTGACAGTTACGAAGGCAGTGTAAATTTGTTCAAAAACATATAGGCCCGGTTTCACAGATGAGGTTTAAGGCTAGGTGCATATTGAGAGGAAGAGGGGGCTAAGCACTGAACCTTGGGACACTCCTGAGGTTAACTGACACTGCTCCCCTCAATTCTCTCATACGGTTCTTCGTGTGAAATAGTACACAAACCTCTTCCAGTGATGTCCAGTGTCAAGAGCTCACAGCCATTTTTTAGCTTGACAGTCACTGTTCATTATGTGGAAAAGAGCGGAGAGGATATTCATAGAAAAATGCACCTTTTTTTTTCTAGTCATATGGCTGGTTGGAAATGGCATGATGATGACTAAAAGATGACAATCTTCATTTTAGGGTGAACTTTAAATAGTCACCTTTTCAAAGTTTAAAATTATGGACAGGCTTTAGACTGTTTAGTCTGTAAATTCAGATCTAGGAGTTAGAAAGACATTTAATCCAGTGATTCCTATTAAATGAAAGATAATAACAAACCAGATTTCCAAAGATGTGAATTTTTGTTTTATATTTGAATATAGTCAAAATATAATGCATGAAGCTAACAAACTTTTGTGTTCTTAACAAACTGCTTACTTAATTTCTGAAATAATCAGTGGACTGTACAGTCTACTTTAGTACAGTATTCAGTCATGCTGTCCAGATTTGAAGAAATGTACAGCTTAGCTTGTTTCCATGTATTTTTGGTTCTGTCTTTTGCATGGATTTTTTGTTTCAATCTGAGTAGAAGCAATAGGGCATGTTCAGCCGCTGACATACGCAATTGAGAATCTACATTGATTAATGCAAACTGTCTTGTGAACATAGTATGGTATTTTTACTTGCTTTGCCTTTGTTAGTATTCATTACATGTTTAGATGTTAACCAACTAATAATGATGAATCCTGAAATTAAGCTGAAGTTCATTATAATTGTTTTTTAGGTGGGCTTCCGCAAAGGTGGAGTTCAGCTGTTTGGTCCACTGGGCAGGAGGACTCAGCTGGAGGTGGTGTTGGCTGGTCTACTACTTGCTTCGCTCTTAGCATTGTTTGGTTGTGCTATCACACTGGTGGTCCGCTATAACAGAGGTAACATGAACAGGAATTTTTTTTACATTCCAGAAGCTACTGCTAATTATGTCATTTATATGGAATTTATATGCATAAAAATGTATTCTGTTTACTTTATTCTAATAAATGTCCCTGGTTTACCATAAACAACAGAATCACTATTTATCCAAATTTATATTGTATGTAAAATTTTGTGGTTTATTGTTTGGTTAGAAAATTGTGAGAGATATTTTCAAAAATATCTGTAATTTGTTTTTATTTTTCCTACCTCATTGGCAGTAGTTTCAGTCTCATTTTATACATTAAAGGAAAATATTTGCATATGGAGTAAAACAAGCATTTAATTTATGTAAGCAAACCTTTATCTCCTTATCTCTTATCTTGCACAATTTTGCTTCATTGAAATCAATCTTGTTTATACTTTATCTTTAACACAAGATAAATTATTAAGAGCTCTGTAGTCCGACAAGTTTATAGATGCCAGTGCTTTGCAATTACACTGATGGCATAAGGTCCCATTATATACGCTTTATTATGTTCCTTTCTTAATCTAATGAAAAATATCTAATATACTTTACGTCACCGTTTTCACAAATTCATGTTTTTATTGTAGAGAGACAATAGCAGTATTGTTTTCCAAAACAGTTTGCATTGTCAGGTCCTGTTTGTTGGTGTTTAAAAAAACTGCCAAAATTCAGATTCTTTGTTGTTTTAAGTTGAAAACGGTTTCGTATAAACGTCCCTTAAGAGTTTACACAACTGCCTGCTACAGCAACCCCTAGAATGCATCATACCTAATGCTGAACCGCATTCACACGAAGTTGCGAGGGGTTAATAAAATAAAAGTGTTTTCGTTTGTGGAACACGTAATGGGTCTTTATCGGTTTGTTATTTTAAAGAAAATATCATTAAAATATAATAACTTTATGGTATTCTAACCAAAGTAATGTGGCTGTGGATGAATAGTTTCAGTAATAATAAGCAAACAAAGAAGAAATCAGTTATATCATATTGCTACTTTTCACAATCTGCTTACTCATATTCATTTAGACACACAGATTAAATGCATTGCAAATGCTATATCAATCTGTTATTAACCCACAGATCCGGCTCATAGTATCTGCCTAACAGAGGCCTGCGTGACAGTGGCCAGTAAGATCGTGGAAGCTTTGGACCGCTCCACCGACCCATGTCAGGATTTTTATCAATACGCCTGTGGGGGCTGGGTCCGCAAAAACCCCCTGCCAGATGGCCGGTCCCGCTGGAGCACATTTAACAGCATCTGGGACCAGAACCAGGCTATTCTCAAACACCTGCTGGGTAAGAGCCGGAAAACACACACAGACACACACACACATGCTCATCCTTTTTCCAGGATGGGATTCACTCAGTCAATCTGATTCACACAGCTCTATATATTTAGCAGAGCGGTTGAATGATTTGGTGGATTCTCCAATAGAAATCTGCAGCATTCATGTTTTTTGGATGGCCTTACTATTCTGTTCTCTGTTCCGGGGTTGTTTTCTCGCAACTCTGCTCAGCAGAAACTTTTATAGATTTCAGCTTTGAGCGACCTGATTACTTGTTTTCACTGTGTATTCAACCCTGTCTATCCGTGTGATAGGGGCCTGATAGCTTTCTGCACCTGTTCTGTGATTCTTTAACCTTTAATCCCTCCATTGTTTGAACTTGCTTAGATTTTTGCACCGCTTACAAGGCTTGATTTTAAGTTACAATTTCTTTAAAAGAAATTTTGAAAAAAAGAAAGACCATAAAGCCCTATGGACTTCTGAATCTAACCGGGGACTATGATGTCATTGCAGTTTTATCCTTTTGATGTCTGATGGGTTAAAATCAAATATCTATGTTGCCTGGAACTGCAATTGGACCCGCTTGTTGTTCCTATTTATGGGGTTACTAAAGCCCTATTCGCACGGGATTGGTATTACCTGGGGACCTCTGGTCATTTGTAATAATCGCAGAGGTTGTCTGCGATCTTAATCCCGTGCAAATAGGCCATCTCTGTAATATGTAAAAATTCCCCCACAGATGACCTACCATATTTTGACGAACATAGAGGTCCTGTAATAATATTAGTCCCGTGCAAATGGGCATCTCTGTTATTTTGGGAGCTCATTAATAATTTTTCGAGGTTTATTCACCGTTTGCGAATAATTGATGCTGTTTTGATATTAATTTGGTTGCTGGGTCATTACCATACCATGCCAAAACTGTTGTTTTGGCTGGGAGTCTCCCGTTTATTTATTTATCACGGAAACACTTGTAACATTGTCAGCATTTGAGACCCGTGATCGCGAACCGGACAGATGATCACCGCGATTGCCTGTCTCAAATGCTGACAGGTCTGGTCATATATCATTAAACACCATACAACTATAGGCTATACAAACTATACGCAAAGCCTTCCCATCACATCCGGGAAATCAGTCAAAGTAAATTTGAGTAAAATCACAGGCTTCACTTATCCCGTGCGAACACGCCATATGTAATACAGGTGCCGGGAAATAATTATAAATCACACAAGGTCCTCAGATAATACTAATCCCGTGCAAATAGGGCTTAAATTCTTGCTAGGGTGTTTTTTAGTTGTATGATGGTTTTTATAGCATTGTTAGATGGTTCCTAGCGTGTTCAGGATGGTTGCTATCTGGTTATTAAGTACTGGCCTTTCTGCATGACTGTAGGTATCATACACATCACATATGATACAGGATGAGGTATTCCTGACCCCTAGCATGAGCAATTTTTATATCAAACCCCATAAATGAATGGGAATTTAAAAGGACACTTCACATAATAATTTACATCCTTGTGTCATTCAAAACCTGTATATGACTCTTTCATTTGCAGAACACAAAAGAAGACTTTTTTGAGAAATGTATGGTTTTGTGTTTATACAATGGAAGTCAATGGGGGTCAAGTGTTGCTTGGTTACCAACATTCTTAAAAATATCTTCTTAAGTGTTCTGCAGAAGAAAGAAAATCATACAGATTTGGAATGACACAAGGCTGAGTAAATGATGAAATATTTTTAACCCTCATTCATTCTCTCTCTATGTACTGTATTTGCATGGTCCTTGTTACAACATTTACATTACATGGTCCCTTGCAACCGCTAATATCCTCCACAGGAAATGCAGATCGTTTAGTTTTTTTGTCATTCTTCTCTATAATTATTGGCCTGCTTGGCTCGAATCTCTTTATGTAATAATCCCTTGTACACTCTTAAAAAAAGGGGCTACAAGAGGTTCTTCGATGCCATAGAAGAATATTTTGATACCATAAAGAACCTTTAACATCTGAAGAACCTTTCTGTTTAACAAAAGGTTCTTTGTGGCGAAAAAAGTTCTTTAAAGAACCTTTGACAGAATGGTTCTTTATAGAACCAAAAATGGTTCTTCTATGGCATCGCAACCTTTTACGCACCTGTATTTGTAACGCAAATTACAAATACAGGAGTGAGTGTGCTAATTGAGTGTAACACCATGATTTTGATCGCAGCTTCTCTATCTCTCCCTTACGTTAAACATGCACTCTCACACTGAAGCTCCTGCAGGCGTTCTGCCCCAGTGACACTCAGTCAAATTGACTCTGCGTGCTGCATCTCCCCCGCAGCCAGCACAAGCCAATCGTCTGGCTCCGTTCTCTAGCCCCTTTCCCTTTGGATGTTCTGCACATTTAATAACTCTCAACTTACTTGAACGTGTATTCGATCTCATGTTGCTGATATATGATAGGCCTTTGAGGATTGCGGTTCAGGTTTTATTGCTTATGAATTTGTTTAGATAATGAAGTGTGTGTGTGTGTGTGTGTGTGTGTGAGAGAGAGAGATTGTAAACAGCTCATTGGATGTGCAGCATGCTTAGGTGAACACAACGCTCCAGCGAACAGCAAATGAAGAGTTTTTCCTAATGACTTGTGTCACAAAACATGCACAGTCCCGCAGAAAAAAGAAGAAAGCATTAGAAGGTTCACATCTGAACAGGGTCATGTGCCGATCTCGTGTGCACCCTCCCTCACATGTACTTTAATGTCTCAATTTAGTAACTTCACTTTCCTAACAATGAGGACAAAGCCAAATATAAATAAAAATGGATCAAAGCATCAAAAAAACACTTTTCAACAAACTCTTTTCTACACCTCCCCTCAATCCCCGAATTTCATTTTGGTTTGAAATAACTAATTTTATCCCCCACGCACAACTGAAAAATTCTCGCAAACCATTTTGTAAATCTTGGATATGCGTCAGAAAAGTGATGCACAATAGGTTGAAAAACCCTTGTGTTGAGCTTGTTTTATGTTCTGAGCTTTTCAAGGTTACAGATGATTTTAAGCATTCAAAATGAATTCATAACAAACGTGAGGATATGGTGTTATGCTTGAGGGCTTCTGTTTTGAATACATTATAATTAATCTGAATTAATGATGGTTTTAATAATAGAGTGTGCATTTAAATGAATAGCGTGATCTTTACAGTGCTGCTTTTAAATAAAAAAGTAGTTATACATTTTAAGTTTTAAAATAAACCACCCTTTCTTGTTTTCTGCAGCGCTGTAAACCATCCGCTGTCTTTTAAAAAGACTGTGCAATGGTTTAAGTTTTCTTTTGTATTAATGTGTTTGTTACCGTTAAAAATTGGGTTGGGGTGTTCAAAGGTTCATCCGATTTTTTTAGTGTCACATCCATATTTGTTACTCACTTCCAAAATATTGTATGTATTTAAATACATTTATGAGACCAAGATAAGTCATCAATGTTTTCTGGTTTGTCTCCCTGGAAGCGAATGAAATCTACAATCTACAAAGTTTTGTCCACGTTAAGCTCATACATGACCGCAAAGTACCAAACATTTTAAAAGCAATTTTTTTGTTAATGTTGAATTTTAAGTAGTTTTAAATAAAAACCCTTTTAATAATTGGACTTTGTTAATCGGTCAGATGTGTTTACACCGTATGAATTCAAGGCTCAGAGATCATCAGCTTTCGAACAATCTTTATATTCCTCTTGCTTGCTCGCACCCCAAAAACTTTCAAGATTTTGAAGGAACACAAAATGTAATGGTCGCTTAAGTAGACGTTTATTCAGTGTATGGAAGTAGAATAATTCAGTGTATGGAAATGGTGAGTTGAAAAGTCAGACTGAGAATGCTAAAGAGAGTTTTTGGTTTAAGCAATGTAACGCCAGATGATGCTTCTGCATGTGTGTGTGCTCACTTACGCTTTTTAAAATCTAAATGCATTATGTGCTTTGCACTGACCCAGGGACGCTCGGAAAAAGACAAATGAGCACCCGGTCGGTTGTCACCTTTCGGCCAGGAAAGACAAACAAACAAGAGCAAATGCTGCACATGGAGCGAGATCAGCAATGTATTCTGCTCGACGTGGAGTCCATTCCTCTCCCTCCCCGTGTGTCCTTTCCCAAGACCCGATGACCGGTAATTGGGTTGGTGCTCTGCCTCTGAGAATTTATCACCTGAATATTTCTGCCTTCTGTGTTAATGTAATCACTCTATTAGGAGACAACGGCACTATGGAGGAGGAAGAAAATCAGTGCGGGAAATGAAAATGTTGTCTTGGGATTTGTAACTTGCGGCACAGTTGTTTACACGGATGATCGTCCTGTAGATTATTAATTACGGCGCATCGCAGACACATGAGTAAATTATTCCTTCCTTCACAAATTGCCATGACAACAACTGAGAGCACCAATCGTAATGATGTTAACGTGACTGCGTGGATAAGCGTAATTGTGCGTTCGAGAGTGGGTGATTGCCTGTATATCTGTTTGTGTGTGCCTTTATTTGCTAAAACCTCTACCTCTGTTCTCTGTAAAGAAGATTGAAGGTGAAATGTGTTTTTCCAAAGTCAGCGGGGTTGACAAGTAGAAAACTGAATAGTTAAGAATTGATTCCAGTGAAACTTGCGGCCAATATGCTTGAGGTATTGCTGTGTTGTTGCTAGGGTGTCCTGGCTGGTTGTTGTTTTATGCCCGATTCACATTTCACGTCTAAAACCGCACAGAAAAAATTACCCATGGTGTGCGCGGCACGCTGAAAAATTGAACTATTTCAGTCTTTATGAAGCAGCATGCATGTTGCGAACGAGTTGTCCACTATTCAATTAAAATAAAGAATATGTGCGTGGAAAAGATTCGAAATGTGAATCGGGCAAAATAGGACATTTATAGACGTTTCTCTTAAAATTGCTTAGGAGGACAAAAACAGAAACAAATGAGACAATTGTCAAATTTCATGAAGAGTATGGAGCTGTAAAATGAGTGAAGATTGTAGAGGTAAAATAATCTAGATTTGGCTAAATTTGAGGAGAAATGTTTGAGTTTATATTGAGATCCCTACAAAAATTGACTTGTGATTGCAGACTTGACAAATCTGAGCTCAGATAGTGACATGTCACAAAAATTTGAGACACAAAAACATTTCAACAAAACATTTAAGCTCTTTGATGCCTAAGAGAAATAATTGCGATGCTAAAGAGCTCTCACCTGAGATTTTCTTATAGGAAGTTAGGATGTTGTACATTTGGATGTTGAGCTAAAGAGTAGTTCAACCCCATCTATAATAAGGAAAAAACTAATGTTATATCTCTTTATTATCTAATTTTTTTCCATGGATATGAGTGAGGATTGATGTGAGAGGAAATGCAAACTTTTGCTTATGTGTCAGATATTTCTCTCTTGAAAAGACCAATTTTTTTAAAGAGATCTCAACAACCTCACAAACTGAACTTATACGTGCCAAATCTGCAATCGAAAGTAAATATTATTGATGAACTTAATATAAACTCAAACATTTCCTCATCAAATATGAAGAATTAATTCCATACAACAAAAACATGTAAAAGTACCATAAAACTTAGGTGTAATTTGATTTCTCCTCAAATATGCCCAAATCCAGATTTATATCTATTTTTAAGCAATTTTAATAGAAACATCATAGACTAAAGTGCAGTTTATAGTCGTGTGTAGCCGGTAGGTATGGTGCAGACTACGCAGAGACGCTTACCCTACGTCGTAGCCTGATGCGCACAAACCCAATGCGAGGTGGAATGCAAGAACTGTTATTTGTTCGCATGAACCCTCTCCATTCAGGTAAAGAAACTCTGCGATAGCGTCGGGTTTACTCGTACGCATTTCCGAATGATTCGTCTAAATAAATGACGTGTTTTTCTGTATTTAACAACTCTGCTGCAAAAGTGACTGTTTACTTGCCGCTAACACTGCTAAATGTTTCTCAGACAGCGTACACAATGAACCACTTCTTCTTCAGCTCTTGTCTTGGTAACACAAGCAACACGCCTGTGAACATTGACGCCTAGTGGCCATTGCCTGTTTTTAATGCGGACAACGACGCACAAGTTTAAACTAAAACTGGCGCGTTGCGGTCTGACGCAATGGAAAAAAAGCCTTAAGTAGGAACCAAAATAAAAAATCTCCCAAGCTTTAAAAGAGCAACCTTTGAGCTATAACATTTTCATCTTAGAATCTCATGCCATTGGTCGATTTAGAGGCTGACTGTTCGGACTGCTCAAACTGAGCAGTGCCAGAGAGCTGCGTGTTTACACTGTTCACCTAGTAATTGTTTTTTGTATTACAATGCGCTGATGGACAAGAAACAATGTAAAACACGCAGGTCTCATATGTTTGGCTTGTTTGCATTTCTGTTGTGTCCATTTTTGTGTCCGAGTTGGCAGTCACCTGTTGTAGATAAGTCCGCGCAACCACACCGTTTCTCGTACAAACAAAGTTAGCATGACAGCGGCAATGTTTTTTCCCTACATTCACCGCTGGCTGCTAGGGCAAACGCTGTTTTGACTGCGACTGATGGAAGAGGTGATTGAAGATGAAACCCACCCCTACTCATTCGGCCCACAAACAGCGGCTGAGTTTGCGTCTCGTTTTGTCACCAGACAGCTGCCATGGAGATGACATTAAAAAGATGAATGACATAAGCCTGTTTTCACCATATCTGCATTGCATCTGCTTGCGTCCCATCATTCCATGCTGCGAGGCGAGATCCAATCACAGGGCACCGTATTGTCAGCTTGTCAGAGAGCTGGAGAAAATCAGTCGGCCGTTCAAGGGCCATGTGCGTTGACCCGTTGCGAGTTGTTCCCCCCGCTGTCATGTTTGTTTACCTAAATAATGTTGGTCCATGCATCCTAGCTGTGTGAGGTTTTTATTCCTTATCTCTTATTTTTCTTGTCTTTGGTTTATCCATGTGAGGTAAAAATACCCATGTGAGGTCTCCCTTAAAATTGTATTTTTAGTGCATAATTTTTCAGTGAGTTAAGGGCCATTTTCAGGATTGTCACATCCATATTTCTCATTAATGGACACAAGAAAATTATATTAAAGTAACTATTTATGGTTTTCGGAAGTGGTATCACTTCTCTGTTTGTTAGGTTTCATTGGTTCTGGTTTGTGCAGTTTAATTCACAGAAATATTACACAGTATGTCATGTCTCTTTTTTGTCACATTCATAACGCATTTCTATTTCCCTTTTATTTTTAAATAGAAAACTTGTGCATAGACTGATATTTTTCTGATGGTCAGATTCTATCATCAACTTTTTAGCAAAATATAAACAGATGCTAGTAACAAATGCAATCTCTGAGCGGATATGTCATATCCAAAACACGAAATGTCAAATCCATAACTCTGGAATTGTCCATCTGAGAAGTTTTGAGAAAAAAAGCATTCAAATTTTGCATTCAATTTAAAAAATGTGTAGATAAATCCTGATGTTTTCTAAAAAAAGTCTCCAAATGTACACGATGCAAAGAAAAACTTTCTTGTCACAGATAATATGTTTATTCTTAAAGAACAACTCGATTTTGACAAAAATGTCAGATTGAACCTTATAAGTCTGACGAAATGTCTCATAATTGTGATTTTCGTAAACTAGCCTTTTATTCATCTTAGTTAAACAAAATGTTTCACAGTGCAACTCATAAATGTTCTTCCCATGTTTTCCACAGAGAACGGCACATTTAATTCAAGCAGTGAGGCAGAGAGGAAAACTCAATCGTACTACCTTTCCTGTCTGAATGAACCGCGAATAGAAGAGCTCGGAGCCCAACCTCTCGTCGACTTGATTGCAAAGGTGAGTGTTTAGCAGCGCCCCCTCTGGTGTGGAGAATTGGTGGTATTGTGGTTGATTGTTGAGCCAAAAATCTTATTTCACATAAAATGTTGGAAACACAGCTCACAGATATATATATATATATATAATAATAAATAATTTGAAATCTTTTGGAGGTGTATTGATTGGTTTGCCGTGCGTCTCCTAAAAATAGATCTCATTGCCTTTATTATCAGAACAACTTCATCGTCTGAAAATCAGTAAGCCCTGAAATAATGAAGGTGTAGACACTGTGATGCACTCGCGTCTGTCTGAATCAGCCATTTTAAATAAAACATCTCTATTACTATCCCTCGACACAGACTCCGGAAAATGAATCCATCTCGGCAGACACAAAGCAGCGATGTCAAATAGCACTTCATCTTGCTCATTAAAAGCCCTCCCCACACACACGCAGCTGTCCGCTGGAGGGTTCAAAAGAAATATGATAGGAAAAAACTGAGGTAGAGAAGAACAGACTGTTTGTCACGATCTTCCATTTGAGCAGACCTGTGACAAGTGTCTTCCCTTCTCTTCATCTTTTGCTCCTTCTCGCATCTCTTGTCATTGACATAGTGATTGAGCGAATAACAATAAATGCATCAAAGTGTCGAGAGAGCCGAGAATAGTTTTATTCTCTGAGGTGAGATGGATTTAATTGGCTTTGATATTTGATGTCAGCTCAGACTCGTCGTCCCTTTCGCTCCGAAAGCAAGATGTCAATGATTCTGGCTTTTTTCACACTTGCTTAGCTATGTGTGTTTAGAAAAGTCTTTTAGACTATTGGTAACAAGGCTACACACCTGATATTAACATCCGTCTCAGGTGATCTGATCACATGTGGTCAGGTAGGACCCTCGTGTCATTACAAAACTCTAAACAGCAATACAATTTATTTACTTTATATGTTGTCGATGCTGATGGTCAAGTGGGCGGTAAATATGTCGTCCAAAAGGACTTCTGGTGACCCAAGTTTGATTCCCGTCTCATGATCCTATTCTCCTCTCACCACCTTGTACCTTTTTACACGTTATTGTTTTCAGGACAAATGGTTGTTAGGAAGTTAGAAAATGTATATAATTATTTATGTATTGTATATCTATTATAATTCCTGTAGTTTTTTCGATAGAGCATTGCTTTAGCATTGCGAAGGTTATAGGTTGTACAATACTCAGATGTTATTACCTGGTTCAAAGGACCAGGCTCAGGTTTAAGAATCCAGGTCAAGAACCTCAATCATGTTGATGGAAAGGGATTCAATTTCTATTCTTTTGTGTGTGTGTGCAGACTGGGGGCTGGAATATCACAGAAGCGTGGGATAAAGATAACTTTATGGATGTTTTAAAGACAGTCTCTGGACCGTACAGAGCTCAGCCCTTCTTCACTGTGGGTGTCAGCGTGGACCCAAAAAACTCCAACAGCAATGTCATTCAGGTACATAGTTTATGGTTGAAGATATATCCTTTTAAATTATACGTAATATGTTTACCACTTGTATGACTATATTTAATACAGATGTATGTTTACCTGTGTTCCTCAGGTTGACCAATCAGGGCTTTTCCTGCCATCTCGAGATTATTACCTCAATAAAACAAATGAGAAGGTACGATCTGGCTGCTGATTTTACAACTTGATTCTTTGTGTTCTAAGTACCGAAAATATGGAAGGCGTTCAGGTTGAAAGAATGTAGGCAGGTGGTTTGAAAATCATAAAATTTGTGACGAAACATCATTCCAGCCGGGCGGTCAACACAGGACACTCTGAAGCACTTTAGCACAGGCCTCTCAAATGTCCATGTAAATGTTTAGATTACCTCTCAAAAAGAAGAAAAACAAAGATATGTGAACAGACTGAACACCCGTTGCAGTATTTCAATCAATAAAAACAGAAAAGTTCAAATTGTAATTTTAAAGGGATCGTTCACCCAAAACACCCAAAGTCATCGTCTACTCGCCCTTAAGCCGTGTTTATACACGAGCCTAGCTCCGCTTCGCGAGCCTCCGCTTACCGTGCGCGCAACTCCCCAAACGGACAAGACGTTTATACTTGACGCGTTTGCCGTTGAGATATTCTTTGAAACGACAGGGGGCGCACAAACGAATTCGTCCTGTAAATCGGCAGGAAGTAGAAGAAAAGTAGAACAGTTGGCTCGAGTCACAAAAAATGTTGTGCACGCCGCCACGCGAAATAAGCTCGCGCTCAAACGAACACCGCGATGACGTCATATTTGACGCGCGCACCCAAGCGAACTAGCGAATGCATCAGGTATAACCAGCCCTTTAGGTTGTTTCATAGCTATATAAATTATTTTATGTATAACGCATAAGAAGATGTCTAAAAAAGATTATGGGAAACAAAACAATTCTGGGGCACCATCGACCATAGAAGATGTTTCCTGTTATGGTAGTCAATTGTCACGATCGGGGAAGGACACAACCGAAGCGCAGGTAGTAGGTGTGGGAGAAACAATGATTTATTAAACTAACACAAAACAAAAACCCACGAGGGGGTAAAATAACACTGAGAGCGATATAATAGATCACCGACTCGACAAGAACCAAACACTGGACTGGACTAAACTAATTTAACACTTGACACTTACTAACTGGACTGGACCAGACCAGACTTTGACACAACTTTAGGGACAGGAACAAGGTTAATGGCTTAGAAACAGGCAAGCCATACAAGATAATACAAAATAAACGAGCACAGGAAAGAAAATACAAGGGCATTAAATAAGAACCTAAATTAAGCTGGGAACAGATAATTAACAAGGTAATGAGAGGGCAGGGTGGGTACATAGACGAGACCGGAGAGAAAGCACATTATGTCCTGACTCGCATCACTTCAAGAAATTATCTGGTTACAAACATACTTCCAAATAGATTTTCTTGTGTTCAGCAAAACAACAAAATGTATAGAGTAAGTGAGTAAATGATGACAGAATTTTTGGGTGAACTATCTTTTTCCTTAAACTGACGCCAGGATGAAAGTTCGTATTTTTGTGGGACAAATAATGCTGCTGTTTGGGGATGTTACAGTTTTGCTAGCTAGCATAACTTGTGCTACTAGAGACGATGTCTATATGTAAAACCTTTACTCATTCGGTTCCCCTGTGTTTGAATGAACAGCCAGCTCTGCGGCATCATTCACAAATTCAAAAAACCAGCTCAAAACATATCTGTTCTGCATTTATTTGACTAACCAATAACTTACTATGTTTTATGTCTAATAAAAAAAAAGTCTCTCCCTTGCTTGCTTCAGCTGTAATCCTCCTTGTAAGATGGCATTGTATACTGTTAAGCGTGTTGACAAAACGTGATTCGCTCTCCTACATGTAAGTCACTTTGGATAAAATCGACTGCCAAATAAATAAATGTAAATGAATATGGAGACGAGATGCACATCTCAACTTTTCTGGGTTTTCTTCCTTGGATGAGATTCTGAAAAAGTACAGCCCGAGCAAAACCTGGTAAAAATAACAAGTTGGGTGCGAAAGAAAGCCTCCTTTTGCCCCCCAGCTTGGGCACGTCTATAGCCTGTGATTTCATACGAACAATGATTATAAAAAGAAACGTCTTGTTTACAAAAGCTGACAAAATAAACTTCAAGTAATTGTGCTATTTAAATGTAAAATACTGTATTTGCTGCAAATGCTGATCTTCTTATCTGCGGGGGCATATACCATTTTTTGCCCTTTCTAGAATGATAATGCAAATGCCCCCTCCTCCAATCCCGTTCTGTTATAAATGGCACTTTATCTGATGCTATGAGAATAGTAGCTCAGATAAGCAAACATGAAAGCATGATGACTCTGTGCATCTTTTGTATTCACCTTCAGATCTTCACTTAAATAGATATGACCGTACTCCAAAATACAAGTATTTGTTCATTTTCTTTTCAATCTGTCTCGTTTTCTTAGAGAAAGTGGAACGAAATCTTTATATTAAAATGGACAGGGTAGTTTTTGCTTTCATTCATGCTACATGCTGGTCTGACCGCACCAAACAACAACAGGGTGTTTTAAAATAAAGAGTTCTTGGGTTTGAAACTGCAGAAAATTGCACTCATGGTGAATTTGTTGATTGACTTTTGCATGTTTCTATGAGTTACTATCATGGTGTACATGTCTCTGTGTTTAGGTGATGAAGGCCTATCTGGACTATATGGTGGAGTTGGCTTTGTTACTGGGAGGAGACAAGAATTCCTCTCGGGGTCAAATGCAGCAGATTTTGGACTTTGAGACAGCACTGGCCAACATCACCGTGCCTCAGGATGAGCGGCGAGATGAGGAGAAGATCTACCACAAGATCACGATAGCTGAGCTGCAGGTATGAGTGTGTTATGTCTGTGGGCGAGATGAGGGTTTAATGGCAGTCTTAAAGTCTTTAAGGCTTATGGTAGCAGTGTGTTAAACAGGTGAAAGTGTTTTGATTGAAATAGTTTTAGGGATAATTAATTTGATCTTTAAATCAGTTTAATGAGTGAGGGCTTCAGCACGTATTGCTTATTACATGTCTTTGCGGTGAACGTGTTTGTGCGAGATATGAGGAGAGCGAGTTCATGAATAATGCAGAATTCTGGATAGCCACTGTGTGTTTGTGACAAGAATACAGAAGAGTTATTTTCTTTTTCTTTCTTTATCTCCTTCCTACCTTCCATTCTTTCTTTCCTTTCTTCATTTCCTTCTTTCCTTCTTTCTTTTTTTTTTCTTTTTTTCTTTTTTCTTTCTTTCTTTTCTTTCTTCCTTCCTTCCTTCATTCCTTCCCTTCTTCCCTTCTTTCTTTCTTTCTTTCTTTCTCTCTTTCCATTCTTCCTTCCTTCCTTCCTCCCTTCCTTCCTTCTTTCTTTCTTTCTTTTATTCCTTCCTTCCCTTCTTTTTTTTCTTTCTTTCCTTCCTTCTTTCTTTCTTTCTTTCCTGCCTTCCTTCCTTCCCTTCTTTCTTTCTTTCCTTCCTTCCTTCCTTCCTTCTTTCTTTGTTTGTTTGTTTGTTTCTTTCTTTCTCTCCTTTCTTCCTTCCTACCTTCACTTCCTTCTTTCCTTCCTTCCTTCAGTGCTTCTTTCTCTCTTTATTTCTTTCCTTCCATCCATCCTTCCTTCTTCCTTCCTTCCTTCCTTCTTCCTTCCTTCCTTCCATCCTTCCTTCCTTCTTTCCATCCCTCTTTCTTTCCTTCTGTCCTTCCTTCCTTCTTTCTTCCTTCCTTCCTTCCTTTACTTTCCTTCTTTCTTTCTTTATTTATTTCCGTCCGTCAGTCCTTCCTTCTTTCTTTCTTTCTTTCTTTCTTTCTTTCTTTTTTCTTTCCTTTCTTTCTTTCTTCCTTCCTTCCTTCCCTTCTTTCTTTCTTTCTTTCTTTCTTTATAGAATACAGCAGGACATTTTCTACTTGTTTCTCTTTGAATCTAATATTCTTTCTTTGGCTGTAATTATTTAGTTTTTTTTATTTCTGCACCTGCATTCAAGAGACTTTTGTTTTTTGAAGGCTCCTGCGATTTCCGTGGCAACAGTTGCTGAGCAACTGTACAGTGAGATAGAAGGGGTGGAGGGGTGGTCTTAACGGTTCATCACCTACTGGTTAAATTATGCCTGATATCAGATGTCTGCTCTCTCTTAAAGGTCATTATGTGCTATAGGAGTTTATGCATGTTTTATAAATTTGATGTTTTGTGTTCAAAACCTCATATTTATAAACCTCAGTAGCTCAGTGACATGTGTACGTTTCCTGATAACCAAACACTACACCAGCAGCTATTCCTCTTCTCAGGCAAGACCTCACCCAATTTTTGCTTATTCCTTTGTGCGGAGGTTATTGAAAGCACTCTGAATTGTGACATCATGTACCCGGGAAGTAGAGAGTAGAAGTTCTCTGTAGTTCTTGAAAAGCGATTTCTGTTAAAGACAATATCTCGCTTGGCAATGAACTTTGAGCTTTATCATTTTGCAGGTATTATTTATTCTCTAACATGCATGTGATTTGACAGATGTCACAGCATAATGTACAGGTTGGATGTAAAAATATTAGGTGTTTTTTGTGAGTAAGCTGCAGACTATACACTGAAACTTTAGTCCACAGTCTTTATCTGGAAGGCTGATACATTATGTATTCATATCATTTTCTTTTCTGGCAGCCGAAGAGCACAAAGATGTGACGCCTGAGAGAATTCTTCCATTTCAGGCTTTTCTACTCTTTACAAGACCTTTTACCCAAACACTGCAGCGTGCAATTTCACTAGCGGCAACAAATATTGCAAACAGTTGACATCCTCTTGCATTGTTCAATCAAATTGTAATCTTAACTGACTCCATAATTTAAGAACAAAATATGTTCCCTAAAAACAGTATCTTGTGTTCCCTTGCTTGCAAAAATGTTGCGTTGGTAATCAGTATACAAAGCGCTGAAAAAGTATTGTATGCATCAGATAGTCAGTAAATGTGGGCAAACCCGATCTGAAGTCTGTCAGCCTGAAGTAAAGCCATATCAGGTCTCAGCTATTACCATCAAAACATGTGTGAGTCACTAAAATATTGTTATATGTTTTTTTTAGCGTATCCACAAACATTATTGTAACACTTTAGTATAGGGTCCAATTCTCTCTATTAACTAGTTGCTTATAAGATGCCTATTTTCAGCATATTGGCTGTTTATTAGTACTTATAAAGCACATTTTCAACATGACCATATTCTTCTTCCCTAATCCTACCTAATACCTAAACCTAACAACTACCTTGCTAACTATTAATAAGCAACAAATTAGTAGTTTACTGTATTAATACCGAGAATTGGACCCCAAAATAAAGGGTGACCAAAGTTTTTGCTCTTGAGTTTATTAGAAAATACCCCAGCTCCACCATGACCTCATAAAACTAAAAGATCCATTTTATTCAGCTAATTTGTTTTCTTCCTACAGAGTAAGATGTGAATGAGTGGCTTTTAACTGTCTGTTTATGATGGAGGTTTTTGCTGTATGACTGCAAAGGGCACATCGGCTAAAACTGCATCTGGGTTTGAGGAATGCAAACATGCAGGTTTTTGGGTCTATCCTGCTGCTTGTTTACGAGAGCGCGAATCTGAACATGCTGTGGCTTATAGAGATTGTTAGACTTGCAACAAGACAAAGAAAAGTGTTTGCATGACCGTGGAAAGAACTACTCTGTGTATCTTCAATTTGTGACATATTTTGTGCCTCTTCTCGTATATCTTTGTGTAGATCCTCTGTATATGAAAACTTACAAATCGATGCATTTTGCTGCTGCGCAATGGCAGATGCTGGTTTTATTCCTCTCTTGATTTTCATAAAATCCCTGAAGTGTTCTGCATCACTTAAAATCTGATATCAAATTTTCGCTCATTTTCGCTTTTTCTAGTTGTAAGTTTACTTCATGATTTTAAGTCTACATTAAATGGAAAGATCATGCAAAAATAAAAATCCTTTACCATCATTTATTCATCCTCATGTCATTCAGAACCTGTATATGAATCTTCTGTGGAACACAAAAGAAGATACGTTGAGAAATTTCTCAGTTGTGGAAGTCAATGAGGTCCAATGTTGGTTTGGTCACAAACATTTTTCAAAATATCTTCTTTTGTGTTCTGCAGAAGAAAGAAAGTCATGCATGTTCAGAATGACATAAAGGTAAATGATGTAATGATTTCCAATTTGGGATGAACTATCCCTATAAATCCAATCTTTTTAATGGAAAATCAGAATGAAACGCATTGACGAATGAGGTTGTTGACATTGTGTTGTTATGGTCACAGGGCTTGGCTCCGGCCGTTGATTGGCTGGATTATATGAACTCCGCCCTCTCGCCGCTGGAGTTAAATGAGACTGAGCCGGTGGTGGTCTACGCCAAGGAATACCTGCAACAGGTTTCAGAGCTCATCAACAAAACCGAGCGCAGGTACATCTGTCTCTATAGTAACAACCAATCAGAGTTCAGGCAGAGGACGTCCCCTCTGCGTGTTTAGTTTGTGGGTCAGAACTTTCAGTTCTATTACCTCTTATTCTTTTCTCGAAGGATATTAATACCTCTTCGCTTTTAAAACTTCTGCAGTGCTCGCTCTCTTAATAAATAAATGAACACGCATAAGAAGATTGTTCTTTCTGACACTTTCTCCATTTTCAGTCTTTTGAATAATTACATGATCTGGAACCTGGTGCAGAAAGCAGCATCCAGTCTTGACCAGCGCTTTGAGGATGCTCAGGATAAGCTACTAGAGAGCCTCTATGGCACCAAGAAGGTATGTGTGTGAATTTAAGGAATATGAACTCATTTACTCACCCCGAGTTGTTCCAAACCTGTATAAATGTATGTGTTGTGATGAACAACACTGAGAAAGATATTTGGAAGAATGCTCGTAACCAAGGAGTTCTTGGCCACCATTGACTACCATATTAGGGAAAATGACAATGCTAGTCAATAGTGCCCCAGAACTGTTTGCTTTCCTACATTCTTCAAAATATATTCAGATTTGAAACAACTTGAGGGTGAGTAAATGAAGAAAGATGTTTATTTTTGGGTGAATCGTCCACTTAAAACTGAAATTTCTGTCACCATTGACTCACCCGATAATGTTGCTCAACACAATAATGATGTTTAAAGAAAATATATTTGCATTTGAAACAATTATGACAACTTCATGTTTCTGGTTGTTATGTCTTGTTTGGTTATGTATAATATGTTTTATGTCCAGTCTTGTACTCCACGCTGGCAGACGTGCATTGGAAACACAGACGACACTCTTGGGTTTGCATTGGGTGCTCTTTTCGTCAAAGCCACCTTCGACAAGGAAAGCAAAGAAATTGTGAGTGAATCACATTTCTAAAAACTTAAACAATGTTTTCAAATCATCTGACATATACTGAAGATTGTTATGTAGAGAATTTCATGATATGAGTTTGCCCCCATGTGGCGGCAGGGTATAATGAGCGCCACCTCATCCTGTCTTTCTAAACAAAGGCAGAGGAGATGATCAATGAAATCCGCACAGCTTTCAAAGAAGCTTTGGATGACTTGAACTGGATGGATGAACAGACCCGACAGGCTGCCAAGGACAAGGTAAGAGCGGATGAGAGCGTTACTGACAGCCGCATGACGGGATAAGCAAAACTTTGGGATTTGTCTAGGATTCAAGCCGGCGAAAACAGCTTAACCGTGAACGTGTGTTTTGCCAAGAAATGCAGGATAAAGTGTCTTTTCTGACTCTAGGCAGATGCCATATACGACATGATCGGATTTCCAGACTTCATTCTGGACCCCAAAGAGCTTGATGACGTGTATGATGGGGTGAGGCGACAAAGCATAGTGCTACCTTCTTCCGTTTTATTATTCAGTGCTTTAAAGGAGCATATCACATTTTTGCCTGAGGACCATTTAGGTCAAAAAAATTGTAAACCTACTTTCTGACCCAGAAAAAGGTGGCTAGTGCATAATCGTCCCCTTTTCGGGATCATTAAAAAAGGAGAATTCCGCCATAATTATGTTCTTTTATTTTTATTAATATTAGCTATTAGGTATACATATTAAACCCTTAGCAGATTAAGAAAAATCTAATTTTTCCCATTTAAATATAAAAGTCTAATACACTCTTGACTGGACAGTCCAGTTGTGCTTTCAACAGTAGCGATTAATATTGTTAGAATGAAACCAGATTAAAAAATTTAAAGCATTTCTTTAATTATTTATTATATCCATACTTGAATTATTTGATATTTAACACTAACATTGAATTATTGAATCTATAAATATTTAAAATGTTTGAGCTTATGCACAGTGTGATGCGTTTTATCTGTAGTATGAGGTCATGGAGGACAACTTCTTCCAGAACACGATCAACTTCTACAACTTCTCAGCACGAGTGATGGCCGACCAGCTCCGCAAGCAACCAAACAAAGACCAGTGAGTTCAAGTGTGTGTGTGTGTGCTATACAGAAGATTTTATTATTTATATATATAGTATAAGATGTCAGCCAACACCTGACGACAGAATCTTTTCTTCTGTAGATGGAGTATGACCCCGCCCACAGTGAACGCATACTACATGCCAACCAAGAACGGGATTGTGTTTCCCGCAGGAATCTTACAGGCTCCATTCTACGCCCAAGATCACCCCAAGTGAGCAGTCCCGCCTGAATTAGCTAGCTTTCCTAAAACGTGTATCTTTTGTTGCATTGTTGACAAGTGTGTTAAAGCTGATCATGGATGTTTGTGTATGTTTCACAGAGCTCTGAACTTCGGTGGCATTGGTGTGGTGATGGGTCATGAGTTAACACACGCATTTGATGATCAAGGTTAGCACGCACACAAACACAGACTAGCAAGATTTGTTTGTGAATTGTTTTCAGAAAGAGATCTTTCTGTCTATTTTAAATGGTCCTGTCACTGTTCATTTAATGCACATTATTATTAATGAAAATTGATGATATAAAAAAAAGTTTTGGAACAGAATAATTATAGTTTTGTTGTCAGTGTTTTTGTTGTTTTATTCATATTTTATAACAGTTTTTGTTTCATGCTAGTTTGGATTTTTTGTGTGGATCATATATTTTGTCAAATTAGTTGCTGTTTATATTTGTATTTATTTTTTAGTTTATTTAAAATTAATGCCTTAGCTCAAAACTCACCGATTAGTTTTAAAGTTTGAAAATCATATTTATGCTGATATTATTTTTCTTTTCAATCAACAGATTTTTTTCAATACTTATTTGAGTCACATATCATAACTTTAATATGTAATAAATAAAATAATTGAATATAAATATAAAATTAAACAGACAGGTTTATTGAAATTATACAGAAAAGTTTTGGTAGTTTTCATAAACTATATGTATAATATATAAAATAATAGAATATAAATAATGTTTACTTAAATTACAAAGTTGTAGTTAACTATACAGGATTGTATTATATATAAAATTATAGAGTATAAATAATGTTAATTGAAATTAGACAGAAATTTTTTAATAGTTGTAGTAAACTAATAATCTTTTTCTGGACGAACCACCTTTAACAGGTAGAGAGTATGACAAAGATGGAAACCTTCGACCATGGTGGCAGAACTCATCAGTCGACGCGTTTAAGAACCGCACTGAATGTATGGTGGATCAGTACAATCAGTATACCATCAATGGAGAGCATATTAATGGAAAACAGACACTGGGAGAAAACATTGCTGACAATGGGGGCTTGAAAGCTGCTTACCATGTAAGTTACTTCTGTTTAAAACACAACATGCTGTATCATTAGTCCATATACAGGAGCTGAAGCATGCACAATGGATAACTACATACACTTTGACAATCATGGTGTACAACGCAAGGTTCGATCTTTGCATATGCATACATTCAAAATGATGTAAGGTTTATTATTATTTTCTGATAAGGCAGGGGTGTGCAGTCCAGCTAAGATCCACATGTGGAGTATACCTCAGACCTTTATAAAACACATCTGATTCAGCAAATCAATGACTAAATTAGGAAAAACTAAGGGACCATTTTTAGGTTTTCTGAATTTGCTATTTATTCCTATGTGTTAAGGTAAATTATAATTTTTGTTTTATTCTGTAAACATGATTTCAAACAAATTTCAAATAAAAATAATGCATTCATTTCTAAGAAATGAATACTGGAGAAACAGGTCAAAATAACAGGAAAGATGCTCTGTATCCCACCCGCTATCCGATTCGCCGTCCAAAGCCACGCCCCCTCAAAACACATGAATGCATTGTGTAAATCCACGTAACGGATTACAAACTAAATCCATTTAATTCTTCTCGAAGCATGTACATACCTATCCAAAAGAAAGAGAGCAAGCATGGTATGGCCTTATAGATCCTTCGCCTGCCAGAGCTGTCTCCATCGTGTAAAAGCTGAACCGATGTTTTTCCTCTTTCGTGATCCAGACGTTTTTTCGTCACTGCTTGCTTATGTGATAACCTTGATTTTTATCGCATTTTTCATGCGTTTTGTAATGCTGTCAGGCCTTCACATTGTTGTATACTTTATGTCACTCCTGAGGTTTGGCCACAATACATCTAGAAATGCTGTTCTTAGATTAGAGTCGGAGCTAAACTGGCCCTACAGGACAGGATTGGACACTTCTCTTTATAGTTATAGGTATAGATGACAATATAGCTTTTCATAGAAGTAAATCATTTATTTGGATTTTCTCTTATTTATACAGGCGTATAGATCATGGGTGCAAAAGAACGGAGGAGAGAAAAGACTCCCAGCTGTCAATCTGACCAACGACCAACTCTTCTTTGTGGGTTTTGCACAGGTATTGCCTTGCGCCAGCACAACTCTACTCATAACATAATCTTGCTTTAATCACTGTACGTACAGTTTATATTATACAAGCAAACAGGCAATTTGATCTAAAGTGACATTGGGTTTAAACTATTCATGCTATTGCACATATAGCAGATTTATTTAAAAACAGCAGTTTGTCAATATATTATCTCATTCAGAAAAGGGGGATCCTTTGTGTGGAATAATTTTAGACCTAGTTAAAATGACAAAAAAACATCACAATGAACATATTGGCACAGAAATTATGTTTTGGTGTATCCTTTATTTAAAACGGAGTTTGTTAGCAAATTCAACCACTTAAACTAAAGCCACACTCCTTTTTCGTTCTCTTTAGGTGTGGTGCTCAGTCCGAACTCCAGAAAGTGCTCACGAGGGTCTGATGACGGACCCCCACAGTCCACCCAGATACCGTGTGATCGGCACTCTGTCCAATTCTCCCGACTTCGCAGAGCACTTCCAGTGCCCGCTGGGGTCTTCCATGAACTCAGGGCACCGCTGTGAGGTGTGGTAAACCCATTACCCAGAAGACACCAGGGGCCACCAGTTTGCTCACACAGACCAGCCTGGCCAACAAATCTGAATGGACAGTTTTGGCTCTTTCTCAAGCACAGTTTTTTAATTTATGAGCTCAAAGTCATACGGGGAGAAAGCGAGCATCTGCCAACTTTTAGCTTCTTCTGTGTTTTTCGGCCGACTGATATCTGTCTTTCCTCTACCGCCACACCACGTTTTATTTATTCCTTTGCTGAAGTTGGGGGATAACCAAGGGGACAATCCGTGCATCCAGTGTATATGTGTGTTTCCGTCCTTCATTCCCTGTTTACAACAAGCTTGATTTCTAGTCGTCTGGGATGGAGAACATGAACATTGTGATGCTACTGGGAGTCCCTCATTGTGACCTCACAGGAAATGCATCGGCTCCACCTGTGATGATGACTTCACAGGAAGTGCTGAACGACAATTGTTACCCTGACGGGAAGTTCTTTCAAGGATGAAAGTGTGTTTTTCGATTGCTTTTATGAATGACGGGGATAGCCCCTGTTTGTTCATCCTACCTGTATGTGTGGTGTCATGTTAAGATCCAGACAAAGTTGAAATGAAGAGTTCATTTTAAACTGCTTGTTGCCAAAGAACAATTTCGGTTTTGTTCCTTGCGTAGGTGAAAGTGGAAATCTACACTGCTTTGCCTTCATTAGAATTCTTTTTTTTCTGTGTAATTACAGTGTTTGTCTTAAATCATGTGAGTGTGAGACCGTGTGATATTTTTCTGTGTAAATTTGTCTGTAAAGTAAGAAGTCTGTTGTCAGTAGAACTTTGTCAAGTCTACTAGAGTGCTATCATATATTCTGAAAACCACTAAAAGGGTGAATCGAAAGGTGAAAATCACCCCAAAATCTAATGAAGCAAATAGAAAATTGGACATTTTTGTTGGATCATTAAGACTTTTGCATTGTTACATTATTTTTAAGACAAGAACATTTTCTCATTTGACCTACAGATTTTCTCATTTTCTTAAGTTTTTTTTCTCCTCCAGACTCTTACTTTTTTTGTGAATTTGAATATATTTTTTTAATGTTATTTTTATTTTTATTACATGACTAAATATTAAAGGCTGTAGATCACAAACTGCCCAGACATGTATGACTTTCTGTAATAAAAATGATGCCACAATGCGGGAAAATGTATCCAGTTAAGTCAAAATATATATGAGACATATTTTTCTTATTTACTTTTTTAAATTATATTGTTAACCATTTCTTTGATGTTTGCCCTAACAGTTGTACCCTCTGCTAAACGTCCCAGCACCATTAAAAGTGTTTCAGGGTGTTGCATCAGAGATGTTTTATTTGAAAGTTTCAGGTTAGATTTTTGCTGTATGCAGATCACCCCTCATCATTTTTTGACCCTGAGCGTATAGTATAATGTTAATGAACTGCGGATTAAAGTGTTTGACATCTTTCTTTGTGACGAAGAATCTGGTTATCTGGATTTACCTGGTTTTAACTCAAATTCCATCTAGCTTTTGTTGTTGTTTTTTATTATTAATATTCGGCATATCTCCTTGAAGTTTTACCTTAAGTCTAATTTTATAGAGGTTTGCATTGATGATGTACTGTATGCTATCTGACTGAATGGCTCAGACTTTGTCATATATTTCCTATAAATCATACATATTTTCTCTAGTGTTAATGTTGTTGGGCTTCATAGGGAATGCGAGGCAGTGTCAGGTGCCAGGATGATTTAGATTCGGCCTTAATTTTTAAAACTATAGACGTGTGGAATGAGATGTACATGAAACATATGTAGTCTAATATATACTAGACTTCAAGTTTAAAAGTCAAATGGAAACTTGAAATGTTTAAAAGCCTTTGAATAGCCAGTACTTGCCATGAAGTGTGTTATTTACCTGCATATTCACGATTTCAATCACAAATACCAAGTTGCAGTTAAAAAAAATTCCGGCTCAGACCTAGTAAAGTTTCCGTTTGTATTTATTTTACTGGATGAGCGCCATTTTTTAGGTTGTGCCTTGATGGAATGGAGGAATCGGTAATATTCTGACCCTAAAACTCTGTGTCCAAGAAGATAAAATCATAGATGTGAATGATTATTTTTCTGAATGTCATTAAATGTGCCACATACAGTACAACATTGCGTTGATATTGGACAGAACTGGCCGATAGCGTCCATCCTGTTGCTGTTGTTGCTGAAGTTGTCCGTCGCCTTGCTTTCGTTTCTTCAATTATGAAGATTGTTGCCTTATTTAATTTATAATGTACATGCAACATTTAATCAACTCGTGTTTGTTTTCATGTCTCACTTGTACTGCTGGCATTGATGTTTGAGAGATTACACTGTCTTTGTTGTGTTTTTCTTTTTTTAAAGACCGCATTCCCTGATATATTAGTTGACAGGACAAGATGCTCTGCCAGTCGTGTAGTGCAATGTTCCACCTAGACAAATGTCAATCCAATAAAGGATATATATTATAAAAAAGATTATTGCAGTTGAGTTTATGTTCTACACATTCACAAGACATGCTTTTTAAATATACATTTTTATATTTGTATATATTTTAAAAATGCAATTACAGATATGTGTAAAAGTTTAAGTTCTTTTAACTTGACACAATATCTTACAAATGCGTTCGTGCAAGACACTGCAAAATACGTCAAGAGTCAAACATGTCTGTCTAAAGCGAGCTTACACCAAAAAACAAAGTATATGAAGCGAAATAGATAAACACACTACATGTACAATGTTATTTCTAATCTAGCTGAGTTTTGTATAAATTACATTAGATATGGTTATTAAGCACATTTAACATAAAAAATGTAAGTAAAATGTTCAGCTATAATTTTGCACAAATTACTAACCAGAATTAAGTAATTCTACTTATTAAACACTTTGAGTTTTTGTTAAAATATCAAATAATGTTAATGAAAGTAAACAAAAAAATAGAAATAATGCTGAAAAAAATCTTTTCTAATTTAAACTTCACGGATTACTTAAATTTAATATTGAAATATACTATTTTAACAACATAGATTGTCAAGGAAGAAGAGACCGGTGGTCTTTTTACAGGCATTAGTACAGTAACTGCTCAATAAGTTAAATAATACAAGTCATGACAATTTGTGTATTATGTTACATGACGGTAACAATTTAAGTCTTTTTTTTACTGAAAAACACTTAAAATGACAGTTAATCTAGAAAATGAATCTCCTAATGCAGTCAGATACAATGCTCCGAACTACAGATCAACTGCCAAGGTAGTTAGATCTACAAAAAAAATTTATGTAGCCTCTCAACACAACAATAAGTAAACATTTTTTTTAGTTTACATTTTTAATTTAGTTTACTTTTTTTAACAGTAATAATTTGTCCAATTAAAATTAGAAAATGATTAAAATCTTAACCAAAATGTGTAGATTTTGTCCCCAATGTTATTTTTTGTTAAAAATAGTAACATAATTATATTTAGTATATTCTAATAATTTATTTTCATAAAATCTACTAAGGTACACAGTATCTCACAGTAATGAGTACATCCCTCACATTTTTGTAAATATTTTGTTATATCTTTTCATGTTTCAACCCTGGAGAAGTGACACTTTGCTAAAATGTAAAGTAGTGAGTGTAAAGCTTGTATAACGGTCTAGATTTGCTGTCCCCTCAAAGTAACTCAAAACACAGCCATTAATATCTAAACCGCTGACACCAAAAGTGAATACACCCCTCCGTGAAATGTCCAAATTTGACAGCAAATTTATAAGTTGAATACTTTCCTGTAGCTCAGTGGTAAGAGCATTGCGTTAACAACGCAAGGTTGTGGGCTCGATCCCAGGGGATTGCAAATACCCATTTAAAATGTATAGGATAAAGCAATGTAAGTCGCTTTGGATAAAAGCGTCTGCCAAATGCCTATATGTAAATAAGTTATACAAGCTGTATACTTTACATTGTAACAAAGTGTAATGGCTTCGGTGTTGTCAAATGAAACGATAAATTAAAATATTACTGTGTGTATAAAATGTGAGGGGTATGCTCAGTACTGTGAGAAAAAAATCAGTGTGTACTTATATGATAAAATAAATTCTCCATTTGAGTTCTTAATATGTGTCTGTTTCAAGAAAGCATTTCCTTTACAAGATTGACACAATGAATATTTATTACTGTTTGGTTTCTGTGTGCAAGAGTGTGTATTTGCAAATGTGTGTGAGGGTGAAGTAAAGAGAAACTCCTCCTTAACAGCAAACAAGACCTGCACAGACTCTACTGCTCTGTTTCCTCATTGCTTACAGTCTATTACTCGTCCTGCTGGAGGATTGTGCTCTCACAGAGTCCTGAAGTGCTGAGGGAGGTGGTGACATAAATTATTCTTTTCGAGAAGAATTTAAAGAAAACGGCAAAGATTTTGAGTTGAATTCAACGGGAGCTGCCACAGATGCAGAGAGGAGGAGAGACGGCATTAGGACGGAAATTACAGGTGAGAAATGAGAAGGAGGATGCAAAATAGAATCATGATAGCATTGACAGAGACATATACTACAATTGGAGTGTGGAAATGAAATATACAGTAAGTTTTAATATTCATGTGCTGCATACTAAAGTGGTATTTATATAATGTCAGACAAGCTTTTTTATTCTGAACTTGAAACCAACATTATGAGCTTGAGCTTCTCCAAGAGCTTTCAAGCTAACACCAAATGGAGGCCGTCATCCCAATTTAAGTCGTAATTAGATGAAAAATGTTCGATGTATGAGGCGATCTTAAATTCCACAAATCCTATGGTCCTAAATGGAGGCGGTTTGCTTTACAATGCTTTCAAAACTTTTATCAACCTTCACACAAACATTTAAAAATGTTCAAAGTTTGTTTAAACCAACTGGTGTGTGGATTGAATGGCACTGTATGTTTCAGCAACTTATTTGTAAGTGGCTCTGATCAAAGAGCGTCTACTGGATGAAGAAACGCAATACATTTCACACTTGTTCAAAAGTTTACTTAGTCTTTTTTCTCTTTTTTTAAGGCAGACAGGGTTTGAATCCAGCAGCCTGATGTGAAATCACACTTCTTTGGCACATAGCAAAAAATTAAGTAAGAATATTACTGATTATCAGTCTTAGAAAGCACTTTTGTGTTCCTGTAGACCAATTGTAAATTCTATTACGCTAAATTTTTTTTAGTATTTAGTATTTTCCAAGTATTTTAACAAGTGCTCCCTGACTTTTAAGCAGTGTTTTTTTTTTACATATTATAGTTATATACAATACTTTTATATATACTGCCTGATACTTTATTGGCACATGACCCATATTTGACATTGAGATTGTTTGATTGGTGGGAGGGTTGCGCTCGCTGATCTTAATAACATCCTCAACCAGTGTTCTGTAGTGCATGAAAAACACATATTTTTCAGATATCAGGCCTAACGTCTGGTGTTGTTGACACAGAAAGTGAGTAATGAAGACGGCGCTGAAACTTCAGTACCTGCACAAAGTATTAGTACAATATAGCCCGACTTTAACACACACAAATGTCACTTGGTTAGACATTTTGTCTTTTACATGTCTGCAATGTGATCACGTGCATCCAAGCAGTATTTTATTAACTAACTGACACTAAACACTGTTTTCATTTATTTGATTAAATATGAAAGCATTTTACATCTGTATGACTATGCTTATATTTATCACTATAAATGTCTTAATATTTACAAGTTAACAAACATACTAATAATTCATCCAATGTTTTTCCATGAATAATGTGCTCGTTTTTAAAATTTTAAAATTTTTTACCATTGGGTATGATATTTTGTTATGTATTTTGCTAATGGATTGACATTCCTTGTAAATGAGTGATGTTTAAATGGATAGTTCACCCAAAACTAACCATTCTGTCATAATTTATTCAACATTTTGTTGTTCAAAGCTTGTGTACGACTATTTCTTCTGTGGAACACAAAAGAAGATATTTTGAGAGAAGTCTCAGTTGAAGTCAATGGCATCCAGTGTTGTTTGGTTACCAACATTCTTCCAAATATCTTCTTTTGTGTTTTGCAGAAGAAATAAAGTCATACAGGTTTGAAATGTCTCGAGAGTGAATAAATGATGAAAGAATTTTCATTTTTGGGTGAACTATCCCTTCAAGTGTCCTATACTTCTGGAGATATGTTTATGTGTAGTTAACTGTATGCGATTGTGTTTGTACTGATGTTCTGTGTATCACGGTTCACTTAAGAGACTTCTGATCTTCAGGGGTTTTCTGAGGACACAGTGCACTTTTATAATTGGATCATTTAGTGCAAACTGTTGTTTCTTCAGCAAATGTATTTATAATGAGTGAATATAACTTGCTGGTATTAGATTGTCTCTTGGATTTCTGTATAGCATGATTTCATAGTGATAACTTCCATCATCTACCGTCTGAGAATCAGACTATTAGATGCAGGTTGTTAGTTACTTCATTAGGTTTTTCATGAAGATTCCACTTTAAATCTGAATGACATTACATATAAATAGCTTAGATCCCTTCTCCCCCATGGGGACAGTACTCTTAGTTGTTATAATGTCACTCTTGCATTATTCTACTCATCAGTTTTTTTATTTGTGCTTTATCAAAAGGCGGGCAGAAACTTAATCCGTCTGCAGTCGGACAAAACAGAGTAACGCTGGCTCAGGAGTGACGATGAAAAGAAAGAAGAATTTAGTGGAGGACAATGCTACCCTCATTGCCCTCTCTGATCAGCCTGAACAAACCTACGGTAGCATGGAGGTACAAGAACAGTTTGCACTGTTGAAGAGAAAAGTGCAGATTGTTTACAAAACCCATCTGCAGTCACAAAGAAAGGAAGCTAATTATCACTTAACAATGTAACACATCCATGCCAAACTCTTACAGTTTCCTACAGCTTCTCACAACTCCACCTTAATATTCCTGATAAGAGGCTCATTAGAGTATTTTCCTTGGGATTGTCTTGAAAATAATGCTCTTCGCATTCGCATTCGCATGCAGAGCAGTTGTTGGTATTGATGTATGGTTATGATGAAGATGTCTATATGTCATACACAGATGCATGCCGCACCTCAGGAAAACATGAACCTGTTCAGTGATGGGGTCACTCACATTGGTGAGTAATTTCAGACAGAATGCTTCAAGGAAATGACTATTTCATAAATAAATGTGATAATAAATAAATAAATCTTAAAGAGTCGAAGAATGTGTGATCACTGTAGACCATCATTTCAGAATACTTCATTTATTATTGAAAGATTTGTTTGTACTTTCTCGTACACTGTTGTAGTGAATTCAATGAGGAACAGAATTATTTAAACACTATTCTTCATCAAATATGTAAGAATTATCATGAGCTTTGATCCCAATTATAAGTAATATTTTCTCCACCACCCTTTGTAAGGGAAACAAATATCAATCCAAATTGGGATGAATTTAATTAATAATGATCAATTATTATTATCTGGATCAAATTCATGATTTGGGGAAATCACTTAGCATTACGAGCAGGTAGCAAGAATCGGCATGTTTAGGGACTCCGGATTATGAGCATGAACTACAAACAACATCACGTGTGAAATAAAACAGGACTTTATTATCTAGACAAGACACATACTAATCTAACATACACACACATACAGTTAAGCATTAGAAGATGGTTGAAGTTGAAGCAGAGAGAAGAACAGAGCATGGATTATGGCAGTATATGATATTCAGAAGATCAATAGCCTGAACTAAACATCAGTTTCTTCTTGTAAAGGACCTTTGTTAAAAGGATTAATGATGCCCTATGCATCCATTAATAAGACTAAGTTTGATACTTGCACGTCTTGCCCATCAAAGAAAGAAAGAGTCCTGATGCAGGTTGTTAAGGCTCCAGTTGATCTTGGCTGAAAGTGATCAGAGAGAACCAGTTTTATGCAGAGGATCTGTATCTGGAAAGACGAGGCCGCAGCCTGGCACAAACTTATGGGTTAAAGGTGAAGTCTTCTTCTAGTCCATCCTTTGGAGATGCAGAACGCATCGAGAGAAAGAAGAGCAAAAACCAAGAGAAAAGGAAGCGCGAGGAAGAGAGAGAAAGAATCTTCTCGTGGTCTCTTTTAAACTGTGAGGATGTCACATCCTACAGACGTGACTGTTCCAATCAGGAGATGGCAACTTTGGAGGGAAAGTTAACTGTTTTTGTCTTTCAGATGGTGTTTTGCATGTGAAAGCTGATTGGATGTTCACTAGAAGACTACTAAGAGTTTGATAAAACTAATAAGAAAAGAGTTACCAAAACACAACAAACATCAACGCGAAGGACATCACAAATGTAGCTCATAGACACCAAACATGATCTAAATATCTTCTTGGTTAAATGAGATACTACAAATCTAATAATTCCAGTAGTTAAACACACATTCATGGATACGTTGGATTAATGTTAAAACAGACATAACAACATGAACATTAATACATGGAAATGTTATAAATGAATGTGTACATTTCCATATAAATGCATTTATAATTGTAGGTCTATCCCCAAAGTGAGTAAAGAGAGTTCAGCTCCTTACATTCCAATGGGTCGTAAAATACTCTATCTTGATGAATTGGTGTGAGTTGCTATGGTCACCAGAGATCTTGTCCTGCCCTTGGTGTAAGTTGCAGATTGGGGGTTGACCCCCAAGCGACTAGCGTGCTGGTGGGGTGAGGGGTGTTGTTGTAATATTTAAGAAATTTAAGTAGTTATGCGTGTCTGATCCGTCTCAGGTACTACATATCCCCCCTTTCGCACGTTTTTGTCTGACCTAATAGACAACAACGAGCGACAATTAAGATGTACATGATGATCAGACGTGTCCCGCACGCACTGCAGGTAGCTCGGGTGGACTCCTTGGCCATCGGTGCTTCCTGGAGAGGTGGGACAGCAGGTGTCAAGACATCATCAGATGTTGGGTGAGAGCTGTGTGAAGAGCTCTCTTACTAGTTTCAGCAGCTCCTGTGACTCAGGCGTAGGTAAGTCCGGCTCTCTTTGTGAGGACTCAGATCGGCACCTGTGTGTTGCATCGGATGATGCTGTCAGTGGCTGTTGGACAGCCAGTGGTGTTTCCAAAGAAGAATTTTGCCGTCTCCATGGTTTCTTCCAGTGGTTGGTCTGGTATCTGGGCCTATTACGATGGTGACGGTTTTGTCTTCTGGCAGGAAGCTTTCCTGGCATATCGTTGAAGGACATTGTGTTGTAGTGACAATGTCTGCCTTCTGGTGCAAACTTTTGAATGTTACAGTTCAGACTCAATGGAGCCGTAGAGGCCTTTCTTTCAGATGTGGCCTTATGTTTATTAAAGGCCTTCTGTGCCAGGTCCCGCAACTGATGAATGGTCATCGTATGAGGGCAGGCCATGATGCCTAAATGGTGGCTAACAATTGGATGTAGATTTCTGAGGAACAGGCTCTTGAAGCTGATATCCTCCTCCATCTCAGATTCATTGCGAGCTCCAAAATAAGCTTGTCTGAGTCTGTTAAGGTAAACTCGGGGAGTTTCCTGTCTTCCCTGTTTGAGGTCCAGGGCAGCGACCAGTCCATATTCTGTTTCTGGGTCTGAGAATTCTTGTATAAGAGCTTGTTTCAGCCGGTGGTAGTCGGATTTGACAGCGTCAGGCTGCCGTTCTAGAAAGCTCTTTACCTCTGTACCAGAAGTTATCCAAAGCAGGTGGAGTCTCTCCCGTGTGGTCACATTCGGCATAATTTGCAGGTGAAAGTCTATATCCCGCAGGTAGGCATGGACATCGAGGTCTCCTGCAGAATTTGGAATGAAGCACTTGATGACTCTAGCCAGTTTGTTGAGGTCTTTAAGGGTCGCTCCATGTACCGTTTCAGGGATTATCTGGAGAAGTCCCTTCCCTTCTATGGCTTCAGATGTTTTTACGATGCTGGCTGGTGAGGTGTTAATCAGAGAGGTCAGCCCCCCCCCTTTGTATCTTTGAACTGGGCTGAGGGAGTTTGCTCTGCTTACCTGCTGTGACAGTGGGGGATGTGTCTTCCACTGTGGTTCCCATTGCAGCTTGTATGAGTGTTCGAGTTCTCTTTGGACCCTGTCAAGCTTGTCTCTTGTGTTGTCCAGCTGCTGTGTCAGAGATTCAATTTTGGCATCTCTATCTGATAGTTCAAAATGGGCTGTTACTAATAATGACTTTGCATCAAACAGTTCTTTTTCCAGCTCTTCTTTGGCTGCTTTTTCCAGTAGTTTTCTTTGCTCAGCAGCTGAGAGAGCTATCTGAAGTCTGTTAACCTCCTCCTGTTGTTCCATCTTACCAGACTTATTTCGTGTGGTCTGGGTCTCACCTTCCAGTTGGGCTATGCGACTTTGAGCATGCTTAAGTTCCTCTTGGGACTCTGTTGCATGCAGCTTTAGGTCGTTCACCTCATTTCTCAGGTCTGTGAGGTTGTGGGCTAAGGAGAGGATGATGCTGGTCAGCTCCTTGTGGTCATAACTCTGGCTTGGACCATGTGTCATTTGTCTTCTTCCCTCTTTGTCCAGTTGCACCTGTCTCTGGTGAGGAAGGTCATCAGCAGTTCTAGGTGGTAGGGCGTCCATCACCATGCCTTGCCAGGCCATTAGATCTTCCATCTGAGACATTGGGGCAAACTTGTTCTGAGAGTTAGGGCAAGAGACTAATGCAAGACCATATAAAAGATTTAGAAATAAAGCTAGGTGTATATTGTGCAGCTAGGTTTTACCACGTGTGGTTAACTGCTTTAGGTAGCTAGTGAAGTGTGTACACTATTATTATCTTAACTGCCTATGGCAGGAAGCCAAGATTTGTATGCGACCAGAGAATTAACAATGATGTAAGACTAGTCTAAATCATTTAATTAAAACTCAAAACATACTGATGGTTCTTAACAGGTTTGATCTCTGAATATTGAAGAACAGGAAGTAGAGAGAGAGAGAAGAGAGCCTTCCCGATTCTGATTATGTCAATTAGTGGTGCTCAGAATTATACTTATGCCTTATTAATCATCTAGATTGTGTAGCAATAGGAGTCATATTTCTGGAGCACATATTTAAAATAAGCAGAATCAAGAAAAAGAGATTGGACATAGATAAATAAAATAAAAAAATAGATGACTGCTAATAGTAAAATTAACCAGTAAAAAATAAAATAGAAGGGAAGTGATCTAGTACTGGGAATAATTAATAGTACTGACATTTAACCATATAGGTCAGTGTTGGGCATCACTCCATTGTTGGCTAAGGCTGCTGCGTGTTCAGCTCCCATGCCTATGCCATTACATGTGTGTGCACTTTAGGGTCAATGTTCTATTCAAAATCCCCAATACCTATAAGAATTATTCTCTGAGTAGGCAGTTAAAATTTAATTAAGTTCAATTAAATGAGTAACTGAGCAACAATGTTCAGGAAGGAATGTACCTGAAGTTAGTTAAAGTGAGTCTGAGAAGAATTAAGGAAAGAGAATGGAAATCAGAAAATAGAGATTTTGTTAAGAGGGAATAGTTTAAATCACTTTACACTGCAATACACGCAAGCACTACTTAATGACTTCAATTACATATGCTATGCTAACCACTAACTATTGAAGTTAGGTATTAGTAAGCTCGTCTAAGGCCGCTAGGTCATGTTAGCTTAGCTTAGCAAACAAATATCGATTGTTAACAAAATGGCACCAGCCAATGACACCTATGGTAGGTGGAGTCAAACTGGTTGACAAGTCGTTGTCATGGGAACCAGTGCACCCCAGGGCACTTTAGTTCTCAAAGAGTGTCTGCACCGTTCAAACAATCTCAAATAATAAAAGCGGTACACAGTTGGTTACAACATGGCGCTTACACTTAAATCAATTCAACGCTTTTCTTTAGCAAGCCTAAATGCAAATATAGATGCATTCACTAATTCTTATTATGTATGCTTTCGCTTCTCTGTAAACAAGTACTTTAAACAGGTTTCCTGTCCTTCTTTAAGGAGTACTTACACATTCACTGTAGGTTTACACTCATTTACATACAGACAGCTGTTTGTGGCTTACACACAAATACTGAAGAATTGAGAAACACACTATTTTCATTCGGCAATTGTAACACAGTACTGATCACCATTTAGCTAAACTTGTATATGCAGAGTCAAAGTTTAGATGACTGGCATAGTTCTGACTATAATTTAAAGGTCCTTACAATGCAGAAAGAGGAGCATCACTCAAATCTACCTTTACATAACACTGTACTGAGATTCCTTCGTCAGAAAACAGGTTAAACAATATTGCAATTGGGATTTCTTCGCCAAAGCATATTGATTCTGGAACAGTTTCACATGCAGCTTATCTGAGATTCCTTCGTCAGAATAGACTTATGCATTGATTAGATACTGAAATTGGGATTTCTTCGCCAAATCAGATTTACCTTACACTGATACCATTTAATCTATGTTAAGACTTTTCTAATTCATAGCAGAACTACCAAATCAATCTATCACTATCTACATTAAACAAGCCGCAAATAGCAACATACATGTGTATAGCATGTTGCATCATAACGTCTTGATTTAAAACACACTTAGGCTGACAGTAGTTTAAGCTCATAACTTTTGTTTAATCATGCCCGCGTTCTAACACCAATTATGTAGTGAATTCAATGAGGAACAGAATTATTTAAACACTATTCTTCATCAAATATGTAAGAATTATCATGAGCTTTGATCCCAATTATAAGTAATATTTTCTCCACCACCCTTTGTAAGGGAAACAAATATCAATCCAAATTGGGATGAATTTAATTAATAATGATCAATTATTATTATCTGGATCAAATTCATGATTTGGGGAAATCACTTAGCATTACGAGCAGGTAGCAAGAATCGGCATGTTTAGGGACTCCGGATTATGAGCATGAACTACAAACAACATCACGTGTGAAATAAAACAGGACTTTATTATCTAGACAAGACACATACTAATCTAACATACACACACATACAGTTAAGCATTAGAAGATGGTTGAAGTTGAAGCAGAGAGAAGAACAGAGCATGGATTATGGCAGTATATGATATTCAGAAGATCAATAGCCTGAACTAAACATCAGTTTCTTCTTGTAAAGGACCTTTGTTAAAAGGATTAATGATGCCCTATGCATCCATTAATAAGACTAAGTTTGATACTTGCACGTCTTGCCCATCAAAGAAAGAAAGAGTCCTGATGCAGGTTGTTAAGGCTCCAGTTGATCTTGGCTGAAAGTGATCAGAGAGAACCAGTTTTATGCAGAGGATCTGTATCTGGAAAGACGAGGCCGCAGCCTGGCACAAACTTATGGGTTAAAGGTGAAGTCTTCTTCTAGTCCATCCTTTGGAGATGCAGAACGCATCGAGAGAAAGAAGAGCAAAAACCAAGAGAAAAGGAAGCGCGAGGAAGAGAGAGAAAGAATCTTCTCGTGGTCTCTTTTAAACTGTGAGGATGTCACATCCTACAGACGTGACTGTTCCAATCAGGAGATGGCAACTTTGGAGGGAAAGTTAACTGTTTTTGTCTTTCAGATGGTGTTTTGCATGTGAAAGCTGATTGGATGTTCACTAGAAGACTACTAAGAGTTTGATAAAACTAATAAGAAAAGAGTTACCAAAACACAACAAACATCAACGCGAAGGACATCACAAATGTAGCTCATAGACACCAAACATGATCTAAATATCTTCTTGGTTAAATGAGATACTACAAATCTAATAATTCCAGTAGTTAAACACACATTCATGGATACGTTGGATTAATGTTAAAACAGACATAACAACATGAACATTAATACATGGAAATGTTATAAATGAATGTGTACATTTCCATATAAATGCATTTATAATTGTAGGTCTATCCCCAAAGTGAGTAAAGAGAGTTCAGCTCCTTACATTCCAATGGGTCGTAAAATACTCTATCTTGATGAATTGGTGTGAGTTGCTATGGTCACCAGAGATCTTGTCCTGCCCTTGGTGTAAGTTGCAGATTGGGGGTTGACCCCCAAGCGACTAGCGTGCTGGTGGGGTGAGGGGTGTTGTTGTAATATTTAAGAAATTTAAGTAGTTATGCGTGTCTGATCCGTCTCAGGTACTACACTGTAAAACATTTTTTTACACTGGAGAAACATTAATATACCATAAAATATTTTTTCTGTAAAATGACAGGATATAAGTATATATATATTAAACCGTTTTTTCTTGTAAATTCGTTGTCTTTTTCTGTCATTTTACGATTTTTGACTGTGTTTCAAAAATCTTTACAGTGTATGTATGAGGTTTATCAACCTATTTATAATACCAAAATATAAATGCTGAAAGTTTTAGTAAAAGAAAAACACAAATTAATTGCATAATTTTGGATGTGTTGACAGATTTTGTTTTGGTTTGGGAGGAGGCTGTGATCCCTTTAAAGTCGGCTGAATCAGACGAAGAAGCAGCCAGTTCCTCGCGTGATACCCACAGGAAGTGGAGGACAGAATTTCTCTCCAGACTCCAGACTGCCGGCCTTCATCAGGAGACGGTACATAATATATCAGAGATCTGTGTTGAGAGATTATCTAATTTGAGGAAACTGCAAAATGCATTATTAAAAAAATATAGCGCCTTTGATCTTGGAAATACAAACATGTTTTTATGAAATTTTTTTGATGTAGAAACAGATCATGCACCAGTGCACATGAAGAATTGCAGTTTGTGAGAAAGATATAGAGATTGAAAAGGGACTGCCCTGCAGTTTACTTGTTGAAGTTTATTGATTAATTGATTTATGAAAGTATACTATATTATTCAATACAAATTCTTTATTATTGGTGGTATGGCAAATTCCTTTTTTCTTCTTATCCCTATTGGTTTGCAAAAACGTTTTAGTTTGTTAATAGAAAAAAATGCAAAGTGGGTTTAAAAGCAGCTTGTCCATTTGGTAATCTACTTTAATGGTTCAAACCATCATTTGTACATTTATAGGTGGATGACCTCCTGGTGTACACTGTTTATGGGTGCCGTTTGGCTCCATTGTTAGCATTGTATGTATAATATTGAATATATATAAATTATTGACTGGTTTGAAAATAACCTTGAACAGAGAAGATTATAAGCTAACATGCCAACACATGTTGGCTAGTATTTGTTTTACAGTTTACTTTCCAAACAATGTGATGTTATTTTTAAATATCTTACATACAGTATGTTTGTGGTGCTATACATTCCATTTCATTATCAGTCCATTACTGTCTCCTACATTTTCCCTTTTGATTTTACAAAAAATGGACAAGGGTACTACATACAGTATGTTGTGGATAAAACTAATGTTGCATTTAGCATGAAATATGTGGCCCTCGAACACAAAACCAGCCATAAGGGTAAATTCTTCGAAATTAAGATTTAAGCATTATCTGAAATATGTAAATAAAAAAGCTTTCCATTGATATTTGTTTTGTTAGGATAGGATAATATTTGGCTGAGATACAACTATTTGACAATCTGCAATCTGACATGCAAGAAATCTAAATATTGAGAAAGTCACATTTAAAGTTGTCCATCTAAGGTTCCTCAGAGCAGGTTTGTTTTAACGCTTTCTATTGGTTTACCGCTGTAATGACTTTGTGGAGAGTAGATGAACACCAAAGCTGAAATTCAAAACTTCACACCAAAGTTGATCACTGTAAGAAAAACTTAATTTGATTGCTTTTGTTGCAGATTTTTTAATGTAGTTTTGAAACACAGTCCTAAAACGTGAAGTTACAGAAAAAGACTGCAAATTTACAAGAAAAACAAGTAATTTTACTTGAAACGTTACTTTACAGTTTATTTCTGAAATATGGCCCAAAACTGTAAAGTTATAGAAAAAGACAGCAAATGTACAAGAAAAAGGGGAAAACTATTTTTAATATATTCTGTAAAAAATAACTCTGGCTGACAGAACATTTCAGTTTGTAAGCATGTTTCCAGCCATTCGTTTTTGTGATTTTGTGGCATAACGAAATGTACAAAATACCTTCATCTTTACTTAATATCCTAATGATTTTTGACAACAAAGAAAAATCTATAATTTTCACCCACAGGCCTCAAATATATTGTTGGCCATTGTTGGCTCTGTTTCAAAAATCAAAAAACATGTTTTGTTACTGTGCATTCCAATTAATATCAATCAAACTGCAGTTGGTCTGTTTTGATTTAAAACATAATAACTAAAAAATACAGCTAACTAACAGAATGAAACACAATAAAAACATGATCACACAATAAAAAACATGATTTTAGAAGAAAAAATTTGTAGTATCTCAATGTAGTATCAAACTAATATACCCTTGCAACTGATGAATGGTTTTGTGGTCCAGGGTCACATTTTGGGTCACATTTTGCTATAAAAAGAGATTGACCCATAACATGTGTGATACATTTTGAACTGAATATAAGGATATGCAATGCATTTAATGTCAGTTTCCATCTAATGTATGCAGAAAGAGGTTGTGCAGGGAAAAACAAAGACTACATATGTTCTGTTGAGCGCCCCCTGGAATATTCTGTGTTATTTCGCTGAAGAGATCAGCCTTCGGGTACCATTACAGGTAAAATGTGATCTTTTATGCAGAGCACAAAGCAAATGATTCCCCATTTTTTACAAATACTCAACGCATAAGTCTCACAGGAACTTGTGACTATTTAAGAAGGTTGATAATTCATATTATTGCATATTAAATGAATATTAAAATGTGTAATTTGCAGAAAAAAGAAATACTGAATCCTGAACATAGCCATTATTGGCAAGAAAGTTTAAATAGAAAAACAAACGAATGAAATAGTGCAAATGAATTAATCATGTTGTAAAATAGTTATAAGTTCCTTTGAGACGGTGTGGCAATGTACAATCTATTAATAGTTTGTGACTTCAGGTCGTGACAACAGTGATTTCAAACTGGTCGGAGAACGTCCTGGACAAACTGCACATTCCAAACATAATGGCCCAGGATGTGCCCAACCTTCCGTTGGACTACTATACCTGTCAGTTTCGCAGCAATAAACTTGAGAGGTACAGTACTACACTGAATTTTGTTGCCTTTCAGCCGAAAATAAGTTTTTCTTTTGTACTAGAGATACACCGGACAAGAATCTCAAATTACACACAGTCATGTTCTTAATTCAAACAGGTTTGCAAGTGGATCAAATGTTTTTTCATAAGAACTCAAAACAGTGAACATCAAACTTAGGAGGATATGAGCATCACATTTAACAAAGTCCATGCACTCAAATATTTATATAGACTACAGCACCACCTCAAAGACAAACAGCTGACACACTGCCACACGCTTTTGCAAAATAGAAGTGCCATCATCCTTCACAAGCACATTGTCTTTCACAAATTTGATGCTTTTTTCAGGTTTCTGGGTCATGAAAACAAAGACACCTTCTTTAAGCCCACACAAAGACACCAGATAGTGAGTTTGAAGAGCTTGTTTCCAAACTTTAATGTTTGTTCTGTAGACTTTGTGTCTTTTAATCTCCGTAATGCTCTGGATACAGTAACTGAAGAATCATACATTGATTTTTCTCGTTTATTTCTCTTCTAAAGCTGTATGAGATCTTAGCCAGGACTCCATATGGAGAGTTGAAGGAAGGCGAGGTTGGAGTTGGTAGGCTGGTTAGTGAGAAGGTCTTCAGCGCTGCGTTTCCTCTTCATGAGGTATGTGTGTAGATGCCATCAGTATGAACATAACCTCAGCAAACACACACACATTCATTCTTGTTTACATATGCGTACAGTACTTAGAGGGATATAATGAAGAAAAGTTTTTGTCTTTGGAATCTCTCATAAAAATGGAAGAAGTTTCTCCACCACTAAAGCTTGATCATTGCCTCTTATTTACCGTATCAAACTGGACACTTCAACAGTGTGGCTCATCGTGTAGTTCTAGTGTGCAAAATCTAAATTTCCAATCAGTTTAATATTGATAAGTTACAATATTTCTCGCTCTGTTCGTTCTATTTTGTGTCATTGTGAAAATTTGTCATAATACATTATTAAAATTGGACTGCGGTCAACTTCCGGTCTATGTTTGCTTATCGGTCTTGATAGTGTCTTATAATGTAACTATTTATATTTTGTTTTATTGTATTTATGTTCATATTAATTTATATCATTATTTATTGTATAACAAATTTATTAAATCACATTTGTAGAATTTTGTTGTATTTTAATTTTTTGAAATTAACAATTTGTTAGTCCTGTTGTTTTGTCACATTTTAACAAACTGTTGGTTTTGACATCTAGCGGTCTAGTGGTTTTGCAGTTTAAAGCTTTCCTGTAGCTCAGTGGTAAGAGCACTGTGTTAACAACACAAGGTTGTGGGTTTGATCCCAGGGGATTGCAAATACCTATTTAAAATGTATAGGATAAAGAAATGTAAGTCGCTTTTGATAAAAGCGTCTGCCAAATGCCTAAATGTAAATGTAAATTCAAAACAGTGGAGAGACAAGTTTAACAAGTAATGGTTCTTCTCGGTTTCATTAGCTTTTTATCAGAAATAATCTACAGGCACTCTATTGTTTGTGTATGTGTACCGAATGTCAAAGGCACTCCCAAAACGCATGCATGCGCAGTAACGTTTGTTTATGTTTTCACTTTGAAACCGTCTATATGCTTCATGAAACCATATGATGTGTTCAAATCACACAAACTTTCCCACACTGTTAATAAAGAAATTTATAGAAAATATATATAAAAATCTTTTTTAATGATGATTTAAAAAAAAATTGTATTTTATGATTAGGGTCCATTTGACATGCCGACAACTCCAGTAGATCCACAGTCTCTCAACATGAGGCAGATTCTTCATCATTACTGGGCACGATGGGCTTGCTGGGGGAAATACCAGCCACTGGATCATATTCGCGAGTACTTCGGAGAGAAGATAGCCCTCTATTTTGCCTGGCTTGGTACGATTATGCCTCACCTACAGTGCACAGAGAGCTGGTTGGTTATGGACTGCGTGTGATCTGTACTTTACATTTTTCATTTGTCTACTCTGCAGGCTTCTACACAGGCTGGCTGTTACCTGCAGCTGTGGTGGGTTTAGTCATATTTTTGTTTGGGGTCTGGCTGATGGTCACTGATGTTCCAGCGTAAGTAAAATCTTCTACTTGTCAATAACTGAATAAAATCGAAAACCCAGCCCAATTACCGACCATTGACCTTCGTGTGTTAATGCTGTATCTCTTTCATAGAGAAGAACTTTGCTCCAGTGAAAATGCATTTATAATGTGCCCGCTATGCAACATCTGCAGTTACTGGAACCTCTCCAGCATTTGCTTTACATATAAGGTGACTGTTCTGCTTTTTTACCAAGCTTTAAATCGCCTGAGGGTTTTGTATTAAATGCTGAGTAACATTCTTAGGTGTTTTTTTAAAAGACATAATAAATCCCAACGAACAATAATAAATAAACGTTTTTCCAAATTACAATTTAGATGCTATCACATGTTGTACTCACACCGCCTTCAAAACTTTGCAATAGGCAGGCTTGTTATTTGACAATGGAGGAACCGTGTTCTTCAGTATGTTCATGTCTTTGTGGGCGGTCACCTTCCTGGAGTACTGGAAACGCACCAACTCCATACTGGCCCACCGCTGGGACTGCTCTGAATTTGAAGATATTGAGGTGATGATTTAATATTACAGTTTGATGCTATTTCCCAATATTGCTCCTACCATGAATTTCTGATATTAGGAGAGGCCAAGGCCAGAATTTACAGCTTTGGCACCAAATTCCGTTCGTAATCCTGTGACTGGGGCAGAGGAGCCCCACTTTCCTGAGAGACAACGACTGAGACGTACTTTGACCGGCAACATGGTCATCATTCTAATGGTTAGTCAATGCATGACTTACCACGAGTCCACTCCTGAAAGGAGTTTAGATCATTGCCTTTAGGATGTCTTCTTCAGTCACAAAAAGATTAATAATACAAATATAATTCTTCACCTTTACAGATTTCCATGGTTTTGATATTCCTGATGGGCATTATCCTGTATCGGACCATTTTAAGCATCATTATCTACAGATCTCAGAATGCCTTCTTCATTATCTCAGTAAGTTTCTTTTCATTTCTGATGTCTGGCCATGTTGAAATATTGTTTTCATAACGAAGATTGTGAAAGTGAGATTCTGAAGGGACGGTTTATGCAGCAATTGTCCTGTTCTCTTAAGTGAGATGTATTTGCAGAAACATTTAAATGAGCAAACACCCGGATCCACAGCGACTGTGGAAAGAAGAAGTACAGAGAGTCAGCATACTGAGAATTAAGTTTAAAACTGAATAGCTTCTATTAAAATTGACTAATGCTCATGCATCACAGAACTTTATGAATTTCGAAATTTTTGAAAAACCCTCAATGTCAAGGATCAATAAATTATGAGGCTAAATGATATGCACAGCGTGTCTAAGATGAATCATTTTGAACAATAATAACGAATTAAATGACAATTTACGAACATTTAGTACTTATTTTGTAAAAATGACTTGACCTCAAAATCAAGCTACATATTCACACATAATATCAAATACATAAATCTAATATTTAAGCACTATTTTGGTTTCATTACCTCTCATTTGATTTTTTTGTCACTTGATTCAAAGCATCAATTTTAGTCACGAGACATGCAGACGCTCCCATATATGTATAAACATGAACTAAATAAGTTTTAAATATATATTTTTATAATTACACATAATTTAAAGACATTCAACAATGCACTAGATTTGAATAGATTGATTTTATGTTGGATATAGTGTATGTGGTTTTTAAAACCTAGCTTTTGGACCTCTAATTGTATGGATATCATATTTTTCTAAAAAAAAAAAAGCTAAAATAATGAGAAAATACTATATTTATTTTAATCTTTGCGTGAACTCTTTAAAGCCACCCAGATGTTTGACAAGCTGGACTTCCAATTCTTGGGGACCCGAATGAGCTGGCACACCATTTTGGTCAAGAGCAGGCCAGCCAATACCAGCCAATGGTTGTCTGTTACCCTATAGCTTGGTTGATTTGTTGGTTTATGGCCCGGTTTGGTCTTCATAGCACTGCCAGGTTCCCACCAGATGGCAGTGAAGCTGTCCAACCATCAAAACTAACATCACTTAAAAATATCTTAACCATATTTAACCAACCATATGTATATGTTGGATTTGTTAAAGCCACAAATGAACTATGTTTTCACTATTGCTAACTGAGAGAACATTTTTATCTCACACAGGCTGGAAGGATAGCCAGTCTTACTGGATCTATGCTTAATTTAGTGCTTATTCTGCTGTTATCACGGCTGTATACATACCTAGCCAAAATTCTGACCCAATGGGGTAAGTCACCTAACTGCATGTAGGCTACAGTAAATATACTGATAAAGAATTCCTTAATGCAAAAACACAATTTTATTTTTTTCCTTCTATTAGAAATGCACCGCACTCAGACCAAATACGAGGATGCATTTATCCTCAAGGTGTTTGTCTTCCAGTTTGTCAACTTCTACTCATCTCCTGTTTACATTGCATTCTTCAAGGGCAGGTGCTTATCGGAATATGAGAATAAATATGCATGAAGACCTGACTGACATCTCATGTTTTAATCTGTATAACAGGTTTGTTGGATACCCTGGAAACTACAGTATGCTCTTTGGAATCCGAAATGAGGATGTAAGTGTTTACACTGTAGGCAGCACGTTGTCTTCATCTTCTGCTTTGCTATGGCCTTTGTTCTATTCAAACAACCTTCGTTCACATTGTTCTACACATCGTCCATACACTTTATCACTTCACTTCAGAGTTTACCCAATACTATGTGTCTTATGCATGTATTGTATGGTTCTGTCATTGTTTTGTGTAGTGTGGATCCTCTGGATGTCTCATTGAATTAGCTCAAGAGCTGTTAGTCATCATGGTAGGAAAACAGCTCATCAGCAATGTCCAGGAATTTATCATGCCGTACGTCTTTATGTCTACTGTATCTAAGATTTTCTTCACATGTTATGAAGATAATGTTAAGAATTAGGCCATGAATCATGTGTTTATAAAGAAAACTAAAGGGATGGTGGCAAAAGAGGAAGTTGAAGTCAGGTCCCAATGAAGAGGTAAAGGATGAATCAGACAGCAAGATGGAGCTCGGCCCATGGGAAACAGACTATCAGCTTCTGGTGTGTGAAGGGCTATTTGATGAGTATCTGGAAATGGGTAAGCCTCTATTTATCAGATATCAGCAGAAGACTCATCAAACTATATGGCAAAGTTAAAATTTTAAGCTTTTCAAAAAGCCTTAAACTGGAAGTCATTTTAGTTTTGCTCCACTTATTTTGAAACTCTTTATCTTAGTGCTGCAGTTTGGTTTCATCACCATCTTTGTAGCGGCCTGTCCCTTGGCCCCACTCTTTGCTTTGATAAATAACTGGGTGGAGGTACGTCTTGACGCCCAGAAGTTTGTGTGTGAGTATCGCAGGCCTGTTGTGGAAAGAGCTCAAGACATCGGCATCTGGCTGACCATTCTACAGTTCATCTCTTACCTGGCTGTCTTCAGTAATGTACGTGTCCTCTGTAGTTCCAGCTGGCATACAGTAATGCAGGTTTCTTGCAAATACAGCACTCTAGTGTTATCACCATAAACAATTATGCATTTGACACTTAGATACATCTAATTATAAATTGTTAAAGAGTCAATATTTTAAGATATTTAAGGTCCTTCTTTAGTTTATGGATTGTTCAACGACAAGTATAAGTACAGGGTGTAAAAACACTTCCAGTTTCTTATAATAGGCAGTTATTATTACCTTACTTCTTGACTGACTCTCAAATGATTCGTTTCTGTGATTCATCTGTCCAATCCCCTCCTTTCTGTCAGCCTACGCTGATCTGATTGGTCAGATGGTCTAGTCTGCTGTGATTGGTCTACCATGTAAAGCGTTGCAGTGTCACAAATGCACCAAAGGCGGGCATCACAGAGGGACGCAAATCTGACACTGAACTGAATTTAGAACGACAGAGTTTACTCCTTTTTTCCCAAGCCAATAGCTTTGTCATTTGTTCACTTTCGGCTTTACAACTTGGCAGACTATTCACACACACTGCATGAAATGTTATTTTACGGACATTGTAATAGTTCTCTTTAAATATAGAAACCTCCTTAACTTTCCTGTTTTTATGTTTGTTTTTCTTTTGCCAGGCTTTTCTGATTGCGTTCACATCTGACTTTCTTCCGCGTCTCTATTACCGCTACAATGTGGGCAGTTTGAGTGGCTATATCAACTTTACTCTCTCAGTCGCACCGGACAACTGGACTCAAAGCCAAACGACATGCAGGTAAACCCTGTGGTTGTCACAAACACACAAAATTCAGACGAGCCCAATTGCTGGGTTGTTTTACCCAACCATTGGTGGAGACAACCCAGCAGTGTATTCTGTCCAGAATTTACCCAGCATTGGTCAAAGCTAATCAAGCACTTTTTGAAGGGGTTGTGTGAGCAAATCATGCTGTTTTTATTTTGGGAAAGAACTCAGTATTCCAACTTAACCAGGTAAAATACCCATAAATTCTTGCGCCTGAATATTTTGATTTAATGTGTATGTTTGGATTAAAGAATAAAAACTGATGGTGAGTTTAAATATTTGTTGTATGCCTAAGTTGACATATTACTTTTGTTTATAAATGACCTTACTGTTTTAGGAATTTAAATACTAAATTATTTGTTTTATATTATTTGATTGGTTTTTGTACTTTCTTTAACATCTTCTACTTGTATACAGTATAAACCATCACATGTATATTATATAGTAATTATATAACTATTTACTCAACTTTTTTTAATTTACTTATCTAGATATCGAGGCCTCAGAGATGAGAAAGGAAAACACACACTGGATTACTTTCATCTTCTGGCCATACGTCTGAGTTTTGTCATTATATTTGAGGTGCTCATATTAGTTGTATTGATCAATCAGACTGAATTGTAATTTGTAATTTGTTTGGTTTATAAATCTAAATCACTGAAATGCCTTCGCCACTAAAAAGACAGAGCAATTCAATTTAAATATTTGTTTTCTTTCTAAAAGGAAAAAATACCAAATAAGCTGTAAATCTAAAATCTTGTTTATGTGAAAGTCATTCATTTGCTATTTCATTTGAATAGTTATAGTGAACTGATTTAGATAATCACGATAAACACATAATTCACATTAAAACATTAATTTTGGATTTTCAGCATGTTGTGCTCCTGATTGGTCGTATTATTGACTGGATGGTGCCTGATATTCCAGAAGAGGTGGAGATTAAAATCAAAAGAGAACATTATATGGCCAAAGAGGCGCTAGCTGAAAATCAGGTGAGTGTGTCTACACTATATATACTGTCTCACCGTACTGTATAACTAAGCCATTGATGTGACAAAACGAATTCCGTCATTAAAATGCAGCCCGGTATCACGCCAAAGTATGTATATAGACACGCCAGTCCACTTTGAGGTGCAAAAAAAAAACTTACAAACTCATCAAAACTAGATTCTTCAGACAATTCCATGCAGTTTATTCTGGGCTTTGGCTGCTTTTTCTTCATTATTTGTTCAATCCTTTCCAAAAGCATTTTATATTCAAATGATTTATTTATTAATTGTAATAATGTGTTGGTACAAATTTATTTTACAGAAATATTCCTTTCATTTGCATCATGAAATCAGGAAGAACTTTTCATTCAAAGTGTCCCTAAAACTTTGAACGGTTGTGTGACTGATACATATGTTTTGTGTGTGTACAGATATTGATCTGGTCTCATTTATATTCTATCTATATGTTTCAGTCCTTCAGCAAATCCATTTTAGATGATGTACAAAGGCAAAACTCCGAGCTGCGACACAGAGTTCTATCTCAGCTGTATCAGGATCCCTCTCCTCCTAGAACATCACCTGTGCTTGAAGACACACCGCCACTCTGACAGTCTGATGTTCGAGACTTTTAAACCCTTCCATTTTAGGCACAATCCTGTAAACCATGAAAAAAACTGTGTGAAGTATTTGTACATAATTATATAATATTACTTATATAATTAATGGTATAAAATGGTTCGGAACATATTTGACATTGCATGTTCACTATGAAAACATGATAACTGTATAGGTTTGTTTTAAAAAAAAATCATTGTCAAAAGTAATTATTTTCACATTTAAAGGCGAATATCGTATGTACATGTAAATAAAAAAAACTTTGGCTCCCTGGCTTAAGATGTATTATTTGAGTATAGATAGGGCTGTAATAATAATAATCGTCTGATCATGGCTATTTGACTAAACCTCACTTAATTTCACTACTGAACATCTCTGGAAGACATATCTGCAGTAGCCCCACCACCAAAATGACTCTGAACCTACAGCTACTGTCACATTCACTTGTCATTTTTTCATTTGTGTGTCTAGGAGTTTGATCTGAAGGTAATTCTATACATTGTTGTAGGAAGACATCATTCTCATATCTCATTTTTAGAGGTGCTTGTTAGGACTGGACAGATCCATGTCACACTTCATAAAACAGTATTAATGCATTCAAGTGTTTTTTTAGATATAACAAACAAAATGATACGAACATATTGAAGTCTAACTATTGAAAACCATGTAGCTGTATTTAACTTAACACAATGGATAGAGAGGAGATGTTTAAACGACAAACAAAATCATTGATTAAAGCCGCCTACAACTGATAAAATACAATATATTTGAACCTACATTTTTTTAACTGGCAACATAAACAATTTGTTGTGCTGTTGTCAGGAATTATAAAAGCAATTTTTCTGCTGCTCCAGACTTCCTATTTGGAATATAAATTATAGTTAAGAGTTTTTTTATCATAAACTAGTTTATTAAAAATTACATGGATAAAAATCAACAAAAACCAAACTATGGCATTTTCTTTTCTTTCTTTATTAAATTTTGGAAAAGCAAATAAGATTTTGAAACCAAAAATCAATTTTTATTAGAATTCATAATAACTCTTTTCTTTCTACATTTTCTCTCAGACAGCGCTCGCAATCGTACACGTCTATGCGCGAAATTGTAGGACTTTTAATTTGAAAGTGTTTTTTTCGTTGGTTTTTTATGGCTTCACAAGGAAGTAACAAGGCGCAAAAATTGCCGCGATTTTGGGGCCTGATACGTAGGTGTGAATTAAATCATATTTATGTGTATTTTTATGCTAAGATAAACGAATCCTTTAACAGCGGGGATGTCATACTCTTAATAATAAAAGTAAAACATCGGTTCTAACCGATCAGTATATGTGCTTTAAAGTTTCTCCTCCATTGTCTAGATTTGCAGAAGCAGTTAACGTTAGCTTTACAACTTGTATTACATGTTAAATCCGAACCAATTAATTCAAGCTTATTCTGATTATTTATTTTAATTACTGTAAATTATTTCCATTATTCACGTCTTGTGGTAAAATATGCGCACATTTGTAGGCAACTGTCTTACGTGTTTTCTCAGGGCGACCCGATTACCAGGTAAACAAACACACGTTTGTTAAAATCTTTCCACTTATTGATTCGCTTCGGTTGATTTAATATAGTTACATATATTGTATTGTTCATAAAAAGGCAAGTTAGTGCTTCCTATGCAGAATGTATGATTTACATCAGTACCCATGACTGAAAAAAAGCGAAAAAATATCTCTTTGTGGGTAATGTTACATTATTGAATTACGTGTAATGGAGGGGCTTCAATAAAGTTGTCCTCTTTTTCAGCTGATTGTCACGTGCATCTGGACTCCAGGATCAACAGCAGTGTTCATTGAGAGAGCGAGAGAGAGAGAGAAAGAGAGAGAGGGACAGGCTGCAAGATGCCACCTGTGTCTGAAGTGGACATAGGTCCTGTTGAAGAAAGCTCCGGGGGTCTTACGCGGTCAGATTGCGTGTGCCCCATTTGTCTGGACATCCTCCTGGAGCCGGTCACCTTGCCCTGCACACATACATTTTGCAAACCATGCTTCCTGGAGACAGTGGACAAATCTAACATGTGCTGCCCGCTTTGCCGGAAACGTGTGTCAACTTGGGCACGACTCAATAGCCGGAACAAGACTTTGATCAATATGGAGATGTGGAAACGCATACAGAATGCTTTTCCAGAGCAATGTGAGCGGAGATTACAGGGGATCGAAGATGATGATGTCAGCGGTGGGTAAAGTGTTATTGAACCTTGTGTTTCACTATTTGGTGGAGTAGAACCATGGATATTTCTATCAGTCATTATGGCATGTAGTATGCAAAAAGAAGTGTTGTGGCCAAAATTCAATAAATCACTTAACAATCATTTGCTCATCTTGTAATGGGTTATTCCTCTTCCAGTCTTGATTCCAAAACCTCGGGTGTGTCAGCCGGGTGAGGTGAGAAGAGAGTACGAGGATCAGATCAGTAAGGTGAGGGCTTTATGATGTTTTTAGCTGACAGTGATTAGAATAACAGCCACATCTCACTGAAAGCACACATCACATTCAAATCTCAAGTTTACATGACAGTTTTGTGTGCTTGTCATAGTAGTCAGCATATAGTTTGGTATGGTTTTCATTGCCTCATTTCGTGCACTAAACAGCTGGTGGAGGAGAAACGAGCTCTGGAGGACGCCGAGAAGAGAGCCAGTGAGGAATATATCCAGCGCCTTTTAGCTGAGGAAGAGGAGCCACTGGTGGAGGCCAGGAGAAGACAGGAGGAGAAGCAGCTAGAGGAGGATGAGAGATTGGCCAGATTGATCAGCCAAGAGCTGGTGAGGTCACACATGGACTGATGCTGGAGTTTGGTATTGGTTCATTGGATGCAAATTCAAAGATCTGTCATGCGTATGTAGGATGAGAAAGTACTGGAAGATAAAACTGGGTCTTTGGAAGTGGAGCAGTTAATGATGTGATGACGTCTACTTTAGTAAACTTTTGGAGTAATCTTCTTTGTAGTGAGGAGTCTGCGCCAGAGTAATCATAGTTCAATTTCAGATTTAAAGTTTAAATTCGCTTTTATTTGTAGATTTTTTTTGTTAATTTTAGTTCAAGTTTAGGACATTTTGGTATATGCATTTTATACTTTATTGGTTTATTTTTAAGGTTGCTATGTATTAAATGTAAATATATATTTTGTTTATTATTATAATTTTACTGCTGTAAACTTACTTCAGTTTATAATTGAGGCAACATTCCAAAGCTTCCTTGAGTTAAGTTTTCTCAAATAATTTTAGGTTAATATTTGATTTGATTTGAATGAACAGGAACTTGATCAAAGTTTACATTTTAGTTAACTAAAATAACCTTGGTCTGTGCATGTTTCTTTGTATGTTTGCTGTATAAATCTCACCTAAACTCAAATGGAAGCTTTTAAGAATTGTTTTGTATTCACTAGATATCATGCATGCAATGAGGAAAGTGTCTGAACCTCCACATTAACTTCTGTTAATTAAACAAGATGAAATGCTGTTTGTCCGTGCAGAATTCAGGACCAATATCTGAATCATCTTGGAACATCAAGCCCGTTGATGCTACGCCAGTGAAGAAAAAGAAATCAAATGTAGGGGATATTGAGAAGTAAGTGTCTTCTGTTAGTATCTGCGCTACTCTATATAAAACCCATTTCACACAAACCACTGATCCCAGAAAATTGACGTAAAATTTCCAGAGTGCCTTCTGTGTGAACCCAAACGCATCCCCGATTGATCCGAAAAGTGATTTATTTGCTTGTTTTTCTAAACAAAAACATTGCAAACAATATAAACATGATGATCATATACCAACATAAGTGTTTGTTTATGGTTTTCAGCGCATAATGTGCCTTAATCCATAGGCCCTATTAACTGGTTTTTCATTCGATCTGCGTGAGATAATTCTGAAATGGTTGCAAAATGTAAATGGTAAAAAACGTATCTCAAATTTTGTTTTAAAAAACAATAAACTTATTTTAAACTCAGATTTTGTACATCATATTACTGAAAAATTATTATTCCGTGCCTTTTGTATCGCCGTTAGGCTATGTTGCAAAAATAATAGCTAAATTATACTTCGCAGAATTCCAGTATATTTTTTTTTTCAAACTGGCTGTGTAAATTTGCACTGAACAATTTGCTTTTATTTGTTTTCATATGACATTTTATATTAAGCTTAATCACATTGGGCTATAGCCAACCTTGCGTTCTTGTGCCTCATTCCTCTTTGTTGTTCTGCATTTACCAATAAAAAATATAAATAAAAAAAAGTTTGTTTTAAAATTTATGTCTTTGTCATTTGCAAAAGGCAACAATATATGCTACCGAATAACAACCAAAAAAAGAGAGATTATTTAGGCTTATTTAGCACTTAATAAAGGAAGGCTGTAATTATAACAAATGTCGCTATTTAACCACCTAAAAACATCCCAAGGAATTATCTTTCAACGTGATCAATCCTATTGCCACGAAGAAAAAAAATGCACTTAAAATTACATTGCAGTTTATTACGTCACGTATCTTTACGGGATCTTCATGGGATGTGTGTGAACGCACACGCAGAATCCAGAAAATCACTTGCAGTGTGAATGAACAAAATCTTACCCAATCCCTGGACACATTTTCCATGTATTTTCCTGGATCTCTGTGTGAAAAGGAAAGTGTTCTGCGTAGTTCACCTTCAAAATGAAAATTCTGTCATCATTTACACACCCTCTTGTCATTTGAAACCTTTATAACCTTCTTTCTTCTGCAGAACACAGAAGAATTTTCATTGTGAAGGTGAACTACTCCTTTAATGTTGTGTTGTGGATGAGTAACTTGACTTTTACAAATAGCACACTGAGCATTGTAACGCTACATTTTTAACATTTCATGGAAAAAACTATGTATCTTATAAGATAAAAATTTAAGTCCATTTTTAACAAACAACAATTTTAAGTAAGGGTGTGCATTAACTTTCGAATAATTGATCCGTCCGGAGTCTATTATTCTGCTTATACCACGGTGCCTTTTAAACGCTGTTGATGGTCGTACGACTTTTTTGCGTAACTCATTATATGCGTCTGTTAGAGCAAACAGACTCTGAAGCTTGAGTCACGTAGTGTGTGTGAGTGAGAGCGAGAGACCGCGTGCACACCTGCGTGTTTGCAGTAATGTGACAGAAAAGCCAGGGATAATATTATTTATGCCTCGTATTGTTTCTATATTCAGCAGTAAAAACATGACGCAAACTTTTGAAAGAGTAGGTCTATAAAAATACACGTGTTATCCGTAATAAGCAGCATGAAGAGCAAAACTAACCAGTAGGCTATCAATGTTTATTAATCCATTTTGTTTTTCTATTGAGTTATTTTATTTATTCGATTTCAATATAGGCATGTATTTCTTGTTTTTGAAATGCTTTTTTATTGAAACGAAACTGCACACGGTTCCATTAACAGTTAAGTTTGAGATTATGAACGTTGTTTAAACTTGGCAAAGTGATCTGGAAATGTAATGCGGTCAGCAGACCTGGAACACCTTGATAGTTGTGCATTTACTGCAAGTTAATACAATCTCATAGAACGTTTGTCAAGCAATCAGATTGAAGCATTCAACAGCTCCTTGGTATAATGATGATTAATAATTAATGAATTATTGATGATATTCCCCTTCATCTTAGGTTTCTTCGTCCAGTGCAACATAAACAGTCGACCAGTTCTGAGAGCAGCCCAAACTCCTCACTTATGGCTAATAAGGTAAAATGCTTCTTAATTAAGTTGCATATCGTGGCTGTCCTTCAGAAACCTTTTATTTCCATATTTCGTGATTTTTTTTAAATTATTATTAGTCACTCCTTATGATTGTCACTAGGATTTGCAAATATCTAAGCAATAAAAAGTATTAAAAAGTGCCTGTCAACTTTGACATCACAGTATTTAATCCTTTAAAAAGGACAGTGTTGTTTAGAGGATTTTGAAGGACAGCGACAACATAATACACAATAGTGCATAATAAAAAAACTTACTTCAATTACCATCAAAGAGTTTTAAAGTATTACAAATGTAAATATTCATGTAACAGTCCAATCTCATGAATTATCCTTGTTTTTTTGTTCTTGAGGAAAACATTCTGAACCCTCCAAAAACCCTCTTGTCAAACTCTCAAGAGGACACGGATGAAGACATGCCAGTGCTGGATTACTATGGCAAACCTTCAACCTCCAACTCTCATCCCAGCTGCTCGGAACAAACTTTCAACAGTCCCAACAACACTACATCCAAACGGAAGAGTTCAGAGACGGAGGTCGAACCCGAAGTTGATCTACTCAACAAGAGACCGTGTTCAGATCCACACTTTGAAGTCCCTCCAGCCGAAAGCTCCGTCCTGTCAGAGATGTCATGGTGCGAGGAATCCATGCAAAGCCGCTGGCAACAAGAGGAGGAGGATCGACGGCTGGCGATGCGACTCCAGAGGGAACTGAACCGCGATATCTCCGTGGATCGCAGGAAGGGTTCGGCCGATGGCTATCAGCTCAGGCAAAAAAACAGCTTGGCTTCCACGAGCTCAAACCCGGAGGAGGAAAACACAAAAGGGAAAAGTGCAAAGAGCTTCACAGGACCGAGGGAGGACAAGGAGAAAGCTACTAAGAAACTGTCTGGATCAGTCACCCACCTAGTGGCAATGAACGCTGGGAAGAGTCCTGTGTCCTCTTCAACATCAACAGCAGTCCAGTCCACTCTTCAGAAGAAGGGAACCAAGCAGACCACCCTTACTGAGATGTTTCCAAACATGGGCAGCTGAAGCTGTCCTCTCTTGTGTAAGACGAATTTATTTTTCATCCGAGACTACAAATCATAACAGATGTGAGATGCATTGCTGCTACTGAAGGATGCGGTCCAGTCATAGCTTTTCAATTTCTTCCTGTATGTTGCTAATACCCCTTTGGTGCCTTTTCAAGCTGTCATCTTGGGAGTATGATACTTTTAAGTCATGATACAATAGTTTTATTACTAAAAGCATTTATCAGTTGACTAGTTAAGAGTTTAAAATAGTATGAATGCTGTAAGAAAGTTGTACACATGTTTAATTTGAACGCATTTGCAGATGTTTCACACTTAGTTTCAATAAAATATTAGTTTATGGGAAAATAAGTTATTTGAGTGAGGTTATTTCACGTGTGAAAAGTTCAGTAAAGCAAGGGAATAAACAAGGAATTTATTCTCCAAATAAAAAAAGATATAAATATTTTGTTACATTATACTGCTAGGACACAGAAGTTATCAACCTTGGAATTGCAACAACATCAGTGTTTGCCAGATATGTGAATTATGTTTATTCTGAATCTAAATTTATTATTCTTATCTGATTGCAAAACAATCTTTTTCTTTCTGTGAACAACTGAACACATTTCTCCCATATGTGCCATTTTTGTGAATTATGTTTAGACATGACCGTTGTTTGTAAAATCAATGGAACAAATTTTCCCCAAATTTCTAATTAAAGTACTCGTACTCATGGTGATCCAAATCTGTATATGGCTTTCATCTACAGAACACAAGAAAATATTTTGAAGAATGTTGGTAACCAAACAACACTGACCACCATTAAAATTGCATTGACACAAAACAACTATTTCTCTATTTCAACTATTTCTATAAAAAAAGATATTTCTCATATTATCTTTAGTGTTCCACAGAAGAGTAATATAGACAGTGGTAACAAATTAAACAAAAGATATGTGGCCCAAATTTAAAGTCCCAGTGAAATAAAGAATAACAATTCCTATTTTTCATTAAATATTGCAGTGTTTGTTGTAAATAGTTCAATGCGGGTCATTCTCTTTTTACAATTTTTCTGCCCTCATAATCTTAAGTTAAAATCTGAAAATGCACTTCATTCCTGTATCTTAGAGGGCGTTAACACAAGACCGTTTTCAACTGAAAACATCAAAAAACTGTCTGTTTACACAGAAACAGCGTTTTGGGGGACTAAAAATGGTAACTTTTGAAAATGGGTCTCAAAGTGCAACTGCATGAAATACACTACCCAACTTTTGTGCAGATTTTTGCCCAGATTTCCAGTCTGGGTCAGTGTTAAATTGTTGCAGAATGGGCATTTTCCAAACGGCATTTATGCGCCCTTGAAGGGCCCTTCGTGAAGACGACGCACACGATTTGTAAGGCCGTTTCAAACGAAAGTGAGCACCTATTCCCTTCGCCTGGCAGTGAGAGCCCACTCCACCTGGGGTATCGCCTCCTAGTGGGCACTGGCACAAGGTGCACCTCTGGCAGACATATGCTATAATGCGGGTTAGGCTACGCCCAGCAACTTCGCGGGGTTTTACAACCTCCGAGTGGAACCAGTGTCAGCCCATGTCTTACACCCTACCGTTAGGACAGGCACTGGCCTGTGCGTATGCCTGCGAAAATGCCTTCTCCCCTCTTCAGGTGAGTCCAGTGCGCTACATAGCCTACCTACTTCCCCATTAGGGAGAAGTATAGGCATTCCATCCATCCCTAAGCAGTGGCATTCTTGTATCAGACCGGGCGGAGCGATCTGTTGGAACCAAGTCCAGGACTAGTCGAGTCACCCCTACCCTGGTGGACCCCTATACTAGGACTATTGCCCCATACGTAGTGACTCCCCTGCAGGGTAGTCCCGTATGTTGAATCCCTCACTCCTGATTTCTCCGTTGGTGAATCTGTGACCTCCCCTCCGGTGGCACTCCCATCTGGGATCTGTCTCCCCTACTCAGGCTGACATATTCTCGCATGTGTTCTCCCGAATGTTGAGACCATGTCAGTGTCTCCACTTGTACCTCAACAGGTTGTAGGATGTGGTCTCCGCAACACACTCTAACAACAAATTCATCCTCTGTCTTGGAGAATTGATCCCTCAGGATCTTTTTTGCATCCGCAAAAATACAGTCTCTGTCACCTCTCAACGGAATAACACCATTTAGTAAAGTGTGTGTTTTATTTGTAGGCTTTGCTGTACATATTTTAGCGTACTTTAACAAATGTCTGTATTTAAGAAACACACAGAAACAATTCTGAATAAATTCAATTTATTTATTTTATACATTTGCTCCTTCTCTTTTTAAGTCATTCATTCACTCACTCACTACCTCCCTCCATCTCTGCCTCCGTTTGTCACAAACTCACTCACTCATCTATTCATCTACTTAAATTGCTGATTGATGAGAATGGCATTGACCTTTAGGCCTTACTTATCAATACAATATGCCAAAAAATGTTTCCTTGTCTTCTTGATACTGAAATACCAACAAATAGTCATTCTTTGCCTTGGAGAATTGATCCCTCAGGATCTTTCAGAGGACGTTTTGTTGATCGTCCCAGGGTATCTGCAAAAATACAGGCTCTGTTACCACTCCACGGAATAAGTCTCTGTGAATTTGTAATCAGTACTATGTTTAATGTAGGTTTCAGGAACACCTGGTACAGTAGAGACACAAATTTGTATTCATGTATGTATATGTTAATGCATGTATGTGCAACTGCTTCATATATGACCACAATATACTGACTTCACTCCACTTCCGTGTTGAAATCGAAAAGTGAGATGGGAAGAAAACCGGGAGGACAGATAGACTGCAATGGTTTGGATACCATCGGGTGTCTGTGTCATTAAAAAAAAAAAATGATGCATTAAAAAACAACGTAAGATTGGCTGTGTGAATGATACCCGCAAATGGCAGTTTAAACAGTCATTAATATGTGATGGTAAGGCTTAAGAGGTCAAGTACATGCTTGACACGCATCCTATGTTTATATTGTCAGATTTAAGATCATAAATCGTTTTATTAACACCAGGTTGGATGTCCAGACCATTGCTGTCTATACGTCCTTACGGTCTTCTTCTCACCTCTGCCTCGCTTTTGACTAGTTGATCTTGAATAGTGCTTAATTCGTTCTGCCACTCTGCATCTCAAAAAGCATATGGATGATCTATCTGCCACTTAAACATTGAGTAACTGTGGTCCTGGAGAAACATTATCTCATCTAGTCCCTTTGATGAAACACAGATATATGATAATTAGTAACAACAGGGTATTAAGCAGGGTATTAATACATATCATATAAGTGAAGGAAAAGTGACCTAATTGTCAGATATGGTGACCCATACCCGAAATGTGACCTCTGCATTTAAACCATCCAGAGACTAGTCAACACACGTAAACCCGGAGCAGTGGCCAGCTGTCACCGCAGCGCCCGTGGAGCAAGTAGGGGTAAGTTGCCATGCTCAAGGGAACCTCAGTCATTCCCCGCCGGCCCTGAGAATCGAACCGGCATATATGTCATTAGTGATCATAGTACGACCTTTTCTCTTGAAACAAATGACAGACTCTTCTACACCAGAATATGCGGCTAGTTGTCCTGTCACAGGAAGAGAAAACATCAGTTCTTGCAGAGTGCCACAATAACCCTGGACCTGTCACTCAGAGGGGTGTCAGAGGAACTTGAAACAGGGTTATTGTTGGCTACTATTGGTCCACAATAATCAACAACTTGAAAGAATAGGTATACCTACAGAGCAGTGGCGGCTGCTGATCTTTTAAAGAGGGGAAGCTCATTTTCGGCCTAAATCATAAAAATTGTCCATTTATTCATATGTAAATTCTGCCCTACGTTCCTTTTCAAGAAAATGCTCTGTAACCCTGTCGTACCAACTAGGCGTCTTTTCCAGTGACTTGACCAGTGTCCTCTCAATGGCCAGCAGAGCTAGGCTGCTTAAACGGCCTTGGCCCATTGTGTTACGGGTGTAGGACTTGAGCCGCTTTAAACAGGAGAAGCTCCTTTCTACACCTGCAGATGTAGCTCCAATTGTTGCCACTAATGAGAACAGTTTGTAAAGCTGAGGCATTGCACTGTCCAACTCCATGTCTTTAAGGAACACCAAGTAATCACACAGCTTTCCCCTGTTACTCTGCAAGTCCTGATCTGAATACAGGACTTGAAGTTCAGACCTCAGTCTCCCTGAATCAAAGTGATGGCCATAACTTTTCAGGACACTTTGGAAGGCCTCCTCTGGAAATGCTTGTCTCATGTCATCAAATTTCCCTGGATTGAATAATTCTAAGAAAAGCATACTTTCCAAATTTGAAAAACGTCGAGGAATCTGCTCCAAGATGTTATCAAGGATGGCCATGTACAGATTTCTGTAGCCCTCTTGGGGATCCTGCAATTGGGTCAGACGGCGCTTTCTCATGGGCTCATCTCTTGGGTCTGATGTGAGATCTGCTGCTTTGGCATAAACAGCTTGGAAAGCCCCCTCTGACCTCTTCTCTTTGACAAATGCAAGAAGAGACTCAATTCTTTTCTTGCAGTAAAGAACATCCATCGCTCTCTGCTGGACAATATCAAAGACCACATCAGTCTCAGAGAAGATTTGTTCATATGTGTACAACATGAACACAAACTCAAAATCCTCCAGTTTCCTCACGAAGCCTTTGGCACAATCCAGTGTATCATCATCCATTGTCGTATCTGCAATGATGTTATCAAATGTCTGCAGGAGGCCATCAAGTTGTTTGCCACAGTGCTCACTATCCATGATGTGAAATTCCATCGAGTAGGAGCGTTTCTGGGCAACCTTGAGCAGCCTGCAGACTCCAGAAAATACTTCCTCTTTGTGGATTTTGAGAAAAATGTGGCAAACCCAGAGAGTGATGCAAAAAATATTCTGCACTCAGGCAAGCATTTGGCCTCCTGTGACAGCACCCAGATTCAGTCTGTGTGCATAGCAATGCACAAACATTGCACTGGGGGCTATTGCTTTCACTTTGGCCTGCAGACCATTGAGAGCTGAAGCCATGACAGCAGCCCCATCATAGGTCTGTGCCACAAGCTTATCCTTAAAATTGTAGCCCTGCATGTTCTCATTTAAAACATCAAAAACGGACTGAGCATCTCGCCCCCCAGAAACATCAAAAATTCCAATGAAGCGCTCCTGAATTCTACCAGCACTATCCACATAGCGAACAATGACAGAGAGTTGGGCACGGCAGGATATATCAGTGGTTTCATCCACCTGCCATCCAAAAAAGGGAGGATCCTGAATTTCATCTCTGATCTGATCAGAAATGGTGGCTGCAAGAGCAGAGATCAAGTCATTTTGAATAGTGTGTGACATACCAGAAAACACAGTTGAGGACTCGAATTGTGTGGACAGGACAGAGTCATATTTAGCTAATGTTTCTGTGAACTCTCTGTAATTCCCCTTGTTGGATGATTCACTACTCTCATCATGTCCCCTAAATGACAGCTCCTGCCGCCCAAGCAAGGATGTCACATCACTAAGGCGGTTTAGGAAGGTCCTGTTTTGTTTAACAGTTTCATTATGTTTAGCCACTTGAATGCGAGCACCTTCATTGATTGCATGCTCAACCCTGATCCTGCCCATGCAACTTAATCTTGCACATGCACTCACATGTTCATTGCTATTTTCATGCCTTTTATATGCCCTGTCAAAGTTTGACAGATCTCCAAACCCCAATTTTGACCAAACAACACATCCATGAGATGGTTTCATCAAGAGACATGGCCAGCAGTACATTTTCTTTTTCACAGCACTTCCAGTCAGCCAGCTAACTTTGTCATACAAGGAGAGCTGAAAAGACCTGTTACTTTTCCCTATCTTTTGCACTAAATCAATCTTAGGTGTTGATCTGCCCTGCTGTTTAATTCTAAGTTTCTCCTCGTAAGGAAGACTTTCTAATGGCTTTGCCAAAATCAGGTCGACAATATTAGCACTGTCTGCCATCGTGTGCAGTTTGCTAGCTGGCTAGTTCAGACTATATGAATTAATGAACAAACGATCTAATATATATATATATATTTAACTCAACGGGAGGAAATGTGGGAATTATGTTAAACTGAAACAATGAATGTGGTGTGAAATTGTGTGAAATATATGAATGAAGGTTGCAGCAGTTTGTCTTTCGACTACACATGCAAAATCCGCGATGGGACTGAGTTGGAAATGGAGACACAGAGTGATACGCGTCATAATCTGAAGACCACGCCCACACCCACACCAACCGTCTCTTTGCATTGCGAGAAGCTGCCGCCTCCTTGTCATTTATTTATAACAAAAAAAAACTGTCTAAAAGCCGATATGTGACAATGTGTATAGCAAACAAGCTTAAAAAAAACAAGAAATACGTTTTTATAAGCTGTCGACCCCAAAAAACGAGCGTTTTAGGACATAAAAGTGGATTAAAAAGAGATGACAGACCCTCCAATCATCACGCAGACGCTCGGAGTCCGGGCCAGCCCACTCCTCCATTCATCCCAGACACGCCGAGCGTCCGTGGGCGGGACATAATCGCAGCATTATCCAATGACCGTCTTGTTTCTAAGCACTGAAAAAGTCAATGGACGCTGGGCTTCAACAGAGTAATGCACTGTACGCTACGGGAATGAATGAGAAGGAAATCAAGTCAGCCGACCTAAGTAGCTGATTCTGAACGAAATTGTTTTCGCTCGAGATGAACGTGTTTAACGCATGTTTAGTCAATAAAATGATAACATAATAGTACATATATTTGACCATTCGTTTTTTGACAATTATAGGGGAAGCTAAGCTTCCCTTGCAGTCTTAAAGAAATCGCGTCTGCTACAGAGGTGGTTCTATACTTTTAACTTATTTTTTTTGCCACCTCAGGTTGTTAGGTACCTTCGCAAACCTTGACATTTTTTTGTTTGTTGCTTTTAGGTAAGATCTTGTCACCATTGCCAGCTGAATGACCCCATCAAGACTGTTGTGCCAGGTTTGCATTCCATTAAGGTACTGCTTACAATATTTGAGCGTACTCATGAGACTAACAAGCTAGTCTCAAGCTTTATTTTTTATAAATAAAAATATTTCTCACTCCTGACACATATAATTTTTTATATTGTATTTTCATTGGTATTAAAAAATAAAATAAAAAAGTAACAAAATTATTCAAAAAAGACAATTATCAGCTCTTAAAATGGTAGTGTGGCCTATCCCTCGTTCAGTACATTTCTCCAAACAATTAAAAATTGTGATTTCTTTTGGATGTTAAATACAATTTTCAACAAAGAGTTACAAATAATATACAACAAAACATTAATATAAATTGCATTTTAAATTGTTATATTATAGACCTTCGAGGTTTTGAGCAACATTAGGATGAAGAAATGAAATGTATTTATCCAAATAAATTATATAACAACTCAAATCCCTTTTTTGGCCTTACTCATATCCTGTTATGGTCCTGTTTTAAGTGTTTCTATATATGTGGTTTAAAGTGTTGCACCACTTCCCAGTTCGGTCTCCTGCCCCTTGTCACTATGTGAATAATAATATCCCTCACCGTTCATTCCCTCTGAACAAAATCCCCCCAATGCTTTTAGTCATAGTGAGTTTGACTTGAATCATCCAAAATTGAACATGTACATTGTGTAGCCTACATTATGTAGGGTGAGGTGCAATTATCTTCATATTTAATAATAAGTTGTTTAGATGTGTCTCTGCATTTAAAAAAGAAATCCCTCAAAAAGACATTTCACATTTAAAGCAGGTATTGACCTTCAACCCCATAACATTACATTATCATTTTTTTCAGCAATACAAAGTAACACAATTATTGCACAGAACAGATTTTGAGTCATATTTAAAAATGATAGCTAACAAAAAAAGTCACGTTATGTCAGTACTTCAACCCACAGTGAACTATTCTCTTGATGCTGCCCATAGGAATACAAAATCTCCCTACGGCAGATTGATTCAGGAAGTGGCTCGTGAGTTTGTTGACTGATGGTGGTCTGGTCAGTTGACCTGGTTCTTCAAATGGTAAAGAAATGTCATCAATTACTCATGCACGTGTTTCTCAACCACTTATTGCACAAGTGCCACAGTACTTTTATCTTACAACAACGTACACGGATTGTTAAAAACAAGACATATATATTACAACATACTGTATATGTTGTGTAATAGATGTTGTTTGGCAGTTTTTACACACTAATAGAGGCAGAAATCAACAGCAGAGAAAGAAGGGACGCCAAGTTTCAGATGTTAAGTTTATGTTTGGTTGTGTTAAGTCAAGTTTTCTCTAATGACTATAAATGAAGCTGTAAATGCCACTATAAATTCAACTCTGATATGATGACCTTTCTGTTGACTAAAAAAGCTGAACTCCATTTACCCTTTGACATTTTCATCCATTCTACAGAAGCATAAAGGTTAGTATGATAAAGGTTGATTTCATAACAAAAGAGTTCATATTGACATTTGATGTACGCTTTTATCCAAAGTGACTTACATTGGATTATACTATACATTTGTTTAAGTATGTGCCATCCCTCGGACCGAACCCATTACCTTAGCGTTGCTAGGGGCTTGCTCTTACCACTGAGCCACAGGAAAACAAACACATAAAGGCACAATGCACAGGATCCACATATTTTCAACATGATAAAATCATTTCTGGAGTCAAGATCAGATGTAATTATTCCATTTTATTCCAATGATACAAATAATTTATTGAGATTCACACATTCTCTATTGGTGAATGGATAACTTTGGTCATCATTGTAGTGCTGCATCATGCACATTATTCCACAAATTGCGATGTCAAACTTTAAGAAGATACTTTCAACATCCTTTTTTTTGTATGCGTCACAGAAACGTAGGCAGACGTAGTTATTTAAGCAGAGGCTGAAGTTCCTTTTCTTGAGATTTGTTGGATGCTTTGTGACTTTCTAAGATTCTTCTGTGCATTGAAGTGAACGAAACACCAGTGTTATTACCATCTGGAGACATATTTTCACCACTTCACTCTACAGTCTTTGCACAGGTACAGTAGGTTTTTGTATTACATCAGTGTGCATTTAACAAGACGGGTCCTATATACGAAATAAGTTTATTTGGGAATATTTGTTTGCACCTGGTTTGGTAATATTATGATATATTAGGACATATTGCAGTAAATAAATTCATGGATGTTTATGTGTGTCTTAAGTGTCCAATACTTTTGCACTGTATTTTATTTGAAGAATTATTTAAGGGAGATAATTTATTGAACACATCAAACATCAATTGTGCTAATGGGAACATTTGAAAAGCACATTTTTGTTCCGAGTTGCATCATTTACTGCATATTATGTCATGTCATATGTATGGTTGTCAAATAAACCCAATATCGGGTAAAAACAGACTGTCAGAATGAGTCAGATCTAATTCCTTACTGTGTCTTGTTTGCATGCAGGGTTTTGTACTACTGTGATGTGTATTTCACGGTGCTCCAGGTGTTTGGGGATAGCTCTCATTCCTATGGCAGTCGTGTGCATGGTGGCAAATGTGCTGCTGTTATTTCCAGACATGAATTATCGATACTTGAAAGAACATCATGTAACCAATGAAGCTCTTTGGTGTTGTGGTATATGGGCGTCTGGATTTCTGGTGAGTTCTGACTGCACAAGTGTTTTTCTTTGAAATTCATGTATATAATACTGATAAGGTGATCAAATGTCTGAACTTACGCAATGAAAGTGTAAATTATAATCATAATTTATAATAATTATAATAGTAATAATACCAACATGTATCATTATTATTTAATAATTACATTACAACAATATTACCTATTAGTAAATCAAAACTGTAAAAAAGATTAAGAAAAGTGGACATAGAAACACATTAAAAATTGTTAAGAGTGTATAGCATGGGCACACTGTTTTCTTCCTAATAACAACATCTTTATTAATAATAATCCTTATTATCTGTCGCACCTTAAAAAGTACATCTCAAAGCGTTTGCAAGAACAGATCACCATATAAAATAAACAAAAAAGAAAAAGATACATTCAAAACATTTTATTTGCATCTATTTTACCTCAAGAATAATTTATCTCATTACTACTCAATTGTGAGTTTGAACTTGATTTAATTATTCAGTTATATTAATTCAATTACAAGCATTTAATACGGTTTCCTTGGCTACTAATTCAAAACAGGTTTTTGTGAGTTTATATTTATTATTTTAATACAGTTTATTTAGATGTACATACATATTACATATTTAGATGTATATTTACATTTAAATATAGTAATGCTTTAATTGATTTATGAATTAAACTATATTAAGTGTTCTACATATTGCCATTGTGTGTGACCTTGCACTTCTGGGCTGTCTACAATAACTAATAAAGCTTTCCGACTACTGGACTGACAGGTTAAGCTGTGACCTAACATGGATTGCAAAGATGAAGGTTATGTTTTCATTTGTCAGTGTCAAAAACACCACATCAAGTCATCTGCAAGGTTTAGTTTCACATGACACAGCAGTCATATGGATTGTACAATAACGCATGTGTGTGTGCTGTGTGTTGTCAGGTGCTTGTGGCTGTTCGAGGATCTGCATCACACTCTGATCAGAAGGGATGCTGCTACTTTAGAGCTCAGGTGTTAGAATTGTGTTCATTTGCTGACTAATAATTGACAACAATAACCTGTTCTAAGGATATCACATGTCTATATGAAATGATCAGTATCCTGTAAACATTCAGTGCAGATCTCATGTACTGTCATTTGTTTAGATGTTGTGTAAGTTTGGGTACACGTGTTTGGCTCTGCTGGCACCCGGGATCTGCTTTATAGTTAGTGGCACTGGTCTGGTGCGGGGACCCCTCTGTCTGCACAACGGAACCGAGGGCCTGAGGTGGGAACGTCCATTACAAGAAGTTAAACATGGGTGAGACCTCAATTTCCCATATACCTCCACTATATTTATAAAGAGATCTATTCTTCATAAATAGCATTTCTTTAAAACATGTTTGATCGCATCACTATTGTGGCTGCATATGCTTTTTTGTGTTAATCATTTGAACCTGGTTGCACATTAAATAATATTCAAACTGTGAAAATTCTGAACACGTTTCTTCTGTTTCTATTATCGCAGAGAGAAGAGTTACCTGTTTGAGCCAGACAGGTGGGCATCCGCATGTGAGGAACCTCAAGGTGTCGTGGTCTGGAACGTTGTTCTGTTTTTCATCCTGATGGCCGCAAGTGGACTTCAGCTCATCTTCAGTGCCGTTCATCTCCTCACTACAATATTGGGGTTGATTTGTGGACCGAGCTTCTGTAAGAACAAGGTACAAATGTTTATAAAAACGAAAAACAAATGTTTTGGCATTTCTGTAGGAGATAGCAATGTTAAACAATATTTTCTCTTTTGCTAGGTTTTGCCAGCGTAAAAGCAGAGATTCAGAGGATTGGGTTTTCCTCAGCATGTGAGCTTTGACTCACATTCATCTATTTTAAACAGACACAAAATAGAAATGAGAAGAGCATTAGTCGATTTTCACATATCTGAAAATAGACTTATCGTTAATACCATTTTTGATATCCACAAATAAGATGTTTATGATTGTTATTTTTAAGATGTACTGGAATATTGGGGGTAATTTTAATAAATCCAAGAGAATAGACTTGATGTGAATGTAAATAGCTTTACTTTAAATTAATTATTATCATTTCTACTTGGTTATGAACTATGATTGCATGAGCACATCATTGTTTCAAAATGTATACATTTAACTTTATCATAAAAATCTGTTTATTTATGAGGTCAAAGTACTGCAAATAATTTTATTGTTGGGACATATACAAATAAAAATAAGTAAATAACTTATTTATTTTACATTTTTTGCAGACTTTGTTATAATCATTTGTTTGCAGATCCCAACTAATTTTTAATAGTGTATTATCTGTTCCTAATATATTGCAATATATTGTTGTTCCAAAGAGATCATGTTTTTTTATTATGCTATCATGTTTTTATTGTGTTTTATTGTGTGAATTAGCTGTATTGTTTTACTTATTCTGGTTTAAATCAAAACAAACCAGCTGCAGTTTGATTGATATTAATTGGAATGCACAACTCTTCTTTTGTAGTCAATAAACCTTTAATTCTATTGTTCATTCTGAAAAAAGCCCACTGTATTGCAGAGTATTATTTTCAACACATTTACACATTATTATGTGTCACAGTGCCAATGTATTAAATTAACACAAGGAAACTTTCTGGAGAAATTAGATGCTTTCTTAAACTGCAGTTACTTCATGAGCCACAAGAGGGCGAAAATTTTAGATTTATCACCTGTTCTTGGTGAATGCTTGTTGGCTTAACTACTATGTAGCTTATATCTCAGACGGTTACGGACAACATTAACAGAAGCTGGAGTTAATATTAAAAAATAGATAAGATTAAATAATCACTTGTAATTTGAAATTAATTAGATTTGCAAATAAATGTCATAGATGGCAGCTGATTTTATAAAATCTAAATTAAGTGAAAAGTTTCATCTAAAAAAATGTAGATTATGTCTAAAGTTAAATTGTCTTATCAAATTTCAAGAATCATTTCAAGATGATTTTTGATGTAAATTGCAGTTTTAAAGACTAGCTTTTTAGTATATGTATATATATATAGATAGATCATTTAAACAGGATTCATCAAACTCCAGAATGTTCTTAAGGGTCCCCAGAAAATTTCTGAGAAACAAAAGACAGAAAATAATCTATTGAAGATTATAACAATTTAATTTCTACCAACAATATGTGGTCTGTCATGATTCTGTCCTTCTTGTCATGAGTTCTCCTGTCCTGTTCAGAGTCATGACAGTACCATGTGTTTGGTGCTTATTGTGTTATGTGTGGAAAATTGTGTGGCTTTTGTTGTCACTTTGCACCATGTGTCCTCCTGTAGTGCCTCTTTGACCCTCCTCCTTTTTTCCGTAATCTCGCCCTTACTGTTTGATTCTTGTCACCTGCCCGTCACCAGCCCTTTGTGATCATCCCTTCGTTAGTTTCCCCATATAATTCCATCGTGTTCTTTGTCCCTTGCGGGTTCGTTGTTTGACAGTCCATGTCTAGTGTTTACCCCGTCAAGAACCTCATCCCTGCCTTGTTCCTGCCTTATAGTGTTTTCTTGAAAAGGTTTTGTTCCTTTTTATTGGTCAAGTTTTTCTCCCTTGCCATGAGTGTTTTGTTTGTTTAGCATTATTTTTTCCTGTTTTTCCCCATTGTGGGTTTTTATTTTTGTGTTTATTATTAATAGGAATATTTTCATTATTTGGGCTGTATTCAACTGTGGGTTCTCTGTCTAAATCCTAACAGGAAGAACCAGCTGAATGAGAGTCCAGCAGACAGCCTCGCCGCCCATCTCCCCGGCTCCCATCCGTCCTCCATCTTGCGCTGTCCAGGTGTTCTCTGTGCTTCCACCGATGCCCGGTCCTTTGGCTTTGAGCTTCTGGCTGCCGTGGATGGGCAAGGGTGCAGAGAGGGGGAGCTTAACTACCTATTTGGCTCCGGGCTCAATGTTCCCCTCGTTGCATGGGAGATGATGTTTGCTGGCTCCCCTGGACCTTGAAGTCCACATCCTTTAAGCCATGAACCGCAGGGAGAACAGGGTCCCTCCACCGCCAAGGCCGTCAGAGGGGACCACCTTCCTGCCTCCCATCCCGGAGGGAGTTCGGAGACAGCCACACTCTACACCGCGTCTCCTCAACCTGCCAGCCCTGTTGTCTGGTCCAGGAGGAAGAAGCGGAGGAGGGGATCGCTGCATTCCCCGCCAGAATCTTACCCAGCACCTGTCCTGCCGGCATCTGCCCCAGCTCCAATCCCGCCAGCAGTCCAGTCGGCTCTCCAGTCGGCAATCCAGCCGGCGTTTCAGCCTGCAAATTCTGACAGTGGACCTCATTCATAAAACCTTCGTAAATATGCACATCGCATGCACAATTAGCGTAAATATGCACTTCGCATGCCCAATTAGCATAATCCCCGCCTATGAATTACCACTACGCAAATCACATATCTATGAATGCTGGAATCCTATGGACTTCATTCTCTGGTTTGTCTACAATATATTGCATAACTGCATAAGAGACTAATAAGCTATATGCTTACCAATAAATTAATCAATTAAACTGTGTCCACCAAAGCCACCTAAAATAATAATACCTGGTGCTCTTCTGAAAACTACCAGCTGGTGACGCCGTTATTCCGGAGATGCGTAGGTTATTGTGATTTAGAAAATCCACAACAGTTACACGTCCACACCGGACAAAAAAAATTACGTCAAATCAACTTTATGAACGATTTTCACAAGAAATCGTTCTGCTCACGTTTCATGAATGAGGCCCGTTAATTGTCTTTATAATATCACACTTACTATTTTTCTCACAGCTTAAATGGTTCTTTTACAAAAAATATATATATATTTAAAAAAAGGGGTCCCGCACAAAAGGTTCACCATATTTGGAGTTCTTTGGTATGAAAAAAGTTTGTCAAACCCTGGTCTAGTGACTCTGGTCTTCCGGGAACGTGCAGCAGCTTAAAATATCTTTTAGTTCATAGAGCCCCTGCTATGTATTCTCAGGATGTAATTCATAAATGTAGTCAGTCGTATTTGTTGTTTCTGCTTCCTCTCTTTCAAAATTGAGGAATTGTTTCTCGCTGTTGGCATCTCCCTGTCACAATTTTGCACTTTTATGTCCCGCTCTTTCAAAACACACTCTGCACACCCGCATATTTATAAACAAAATATCATTTATGTTCCTCAAATCTACCATAGCAATAATTCAAAGTGCATTGTTTTTGGACAGAAACATACAAATGCAGTATGATATATGCAGGAACTCTTGTAAATTCGGTGCACTGAAAAAACTTTCAGTGTGAATATAAACAAAACTGGGCTGTGGCCAAAGACAACGTTTAAACGTTCCCATGGATTTCTGCATACGCACACTCTACGATCAAATCCACACCCTTTCTAAATGAGGCCCCAGGTTAAGTTTCTGTTCTTCAAAAAGATAAAGCAGACATCTTAGTTTAGACTTTTTATAAAGAATCTTGGTAGAGGAAGAACAATGCATTAAAACAGCGTGAGAAGAAACCAAATGGATGACAACTCATCTGATAAGAGCATGTGCACTAACCACAGAGTCATCTCTGATCATACTAGTTTCATTTAAACAAGTCAGTTTCATACTCACTGGGTGAACTGATTAAAATTGAATAAATTATATAGTTTACGATTATAAAACATGTGCAATACTAGATTATATAATTTATGTTCTACTCTGTCATTGGCATAACTGTCTTACCGATAAGTTAAAGAACTTTTGTGAGCTAAGTTACTGTTGGCATGCATGTTTCACGTTAAAGACCTTTGATTAGACGTTTGTTTATGTTGTTGCTGTTGAAACCCTCAATAAAATAGTTTGTCCATTTCTTGAATCTGATTTGTCAATAACTTTCATGTACAATATTTGTTGACCATTTAATAAAACACTAAGGTACTGGAGGCTAGTGCTTTGTCAAAAATAAATCACGACTTCATGATTTATTCACGATAAAACCCAGCCTTCTGTACCTTATTGTCTGCGTATTACCAGGAACATTCCAAACCAACAATCATTTTGAAATAAACTCCTCTGCACTCTTCTAAGAAGAGCAATATCACTTCTTAGAAAAAGGCCAGTCTTGTCACCAAACCAAACAAAATTCACCGACTTCACATCAGTGTTTCATGTGCTACCCGGAATTGGGAAATTGCATTTCGTGTAAACAACTTATCCTTGCTCATTTATAAAATGTATCCTGTCTTGTGTTCTAGCACCGCTGTCAAGTGAAGTTTCAAGTCTTGAGTTTAGTTAATGTTGCAACTCATTGGTTCGGTATTACTGTCTGCACCTGGTTATATTCTCTGCTTTATAGCTTAAAGGGGACTTGCAACAGTGTTTCATGCATTCTGAATAATTCACAATGTTAAACGTGCTATCTTCTCATGCTTAAGATGGTCCACTTGTCAAAAAAACGAGTTGACCGTTTGATGTAGTATTTCTGTGCTCGATACACTCCCCCAGCATTTTGTAGGATTCAGAAAGTTTTTTCAATTCGTTTGCCAACAACTTTTCTTAATCCCTTATTGGGCAATTCTCGGCAAGGCAAAAAAAAATAGCCCGTCCACACGTCAACCGAGACCATCTTTCCATCAAGATTGGCTAGGCTGTCGGCCTGCAGCTGTAGCTCGTTACTCTTAGTGAGAGTTGTGTGTTTGTTTATTCACGGCATTTCAGTGATGGATGTTATTTAAACGGTGGATATATTTGGATAACGTTGAAACTGATATATGGTGCGGTCCCAGTGTTAAAAGATGGCGACATGAACCGCACATCAGGAACATGCACAAGCTTTTTAAGGGGCAGGGGCTCAATTGGAAAAAGGGCACTTTTCATATTTATTTATTTTTCTAAACAAATTGTTACATATATTAACACAACTCTAACATACCAATTTATTTTAATTCCCTCCGACTGACCCAATTGTTTCATGTTGTTTCATTTTTCAACAGATGTCTACAAAATAATCAGTTCAACGTCTCGGAGTGAGAGATTCACCGACAATCGGTCTCGTCTGGGGGCGTAATATGTCCGTCACACGCTTGAGATATTCAGCCAATCACATCGCACTGGGTAGCTGTCTAATCAGAGCACACCACGCTTTTCAAAGCGATTTGTTTTGTCAAAATCCAAGAGTTTTAGAAAGGAAGGGCATAGATACTAATTATACTAATGAACAGTATGTAAAGATAATGAGTTTTTTAAACCGTAAAACACATTTTATTACACCATAATCACAAGCTAATCATGTTTTTAATCATGTGATCCCATTAAGGCAGGACTATTCATGTAGTGTTCAATTTTGAGGTTTTGGTAGACTTCATATAAAAATATTCTTAAAATATTATTACTTTATTGTTTTGAATATACTTGTAAACAAGCTGATATCATCAGAAAAAAATATATATATATGTTGCCTCTGTTATCAAGACTCAGCCTGTGAGTTGGTGGTTGGCTGCCCAGTCAAACTTTTCCAGTATTTCAATGTAAGAAAATGTGTCTTTCAGATAGCAGTGAACTCAATAAAACATTACTTTAAATAAATCGCACTTAACTGGAAGATAAGCTCTCCATTTTACAGCAAAGAGAAGAGCGGTTTAAGAGCAGGTAAAATGGATTGGTATGCCTGCCGTGATAAATCAGATGTTGTGTTGTTTTTATACATGAAGCGCGGGTGCTATCTGAGTTTACGTTACAATTAAAGAATTGTAAAACTTCAATAGAGTAGTAGTCTTGGCGCCTCCCCTGAGGGCAGGGGTTCAAGTCCCCTTTGATGTCTATGTGTGCTCGTGCCTGCCGCATGTGGTAAGTGAAACTGAGTCATATGTCTGTGTTTTGTTGGTGTGCACATGCTTTAGTCCCCCCCCCGCACGCGCAATATGTTTTCGGAAATAGTCGTACAGCTGTATCTGTCTTTTAGATGTGATCAAACTAAAGACATATACAGAAAGTTACGGCCACTTTAAGAAAGACATGAAACATCATTAGAAATGAATACTATATGTCATTGGTAAACTGTCCTTTATGTTAGGGGAATGAAATAATGAAGATTTCGAAGATGTCGAACAAAGTTTATCATAATCCGGTGAACTTTATGCAAGCAGCAAGTACAAAAATGAATCTGCACCTCTGTCATGCTCACAGCTCAGCATCTATAAATATATGCCTTTTGGCTTCTGGTGGGGCAGAGGATGTGATCCTAAACACGAACGTGAGCGTTCATCAGTCTATTCATATTGTATAGGCTAAATAGCACTGTAGGGTTTATCTACATGTTGTATTTGAACTTACAGAATGTGTTTATTTGTGCTTAAACATGCCCAGCTGCACAAAAAAAAACATGATTGCAATTTTAATATAAATTGTTTGGTTCAACTTAAGAAAGGATTTCATATACAGTACATTGGTTTAGGGATTTGGGTTAAGTGACGCATTTCTTTAACACTGCGTCATCTGCCTTGTTCTCAGTAACCAAAGAAATGGGTCATAAAGAAACATCACAAAATCAGGTTCCTGTATTTACACATTCTTTTGAAGATTCGATGATTGTAAGTGGAGAACAGATGTCAGAAGGTATGTTATCAAAAACTTTGATTATGTAACTTTAAATTTTACTGTATAAACTGAACCCATAGCAAATAATGTTAAACTCATTTAAGAGCATATTAATTTACAGCATAAATACACAGACTGATCTTTTTGTCTTTTGAAATGTAAGATTTCACACATCATTTCAAGAGTTTTCATTTACCAAGTATTTAATAATTTAAATGTTTGACATTACATGGTTTAGCATCTCAATACAGACATTACATGTATTGAGTTCAATGTATTGAATTAAATTTAATAGATCCCCCTACCACCCCCTTATATGTGTGAATTGAGCAAAGAACTATGAGCTGTTAAAAAGTAGATGGATGATGAATTTTGAAAATAAAATAACAATTACTGAAAGGAAATAATTATTTTTGTCAAGAATATTTCATTACACTATGGTATTTTGCTTAATGTTTAAATTTGATAAAATACAACTACTGCCTCTTCAAATAGGTTTAACACTCGATTTTACATCTTGATAACCAGTCTGCTCAACCATGGAGGGAAACACAACAAATTCAACTGAAAGATCATGTGGCTTGTCTGAAATGCCAGCTCGTCCATTCTTCATAAGTGTCTACACACTGATCTGTTTGGCAAGCCTGGTGCTCAACACCATTACAATATATGTGTATTTTTGTAAAGTTACTACTAAGTCCAGCATCACCCTCTACCTCAAGAATCTAGCGTTCGCGGACATGTTCGTCTGCCTGTGTTTGATTTTACGCATAATTAAATATGCTGTAAGCTCAGAGAAAGTTCAGCATATCTACTGTAACTTTGGCGCTCCAGCAGCCTACCTCAACATGTACTGCAGTATTCTCTTCATGGGCTACATCGCTGTAAACAGGTACAGTACACAAGTTTGCTTCTACTGTGGAGTTCTTTAAAGGAAATCATGTTGTTTTTTGACACATTTTGACAAAGAGAGTCAAGTGAACTTATGTTTGTTCAAACCATGTGGTCAAGAATACATGAATGATGTTACTTCCTTAATTTACTTTGCATAATATACCATCATGTTCAAATAAGGAAATGCATCAACATAACAGGGTTCAACAAACCTGAGAGGCAAAAGCAAATTCTGATATAAAATAAAGAAAACCTAAAATACTTTTTGAAAAAAAAGTGAAAGAATGACAGGCTAAATTTTTTTTTTTTTACATTGCTCACTTACGCATTATATTGTAAAGAATAGAGCATTAATTCATGATGCACTCTAAAAATAAGGCACATTGTAATAAAAATGTACATTATATTAACAGTGAATCATGGAAATATTGGTAGTGGGAAAAAAACGCTCACCATATCTATGCATTATGACACTATAACTAATTGAAAGGTGTCTGTATTATACAAACTTTTTTTCCATTTTAGGTACCTGAAAATTGTCAGACCGCGAGGGGCTCACATTAAACAAACAGTTAAATTGACCCGCAACATCTGCATAACAACCTGGGCTATCCTTCTGGCGGCTAATTGTGTCTACATGGTAGTTTTTGCAATTACCCAAAGTGCTGATTCAAGAAGCGCTGCTGATGGAGGTTTTGACTGTGATATTTATCATAACAATTTGCTCAACATGATTTACTTGATCATGCAAATCATGTCCATTGTAATATTTTTGCTCGTGCTGGTATCACTGATCCTCCTTTACTGGTGGAACGTACGGAGACTCCAGCAAGCTCAGCGTGCTGCTCCGGTCCAGTCCGACAGCACCAAGCTGAGCAAGTCTAAGCGTAACATGAAAGTACTAGTGGGTGTTTTCTGTGTGTGTTTCGTGCCATATCACCTGGTGAGACTGCCATACGTGTTCATCAAACCACTGTTGAGTGATTGTACAGCATTCCAGACCTTCTACATCCTAAAGGAACTGACTGTGGTGCTTGCAGTACTAAATGCCTCCTTAGATCCACTCATTTACTTTGTCTTCTGTAAGGCCTTCAGGACTCATTTGAAGAATTGCTGGAAATGTAGTTAACTGGAACAAAAGGCAGAATGTTTTTATGCAGTAGTGTCTTCAATGGTATTAAAGAGTATCCAAAAGACTCCTCCTATCTGACATTGGTCAGTCAACCATGGGTTGAGCCAGTGTTTCATTGTCGGGCTGATCGAAAAGCTCAATGCTCACATCTTTTTGGGAAAATCAATGAGTCGATTACTCGTAGTTGTTTCTGCATAGTTAAGAAAGGAGTTTACTAGAAATTACACAATCTTTAAGAAGATATGGGCTGGATTCATGAAACGTTCCAAAAAAAGGCTTAAATGACAAATAAGTCAGAAATATTTTGCATTCCCGGTAAAAAAAACTCTAAATCTAAATGTCTTTTATAGAAAAAAAGAAAGAAGAATCCACACCCTTAAGTTTACTCACCCTCTAGTTGTTCCAATCCTGAATACATTTCATTGTTCTGATGACCACAAATAAAGATATTTGAAAGAGTGTTATCGATTTTCAGTGTATTTATATAATTATTTGTGAAAATACATAAATTTGTTCTGATTAACTTTTATATATATATATATATATGCATATATTTATAAATTGTATTTATATGTATATTATTTGTTCTGTTGAATGACATATTTTGAAGAATTTAGGCAATTAATTGTGACTGTTTACTTGACATTGAGGAATTTTGTGTTGTATCCAAATTTCTAGATATCATCATAGTATTGTGACATATTCCGCAATTCTTAGGCTGCGTAGAAATACCCCACTTGCTGTCTTAGCCCTTTCATGACGTATTTCCTGTTTTTAGCTCTAGTGTTCCAGTGGGCGTGAAGATCCCAAATGAGCATTAAGTATTTTTAACCCGATGGGACACTTAGCAATTGCAAACATATTACGTTAATTAATGTGGTGTTTCTAATTATGTGACAAAAAGCAGTTTTACAAAACACAAAACTCTGGAGTTTTCACCAATAAAATATGTAACACTACGTTTTACTACGAAATTATATGTTATATGTTATTATATAGTCAAGTCAGATTTATTTTTATAGCCCTTTATTTGTATGTTAGCCAAACAGAATAAATAAAGATATAACCTAGTAGTATATAACCTACAATGGAGCGCTTTCCCCAACATCTCGCGAGACCCGAGCAAAAAGTCTCATGATTCATATCCAGAACATGATGCGGGGGGATACGCTTGGCCCTAATACTGCTCCGAAGCGGTATTCAAGCTAGTGTGGGTTTAGTGTGTGTTAAGCGCACTGCCTTTTGGCATTTTTAAGACATTGGACACACTTGTGTTCTTCCTTCCTGCCGCGTGCACGCGCTCTCAAATGACCAAGACCGCAAGTGGGGATATTTGGACGCAGCCTCAGTCTGGCTTGAGAGAGGAAACCAGCAAAACTGCACATGATAAACACAAGCACAGCTTCCTATATTTAAACCACCTCTTTGAACCACTTCAGAAGCTTCATAGGGTGCAACACAGGGGGCCTCATCTCAGAGAGCTAATAATATGTCAGTGAAGCAAGCAAACCCATTTTTATCAATTTGTTTTCAATTAATGCATTGTTTTAACATTGTCTTTTACTGAAGGTTTTTTTCATTACTTATGAAAATGTATTATTTTTTATTCCTGCACATGACCCGAATAGTTTACTCTAAAGATCACTGTCATACACTCATAAATGTTATGAGGATGAAGTGGTGTACAGCATGTCACCCCTGGGACCACATTTATTACGTGTCTAAAGTTTATTCTAAAGTACCAAAATTACCGAGACACCAAAATATAAAATCCTCTCCATTATTTCATCGAATATTGTGCACTTTAACAAAATGATTGAGAACTCTCCAGAGCTCCTGCACGAAAGAGCAATAAAACGCATAATAGTAAAGCTTTTAGAGAAGGAAACTGTGCTTGTGTATAGTCATGTTAGTGGAGGAACCTCCTGTAGTGCTGAGCAAGTGTCTGCCCACGCGACTTCTTGTACTCATTCTTTTGGTTCCTGTCCCAATAACCACGCCTCCTTCCTCTGTATTATCATGTGAGGCTTATCTGATTTGTCTAATACTTCTGGGCTCCTCTTATGATACAATGAATACTGATTCAGCTCCTCAAAGTAAGTTTTTTTCTATTAAAGTTTATAATCCATTAAAAGTTTTGATTCTAAATGATGTTAAATATTCTTGAGAAACAGTGCAACAGTGTAAATTATTGAGGTAAAACAAATATTTGTTTGTGATGCAAGAGGCTTTGTTTGTGAGCTCTTTGATGTGGTTTATTTGATTCAAGGAAAGCATAAGGAACAAAGGTTTCAGAGATAAACTAAGTTAAAAAAAAGTACTAATCTTAGCAGTAAACTAGAGTTCCGTTCCTAATATTTATGTCATTCGATCTTAATCACAGCGGATTTATAAATCATAACTTTTATTTTCAGACAAAAAGGAAATCTTTCCCCCCTTTGTGTTTGCTGTTTCTCTGAGGTGGACAAACAGCTGAACTTGCTCAGTGTCACCCAAGAGAATCTAAAATAACATAAAAGTATAAAAAAGAAGGAACGAAACGCTGTAAAAAGCAACAATAGCATCAGTCTGCGCACTCAGACACATGAGCTTTGTCCAAATTCGGGGGCTGCAACCTTCTAAGGTCACGGAATTAAAAAACAAGGGCTTCTTCTTCAGAGCACGCAGCCTCAAAAGTCCAAAATCACCCGTGGTGAAAGCAGGAGGACAAAAACTGACAGCAGCATGGCACAGCAGAGACCTTTCTGACATTTTTAAACAAATACGGAGCCAGAAAAATAAAATTTTATTTTAGAGAATATGACACTTTGATGTAGATTTAATCAGCCCAAAGGTATATAAAATTAAAACACAATAATCAATAATGTTCATAATGTAATATCGCTCGAGTAGGAGTGTATGTATTTTTATAACTTCATGGCTGTGATTTGGCCAGCGGCCGAGTACCGGAGGCAATAACAGCCATGCAGATATACGCAGTGTTGGGAGCAATGCGTTACAAAAGTAATATTTTACAATAACGTATTACATTTTGCTTTCACGCAGTAGTGTAAGGCATTAGTGATCAATTTTAAGTAATATTTTACTCGGTACATGATCAGTAACGCATTCGTAACCAAGTTTCGAACTAAGGTGCATGTCAAGTTGCACAATGAAAGAAATTAACCGTAAGTGTACAACAGTTGATTTTTCCGGCTGCCAAATATCAGGTTTGAGCAGCGCTATACGCAATCTAGAACAACTAAAAAATTGAAGTGCTTGTACACATTATACATATGCAATAAATTTAACCATGCTTATTTCGTAAGCAAGTTTTTGCATGTCGTAGAAATCACATTTCTCGTTCATTTCCGTGCGTTGCCTTGAGCACACATGGAAACTTTTTAAAAGGGACAATCCACCCAAAAATCTAAATTCTGTCATGGATTGCTCACCCTCTAGTTTTTCCAAACCTGTATAAATGTCTTTGATCGGCTGAACACAAAGATATTTGGTAGAATGTTAACAACTGAAAATTATTTGGCATCATTGACTACCAAAGCAGAAAAGTTTATTATGGTGGTCATAGGTGACCCAGAATTGTTTGGTTTCTGAAATCTCCCAAAACATCTTTTGAGTTCAAAAGAACAAAACATATATACAATACCTAGGAAACCATTCAGATAAGTAGATATATTTTGAAACTAAAATACTTTTTTCGAGTCAACCAGCTCATTAGACTGCATGAATGGGCAGCGTTTCAAATACATATTTTGTAATAGTATTTAAACTCCTCGTTGGCAGGGCACCGGGGGTGGACGAGATCATCCCTGAGTACCTCAAGCCTCAAGATGTTGTGGGGCTGTCTTGGCTGACACGCCTCTGCAGCACCGCGTGGCGGTCGGGGACAGTGCCCTTGGACTGGCAGACCGGGGTGGTGGTCCCTCTTTTTAAGAAGGGGGCCGGAGGGTGTGCTCCAACTATCGGATCACACTTCTCAGCCTCCCCGGGAAAGTCTATGCCAGGGTACTGGAGAGGAGAATCCGGCCGATGGTAGAACCTCAGATTCAGGAGGAACAGTGTGGTTTTCGTCCCGGTCGTGGAACACTGGACCAGCTCTATACGCTCTCCAGGGTGCTGGAGGGTTCATGGGAGTTTGCCCAACCAATGCACATGTGTTGTATGGATTTGGAAAAGGAATTCGACTGTGTCCCTCACGGCATCTTGTGGAGGGTGCTCCGGGAGTATGGGATTCAGGACCCTTTGCTAAGGGCTATCCGGTCCCTGTACGACCGGAGCAGTAGCTTTGTTCGCATTGCCGGCAGTAAGTCAGACTTGTTTCCGGTGCATGTTGGACTCCGGCAGGGCTGCCTTTTGTCGCCGGTTCTGTTCATAATTTTTATGGACAGAATTTCTATCCGCAGTCAGGGGCCGGAGGGCGTCGGGTATGGGGACCACACGATTTCATCTCTGCTTTTTGCGGATGATTTCATCGTGCTGGCCCCATCAGACCAGGACTTTCAGCATGCACTGGAACGGTTTGAAGCCGAGTGTGAAGCGGCTGGGATGAGAATCAGCACCTCCAAATCTGAATTCATGGTTCTCAGTCGGAAAAGGGTGGCTTGCCCACTTCAGGTAGGTGAAGAGTTCCTGCCTCAAGTGGAGGAGTTCAAGTATCTCGGGGTCTTGTTCACGAGTCAGACGGATCGGTGAAGCTTCTGCAGTAATGTGGTCGCTGTACCGGTCTGTCGTGGTGAAGAAGGAGCTGAGCCGCAAGGCGAACGCCTCGGTATCCCCCTGGAAGAGCTGGAGGAAGTGTCCCGCGACCCAGCCCAGGATAAGCGGAAGAAGATGGATGGACGGGTTATAGTATTTTGTATTAAAATGCAGTTAATCTTAATATTTTTGTATTTATTTTTGTATAGCCTAGCTAATTCAAGAAATCAGCAGTATAATAAAGAGGGTGATTGGCAAAAGGTATTTTGTATTTTGAAAATACAACAATACAAAGACATTTTGTCACTTTTGAACGTTCAGTTCTACATCTGTAGTTATTTTGGTGAAAGTAACTCAAAAGTAATACAGGAGTCATGTAACGTATTACAATTCCGAGACAGTAATATTGTAAGGTAAGGGAATCATTTCAAATAACAGTAACAAGTAATCTGTAATGTACTCAAGGGCGTAGATTTGGTTTGAACATTGGGGGGGTTGAACGTAACAGATAGCACACGAACTTCACGGAGACGTCTATTTGATGTGTGTGTTTACATCTTGAAGACGTATTTTTTAGAGTGTTTGCTCATCTGCAATACGTCTATAGGACGTTTCCTGTTAGAAGATGTCTTTAAGATGTAATGATTTAGAATGTATGTTAAACTGACATCTTATAGATGTCTATCAGATGTTAGTAAACAGCAGATGCTTTCCAGATGAAGTGATCTTTAACAGACATCTTGCAGACGTACGTGTGCTATCTGGGGTTGTATGCTGCCTGTTATTTTATTTTTATTTTTTAATGTGTATTGTTATTGGAAAATTTGACTTTTCTACCCTGCTGCTATATTTACCTCAAATCTGTTAAAAAAAACTTGTTAAGAGATTATACACCTCATAACGTTATGAAATTCGTGTATAATCCTCATTCATAAAATTCTAACATAGAAGAGATATAAAAAGAAAGAAATGAAGTATTGAAAGCGCCAGTAGGCGGCAGCGATTCACTGTTTTAATGAGTGAGACACTTAAATTATTCATTCATCCAATTCGTTCAAAAGTCAGATTATTTTAGGAAGAAAACAAAAATCAATGTGAATACTTTTGTCATTGATAATTACAGAAACTATTGAAAAATGAACTAACAAAACAGATGGCTGCTTTGGTAACTTGTTATACTGATAGTTATAGCTAAATACATTGCAATGGATTAGCTAGCTAACATATATCGTGTGTACTTAGCTATTATTACACAATATTCTCATACCTCATTCTCAGTACATGCTTTATTTTGTTTGGCATCCCTCTCTGACCAGCAGTTAAATATAGTCCTCTGTGCAGCGCTTCTCTTCATTTTGCGCGTACGTTAAATTACCCGTGTGCTGCTCTCCCATTCAAACACCACTCGCGTTGTTTTGGTGAAAGTGCGAATCTTTGGTTGGACGTTACCAATCGGTTCAATGGAGGGGGAGTATTTTTTGTCTAATTTATTATGACAAACTCATTTGATTAGGAACAAAATTATCGTCACAAAAAAAAGTAATTCTACTTATTTTTCATTTGATCTACTGTGATTTTCATGTTGAAATATTGGAGGGGTTGTAACTGATGGATTTGAATATTGGGGGGGTTACCTCCCCCCCATCCCCCCCACAAACTACGCCCCTGAATGTACTACAGTTTGGAAGTAACTTGCACAAAACTGGATATAATAACACTACATACACGACTACGAGAGCGATATTGCATTAATACATCAGTTTGACGGCAAAAGTGTGTAGATAAACCAGAAACAACGTCGGAGTGTCTTTAAAGCCCTCCAGTTTTAATGATGTTTTATTAACTAAGTTCGGGAGGAGCCGGGGTACATGATCAAGCCCGGCTGATGCGCATCAGCAATCAGCCGATCCGCTTAGCAGTTAACCAGCTGATTCAAATGAATTATCAAGATTTCAATCTATCAAACCCAGCGAACCTTTCAATAAATAGATAACCATTTTACCTACACTTTTTCAGTCGACGGCTCATTCAAGCCCTCTCGCTCCATTCGACAATTCGTTCGATCGCCATTTGAGTACGGCGACCGGACCTCTTTCATCCAGGAACGTGCCACCCTCTGTGGGCCCTCAATGATTTTCATCTCCCTCTGTTCGCCGCCACAGGACCTCAGCAAGCTCGGGACGCGCACCCAGTGAGCAGCCTGCGGCAGCCGAGCTACCCTGTCTTCCACCTTCCAGCTGAAAGGTCCCAGTGGCGCAACTCCAACCGCCCCATCATTCACCGATTTCTGGCTGCCAGCCCCGTTCTATCCCAAGCCCGCTCCCAGTCCCATGGCCAAGTCCGTCCCAGGCCCGCTCTATGTCCAGAGCAAATACACTGTCCCAGGCCCGCTCAATGTCGAGAGCCAGGGGCATGTCCCTACACACAATGCTCCCACACCTACTCATGTTCACAAGCACTTTGCCACACCGGCAGCCTATGGATTATGCCTTTTGTGGGGTAAGTTTGATCGGATGCGGTCAAGCGTCATGCGTTTTTGGGGGGTACTCAGGGTTCGGGCCAGTTCTGAGCTTGGCACACTCCCCTCACCGAGGGGGGATGTTCCGGGTTCGACAGAAACCTTTGAGCTCAGGGCTATACCCCCCCCCGGCAAACTAGTTAAAAGGAAATAGGGAACTACTTTCTTCCGTCACGAATCCAAGCCCAGCATACTTCTGCTACCAAGTCCAAGCCCTTCTTTATAATTTGTGCCGAGCGAGACTTTTGAAAGAGAACTCAAAATAAAACGGACAACATAAGGTAACAGGCTCAAACCTGTGGCAACACGAAAAACCCTCATTAAAGAACTTTCAAAAGGACATAAACCCTAACCATAAAGCCATGTTGGCCAATCGGAAGGAATCTGGCCTCAAACAAAGAAGAAAGCTTAAAGCATTCCAACGTCATACCCCAAATCTCTGGTTTCAGCGTCTACTCGACAACACTGAAACCGGATATTCTAAAATTCTTCAACCTGGCCGAAGTTTTAAAAAAAAAATTGTTTTCCCGGTACTGTGTTTGCGTGTGGATGAACCGGACACCGTTAATGCAGGTCCCTTATACAATAACATTGCAAAACATTACCATAACCTTGTCACAACCATACGTGCCACACCGTTGGCTAAGGCTGTTCTAGCCCCACTAGCATACATTAAGTTGCTAGTGAAAATTGCAACACTCAATGTGGCAGATCTATTGGAGAAATACCCACCTTCAGAATGAAATCGCTAATCAGTCAAGTCATCACGTCACTACAGCTGCCAGAAGAATCAAAATCGCATAACATCATTTAACAGAAACTCAGTCTTTCCATTATATTGTTTTAATCAATATTTGAAAACTGACTACAGTTGCTATAGAAACAGTCAGCATTATGAGATGTATACTTATGATTGTGCATTAGTACTGGCCTAAAAACTAAGTTTTTGTCAACGCTATATCAGTCAGAGAAACAACATCCGTTGTAAGCTTGGCAAATAGTTTTGCAGAATTTGATGCTTCCCCTTTTACCTGGAGGCATCAGATGTGTATATGACCTTCTTCTTTAAAACGGATACAGTTAAAGTTATAAAACCATTTATCCTTGCTCTTCTAAGCTTTATAATAGGAGTGAACGGGGGACGAGATTTTGAAGCTTTAAAAAGTGCATCTGTCGATCAAAGCACTGCTCCATTGGACTACATGGGGTCAATGATGGTCTTCTGAAGCAAATCAATGTGTTTGATTAAGACATATATTCATATTTGCCAGTTTATAAACAGTTAAGTCTAACTTCCTTTTTCTGTCGGCCGGAAGTGAGAATGCAGTATTGTTGTTAATGTCCTCTGCACTGCCGTATGTGTCACCTGAACTTAAGACACACTTGAGTTATTTCCCGGAATGCCATCCTAGCGTGCAGCTGACAAAAAACGCAAGTTAGACATTTAAGTTTATAAAGTTGTAAATGTGGATATTTCTCAAAAACCAATGCATTAATTCTCTTCAGAAGGCCTTTATTTAAAACATGGAGCCTATGGAGCAGTTCTTTGATCAATGGATGCACTTTTTGAAGTTTAAAAACTCAAAACGTCCTCCATTCACTCCCACTATACAGCTTGGAATAGCCAGGATAAACGGTATTGTAAATCTGACTGTATTTCTCTGAAAGAAGGGTCCAGGGTGAGTAAAACATGGTATTATTTTGATTTGTCCCTGAAAAATCCCTTAACTTACGGAAAGAAAACATTTCCTAATATATGAATTAAAAATATATTACATAACATAATGGTATATTAGAAAACATACGGAATAATATATTGTTTAAATATATAACAATATATTGAATAATACATAATCGCAGCTCTTCATTTATTGGAAAATATATTACAATATACACTCACCTAAAGGATTATTAGGAACACCTGTTAGATTTCTCATTAATGCAATTATGTTTGTGGTGTAATGGTTTGGGGGATGTTTTCTTGGCACACTTTAGGCCCCTCAGTGCCATTTGGGCATTGATTAAATGCCACGGCCTACCTGAGCATTGTTTCTGACCATGTCCATCCCTTTATGACCATCATGTCCATCCCTTTATGATGACCATGTCCATCCCTTTATGACCACCATTAACCCATCCTCTGTAGGCTACTTCCAGCAGGATAATGCACCATGTCACAAAGCTCGAATCATTTCAAATTGGTTTCTTGAACATGACAATGAGTTCACTGTACTAAAATGGCCCCCACGGTCACCAGATCTCAACCCAATAGAGCATCTTTGGGATGTGGTGGAACGGGAGCTTCGTGCATCCCACAAATCTCCATCAACTGCAAGATGCTATCCTATCAGTATGGGCCAACATTTCTAAAGAATGCTTTCAGCACCTTGTTGAATCAATGCCACGTAGAATTAAGGCAGTTCTGAAGGCCAAAGGGGGTCAAACACAGTATTAGTATGGTTTTCCTAATAATCCTTTATGTGAATGTATTTACTTATGTCACAATATATGTAACTTTACATATATTACATATATTGGGACATTACATTTACACTACTATACAAGCTGTACACTCACTACTTTACATTGTAGCAAAGTGTCATTTTGTCAATGTTGTCAGATGAAAAGATATACTGTAATCAAATATTTACTCAAATATGGGGTGTACTCACTTCTGGGAGATACTGTATATGGATATATATATGTATATATATATATATATATATATATATATATGTCTAATGTATCGTTTGCAATATACATTTTTCATATTTTATGATTGACAGTAGCGTTAGCACATCTGCTCGTGCTTAAGCAAAAAGTGAACAGACAGTCACAGCACTGAAAATCGCTCAGCCATTACTTATAAAAATAATGTAATGTTTAATCATATTGCCATTTAGCAAATGGTTTTCCTCCTAAACACAGGCCGTACCCTTCAACGCCACGGTAACCTCACAAGTTTACACATAATACCTTTCTAAATTTCACAGCAATACAACATTAAACACTAACAGTACTAATATTCAGCAAAAATAAATGTTTACCCTCCTTTAGCAGTCAGAAGCAAAGCATGCAGGGAACTAGAATTCTGCTTTAACTCAATCTGTGAATAATATATGTGTATTATATACAATGTCAATCACATTTATTTGGGAACATCTATGTGCAATATACAGTATACTCACAAAAATATCAAATGGGATTAATATTACATTTATTTTTGTCTTTGTTTCTAAATATATTTATACGTTCAATATATAGCCATATATTGTCAATGCATATATTGCTGTATATTGAAAAATATTAGCACCAGCTTCCAATAAATGGAAATGTGCTATATTAGAAATGTTATTTTTCGCATTATATTTTGTAGTATATTTCTATATCCTTCTTTTCTTAAGGGTGTAAAGGGACTTGAAGAAAACATACAAAAGAAATAAATACCCGTTACCAAAAAAAGCCTGCATACTGCATACAATTACTTACTGGAAACAACGCCACGCTCAATCATCTCCAGATTCACTGATTGCCAAAACTCCTGAAAGTTTACTTCCCCTTCGAACTCTGATGGCGGTTCTTTGAGGTCATTCAGTTTATTGAAAAACTTTTATTTCAAACTCCCTTTAGGTTTTAAAAACTTACTTAAAGTTTGTGTAAAGCAATATACAACATGTTCTGAGTTTGTCTCACCACAGAAACATGTTTCATTAATTATCAAAGTTGCCTTTACACAGACTTTAAAAAGATACATTCACCCTTACCTGCCATGCTGAAAACGCCTTTCTTTTGCAAATCCATGATTACCAGTGGGGTGGTTACCACAGTTTACATTAAAATATGTGTAATCTATCTCTGTTTAGGCCTCAAAATGACGGTAAGCATGGAGTACAGTGTGTCTCTTTGGGTTATTCAGTCCTCGAAGGCTCTCCAAAGTATCGATGGCCCTGGAGACGGAAACGTGACTCTGGAAAAATTAAGTGGAATGGAGGGTGTTAATGAGTTTTTTGGGTTCCTGAAACCATTTTAATTTTTGAATGTGTCATTTAACACAATGATACAAACAAACCTGTTAACAGTGCCTAAGATAAAGTTCAAGACTCAGAAGAACGTAATGGTTAAAATTGTGGAGCCCATCAAGCCATTCTTGGTATCTGTAGATCATATGGCAACATGGGCATCTTCCAGTATAATCTTAAACCGCAACAAAAAGCATTTCTGTTCTAATGATGTAAAATTACTGTTAATCACAATAGTCATTGTGACAATTTTGGGATTTCTTGTCGTTAATACCGGCCTTTCAAGTGCTATATTTCCATCACACACCATACCGCCGCTGAATGATGAAGATGCTGCCGCAGATGACGACTTGCAAGGAGTCAGTCCAGGTGGCGATTTACACGGAGCAGATGAAGATGCTGGACATGCAAGGAGTCAGTGCAGGTAGGGATTTACGTGGAGGCGATGCAGATCCTGGATGAGAATCTGCATGGAGTCAGTGCAGGTGTATATTTTTCGTTGCGCAGATGCTCCCATAGGTGAGAATGTGCATGGACTCAGTGCATGTGTGTATTTACATGGAGCCGATGCGGATCATGGCGCATATGCGGGCGTACACAGAGTCAGTGCAGGCGGGATTTACATGGAGCAGATGCAGATGCTGCCACAGGTGAGAATGTTCATGGGGTCAGTGGAGGTGTGGATTTAAATTTGATGCTGATGCAGATCCTGACGCAGGTGAGGGTGTACACAGAGTCAATGCAGGTGTGGATTTATATCGAACAGATGCAGGTGCTTCAGGTGAGGACGTGCATGGAGTCAGTGGAGGTGGGGATTTACATGGAGCTGATGCAGATGGGGAGAATGAAGGAAGTTCAGTTCATGATGGGAAGCACTTCTACAAGTGAGCCTCCATTGTATTTCTTCTCAGTTTTGCTGCAAGTAGGGGAATGATAATGGGCCTCTTTTCTGCAGGCCAAGTGGCACATGCATTATATTTTATCTTGAAATTATAAACCATGTGCAAATCAGAATGAAAAACGTTTAAACAAAATCAATTTGACATTGATTGAATACTTCTTACACCCCCCTTCATAATACCGTTACCATACAAGAGGGCGTTCAAGACATATTTAAAAAATGTTCAAACTCTTTCAAACACTATAAAACTCTCTCACACACATGCTTCTTTTTATGCTTTCATTTAAGGGGAACAAGTATGTATAAACAACTTGATTATTAAAATTAAGAAAACGAAGGGATGACACATATACTGAATGATTTTGGAAGTGTTCCCAAGAGAATTTAAAATCTCTTGAACAGCCTCTCAAGCCTCATTCTGAACCTTCTGAAGTACTTCAAACCAGAGGTTGGGGACTCGAGTCACATGACTTGACTCGAATCTGACTCGAGTCAAAATTTATATGACTTGCGACTTGCTTGATTGATGTAAGAAATTGACTTGACTTGACTTTGACTTGAGAGCAAGTGACTTGACTTGACTTAAAGTGGAAGACTCGACAATGACTTAAAGTAAAATAATGTAATACAATTCGTTTTAAAATAATTATTGTGACTCCGCAGCACCCAGCGCCTGTGCCTTTAACGCTGCACAACTCAAACCGCGCCAAACATGGCAGACAACAGTCGAGTTCCACAGACAGTCACGTTCGGCTATAAGGACTTTAAACTTTATTGGACAGTGCCAATAAAAACGGATTTCCCAGATGCAGAGTATGCAACGTCTGACACGACAGCCACAGCGTCAATTTTAATCCGACGTTTCAAGAACCAGAAGGAAAGAAAGGAAAGTAATTTATTTATAGTCAATGTAATAAAACGATTACTAATGTAATGACTTAATCGATTATGTTTGTCATAATTTGCCCTTGGTTGTTTTTTCATTAGTATTAGAAACGTGACCACCGATCATCACTGAAAAGCCTACGTCTCATCTCATAGATGTCTTGGGGAATTTGGCTGTAACAGTGGCGTAGCCCGAATTTTAATGTCGGGGGGCATTTTAAAAAGAAGGGGCTTCTCTATATCCCGTAGGCTAATGGCTATATTAAATGTGCGCATTTTCAAGTGTTGGTGTGGACTGCGTGTGGAAACTGCAAAGCAGCTCGCTTATGCATGACAGGCTGATGGACGCGACGGTGCGATCACTTCTACTTAAAATACTCTTTAAAACCTTTTCGGCCACACAATATAACGTTTTGTGCTGTAGAATAATGAAACCAGTTCAAATAGAAAACAAATGTTCTCAAATTATATTTTACGTATGAAACGTGCACATTTCGCGTCCAATGCAGAGATGACGATTAAGCATCATAACTTCGTCACTGGGCTATATTAACATACATTAACATTTCATTTATATTCTGCCGAAATTAAAAAGATCTGTTTTTGATTAACGAGATTCAAGATCGATGTCAACAAAATTATCCTAGAATCCCATCACTAGATATAAATTCCTTACTATGACTTATAATGGACAGCACAAGTATTACAACATCATATATATATAATATATAATAGGCAGATTTTCAGTCACAATACTTAGTTTATAAGCTTCATAGCCTGTATAAATGCTTAAGTCTTACATTCTGTCAGATGCAAGTATTTCCTTTTCTGTGTCTATGTAATATGAAAATGTGTGACTGCTGGAACCAAACTTTAAGCACACACATAGGCAAGTGATCAATGAAATTATATTTAAAATTGATTTTCCTTAACAAATGTATGTAAGTTCATATTTTTTTTCAAAAATAAACATCTATCGTAAAAATGCACCTCTGTTTATTTTGGTACTGCGACTTGACTTGACTTGAAACTTATCAGGACTGGACTTGACTTGCTTGGGGTGAACCCTTGACTTGACTTGACTTGCTTGATTTGTCTAAACTGTGACTTGAGACTTGACTTGAGACTTGATGGTTAAGACTTGAGACTTGCTTGGACTTGACCATATGTGACTTGTCCCCACCTCTGCTTCAAACGGACATATTCTAACCATTTTTAAATACACTGAGCTTACCTTGGAAAATGATAGCCTTTTTTATGTGGACTCCCCAATGAGTCTGAACTTTCTTTTTCCACCTCAGTGAATGGCATAAGGGGCAATGATAGAATGTGCAACAAGTGTTCTTTGGTATCAGGTGCTATACACCTGCTAGGACTGTTGACTGATGCATCTGTAAGCATATATTGAGACAGCAATGAAAATCATTCTGATGTGTATAATATTCTTTTATTTTTGTTATTTGTTTGGTCGTATTCCGTGTATCTCTCAATTTAAAGAACAATTGTGAACGACATTACAATTTTATTTTATAGATTTCAACTTCATATTAAATAATTTTAAGCAACTCATCGTCTAATCATTTGACATTTTCCAAACGGTTTTTATGCGCCCTTGAAGGTCCCTTGGCGGAGGGGACGCCATTTGTTGGGGTGTTCCAAACGAAAGTGATCACCTGAATCCCTTTGCGGATGGCCCTTTTAGAAGTCCGTTAGCGAAGGGTACATCCCATGGTCAGTTCAAGGAAGTGAGTTCCGTTTGTCATCACGTGATCTTAGATTGTGAATTCTCTAAACATATTTTGAAACAGGTGGTGCGGGATTTTGACGTTACCTAAATTTAAGTACAATAATTTAGTTTGTATATGTTTTACAATATTTTTGTCAGTGATAAATATGATTTTAGATGGTTAAATATGGTAAAAGATAATTTAGTTTATTGAATGTTTAAAAATGTCTCCTTATTTATGGGTTTCCTTTATCATATGACGTAATTTCCTTTATAAATACCAAGTGGAGTGAAAAAATAGGGTGTAATATATTAGACATAATTATAAAATATTCAACAAGAAGTATTATTAACGTTGTTTATTTTCAACAAACGGGCGCTGGAAGCAGAGTGCACGTGCGTCGTTGTCAAGGTAACATTTGGCCTGTCATTCTCTTTGTATAGGGAGAACCAGTAAGAGACCCATTTTTTCACCCCCTTAAATAATGAATTTAGACAGTTCTTCGCTAATTTAGTGAAGAACAGGTAAAGTACAGGTAAGAACAGGTAAAGTACAGGTAAGAACAGGTAAAGTTACCCAATTCACACAAACGCCATATATCTTGAAACGCAGATTATCAGGATAGTTTTGGAAAACAAGACTTTTATATCTACCTAATCTTGTATGAATGAAATCAATATACTTACAAGTGGCCTGCAGGTGCAACTAAATCACACACATGTCGCACACCGGATGCGCGGCTGAGATGGCATCGTCTGCAGCAAGACCCTTCTCAAAGAAACCACACTCTGAAACCACGCATTATTGTGACACAAATTCTCAGGTCACCAAAATTGAACTTTGCCATGGAGCGAAATGCTAAATATCTTCGGACTGGCATGCGATTACGGTCTGTCGCATTTCAATGAGTATGAATGGAAGTCAATGGAGCCCAAAGTCAAGTGTGACCACGGCTTTAGTCAATTGTTGGTATTCTTGGTTACTAGTTGGGTTTCCATTAGTTACAAAGGTTACCTATTATTATCACCTGTTTTAAATTTTGTATATGAAGAGTCATTCAGACTTTTACTTTTAAATCAGCATGTGTTCAGGTGCAGTACTTTAGTTCTCTCTTTTAAAGAAAAAAAATACCTTTTTAAATATCCTGTTAATCAATTAATTGTGTAATTTGTTTTGATTTTGAAACAGCAGTGAACGGTTGCAAAATCACTGAAGATGCAACTAGATGCACTGAAAGGCACTGAAAAAAGATGAACGCACAATAAATTCATAACAGAACAGAAAAGTGGATAAACCATCTTTACGTGGGGGTATATACATACCAAACATCCATACAAATTATTTTTATTCTGCCATTCAACGTCAATAGGACAGGCTGTTTTATCTCAGTTTCAATCTGAATAAAAAAAAATCATTTATTTGAAGTCCTTGAGGATTTAAATATTTCAATAATTAAATGACACAATCGCATGTTTAACTTCAAGAACACTCTTTTTGGGGGTTTCTATTAGTAGTATTTGAGTGGTATATTCTAGATATTTATTTGCTATTTACAATTTTTTTTCATAGGAAGCAACTTGTCTGTGCACTGGTAGAGATTTACATTATACCTCACAAACCCCCTGCAATTACTTTGTGGACGACCTGGGGTTCGCAAATCCCAGTTTGGGAAACCTTGGGTTATTGGAACATAGAGGCGTCTTGAGGTTATACCATACAATGCCTTGGAAAAAATATTTGTTTTACATTTTTAAGTAGCATGTAGTCTCTTTATTGTTTAATGTAACTAATCAAGACCTTTCGATGTTTCAGATATGGACTACGGCAATGTGACTCAGAAAGCAAGAAACGGCACAGATTTTAACAGTGTGTTCACCCGGCAGGTTTTGCCTTTATTTTACACCATCATCTGTGTTTGTGCGTTTATACTCAATGGATTTGCTGCTTGGATCTTCTTCAGAGTTCCAAGCTCCTCAGTCTTGGTGGTTTACCTAAAAAACATGGTGGTGGCTGACTTTCTGATGCTCTCCACATACCCCTGGCGTGTGGCGAGTGACCTGGGTTACGGTGGCTTGCAGTTAAAACTCATAGTTTGTCGCTACACTGCTGTACTTTTCTACTTAAGCATGTACACTGGAATCGTATTCATGAGCCTTATCAGTTTGGAACGTTATTTCAAAATCGTCCGCACCACATCAAACATGTTGTCCCTTCTACAGCGTGTCACTGTGGGAAAAGCTCTGGCGCTCTTAGCATGGATTGTTATGATCATCTGTATGTTGCCAAACTCCATATTAACCAACCAGCCCATTCCTGAGGATTATTCCTGCATGGCCCTAAAAAGTTCACTGGGTCGACGCTGGCATGAAATTTCTGTTCACTTTAATGTCGGAGTCTTCTGGGTGGCCTTCCTGTTGACCATGTTTTGCTACACCTCTATAGCATGTCATGTTTACCGCTCCTACAGAAGGGTGCAACAGGACAGCAGCAGGGCAGGACGACGGTCAAATCGAAGCATCTTCAGCTTGCTGGCTGTGTTTGTTTTGTGCTTCGTACCATATCACATTTGTCGTGTGCCCTACACACTCAGCCAAAGGCCCGGGGCTGGTTTTAGCATGCTCAACCGTTTTATTCTCTTCCAGATGAAAGAGACCACACTCTTCCTGTCTGCCCTTAATGTTTGTCTGGATCCCATCATTTACTTCTTTATGTGCAGAACATTCAGAGAGTCACTTTTGCAAAAGATGCCTTCTGTAAATGGTGAAAACAGAAGGCCTTCTATCGGGACCGGACTGAGCATCAGTAATCTGTAAAAAGAAAGTTAAAGGAAATGAGAGCGCAGCATATTTAGTTTGATAAACACACGTGGTTTTGACTCTTGCGAAACGAATAGCAGGAAAGGGGGGACATTTGAAATGAAATGTCACACAGAAATGTGGTGTACAAAACCATATAGATGGAAAAACCCATGTTCTGCAGAATTAGATTGTGCTGAAATATCTCATCTAGGTTTCTGAATAAGCTCACACTTGTTTTATATGGTTTACATGTACTTAAAATATAATTGTCTGTTTAAAAATGTTTGAAAATGGCTGTTATACATTTTTACCATGATTTACAGAAGATTACAAAAAATCATACATTTGAACAGTCATATTTATAAAATACATATATATAAATATTTAGAACAATTAACATTTGATAATATATTAAAAAACTATATTTAAGGTGGTTAGTAAAAAACCCATTTACTTTGCCAAACCACTGTGTTTAACCCATTTGTCAGAAAGGGATTTAAGTACAATCACATTTTCATTTATGTATTTTTACTAGGTAGAGGTCAGAGCTTGTTTCATTTTATACAAAAAAATATTAGTTAAACTGAGGGACCTTGATTTGTTTGCTGAATGAGTGTATTTGTATTCTTATTGTTTCTATTATGGTATTATTTTTAGTAGTAATCTGTAATATCACAATGTGATATAACAATGACAGATTTGCACATAAAACAATTGACATTTACATTTATTCATTTGGCAGACGCTTTTATCCAAAGCGACTTACAAGTAGGGTGCAGTGGGCAACTAGCACTGAAGGGCAAACAGGGGTAAGGTGCCTTGCTCAAGAGCACTTCAGTCATTTCCTGGTGGCACTGAGAATTGAACCAGCGACCTTCTGGCTACCAGTCCAACTCTCTAACCACTAGACCACAACTGACCCATGAATATAAAATTACTGAGATGGAATTTAATTTGTCTTATTATGAATACTTTGCTTGTTAACATAAATGACATGATGCCATTATCCTCTCTTAAACTCAAGGCTAACGCTCACTTTTGTGGCACATGGGAGATGGTTCTCTATCTAGAAATAGTGGTAAGGTATTTATTTAAAGACCAATTGTGGTGAAAATCAAGTTTTTAATGTTGCTTTTATGTCGGTGGTGTTTTAATATGCTTTAACACAAACCGTGTGCAAATTTTACTTTAAAACAATTGCTGAGGACTTTCCATGTAAAACAGTTTAACAAAGACAGTTTAAAAAATGCGGTTTGAAACTGCCAAACTAATTATGTCTTAAACCTTTAACCAATCACATCAACTTGTGACCCTGAGGATCAGCGGTTTGACGCATAAAAATGCAAAGATGGCGCATAGATTTGGGCAAAAATTCCTGCATTGCCGTGTCAGTTCTCAGTTTCACTTTAAGTTTCACTTTCAGCATCTGGAACAACGGAGTGCGATTGATGGGAGGTGGAGCTAGTTTGCAAATTCATGAATCTCCGTATACTTATATAAAGCTGAAGTGAAGTTACATTCAAGCTAGTTTAATGCAGGAAGTTTTATTTTCACAGGAAAAAAGTATGTAATGATTAGTTTTAAGAGAGAAAACTATCGACAACATTGCGACTTTAACGACTACAGTCTGCAAAGCTCTAACCACTGTACCGAGTCTGAATTTGCCTTTTGGAAGTGCCAATAGCACCTTTGTAGATGTTTGTTGACATCTAAATTAGCCAATATATCCGCCAACCCATCGGACGCTAAGTTGTTTATCCCTTTCCCAACATATGGGAGATGTGTTGGACTGCGTGAGGCAAATGGTGGTCACACAAGATACTGACTGGTTATCATACCCCCTGGATCCCCGCAAAACTGTACATTTTAGAGTGGCCTTTTATTGTGGCCAGCCTAAGGCACACCTGTGCAATAATCATGCTGTCTAATCAGCATCTTGATATGCCAGACCTGTGAGGTGGATTGATTATCTCGGCAAAGGAGACGTACTCACTAACACAGATTTAGACAGATTTGTGAACTATATTTGAGAGAAATAGGCCTTTTGTGTACATATAAAAAGTGCTCATGAAAAATGGGATGAAAACGAAAGTGTAGCGTTTATAATTTTGGTCAGTGTTTATTGGTGTATATGGAACTCTGTTTCTTATCCGTATTAAAAAAGCCAATCAACACATTTTTTTAATAAAGAAACTGTCATTAAAAATGATCACATATATGTTCAGAAATAATCCTGAAATGCTTTGTTGTACTGACAGTGCCAAGATGAAAAAACAATACTCTTCTCTCTTGCATATTTCAAAACGTATGTTCATACATGCTACCAGAGGAAGTGATTGGTCAGCAATGAATGCAAGATAGTACTGGCTCTCGTTTTTCTCATGACCGCAATCATGCACAATCAAACTCTCTCGCAGTCACTTAGAATTGTAACATCTATTTATATAATTATTATTTTTACCATAAACGATCATGAAAACTCACGATTGTGATGCAGTTCTTTAGCTTATTGGGTAAAAATTGTGAAGACATCCCCAATATAATGTGTTGTACCTGAAATTAAGTCTGTTCATTGTGGAATTAGCCGTCGTGTCAAAACACGGCTCATTCACTCAAGACAAGCATCCAGGTGGTCTGCTTCCTATATTCTTAAAGCATTAAAGCATGTTGCCCTGAAAACAAAGATGAATTAAAAACAAAACATCTATAAAAAACGATTTCCCCTCTGAAACAATTTAATAAATACTTAATAAATACTATATTTGTGCTTTAATAGATATGTTAGAGCACCTAACCCCAGTTCTAACCTAAAACTACATACTTCCCAACCACATAAACCTGCTGCTCATGCGACACACCTGATTGATGCTGACCCGCTGACCCGCTGCTCCTACTCCTGGAATGAAAGCACTCATTTATCGAAAGCCAACAGGATCACAATTCGCGTGCTTTGGATCGCCGTATTAATATTTAAATGCAGATTTCTTAACGCCGCCTGGTGCTAAATTAACGTCATTCGCCGCGACGCGTTTAAGTAACGCCGTGCGCCGATCAACGTTAAGTTAACGTCACACGTCACTCAAAATGCAAATTTATTAACTAATATACATAGCCCCTCCTCTTCTGGGTTTGCGCGCTCTATGGAAAGTCAGAGGCTCATGTCATCTAAAATCCATGTCTTGCTTAACTTTGTGGAAAAACAAAAAATGGAAAGAAATGAAAGAAAACCAGCTGAAAAGAAAATCATATAACTAATGCAGTATGTTCCAGGAAGCTATGTGTAAAATATGTTATATGTCAAATTAAGTTAAGTCATGAATAAATGTACCGTAGTTCCCCCCCAAAACGAAATTTCTGTCATCATTTACCAATGGTCCGGATTGACTTCTATTATATGAAAAAAGTCAATGTGAACGAACGGTTTCTAACATCTTCGATGTTTATATGGTTTACACCAGTGGCGTTGCTAGGCACTTTTTAGGGGAGCTAATGCCCCCCCTAAAGTTCTAGCCTAGCCCTCCTAAAATATTGTGTCATTATATGTAATCTGTACAAGAATTCGAGATCGCTTTGTAGTCCCATTTAAAACTCTTATTATGAAAAATGCGTTAGGCTGAGTTATTTAGAGCATTCTTCAGTTCAAAAAGCAGCAGACTGGAGTGAAAGTCATAAGCAGAGTAACGTTATAAGGTGTGTGCATAAACATGGCATCTGCATCTTTTCCTTACTTTGTTATAAATGTAGCTTAATATAATCTTTTCTAAATATTTTTCATTTTTTTGCACTCTCAGATTGCTGATATTTAAATGGTTCTATCTCCGCCAGATATTGTCCCATTCTAACAACTCATACATCCATAGACATCTTATTTATTCAGCTTTCGGATTATGTAAGAATTGCAATTTCGAAAAATTGACCCATAAGACTGGTTTTGTTGTCCAGGGTCACATATATATATATCCTCATTGGAGGCTGAGCCCCCCTAATATTGAAACCTAGAATCGCCCCTGGTTTACACATTATACAGTCATACAGGTTTGAAAAGTTAAGAGAGTGGGTAAATGATTACATGATTCTCACTATGTTTATGTGACTTTCAATATAAATCATTGCTAGTCTATTGGATAGCTCGGTTGGCTCGCAACCACATGTTGTGTCTTTGACTGGTTCGAGCCCCGCTTGGACCAATTCCAGATTTTTACATTGTTTGTCTTGTCATTTTTATCTGTTTCATAGGGATTTTTTATTTATATTTCAGCATTTAATTTGTGGTTAATAAGTAAAGAAAGTCAGGATTAAGAGCTCTTTCTCCACAACAAGCTCCCGACACCATCCAGACAGCCTCGCCAACAGCCTTTCAATAATCACCTTAACACACATCACCTGCCCACTTAAATTTCATTAGCACGCGACCATGGTGCACTCACATTATCTACATATTACCCTTTACGTCCGTGAAGTGATTGACGCTATATTTAGAGAAATTTAGAATATACTGTAAGTTTGTTGTCGAAAAAGAGCTCTTATTCCTGACTTTCTTTATATATTAACCACGTTCAAATCCTGAATTATAAATTGAAAACCCCTTTGACACAGATAAACATAATAAGTTTATACATAATAACCATCAATGTAAAAATCTACAGTGGTCCAAGCGAGACTCGAATCAGACAAAGATGCGGCACCCGCATGTAAGCCAACCGAGTTAACCTCTAGACTAAGATCAATGACTAATATAGTAAGTCGCATGAGCATACTGAGAATTCTGTAATCATTTACCCACCATCTTGACTATTCAAACCTGTATGACTGTATAATGTATAAACCTTAAAAACACAAAAGAAGATATTTGAATGAAAGTTAGTAACAGAAAACCGTTCGTCCATATTGACTTTTCTTCATAAAATATAAGTCAATGGGGACCAATGGTAAATGATGACAGAAATTTCGTTTTGGGGGTGAACAACCTTTAATCATGGCTTGACTTAATTTGACATATTACACATTTTACACATAGCTTCCTGGAACATACTGCATTAGTGATAAGATTTTTTTTCGGCAGGATTTTCTTTAATTTCTTTCCATTTTTAGTTTTCCACAAAATTAAACTGGATGTGGATTTGAGATGACACGAGCCTCCGACTCCCCGTAGACCATGTAAACCCAGAAGAGGAGGGGCTATGTATATTAGCTAACAGATTTACATTTTGAGTGACGTGTGACGTTCGGCGCCCGGCGTTACTTAAACGCATGGCGGCGTATGACGTTAATTTAGCACTAGACGGCGCGTATTTACCGCCTGGCGGCGTTAAGAAATCGGCGTTTAAATATTAATCCGGCGATCCAAAGCAGGCGAATTGTGATCCTTTTGGCTTTCGATATACTAACGCCAGTTTCCCACTAAATGTAAGCAAAGGTTTATCAAAAAAATATTAATATTAATACGCCGATTTCTTAACGCCACCAGGAGTTAAATAAACAAGTGTTGTAAATTTGTACTACTCAATCAATTTTATAATTTTGAACATTTGGGTTTGCAGTGTTCAATTAATAAAAGTTAAATCAATAAAAGTAAAACACGCAAATACATTCACACAAAAGTAATCCCTGCCCCTTGTGACGTTAAATTAACTTCTTATAAAGCGAGTCAATTGATCTGTGAAAGAAACTGAACACTATTATCAAATCCTCGGGTGAATTCCAATCGCATCCACGTGCCCGCACTTATAGGGGAGATAGTGCGAGTTCTGTGGGGGAGATAACCAGCTGTTTATTCGTAGATATAGCCGTTATAGATAATGAATGCAGTAATAAAAACAACGCCGTTTTCCCCTTATCTGAGTCTATCTTTAACGTGGTGTACCTTTTCTACAGCTAGCCGACTTTCAAGGACACAAACCGCGTCCTATCGCGTCCGCGAACCGATTGCCTGAGGCTGTCCACTGCATTTCTGATTATAACGTTGTAAATCACATGAAGTTTCTTGAACTGACCGTCAAGTCGCTTTATAAAACGTGAATCATTATGATGGGCGGGAAATCCTTTCCTAAAGATGTGACGTCTCAGGGGGACGTTTTAAGCACATCATTCTTAAAGTCTCTCTACTTATTTGAAATGTAAAGGCTGGCCAGGTAAAGATGATTGACGGGCCACCAGTAGACTAGCCCTGCCCAAAACCTTTCCGTAGACTACTTATGGTCCTTCAAGAAAAAACATGCCAGCGTGATGTCGTCTGACTCGAAACACCAAAGATTTGGTGACACCCGCAGAGCAAGAATGCCCTCTCTGTTTTGTTCAATTCCTGTCACACAGGGCACGCCTCCTTCCTCTGCTGAGTGAGGCATACTGTAACTACTCAATCTAAATCTTCACCTCTCGTCTCCAATGATACAGGTTGATTCAGCTTTCCAAGTAAGTTAGTTTCCTTAATAGAATTTGTATTCATCCACCAAAATGTGTTTGCAATACATAACACAAATAACAATGTTTATATTACCTTTTCATCTACAATAAATCAAACTATTAATAATTCTGATACTAATAATTATTGATTGAATATAAAAAGGTAGTACAAATGTTCTTTGATGGTGCTCAAACGTCAATTTAATCTAAAAATGTGTAATGTATAGAACTATATTATAGGTCAAATGTTGTAATGATAGGCCAGGTTTCACAGACACAGCTCATCTCAAGCGAGGGCTATAACATAGTTGAATTAAGATATTTATGTTGCTTTTATAAAAAGGCCTTCGAAGAATATCTTACTGGTGTGCATCTCGAGAAAAAACAATGACACTGATACATCTGAATATATTTCTGGGAAAGTTGTATTCAGTAGAGACAGATCGCACATTCATTTAAGTCTGGGACTAACCTTAAACCTTGCCTGTGAAACCGTGCCATACTGTATTAATCTGCTGTTTTTTGGACTTACTTTACTAAGATGTACAAAGTGCTATGCTTCTTTCACCAAATAAGTTAGAACTATTTAAATTTCTAATAGAATTATTTCTATTTTCAATTTTTTCCAAGTACCTGGTTTAAAACAAATATTTCAAAAACAGAAAGGAATAAATGATGACGTCTATGATTTTGATAGCCATTCAATTTTGTAATGAGTAATAATGAATTGTGTTGATGTTGATGTGTTAATTATTGAACAAAAACTAATTTATCAACAATGTATACAATGTAAACTTTGTTGTAGATTTGATTACAACTTAATATTTTCCTATTACTGTTTTTAATTTGAGTTAAACTTGACTTTAATCAAAATGAAACACTTAGACTTTTGAGATTCAAAATGAGCAAGAAGAGACAGGTCTCATCACTGGCATTACACTGCAAAAATAAGACATTCTTCCTAAGCATTTTTGTATTTTTTCTAGAAAAAAGATGTAAAATGTCTTAAATGATGATAAATTACATAACAAGTAGACGTTAAGTCTCGTTTTATGAAAGAAAATATAAGAACCAGGTAAGTATATATATATTAAATTAAGTCTACATTAAGTAACTGGCAAAACTACAGCAAAGTTTTACGGTGTAGTTATGAACATTTCACTTTTTTAATTGTCCCCACTTTTTTGTTATTCCAGATATGGTCTACATCAATGAGACTCAGACAATGGAAAGGAATTGCACAAATGTACACAGTTTGTTCACACAGCAGGTTTTGGCTTTATTCTACTCCATCATCTGTGCTTGTGCGTTTATACTCAATGGATTTGCAGCTTGGACATTCTTCAGAGTTCCAAGCTCCTCAGTCTTGGTGGTTTACCTAAAAAATATGGTGGTGGCTGATGTTCTGATGCTCTTCACATACCCCTGGCGTGTGGCGAGAGATCTGGGTTATGGTGGTTGGCAGTTAAAACTCATTTTTTGTCGCTACACTGCTGTACTTTTCTACTTAAGCATGTACACTGGAATCCTATTTATGAGCCTTATCAGTTTGGAACGTTATTTAAAAATCGTCTGGTGCACGTCAAGCGTATCGGCTTTTCTACAGCGTGTCACTGTGGGAAAGGTTGTGGCGCTCTTAGCGTGGATTGTTATGATCATCTGTATGTTGCCAAACTCCATATTAACCAACCAGCCCATTCCTGAGGATTATTCCTGCATGGCCCTAAAAAGTTCAATGGGTCAATACTGGCATAAAATTTCTGTCCACTTCAACGTCGGAGTCTTCTGGGTGGCCTTCCTGTTGATCATGTTTTGCTACACCTCTATAGCATGTCATGTGTACCGCTCCTACAGAAGGGTGCAACAGGACAGCAGTGATGCAGGACGACGGTCAAATCGAAGCATCTTCTGCTTGTTGGCCGTCTTCGTATTGTGCTTTGTACCATATCACATTTGCCGTGTGCCCTACACACTCAGCCAAGTCAATGATTGCATTGACAACCACTTCATTCTCTTCCAGATAAAGGAGGTCACACTCTTCCTTTCCTCACTTAACGTTTGTCTGGATCCCGTCATTTACTTCTTAATGTGCAGAACCTTCAGAGAGTCACTCTTACAAAAGATTTCTTCAGCTAAAAGTGGAAACAGAAGGCGGAGTAATCTGTAAAACAGAACAATGATGAACAAGACAGACCAAACCTGGTTTCATTGCGGTGAGCATGTCAAATGGAACTAAAGACCACACAGAAAGCTGCTGGCTTTTCACAAAACCACATATATGTAGAAACTGATGTTCTGTTTAGGATGTGTACTAAGATTTCTGAAATAAGCGAAGAGCACAAACTTCGTATGTGCACACATGATGCCTGGAGAATACAAAAGCTGTAGAGTGGAATTGCTGAGAGGACTATTGATTCTCTTTTTCCCACTCTCCAGGACTTGCACTGCTCCAGAGTGAAGCAAATGGCGGAAAAACATCATCACAGATTCCACACAGCCTGGACTTTACAACTTTGAAGTATTTTCCTCTGGCCTGAGCTTCAGTGCACTGAAGACGGCTGTTTCTGCTGATTGTGCCTTTCTGGAATCTGGGTCTTGTTATATTTATTGTTGATTACTAGGTTACCAATACCACAGTCATCCGCGCAAGGAAACTTGTTTGAAACACAACTACTTCAAACAAGCTTTTATCTGTTTGTGGTGGAGCAGAAACAAATTAAACTGATGCTAAATATTTAATGAATCAAATGAAACAAAAGGTCACACAAAAATGTGGGTGAAAACGTTTTCACAAAAACACAAAGATGAAGAAACTGACGATCTGTAGAATTAGGATGTATACTTAGATTTCTGAAATAATGAATAAGCACAAACTGATTTGTACAAAGTTATACAGTGGGTGAAAATTGCAAAAGCTGTATTGTCCTTTTCAGTGGTGCTTTTTGGGTGCGAGTCATTTACTGGTTTTCAGTTTTTCAGAAATACACATTGTGGTTTATCACACCAGAGGCATCGTGAAGCAGATCGTCTTGTATCACACTGAAGGTGTTTATTCTGCCGTGACAACTGTCTGCATGTACATTATCCCACACAGCTTGCCACATGAGAAAAAATGTACAGAAGATATGAATTTGAAATATTTTATTAGCTCATTTGATGTCTTATTACAAATTTCAAATTAAGAGAAATAGTTCTCAGCAGTCATAAAGTTTTTTCTAATAAGATGGCCCAAAATGTCACCGGAGTGATATCAAACGTATCAGTAGTACCACCATGTGTTATAAGTTTATTTCATTTTTTAATAACACATCTTGGAATTTAAAGACTGGCCAATCAGAATGTATCATTCCAGCAAGCCGTGTCATGATATTATTTTAAGGTAGCTAGAGCTTCTGTAGACTATAGTGAAAACAAAACTATAGTATATGTTTAAAGCTTCTTGCAAAACTGACCCACAGTGTAAAAAATTAAAGGTGCCTAAAATATCCTGTTGTAAGGCAGCACGAAATGTGCTAAGAACGAAGGTTGTTTGTGATGCTAGGACACAAAACAATATAATCCCATTTGTTGCTAGATCCTGAGGAATGATATCCTTTCCTCCTCTCAGGGGTTGATGTCCATGAACTGAAGCCCTCTTCTTACCACACCTCTCTCCTCCATTCATCTCCTCAGGCCTTGATCATTAGAAAAGTGCTTACACATTCCATGTTGTGTTTATAAGGTTTTGTCATGTTATGAAGATTTGAACATCATGTTTGGTATTGTTTTAAAGGTCTTGGTGCGATGGATGAAAGGCTATAGTTCTTTCAAACCTAACAAAGAGTATATTTGAGTTTTTTTAACTTTAGGAAATGACCTGCACTCCTCTGAGAGCAGGGTTGTCCAATGTCGGTCCTGGAGGGCCAAAGTCCTGCAGAGTTTAACTTGGCTCAACACACCTGTTTGGAAATTTCCAGTCTACTTTGTGAGACCTTGATTAGCTGTTCAGTTGTGTTTGATTAGGGTTGAAGTTAAACTTTGCAAGACACAGGTCCTCCAGGATTGACTTTGGACACCTCTATCTAAGAGGATTGGCTTTATTGGGGAATCCTGTTCATGGATAGATTGGCATCCCATTTGATGATCTCGTCAGCCACGAGTTAAACTAAATCTCACAATGACCATTGTATTCATGATTCTTTCACAATGACCATTGAATTCATGATTCTTTGTTGCATTTGGGTGTATAAGGTGCATTGGCAAAAGACTAAGGGAAGCTTCTGCAACCAGAACTTCCCACACCTGCAACTGTGTGTCTCAATGTTGCCAGGTTTGATAAACTTTGTGGTTTTAATTTTATACTATGTTGATAATTCTGGTCTTTGTATGCACATTCTATGATTGTAATTGATGTCGTACCTACCTAGCATAATAAATTATTATTGTTGATATTATCTAAATTCTTCAGAGTCTGTAATTAACAGTAGATTGAAAGGAGCATGTTTTGTTACCACAAAATCGATGTGTCAGGATAGGATGGACTAGTTTATACTCGACTTTAAATTATAAATGGGGCATTACTTAAGCTCATACATTACAAATTTCCACCTATCATCTTGCTTAGCATGTTGCATGATCGTGACTAAAATAATTATTGTTATGTTTCTGAGCAAACATGTAGCGGCCAAACTTAATATTAGTTTACCCTGCAAGCACTGACTAAAGATCAGAACTGACCGTCTTGTGTCCGTGAGATCCATGCACCCGGCTGGCGTGAGACTCTATGCAATTGCAGGTCCCAATCGAAAGAATAACTATAAATAATTAATAATAAAATATGGAGATTTATAGATAAATTAACTATAATCAACAGATACATTTGAAACGTCATATAAGTTATTTAATATTATTATATTAAAATTGGAATCAGATCGGTCTTAACCACAGAGTCATATATATTTAACTAAATTGTAACAGTTCTTAAATAACTTCATGTAGAAATCGCTGAGGAGTAGCAGAACATGAGATCCCTTCAACCACACCAATAGTTTCCGTCGTTTGGCCAGTGGGTGGTCTTTTACAGTTGGTGAGCCCGCCATGATGATTTTGTACATGCTAGTTATGTCTTTATGGTGCAATATTCTGAATTGCACAGAGTAAGAAGTTTGGACTTTAATCTTCTCTCTCTCTTCAGCTGATGTGGCGAGTACATTTTATTTGCCTTTCAGAAATGTTGAGCGAAAGCTCAGACGCACCCGATATAGACACATTTAGAGAATGGGTCGGAATACCCCCTTATAAACCAGAAATCGTAAAAATACTTGATAATTAGAGAAAACCATATTATCAGGGACATGATAGCAGCAGTGTAGATGACAGACAAATCCTAGCTCTGCAAATCACTGATCCTTAGTTGTCCATGCAACAAAGAGTTGTTTTAAAATGGAGTTACATCATCTAAGTTTAATTCTGATTCTCAACAAAGGTTAAAATGAAATCCATAATTTAACTTCATGTTACAATTGTTTATGTTGTTGCCAGAAATTTGCTACACTTAAGGCAAAACAAGACTCTTCTGAGCTATAATTAGCAATTCAATAAGACCTGTTGGAAAAAATGTAAATTGCAAGATATTGTTTTGCATATGAGAAAAGATGTTTGTGATAATTTAATGCTGAAAGCATCAGTGTAATTAATGCTTGTTTAAGTAAAAGGAGAATGATGGAGAAAGGGAAGTGTATGATATGAATGGTTAAAGTTGGCCGGGCTGGAGATAAAATGACCAACACATGTGGAGCAGAATCAAAGTTTGGATATTCAGCAAGTAGGAAGAAAGCTAGAAAGTAGAATGAATTTGTGTTATTACTCCTAAAAAACAATGCAGGATCCCAACTGCTAAAATTTGACAAAATAGGAAAAAACTAAAGCTGAAGACTACAAACAAAGTGATACAAATATTGTAACATGGGTCAATAAGGTGTGTATGGCCTTATCTCCCTGAGGGAGACACAACACTGAGATCAAAGGGGTTAAACCCCACTCAGAAAACATGTACTATCTATACTTGTTTCAAGTGAGAAGTGTAGCCCAATTGTAATGAATAAAATATCCTTATTTCCAGTGAATCAGTTAAAGGTGGTATTTAATGCCAGGTTAAAACATCTTAACACACAGTGCAGTGCAGTATTTACTGTCTTTAAGTACATATGTCTTAACAGGGACGTGCACGGGGGGTTGCTCAAGTTGCCCGGGCAACTGCCCATATGCCCTTCTCGACTCACGTTGCCCTTCCGAGGTGGAAATTAAGAAGAAAAAAAAATTGTAAAATGGATGCAGAATTTCACGTAGGCCTAGATAAAAAAACAACGCAAAGCCTCATTCACTTCCATATTCGGGCACCGAAAATGAAAGTCAGTAGGGGAAGGGCAAACTCTGTTTACATGGCTGCAGCGCTGCATGCGACCGGCACGTGAGCTGAGCCTGCATGAGCGGTCCTAGAAGGAGATTGTCACGTTTGTCGGGTGAGACGACTCAACGTTGTCAGAAAAGGTGAGTTTGTAATGTATAACAAACGAACGATCATCATCATCAAGTTTTATGAAATGAATTAAAATCTTTATAAATCCAGGCTGAGCTTGCCACGTTTACCTTAAATAATAAGACAGATATAGGCTACTATTTTTTTGCTAATAGTTAGTTTCTCACATTTCGTTTTAGCAAGAAGAATGAATGATGGAAGTAATGCATCACATTAATTATTTTATTCAAAAAGGTTAAATGCCTAAATACCATCACTATTTTGGGTATTGTTTGAAGCCAAGATGCCCACTGAAAAGAGGCGGATTCACGAGAGGGAGAGGAAATTCAGGGAGGCATCAAAGAGCAGCACATCACTGCAGGGTTGGCTGCGAAAAAGCCAACCAGCAGGTGAGACAGAGACTTTGCACTGTGATAAAGATGACATGACACTGTGTAGGCGAAGTGATTAATTTATCGGACTCCTATTTTAGCCAACTAATGGCAATGTTTCATAATCACATTACATTTAAGATGGGGAGGAGCAGTCACAAGCCTCCAGACTATGTGAGGAAAATGTGGACCAGGAGGAAGCACATAGGGCAGGTAGGCCTAAGCGATGATCACCAAATATGAGATGAGAGGACCATGCTAGAAATTACAGGGTTAAAGAGATGCATGCTAAATAATTGTAAGCTAAAAAAACATAGGCTATTTTAGAGGTAATTTCAAAGATATTGCCTGGGCATAACATAAATACCACTAGTGGGCATTAAAATAATAATGATAATGGCAATAACAATAATATGTAAGTGGACAGATGATGAGCCCAGTGCATCAGCTGCATTCAGAGAGCCAGAGCCAATCTCAGATGAGATTGGACAGACTGGCAAAATAGGGAAATAATAGATGAGCAAGACGATGAGATGAGGGAGACGAGAGCGTCAGCAAAGGAAGACATTGAGATGATGAGTGGGGCAGAGTCAACAGATTTCGATTTTTTGCTGAGGTTGGCTAATCCCACAGATCCAGCTCATGTACAAGGCAGAAATCTTAAATACGATCAGACCTTCTTCACATTTTCCAATTCAGTCGGGCCTTGCCGTTCTATGGTAAGGTTCGCTAAAAATCCAAATGGGCACTCTTTTCAAGCCCAATGGTATAACGATGACCCCTGGCTGGAATATTCTCCACAGAACGATGCCATGCATTGCATTAGCTGCAGGAATTTTATGAATGAGGAAAGAATTCAGGGCAGACAGGATGGAAGTCTGTAGGGATAAACTTGTGGAGGCAGGCCAAAGTGAAGATTAAGGAGCACCGCAGCAGTGAATTACATTTGCTAACCATGATTAGGTGGAATGCCTTTACAAAAGATACACTGCAGAGGGCTTTTGCAATAGCTGATTCTCAGATGGAAGCAGCCAAAGAAAGAGAGAGGCAGAAAAACAGAGAGATTATGTTCCGTTTAATAGACATCACATTATATCTGGCAAAACAAGCTTTGGCCTTTAGGGGAAATGAAGAAGGCTTGTCAAGTTCAAATAGAGGAAATATTCTGAACCTGGTGGATTTGCCTGCCCAATATGACAGTGTACACGGGCTTCATCTTGATGCAGTCAAGGAAAAACAAGCATCAAACCAAAGGTGCCAGGTGTCTCTCCTGTGCTATGGAACACAAAATGACCTCACAAAAGCACTTAGTCATTATGTGAAAGGAATCATACAGAAGAAAGTGACAGAAGCATCACAATTTTCCATTTTGCTGGACGAGACCACTGATGTGTCACATATTGAGCAGGTGTCCTTTGTTGTACGATATGTCCACAACATGACTATTAAGGAACGCTTTGTCCAACTATGTGATGTGAAATCAACAACGGGAGAGGCACTGGAGAATGTAGTGATGAAGCTACTTGAGCAAAACAACTTCAACATTCAAGATGTCTGTGGACAGGGATATGATGGAGCTGCCAATATGAGTGGACGCTACAATGGGCTGCAGTCCCGGAATAAGAGACAAAATGAGCATTATATGTTCACTGCCATGCACATTGTTTAAATCTCGTTTTAATTGAGAGTGCAAAATCCAACAAGCACTTTGTGTATTTCTTCACAGTCGTTGAGAGGCTGTACACATTTATTGCGAACTCTACAAAGCGCCATGCTGCATTTGTGGATACTCAAAAAGCCATGAATTCAGACCAACGTGTCCTTGAACTACAGAGGCTTTCAGACACCCGATGGAGCTGCATGGAAGATGCTTTAAAGACAATTAGGAAGGTCCTCCCTGCTGCCCTAAAGTACTTGAGAGATCTGAGAGAGTGTGACCCCCCGATCTGGCTGCAGGTGAAGCTAAAATGCTGTTGAGGAGCATAGATTTTGAATTTTTTCTGTGTCTTGAAATAGCAACGCCAGTGTTCATGGAGTCATCAGTTGCCTCAAAAGTACTCCAGCAGGGTGACATGGACTTGGCTGCTGCTTACTCTGTGTTAGATGGTGTCTTGAAGCGAGTAGAGGGACTGAGGAGAGGCAGCCAATTCTCACAAATATACAACACTGCCACAACAATTGCAGAGGAAAATGACATAAGTATTCCCACAAATATTCCAGGTAGACAAAGAAAAGTCCCTGCAAAGCTGAAATACACTTCCAAATCAGCAAGAGAAGATGATGCAGTCCAGACCTTGATACTGGAGAGACTCACTGACCCAGAGTAGTGGAAGGATATTGGCCGAGGTGTTGATGCAGCACATTCACTATGTGCATTTTATGGACTTCAGGGAGAAGAGACCAACCTTCAAACAGAGCTGAGAGTCTTCTATTCGACAAGTTTCCCAAGAGGACAGTCAAGTCTATGCTCGAAGTATTAAAGGAAGAAAATGCTAACGTCATATTCCTCACACTATTCAAACTAATCAAAATATATGCCACTCTACCAGTGTCCACTGCAATGGTAGAACATTCCTTTTCAAAGCTGAAGCTGGTCAAATCAAGGCTCAGAAATCAGTGTGGTCAAGAGCGGCTTTCTGACCTCCTCCTGCTGGCTTGAAAGGATATTGATAAGGATATTAATGTAGGGATTTTCATGACTCAAGTCATGTTTTTCGGTTTATTATTAGTAGTAGTTAAGGTGATTGAGTGCTGTAATTCAGTGTTTTACTTTGTGTATATATATTTTAATAAAGACCCTGTTTTTCTCAAACCTTCATAAAGCCCGTGAGTTTTTTTTCAGTTTTTTTGGGGGGCTGCCCTATTTTCAGTTCAGAGAAACTGCCCCTCAAAATTCCTGTGAACGTCACAGTCTTTCTTTATGAGACTGGTAATTGTGAAAGAAGCAAATTGGTCCAGTTGTCTAGAGATTGTTGAAAGCCATAAAAAGAGCTGATAGTGAATTCCTGAAATCACTGTAGGAATTGGAATTCCTGTTAACAGTAATTCAGTGGGAGTTACTAAAAGTATTTTTGCACTTCTGTATGTCTTAACATTGACAGTAAGTTCAGGCTTTTAAAACCTATCAGAAAATCTGTGTTCCATGCCAATCTGCCCGATTCCATCCTTCTCATATGTAAATAGATTGACATCAGAAAACTCAGCCCAAAAAACATGAGAATTCTGTGCTTAATTCCATATTATTGCAAAAATCTCAAATTAAGCGGATTTGAGCCCAGGTCCCAGTCCTGTTTGTGCTTTTAGTTTATTGAATGTTTATAGCAACAGAGTGCTATTGTTAAAAACAAAATAGACATAATGCAGCATTAAAAACACAGGAATGTGTGCAGTTTTGCTAATATATAAATTTCCTTCTGGAAGACCTTAAGACCAGCAATGAAATTATTATTTCAATTTATATAATTTTTAATATAATGTAATAGATATTATAATTACATTGTGACATAGATTGTATTATAATGGCCAGACAGGCCTCATATGGTGAAAAGTGACACATCACATGCATTTCTAACTTTAATGGGTCAAACCCCACCTAAAAGACTCTTAATTTTAATTTGATTGGTCCACTACCAAGTGCTAAAAAGGGGGGTCTACTTTAGCATTATACTTTTCATACTTTTTCATTAACACTGCAAATAAAATGGCACAAGTGATAGTGAACAATCAGTTAAACATCACACAGAAATTCCCTAGTCCTTACAGGCATCAAAGATCTCAAATGGTCAGGCGTGTAGTGCCATAAAATACGAATAACTAAGCAGACAGCACCACAACATGTGGAATGATATTTAACCCACAGATTTGACTGAATTGAGAGATTTTTATCTCTGTCTGTTATCCTAACGTCTGTCTTTTCAGGTTAATCACTATGACTCCTTATAGAGTCCAGATACCAGAGAGGTGTCTTAGAACCTGAAATGGAGGAGATGGGTGAGATTATATTTCAAGGGGTCATTCACACTTCACAGCACTACATCACAGAAGTAGTTACACGGCCTCCCGGTGTAGCACCAGAACCAAATTGTGCAACACAGATCGTTGTATATTCCCATCTCCCAGATATGAACATACAGTATAGTGCGCACACTTTCACCACTAAAACCTCATACAATGATTATCTGGCATACCCTTAAAAGTTTTCCAGGCTCAAAACACTACACATAATGTCTGATGACTAGTCTAGATTTAAAAAATGTCTATTAAATTAGGATCTAGAGCCTGTCACGCATACACAAACCATACTGCATCTCACACGCTGGACAAACCTACAATGCTTATTTAATTTTAGGATAAAACCTGTTTTTACAATTATGTTGACTCGTGTGAAACACTACAATGTACATAGGACACCTGCATAGTTATGGTTTTATGGAAATGGTTTAATATCTCATTGCATAAAGAGAAGTTGAATTAAAATTGAAATCATTGGCATTGTTCCAAACCAGAGAGCGCACTATTTTTTAACATTTGTCTAATGATAGGTTTTAAAAAGTGGTTAGATCTGAAGTGCTGGCACTTCTATCATCGGCCACGCATGTCCCATTCAAATTTTTACCATTGAATGTGATGTAGCGTACTGTACACATCAACTGCACAGAATTTGTTGACAATAGCTAAATTGAAGGTTCAGAATATGTTCTAAACTACTTCTTTGAAATGATAGATCTGCACGGTTAACTTGTATTTGAGTATTCTGAATTACTATTATGGTTATTAAAATAAGTTATATAACTATAACCATATTATCCATAACATTGTATATGGATTTTATATACACATGAAAATACATTTATAAACATACTGTAGATTTGTATTTTAGATGCAATATATTCGAAAGATATAATTATACACTATTATTTTATGATGTAATGATGTATACCTCTGGAGAATATGCCAGTTAAATTGACGTTTGCTTCTCTTCCTTTAAAATACTCAGGGTATCTAAATTCCACTAAAGTAGTGAAGAATCGGGTAATTAAATGGGATCAACTTATGTGATATTATAAATGGCTTTGGATGAACTTTAGAGCTTATTCACCACTCGCACAAGGTACCATGAACTAGTTTGTAACCCTTGTTATAACGTTTTATCATCTTCTTCCCAATGTTACTAAGTTCATCAGTGTTCAGTTGTTGTGTGCTTATGCAGATGCCATTCAGCTGTCTCATACACAATGGTGTGTTACTTGTGAGATGAATTTCTTCACCTATGGAGCTGACCTGCAAACCATACCTTCTACCTAGAGGTAACTAAGGATAAATGGGTCAGATAAAGATCCTGGGCGGGATACTACTACACACAGATGTTTCTCTTTGGTGGGAAGACACCTTCTATGAACAGAGCACATGGGCTCTGACTGAAACAATGGACTTGGTACAACAATAGATCAGTATCAGACCAAGGTGGAAACAAACCTGGCCAAAGAAAACCAAAGATCCACCTGCTCGGCACAGTGCCAGCTCTACAGAGACGTCTGCAGTAATAATTGATACACAAAGACAAAAAATGCCTAACAATGTCCTCCTAGTGACTGAGGAACTGTGGTGGAAATGTGCTAAGAACGAAGGTTGTTTGTGATGCTAGGACACAAAACATTTAAACCCCATTTGTTGCTAGATCCTGAGGAATGATATCCTTTCCTCCTCTCAGGGGTTGATGTCCATGAACTGAAGCCCTCTTCTTATCACAGCTCTCTCCTCCATTCATCTCTTCAGGCCTTGATCATTAGAAAAGTGCTTACACATTCCATGTTGTGTTTATAAGGTTTTGTCATGTTATGAAGATTTGAACATCATGTTTGGTATTGTTTTAAAGGTCTTGGTGCGATGGGTGAAAGGCTATAGTTCATTCAAACCTAACAAAGAGTGAATTCAAGTTTTTTTAACTTTAGGAAATGACCTGCACTCCTCTAAGATGATTGGCTTTATCGGGGAATCCTGTTCATGGATAGATTGGCATCCCATTTGATGATCTCGTCAGCCTAAATTTCACAATGACCATTGAATTCTTGATTCTTTGTTGCATTTGGGTGTATAAGGTGCATTGGCAAAAGACTAACGGAAGCTTCTGTAACCAGAACTTCCCACACCTGCAACTGTGTGTCTCAATGTTGCCAGGTTTGATAAATTTTGTGGTTTTAATTTTATACAATGTTGCTAATTCTGGTCTTTGTATGCACATTCTATGATTGTAATTGTTGTCGTACCTACCTAGCATAATAAATTATTATTGTTGATATTATCTAAATTCTTCAGTCACATATTACAAATTTCCACCTATCATCTGGCTTAGCATGTTGCATGATCGTGACTAAAAGAACTATTGTTATGTTTCTAAACAAGCATGTAGCGGCCAAACTTAATTATATTAGTTTTTTCCCGGCAACCACTGACTTTAGATCAGAACTGACTGTTTTGTGTCCGTAAGATCCATGTACCCGGCCGGCGTGAGACTCTGGTCCCAATCGAAAGTCTACCTATAAATAATAAATAATAAAATATGGAGATTTATAGATAAATTAACTATGATCAACAGATACATTTTAAACGTCATACAAGTCATTTAATATTAGTATATTAAAATTGGAGTCAGATCAGTCATAACCGATATACTGTATAAATTGAACTAAATTGTAACAGTTCTTAAATAACTTCATATAGAAATCGCTGAGGAGTAAGCAGAACACGAGATCCCTTCAACCACACCATTGGATTCCGTCGTTTGGCCAGTGGGTGGTCTTTTCCACTGTTGTTTACCCAAAGTATCTTTCATTTTTACAGTTTGTGGAGTTATTTTTTTAGAGAAGGACAGGCTTTAAAATGTTCTCTTAATAAAGATGTGTTTTTTATTTTTTGTATAGGTGAGAGACTGGGGTGGTTGCAACAAGGGACAGTTGCAACATGGGTTACCCCTCCGGTCAGGAATACGCTAGAGTGAAGATGCTCATACTACCAATGTTTTGTTAGCCCCTAACCCTAACCCACCCTTCTGGAAAATGTCAGGCATACGCGACAATTCCTTCTAGCCGAACAAATTTCAAGATGAAAAAGATTTTTTTAATGCTCAGATTTTTTCTCTCACTGTCTGAGAAAATGTGTCCGCAGGAATGCGGCCCGGGATGATAAGATTGTGTTCATTCACACTGGCAGTGATTTTCTGGAATCTGTGTGTGCCTTCACACACCTCCCATGGAGATCATGTAAAGACACGTGATGCAATAAACTGCAATGTAATGTTATGTGAAAAAAAAATGTTGTGAAAATAGGATTGATCACGTTAAAAGATATTTCCTTGCGGTGTTTTTAGGTGGCTTAATAGCACAATTTGTTATTATAACTGCTGCTCCTAAATAATCAATTTTTTATTATTGTGTAATATATATTTGTCATGATTCCGCTTTCATGTCATGTCTATTTTTGGTCTTGGGGCGGAGTCATGGCATAGCCGTAAGTTGTGCGTGGAGGGAGAGATAGTGATCCTACCGGCTTGCTATACTCTCTCTCTGGTCTGCGTCATTGTTCCAGCCATCTCGTTTCCTCGTTAGCTTTCCTTGAATGTTCATCCCTATCACCTGTTTCTTGTTAATTATCCTTTTCTGTCTCCCTATAAAACATCCTCATGTTCATTGTACTTTGTACTTTGTCCGTGCCGCGCCGCGCCGTGCCGTGCCGTGTCGTGTCGTGCCGTGTCGTGCCGTGTCTTGCCGTGTCTTGCCTGTTGTTTTGTGACATTGTGTCGGTTTGTTTTGATTTAGGATTTTGCCCCCTTGTGGGAGGTCTTTTCCGTTCTTGTCGTTATATATTTTATTTAGTCTTGTCTTTGTTATCCCCCGTTGTGTGCTTTTATTTTGATCCTGATTTTGTGCCTAAATAAACCTTTGTTCCCTTCATCAACACCTGCCTGAATCTGGGTTCTTCTGCCTCTCAAACCCTGACATACATTGTTGCCTTTTGCAAATTAAAAAGACGTCAATTTTAAAACAAACTTTTGTTTTTATATTTTTTTATCGGTAAATGCAGAACAACGAAGAGGAATGAGGCACAATAACTTCTAACTTAGCTCTGTATACTGTGTTAGTTTATATGAGACCAGTCTTCTTTTTTTGATTGCACTTATCCTTTTTGTTGTCCATTGCTTACCCCAACTGTAAGTCGCTTTGGATAAAAGCATCTGCTAAATGACTAAATATGAATGTAGTTTCCTTTCACTACTAGAAGAACCGAAATTCTACTGCGGAACGGAAGCCTCCTTTGTTTTGATAAATGAGCTGCAATATATTTCCTATGTTGAAACTTTAAAATCTAAACTACCCTGATAGCACACGTACATCTGGCTGACGTCTATTTGACGACAAACACTATGTCGCAGACTTCCAAACTTTAAAGTCTACCTTTGACCTGATGTCTTCTGCGAACACCAGTCTGTGTGAACACCAGCCTGCAGAAACAACATAGTACAAAACTAAAATTACAGATCATCTACATAGACTAGATTATATTGTCAATAGTCTCCATTCTCTGCAATTGTCCACAGTGTTAAAACCTCTAACCACACCAGCAATATATCTGACAGACCCTTTAAAACCTTTCACTTCCTCCTCTATCTATCTCATCTCCAGCCACTTTCTGTTTAAAGCTACTTTTCTTTTTTTTGTGCTTAGTGATGTTGAAGTCTCTTAACTTCTGCAGCCAGCTTACTTCCTTCCCGCCTTTCAACCAATTTCCTCAGATCTCATTTAAGCTTACATAACCACACTCACACAATCACTTACACGCATAACTATGGACCCTCTTACTCTTCCCATTTATGGTGTAAATGCTTAAACAAGCTGCAAGTAGCTTTCCTCAGAAATCAATGAGTGGACAAGTGTTGGGCATATTACTTAAAAAGTAATTCACGAGTTCACCTGAGCAGATAATGAAGATAGCAGGGGTAGTAAAGTATGCGTGTTTGGCGTGCTGTCCGGGGAGCAGGTTCCGAGCTCGCCGATTCCATCCGATCCCGGAACGCTCCCGCCCCCCAATAGGGGCGAGTGCGCCGAGCTCGGAAACGGCCGAACCCAGAACTCACCCCCCGGAGTTCTGCTACCGACAATAGCTCAGGTGGAGGAGCCGGGGAGGTGGTGGGATGTGTAATCCTTTAGAGATGGCTTCAGGTAAGAATCTTTGTCTACTTATGTGCTGGTTCGCTTGAGCTGATAGGGTAGAGTCTATGATTGCTGATTGCGAACCAGCCGGTCTTAATTATCTGCTCTGGCTTCTCCCGAACTTTGTTAATCTATAGTCATCCATTAACATCATTTCACGAGTTCACCTGAGCAGATAATGAAGATAGCAGGGGTAGTAAAGTATGCGTGTTTGGCGTGCTGTCCGGGGAGCAGGTTCCGAGCTCGCCGATTCCATCCGACCCCGGAACGCTCCCGCCCCCCAATAGGGGCGAGTGCGCCGAGCTCGGAAACGGCCGAACCCAGAACTCACCCCCCGGAGTTCTGCTACCGACAATAGCTCAGGTGGAGGAGCCGGGGAGGTGGTGGGATGTGTAATCCTTTAGAGATGGCTTCAGGTAAGAATCTTTGTCTACTTATGTGCTGGTTCGCTTGAGCTGATAGGGTAGAGTCTATGATTGCTGATTGCGAACCAGCCGGTCTTAATTATCTGCTCTGGCTTCTCCCGAACTTTGTTAATCTATAGTCATCCATTAACATAATTTATGTATAGTTACTTCTCAAAAATAGTAATTGCATAAGTAACTGAGATACACCCATACAAGGTAGCTAATTACCAGGGAATGTAAAGATTGTGTTACCTTTAAAAAAAAAAAAATATGTAAAACAACTTGGATGAAATTCTCGGTTACGTCTGTAACCTTCGTTCCCTGATGGAGGGAAATAGACGTTGTGTTGAGAGACAGTCTGGGGGTTTGTTTCTGAGAACCTATCATCTCCGATATAAAACTAAAACGCCAATGGGGATTGGCCAATGGCCCGCCCACGCCAGTCTCCGCCCCGTACATACGGGTATAAAACGAAGATGGCGGAGGTCATTCATCACCCTTTGTGCTGAGGAACCTGAGAGGTATTCCTTGCAGCGGATTGGCACAGCGTTGTGGCATGAAGACACAACGTCTCGTTCCCTCCATCAGGGAATGAAGGTTACAGACCAAACCGAGGCGTTCCCCTTCAGTCGGTCTCTCAATATTGTGTTGAGAGATAGACTGGGGACTTATCTTAACATGCCACGGCGCCGAGCCGTATTACGACCTCAAGCTGAGCAACACTAACTAGCTTGGCGAGTCACGAGTGAGCGGTGCAGCGAGATGTAACCTTCCAGTGGATAGTAGTGGGCATACTGAGAAGCCTGTACTGACAGTCATCACGGACAGGGCGTTCGCCTTCTAAGTGAGGCGCCGTCCGGACCCGTCACACTGGGAAAAACACTGCTCTCCTCTTGGAGAATCTGGATTTCGTCTGTGTCCTCGCTGTGTCATACAATATTCATTCATTTTATTATTCGCTTCTATTCATATTATTTGTTCCTTACTTTCCTGTTGTTTAACCTCGTATAGCATATCTGATCGTTCTCAGGAGGAGTAAGACTAAACAGAAGGTCTGGTGATTTTCCATGACCATTGTTACCTCCTGTTTTATGCATATAAATATTAGTCCATAATACAATAAACGTTGGACTCTGATTGAACTACACTCCTGTGTCTGTGTCATTCTTGGTCTCCAGGCCTGTGTGTTTCTTTGACCAGACCCTTCAATTTTATTAATGATTGTAGTAGAGTAGGCGGGCCGAGACCGTGGTTCGAGTCCGGTGAATGATTGTAAATGAGCGGCAGCTGTGCGCACACCGAATCACGGAGGAGATGGGAGCATATAAGAGAACGAGGGACCGGACCGTCGAAGAGAGAGGACCGGGCCCGGAAATGTTTGTATATGTATTTATGGTTTACTGTGTTGTTGTTCGCCGGCGGTCGTCCGTGAGGATGTTTTGGTTGTTCTGTTATATTACTTTATTAAATGTTTTGAAATGTCTTCCAGTTCCCGACTCCTTCCTTCCCTACTTGAATCGTGTTTCAAAGATACTTAGACATGGGGACCAAAGAAATAATATTGTTACAGACCACATCCTGCCGTACGGGAGGTAACATGTGGAATTCTGACATGGTCTCCCGAAGGAGATCACATGTGAAAAATTCCCGGCCGTAGGGGGCCAGCCCAGGTGGGTGTGCTCACATCAGCCTCGCCACTCCCCACAGCGGATGACAGGTTCCGAAGAACAAAAGGTTGATTAATGACCGCCGCCATCTTCCTTTTATACCTGAATGTACGGGGCGGAGACTGGCGTGGGCGGGCCATTGGCCAATCCCCATTGGCGTTTTTGTTTTACATCGGAGACAATAGGTTCTCAGAATCAAACCCCCAGTCTGTCTCTCAACACAATGTTGAGATACCGACTGAAGGGGAACCGAATATTAAATATGTTCAATGAATGAAATGGAAACTAACCTATTAAAATAAATATTTATATATCAATATATTATTATCGAAAATATTGTAAAAATAATCAATACTATATTAGAACAATAAAACAAAATACGATAGTTCAGAACTTTAACTCTTTATTGCACAGACCACAACTGGTCAACAAATAAGTCTAAAAATAAATTATGCTTCTAAAGACATGTACCAACTTCACAACTTCTAACATACTTTACTTTGCTATTTATTTTTTGTAGTTTCTTACAAAAAGAATTAGTTTTATGACAAGAAGTGCTTTTCATGTTTTGACTGCTTAACGGTATGATAGCGGAATATTCATGCATACTTTAGATAGTATTTTAGGAGATGGAATGTTAGATTAGGGCAGTCGTGGCCTAATATTTAGAGAGTCAGATTCGTAATCAGAAGGTTGCTGGTTTGATTCTCAGGTCCGGCGGGTAATGACTAAGGTGCCCTTGAGCAAGGCACCTTCCCCCACTTGCTCCCTGATTGCTTCCCACTGCTCCGGGTGTAAGTGTGTTCCCGACTTGCTCTGCGTGTGTTCACTACTCACTGGATGGGTTAAATGAAGAGGTCACATTTCGGGTGCGAGTCACGATATCTGACATATAGATCACTTTCACTTTGATTACTCACAGTTATTATTTGACAGTAGGAGTGCGATGATAGTTTCACTTTTGCTTTGGAAATGTTATAGTTTTGTTACGCAGCAGCATCCCTGCCTCATTCCATCCATTTAAAAAAGTTTCTGTTCTTTGCCTCACATAGCCATGACATAAAGGCAGAAAGTAAACAAATGCCCATACAGGCCTAGCATCATATGTTTTACTGCACGGCATAAATGTGTAAGTTTCAGCACATTTCATTCTGGATAGGCAGCATTTAGAAAACAATTGAAAAGGCTAAGGTTTTCAAAGAGATTTTAAAATCAAAACTCAGTTTTCAAAGGGAAATGTATGGACGAGGTTTTAGCTACTTACGTTGTTGTGAGGTGCTTCAATAAATTTGAATTACATGCCACCGAAGTGTAGCCTCTTTCTTCCTGGGCATAAGTTGCATGTTACATACATAATCTTCGTGTTTCACCATAACAAGGAAAAAGTAGTGCCTAATTACAAATTTTTCAGCCAATCATCATCAGTTATGCGGTTCTCTCCCACCCTACACACACACCAATCAAAATCAGTTTTGTGTCACACCCCCAACATACATGGTAGAGAAAAACTTTACAGGTCCATTGGATGAGAGAGCGCCTACTCGGATGAAAACTACTTCAGTCAGCTCAATTAAAGTAACGCTACATTTTTGTCAGTTTAGGTAATGGCGTTGTTACAGGGGAAACAGTAATTGATTTGATTACTGGTTACTGAAAAAACGTTTTCCTTAAGTAACACCCTTTATTTATAATGCCGTTATTCCCATCACTGGTGTGGACCACTCTTATTCTCCATTCACTCAACATCTTTTAGACCTATTATACACTATGGCAGTGGTTCTTAATCCTGGTCCTTGCGACCCCCCGCTTTGCATATTTTGCTTGTCTCTCTTGTTTTACACAACTGATTAAAATCACCGGTTCATTAGACGAGAGCTCCATGAACAAACTGTGTTTCGATTGACATGGTCCCTAGACAGTGTTCAATGCTCTCTACCACCTGCACAAAGAAAATCAGCTGAACTTTAAGAGCCCATATCTGCACTACACAACTATCTGCAGCAACTTACCACAGAAATGTGGAGGATCATTTTACCGCAATCATGAAATTTGCGTTTGTTTTGTGCACTTTAATCCCCTTTGAATCTTACTGTGGTGAGGAAGACGTGACAAGAGCCGTGAGGCGGGGCCGGTGGCGTGATTCATTGTTGGAATCAGCGGTGCGCACACCGGTCCCACATATCTCATGGAAGAAATCGGGAGCATAAGAGGACAAACGACGCGACTGTTGACGAGAGAGGACCGGGCCCGGACATATGTTTTATGTTTGTATGTAATTTTCTTTTGGCCGGCAGTCGACTGTGATGTGGCTGCAGGCATTTTACTTCCGTGTTATCGTTTGTTTGTTTTGATTAAACTTTATTTAAATGTTGAATGATGCATAGTACACAATAGGATATAGGGAATGATACTGAAATTGAAATCATGTTTTCCGTTGGTGCTTATGAAGTCTAATTTTGCATCAGTATCACATGAGCTTGTTCAAAGACATGACAGCACTGACTGGGTCAGTTGTTAAGATCATACATGTAAATCCAGAGAGAAAACTAATAACATCTGCTCCATTTTAAGTGTACACAAAATGTTGTATATTAAGGCTCTGTGGATAAGATCAGACATTGCAAACAACCTTCATTAATAAAGGAGAAGACAAACGCCAATTTCACGTGCCATCAATAACCACAAATTTGTTTTGTATCCATTAGACTTTATTCAACTATTGCTATCACGCTGTCAAATGCACCTTGTTTGCCAGGATGACTATGCTGTAAACAAAATTTTATTGGTTATCTTTAAAGAGAGGGGGCCTACTCGATATGTCTCACGTTGGCTTCATTATTCTGTTGAAATTACAAAAACAAATCATATAATGTTACACGTCCAAGGCGCTTCACCAGGACTTTAAGTGCTTTGTTTTGTTTAATGCTTTTCTTAATTCTTCATCAGACGTCCGCTATAACTTCCCGTTGTATCCTTTGTCAGCTTGAACCCTTACTTGCTGCTTACAGCTATATTTTTTTGTATTTCTTCCTGTCTTTTCTAAGAAACGTATGTGACGATCAAGTAACAAACATTTAATTTTGATGTAAGAGTTTTCGGAGAGGCAAACTGTAAAACACACACGCACACACAAACACTCACACTCAGTGCAGACGTGCCTACCCACACGACACTCTTTCTGTTTGTGCTTATCCTGCAGAGCATGCCTTCTTCCTCTATATTTTCATGTGAAGCTTATCTGCCCCATCTTAGACTTCTGTGTTTCTCTCTTATGAGGCATGTTTTTCCGCTCTTCAAGTAAGTTATTTATTTTTATAAGTTTGTAATCAATTTAATCACAACATTTTTTTTTCATTAAAACAATAAGAATTCAAATGAATTTGTTAACTCTAATTGTTAAAGTACACTTTGTTAAAAAAATAAATTTGCTTAACCAGTCACATTTTATTTTAAGGTCCAATTCTCGGTATTAATACACCATTAACTTTGATTTTGCCTTAGTAAATTACTAATTTGTTGCTTGTTAATAGTTAGTAAGGTAGTTGTTAGGTATAGGTATATATATATAGGGAAGTAGAATATGGTCATGTTGAATATGTGCTTTCTAAGTACTAATAAATAGCTAATCTGCTAAAAAATAGCTAGTTTGCCTGCTAACAAAGAAATGATCTATAATTTTTCTAGTGGGTTTATTTGAACTGATAGAGACAGAATATTGAAAAGAATCAGGGAATAAATTTTTTATATTAATGTTATAAATTGATTCACATTTTAGTTAGTGAAATAATTATTTGATCCCCGTGCAAAACATAACTTTGTACTTAGTGGAGAAACCCTTGTTGGCAAGCACAGAGGTAAAACATTTCTGATAATTGGTCTCCAGGTTTGCACATCTCAGGATACATTTTAATCCACTCCTGTGTAAATCTTTAAGGTTAGCTGGCTGTCGCTCAGCCAATTGGGGTTTAAGCCTCCTTCACAGATTTTCTACAGGACTATGGTCTAGAGACTGGCTAGGACATTTAGTATGCTTCTCCTTAAGCCACTCTTTGGTTGTCTTGGCATAGGATTTGGTTCTTTGTCATTTTATAGGCAATTCCACAACCCATCTAGTTAAGGGGAGGAGGTTCTTGTCCAAGATTTTACGGTACACTGGCCCGTCCCTCAGCCCCTCAATAAGCCGAATTCATCCTGTGCCCGTAGCAGAGATAAAAAGCCCTAAAGCATAATGTTTCCAACACTGTGCTTCTCTGTAGGGATGGTGTTCTTGGGGTTATAGTCAACATTTCTCTCCCTCCAAACACAGGAGTCAATTTTGGTCTCACAGCATGGCCTGCCCCTTCGCCAAAGCCTTTTCTGAATCATTTTGATGTTCATTTTCAAACTTCAGACGAGCCAGGCGGGCCTTCTTGGGCAGGAGGACCTATTGTGGCATCGTGTTACCAATGGTTTACTTGCTAACTGTGGTCCCAACTGTTCTGGGCTGATCTTTAACCTTTCTTATGATCATTTTAACTCCATTGGGGAAATCTTACAAAGAGCTCCAAGGGCAAGGGCATTTGATAGTTATTTTGTATTTCTTCTAGGTCCATATAATTGCACCAACAGTTGTCTCCTTCTCACCGAGCATCTGTCTGTAGCCTATTCAAGGTTTGTGCAGGACTATAATCTAGTCTCTGACATCCTTTAAAACATATTTGGTCTGGACCATGGTGGTGGAGAGAAGATACAGATTCTGTCGGCAGGCATCTTTTATATACACCACAAGCTGATTTAGGAGTACTGTCTTAAAGTGACATGGCAAATCTGTGGTCCATATAGGCACATAACCAATCTGTGGAGCCAGAATTCTTTCTAGTTGGTAGGGGATCAAATACTAATTTCACTGACTGAAATGCAAATCAATTTATAACCTTTATATAACCTTTTTTTCCCTGATTTTTTAATATCCTGTCTCTATCAGTTAAAATAAATCTACCTTAAAAATGATTGACCCTTAATTTCCTTGTAACCAGGCAAACTTACAAAATCAGCAGGAAATCAAATACTTATTTCCCTCACTGTATATGCTGTGCTGATTGTTTTGTATTACTGTAATAATCTGTGTTTGATTGATGAAAAACTGATTTTCCAACAGCTTTGTAGGTAAGCAGAAATGGATTCCAGTAATGTGGCAGCAGGAGACAGAAACTGCACACATTTCAACAGTGTGTTCACACAGCAGGTTTTGCCTTTATTCTACTCCATCATCTGTGTTTGTGCGTTTATACTCAATGGATTTGCTGCTTGGATCTTCTTCAGAGTTCCAAGCTCCTCAGTCTTGGTGGTTTACCTAAAAAACATGGTGGTGGCTGACATTCTGATGATCTTCACATACCCCTGGCGTGTGGCAAGTGACCTGGGTTACGGTGGCTTGCAGTTAAAACTCATAGTTTGCCGCTACACTGCTGTACTTTTCTACTTAAGCATGTACACTGGAATCATATTTATGAGCCTTATCAGTTTGGAACGTTATTTTAAAATAGTCCGCAGCATGTCGAGCGTATCGGCTTTTTTCCAGCGTGTCACTGTGGGAAAAGCTCTGGCGCTCTCAGCATGGAGCGTTATGATCATCTGGATTTTGCCGAACTCCATATTAACCAACCAGCCTATTCCTGAGAATTATTCCTGCATGGCACTAAAAAGTTCACTGGGTCGACACTGGCATGAAATTTCTGTCCACTTCAACGTCGGAGTCTTCTGGGTGGCCTTCCTGTTGATTATGTTTTGCTACACCTCTATAGCGTAGAGGTGTAGCTTCACTTAAGATCATTACCCAGTCAAATTAAAACTGTACATACTGTACATGTTTAGAAAATTAAGATGTACATCTCAGCTTATGGTCAAAAGGGGATGAACCCAGCCGTTGGTTTATATTTGACCCAACAACTAAAACAACCCAGCACTTGGAGTTGGAAAAAAACGGCATGGTAAATTTACAACCCAACGGTTAATTTGCTTTACATCCCAACACTAGGTTGAAAATAACCCAGTTTTTTGGGTTTAACAGTGATGTATGATGACATGATTGCACAACTATTATTGTTTTCGTAAGTGGTAGTGGTTGAGAATGGTCAAGACATCTGTCAGGTCACAGGTTTGATCCTCCTTCACCCTGTCTCACCTTTCTCTATTTGCAACTTCACTTCATTGCCTCTCAGAGTCGCAAAAGGACAAAAACTACGAGAAATGTATGTATGCCAGACATGAAGTTGGCATCCAGGAACGCACATTCTCACGTTAATTTCACTGTAAGTACATCAGATCGTGCGCGTGAAAGCTGGCTTATGCAAAATTTTTGTGTGTAGGCAGCGTTTATACATGAGGCCCCGGTCACATTTTTCTCACTCTTGTGGCAGGATCATGACAGACCCACTTGTTTTGTGTGGAAACGCATGATCATTGGTTGTTTATGATGGTCATGCATTCTCATGTCTCGTCTGTTAACACCGCCCCCTTTCTTCTCAGTGTTTGATTCCTGTCACCTGCCTTATGTAAAGGGGTAAATACCCCTTGTATTCATTGTGCCATGTCCCTTCATTGTTCCCATATGACTAGTCATATGATAACCTAGTGCTGTAGTTCTCGAGTCCAGTCTCTTACGTTTTTTATGATCTCGGACTTGTCTTGGACTCACTGGTATTTGAACTCGAATTTGTCGCGGACTTGGTCATTGGTCTCGCCAAAAGTTCTAGTCGGTCTTCTCCGAGCCCAGCAATTCATGTTTTGTTTTCCCGTTCAAAACAAAACATTGATAGAGCATGCTTCCTGTGATCCGAAAACGAATGATCTGAAAACTGTTGCCGACTTGATTATCTTAGAATAGAAGATACGCTGTCTTTTGCATCACAAAAATCTCTATAGTTAATTACTCTAATAGTTAAGGTCTTGTAGTCATGATTGTTTTCTGACTCTGTCTTGACCGTCTCAATTAGACTCGGTATTGACTTGGACTCAAACCTCTTTGGACTTGGACTTGGACTTGACTTGGACTCAAACCTCTTTGGACTCGGTCTCGACTAGAGTGGTATTGGACTTGTCTTGGACTCGACAACGGTGGACTTGACTACAACCCTACGAGTACCCTGCTTCATGTCCACTTGTGTGGATTATCTTGTTCCTTTACTCAGTCGTGTTTGTGGACTTATTATTTATTTTATCTCGTGGGAAAAATTAGTTTTAATTCTTGTTTTGTTTATAGTGTTTTCCCCATCATGGGTTTTTGTTTTTGTTAAATAAAGTTTTGTGTCAACCCTTTCAGTGCCTGCGCCTGGATTCTGCCTCACCTATCATTACAGTGGCATGCAATTCACAAATGAACCACTGAGCAAACACTGTCTGGTGGCAGCGCTCAGGGAATAAAGTGTCAAAATGTAACATTGCTCTTAGTTTCTTTGTCCAAATGCCTTTTAAGAAGCCAACATTCACAAAAACGGTTTGTTCAACTTCACGTGGCTCCATGCAGACCGATCAGTGTATGATATCCAAGCACCTTGTGATTTTTACTTTGAAAGTACTTTGATGCAATATGCTGCATGTTCTGTGCAGTACTGTATGAAATCGAAAACACGTAAACTATGTCATGATCCCTCTTTTTACCATCTGGACTGCAATTTTCATAATCATCTATATCTCTTCACCTGTCTCATGTCGCTCCGCTCTAACATAATGTGTTCTTAATAGGCATATATGTTGTTATTTAATATTTCTCTATGATACAGAAGCTGTGTTATTCAGTTTAACAGAAGCTTGTTACCTTAAGTAAGAAAACGATTTTATTCTTGAATAGTTGGGTTGATAAGAAACAATCAAGCAATAATGTGAATATGAAACGGGCTGTTCCTGAAACACATCTGAGAACTGACGGACCAGGGAATTCAGCTCGGTCTTTTGTGTGGGGGACAGCTGTTCTCCACTGTGTACCACCGGGGCCTCTGTCGCTGCGAAGGCGGCCATTTGGGGGGCCGGGGCTATCCATTTTTTAAGGAGGTTTATGTGGTACAGCTGTTCTTCTTTTCTTCGTCCTGGCTGACGGATCCGGTATGTGACCGGCCCCACCTTCTCCAGGATGGTGCAGGGTCCTCTCCAGGATGCCAGGAACTTGTAAGTTGATGTAGGGGTCAGAATAAGCACTCGATCTCCGGGTTGGAACTCTCTGGGTTGGGCGGGCCGGTCATATAACCTTTTCTGAGCGCGCTGGGCCTCTACGAGGTGCTTCCTTACGAGGGGCATCACCCGGTCGATTCGATCCCTCATTTGTTGGACATGCTCAATTACGCTTCTGTGTGGGACTGGCTGTTGTTCCCAAGCATCTCTAGCTATGTCTAACAGTCCACGTGGCTGCCGACCGAATAACAGCTCAAACGGGGCAAAACCTGTTGACGCCTGGGGTACCTCTCTGACCTGTAAACCATACCTTTAAACAGATCAACAAATGGGTTAGAGGGCGGAGATCCCGACTCACCTCCTGGGTTACTTCCGGATGCCAACAGTGCGGATTTCGGCCTCGGTCTCGGCACACGTCGACGTCGGGGATAACTAGGTTTCTTGGGGCCGGGCTGCACCGCCATAGTGAGGAGCCGGTCGAATCCTGGCCAATCTCTGCCTAGCAACACCTGGACCGGCAAGTCCTCGATGACTCCCACCTCTATCGGCCATGATCAAGGTTTGGCGGCGATCTCGACTAGGCAACTCCAGACATCTCGGGTCTCACCATGGACACAGGTTATGGGTAGCCAAGAAGTCCTCTCTTTCTCTGGGGGTAGGACGTCGGCGCGGAGTAGAGTCACCGAGCTGCCAGAATCGAGGACGGCTTTCATCGATTTCCCATCGACCCGCACCATCCGTTCCGGAGCACCGGAAGGAAACCTTTGGTGTGCACTATACCCTGCTAACCAGGCCCTTGGTGCTGGAGACGCCGCCTCGGTGGGCATGGGCTCATCCTGTGGCGTTGGGGCTGGGGTCTCTTGCCTGGCCGTGAGGTACCCTCCTGCGGTCGCCATTCCTGAACCCCCCTCCGGGGTGTGCCTACCGCTCTCTCTCCTCCATCCCGGGCGAGCGTTGCGTCCGCCAATTCCACTGCCTCGACCAAGTCTCTGAGGGAACTGGGATTCCACATGCCTACGGATCTCCTGAACCGGCGTGGCAGGGCTCGCAGCAGCCGATCTATGATGATTTTCTCAGCCACCTGGGCTGCAGTGTGTTCCTCCGCCATCAGCCAGAGGTTCGCCAATCGAGCTAACTGTGCTGCTTGGATCCGGACCGGACGGCGCTCATCATATGCCCATTGGTGAAACTGTTTAGCGGCTGCTATTGGTGATAAACCCACCAGAATTTCAGCTTTCAAACTGTCGTAGTCGTCATTCTGTGGCGGCTGGAGAGCATAGTAGGCCTGCTGAGCTTCTCCCGTCAGGAAGGGCGCCAGGATCCGTGCCTACTCACGCTTATCCCAGGCCTCCCGTGTTGCTATCACCTCAAAGGTATGTAGAAAAGCGTCCACGCTGTCCAGCTCCGTCAGCTTGGTCAAATGGCGGTGGGCGGTACCTCTGACTTCCGGGAGCGGAATTTGGGACGTGGCGGTAGTCATGGCTTCTAGGATTTGTTCCACTCTCTCATGTCGGCGATTCATCTGCTCCGATACCTGCGTCTGTTGGGCAGATATTTCCGTAAGGCGCCGGATAAGTTCTTCCATCTCGCTGGTAACTCACTTCCGTAAACAAAATGGAGGAAGAGAGAGAGAGAGAGAGCGGTTTTCCTGAGGACAAATATCAGACAAAATTAACAGCTGTGCAGTGCTCTGCGCTGCATTCTCCACCAAATGTGACGGGCAGAAAGCACAACAGACACAGTACTGTAATTTTACACGTCCCGGAGGGAGATTTATTGATAGTGACAAACGTGAATGGGTGAAGCTGGTGAACAAAATGGAATTAGCTCCTCCTATCTCCGTCCGTGGTGTGTCCCGTGGAAGTCCCGTGCGTGCAGAGTGATCCTGTGAGTGGCTATCGTGCAAAGGAGTCTGCTCGTCTTCAGCCGCTGGATTCTGTAGCAAAGAAACATGCACACGTTTAGTCATCAAGAGGTTCTCAGGATAACAAGTCCTCCTGCTTCCTCTTTCTCCGCCGCTTATAAAGCGTGCCCTTGATGTGCCTCAGCTGCTGATGACGTGCAACAGGTATGGCGTGATTGCGCGGTTCCCATGGCGACGCTGATTGGCCCCTGGCCTGCTCGTCACACGTGTTTGAAAGTAAGCAGTCTGCCAAGTCCTGAGGTGAATAAATAACAAAGTTAATAGCTTGTAAAAAAGTGAGTCGACTCTGAATCACGCAACCGAGACGTTTCTCTAACCACTGCGTATCTACGTCACTAGACAAACTCCCCGACTACGTTTTTTCTGGGACTGCTGCAAAAACTTCACTCTCTCCTCCCCCAAAACACTGTCGCGCGTTCGTGATGCTTGTCCCGTCTTAAACCTGTGTTCTACATTGTGAAACTAAGTGCGTCTTATTTAAACTACCAATGGAAGAACTTCTGAGGAAAAAAAGGTTTCAATTAAATTTTTAAACAACACCAAAGGAGTATAACCCCAGGGTTTTACTGTGCGCGCGTCATTTCACCAAAGATTGCTTCAACAATCTTGGCACGATTGCAGGATATGTTAAAAGACTATCCTTGATAGAAGAGGGGGAAATACCAACTTTATTTGGACCCGTCAGCTCCACCGAATCACAACCTGTAAGTGTGACTATTGATTTTTGTCTGAACTTCAAGAAATATTTGTGTACCTTATATCTGTGTTTAGCTAATGCATTTAACTCTCACGATAACATGTCCGGTTATTTCTGGAATATAACAGTTTGTTTATCTATCTATGAACCCGGCAAATTTAAGTGTTCAATCTATTATCTACTATCGTCTTCGGATGTTTCTTTGTCAGACTAGAGCTCAAACTGGTGAGGTGAAATCCCCGCCATCTCTATCTATACACTGTATATAATATATAACCTGTAAACCTTAATCCAGCAATGATGTTAGGCGTTCCATTTGCGACACATGATGAACACTGTAACAAGTTCAAGGAATGGGAAAAAGAAAGCACGAACTGGCTAATGTTCAATAACTTTTAATAAAAAAAAAAACACAAAACAAAAGTAACATGCTGGCAGCTCCCGCACGGTCGACTGCTGGCCACACAAACATAAAACATTACATAAAATCCAGAACTGTACTCTCTCCGGTCGCTCATCCTTTTATGCTTCAGATCTCCTCCAAAGAGATGCGATGCGATACCCGTGCAATGCGCAGCTGACAATCATTATCATCACCGCTCTCGTCCCGCCTTGCTCGTTACAAACGCGTTTGACCAATCACAGCAGACTACACCACCTGACCAATCACATGACACTAGGCTAACGGATACTAGGAGGGCATTAGACAGATGAATCGCGGAATGAATCATTTGAGAGTCAGTAAAGAAGTATGGTAAGAATAATTACCTATTATTACGACATAATAGTGTTTTTACACCTTCTATGTGCATAAACCTGATGTTGGACAATCCATAAACCAAAGTAGGACCTTAAAAATCATACGCTACTTACTCTTTAAACAAAATCAAAAAATCTAAGAAATCAAAAGCAGAAATTGACACATAATGGGAGGCAGGTAGGTCATACCGCACTTCCTCATTCACACTTGTGTCCAACGAATGAAATTTAAGAAAATGAACAACTGCACAATAATAAATCGAAATAACAGCTTGTAGCCAAAAAAAAACAAAAACACACACACACACTAAGGGTAACTGAAATTTAATAGCACAAGCGCCAGAAAAGCAGTGTAGATGTAAACCATGCACGTTCAACAACGCAGCATAAGCCAGAAGAAAACGCAGTGCGGTGAAGCAGTGCAGACGATACGGCATGACAAAGCAGCAGCGCCGGAAGGATTTACCCACAGTACAATAAAAGATCACCCAAGCCTCTCAAGTATCATGTACGCATAAATAAAAGTAAATTGAGAAATTACGCAACGAACCATTTAAAAATCTGTGTCCGAACATGGGGTTTACATACCTTTATATCATGGCAACGGCATGACATAATGGAGCGCTCATGCACACAGCAAGAGGTTTCCCCCACACGGATGACCCACAGCACGCACCTGCATGTAAACTGAGAACGAAGCGTTTATCTCCAAACACTGCCGCAAAGTAATTGTCGCCAGACAACACTGCAGCAAATTGACAATTGCCTTATTAATTTGATATCCCTCATCTATATGAGCTGGCTGCAAAACAACACGTACCTCTATTAAGCGGGACTACTCACAACCCGGAAGGGACTGCCCTCGGACAATGTCACTCAAACGTTACTAGACACAACAACAGTGACCTGTGGTAGGCTACATGAGAGTAGTTTTACTGCGCTTATGCTTTTTGTTGCTCGTTCTGTATGTTAATTTCATGGTTTACCTCTTTGTAAGTCCCTTTGAATAAAAGTGTCTTCTAAATGTATTGTAATGTAACGCAAATGTATGTTTTTGCAACATAGAAACAATAATAGTATCATTAAAAAACTTGCAACTTTTTAGGTCCCCAAATCACGGTCGTCATGTAAAGAAACGACCTAAAATTACAGGTTTTTCATTGAAAATGCTGTCATGTTAATATCCCATAAATCAAATTGCATTGGTCATTTCATCTCTTTCAACAAAGACTATGTTTAGCTTTGACTAGCAAAATAATTCCAGATCAACGTAAGTCTTCAAAAATCGGGCTAATTGAGCATTCACCTTATAAAAAGAATGGATCAGTAGGTTTTGACACTATTGAGTATTATTTTACTGACCATGGATCTTATATTCTCATCTGAGCCCTCTTTAGAATATTATTCATGCAAAAGAATGCATTTGACATTGTGAGACATCCATTAATGTTTTGATCTCACCCACTGGAAATTCTCCTTAATTCTTTTGACATAGGTCTTCTAATACATATTTAATATTGGCTAAAACGGTGTTTGTTCAACCGTTTGACAGCAGAGTTGTGGGTGAGGAATGAAATGCCTGTTTCAGCGATTATTTATTAAATTTATTTCATTTTTTTTAAATCCCAGTAACAATTGAATTGAACCCATTTAAACAACAATAGCAAAGAGTTGCTATGGATTAATGAAACCCATCTATCCTGCCATTTCCCTAATTTCACACTTCTTACCACTGACATTTGAACACAACCTCTTTGCGTGAGTAAGGAAGTGGTGAATACAAAGGACAACCTGCTAGATCAAGGCGTAGAGAACAGCCTTGTTTGAAGAGAATTGCGGGTGAGTTTAATAAGCCAAACTGTTTATTATTTGAAGTAATTCTATGTTGATGTATGCACTATTTAAATATTGTCGTATCCTCTAAAATGTCTGTACAATAGTTCTTGATTCCTGTAAAGCAGGTGTGAACTCTGATCTATTGTCAGAGATCTAAGGTTAATGGAAAATTGTTTTACACTTTGGCAAAAGTATTTAAGATTTTCTGCTAATAATCTGTACATATGACAACAGCCATATTAATGAGGGGAAAAACTAGGTTTTCCAACTGCAAAATCTACTGTAAGAAAACAAAAGATATATTCAGAAAATCATTATAAACATATCAAAATCGATTTACTGACGTTACATAGCGGTCTTGCGAGCAAACTCATTCTAGCGGTCTAGAATACTCATTGTTTCGGCTATTTTTGTAACACCTTTCAGTAAGAGCGCAGTGTTCTTCTCATGTCTGATGCTTCAACACAATACAACCTTTTTCTGTCACATTTACGACTGACAACTATTTTGTTTTATTATAGCCTGGGTCAACAGTCTTTTAAAGGATACAGTACAGATTTTTTACATATTTTCCTTTTTGTTTTTCTTAATATATTCATAGTTACATATGTTTCTTTATTGTTTATCTAGATGGAAACACCAGTCCCTGCAACCCGCATCAACACTTATCTATATAACAGCATGAAACTCAACCAGACAAACATAAGCGAAGCTCTATGTGAAATTTCAGAGGTCCCAGCTCACCCCTTCTTTATATTTGCATACTCTCTGGTGTTTCTCATCAGTCTGGTGCTGAACTGCATCACAATGCGAGTGTATTTCTGCACAAATCAACGTGTCAAGTCCAGTGTCACGGTTTATCTGAAGAATCTAGCCACGGCTGACTTCTTCCTTTGTCTTTGTTTACCGTTGCGGATCGCTCACAATGTCAAATATTCAGTGACACTGCAATACATTTACTGCAGCTTTGGAGCGACGGCCTTCTATTTAAACATGTATGCAAGCATTATATTCATGGACTTTATTGCTGCAAACAGGTAACTATCTCAAACCGACGTATGAAGGGTTATCTACATATAATCACCCCCAAATTTGTATGTATTTTATATTCATTTTACCATAATTTTCTTATCCTTATGTCCATTTTTTGAAGGAACACGTTAATCAAAGTTGATTGAAGTTTATCCATTTTTATCCTCAAGGTTGAATGTAAGTTGATTTTGATAGTTTGATCTTACTTCATACCGTAGGTACCTCAAAATTGTTCGGCCTTTGGAAACAAATGCCCTGCAGACAGTTCGTTTTGCCCGTCTGATAACAATAGCAACTTGGCTCTTCCTGGCATCCACTGGGTCCATCTACTTGTTTCTTTTTCTTCAGATGTCCTGGGGTCCTAATCAGAGCTCTGCAGATATTAGTTGTGAATCTCTTCACAGTCTCCAATTTATCTTGGCCTATAAAATTATCCACTGTGTGTCCATTGCACTCTTCATCTTTGTGCTGGTGTCTCTGATTTTTCTGTACTGGAGAACTCTGAAAAAGCTCAGAGAAGCTCAAATCTCTACACAGGCTGTGTCCAGTAGTCAAACATTTAACAAGTCTAAGCGTAACATGCTCATTCTAGTGGTCATTTTCTGTGTGTGCTTTGTTCCCTATCATCTGGTGAGAGTGTTTGACGTTTTCTTCAGTGACTGTAGACAGGCTCAGGTATTTAGTTTCCTAAAAGAGCTGACAGTTCTACTTTCTGTGCTAAATGCCTGTGTGGATCCACTTATTTACTTCATCTTCTGCAAAGCTTTCAGAGCCAAGCTTGGCCTCAGAAAGAAAAAACATATGCCATGCGTTGTCAATTAATACTTTCATTCAGTGTGATTAATTAACTGAAAGTGTGTTATAAAAATATTTTTAATGATGAGTTGTATATAAACTAAGCAAGTTCTGTAGTTACCTGCTATTAAAGTCGTATAATATTCAGCCTATTCTGGTGAAAGTAATACTTCTTGATGTGGAAAGCCTAATATTAAATACAATGGATTAATATTCGCCTAGTAATCCACTTATTTGTTAAGCGGATCAAATAGAAATTTACAGCTAAAACTTGAAGAGATAAAATCAATCTCTGTAAATCAATAACTCCGGATAAACCCATTTTCAAAGTAAATTTTCACCTTTCGTAGCGTGACTCCGAATTTTACGTGAAAAAATGAATAAAATGGTTAGTTCCATTAATTCTGAGTTACATACGAGGCTGTGTTTTATTCATGAAAAAGCACAGCTATGTGTAGGATCTGGTCGGAGCAAGGTTACAATTTGGTTTCACCAATTTGGTAAAACACCACAGGCTCTCACCAGGACCTCTACCAGGCGCCAGTGAGTCCGGTCCAACTGACCCCTCTAAACACCTTCAACACTGACCAGGACAGTTTCCAATACTCTCCCCTGGACTTCAAAGGGGGTTCTTGGGGGAAGAAAGAGTGCTCCCACAACCAAGAGAACCATATGGCCCAAAAGGAATGCTGCAACCAGTTTCATTCATTTAGAATTTCTCTTTCTTTTCCCTAAGTCAAGTTAAAGTTATCCCTTACCTTACAATATTACTGTCTCAGAATTGTAATACGTTACATGACTCCTGTGTTACTTTTAAGTTACTTTCACCAAAATAACTACAGAAGTAGAACTTAACATTATAAAAATGTCTTTGTATTTTTAAAATACAAAATACTTTTTGCCAATCAACCATTTTAGTAGACTGCTGATTTCTTGAATTAACTAGGCCGCACAAAATAAATACAAAAATAATACTAAGATTAAATGCATTTAAATACAAAATTCCACCCAGTCATCATGTAAACGTTAGCATACCTTCTCAGGCTGTTGGTCACAGGGATCTTGTTAACTTGCTTCCTGAAAGCAGCCAAATGACCCCTCAAAACCTGCCAAAAGGGAATGAAAACTAGCCCAATTATTTTCTGGTGTCAAATCAAAGTTAAGAACTGCCAAAAGACGTTTCTATTTCTTTATTTGCTTATCTGATGGGTTTCCTAGGTATTGTATATATTATTTGTTCTGTTGAACGCAAAAGATGTTTTTGGGGATTTAGAAAAGCAAATATTTCTGGGGGCCTTGGACTACCATTATGATCAATTCTTGCTAATGTAGTAAATGATGCAAAATAATTTTTAGTTTCTTACATTCTACCAAATTTATTTGTGCTCAACTAGAACACTAGAGGTTGAGTAATCCATAACAGAATTTTTGTGTTGGGTGTCCCCACATGCGCCGTATAGGGGGAAAAAGTCAGGACAATTCCAAGGGCCCTTGACTGACAGGGGCCCCAAAAATAGGTAAAAACTAATATAAATGTATTAAAACATAATCATTCAATATATATATTTATATAATAATACAATTAATGATCCCTTTGTTTTTGGCAGTAAAAGTAAAAAATCCCCATTGACCAAAAAGTAAACATCCCTGTTGACCGACCACCCCCCTGAATTTGCATAACATGGTTTGGTCTTGCCTTAGTGCAAATCGCTTGAAATCTCCATCTATACAAGTTACGGCGAGCTGCTTGAACACGTTGGATGCGCCGTGTTTGGATGCCGATGTAGGTTCGCAAAGCCAACATCAATAGCAACGCAACGTTCGCCGTTGTACCGGTATGTTTGTGTTGGGGGCTTTCGCTCTAGCGTGCTGGGAAAAATTAGACGTATCCGGTGACGTAACACCTGGCTCTGTATTGGCTCTCTAGCCTGTGGAAAAGGAACAGGTTCTTAAAGGGCTCGCCGGTCGAACCAACTAAGAACTTGCGATAACACAGGCTCTGAACTAGCACCTGGTTCCTGCTGGTTGAAAGTGGGTATCAGTGACGGTGTTTAGTTGCAGTCAGTAGATGTGCCAGAACTGCAGTGACCACAATGTTGCCTAGTAACGTTAAATCAAAACCTGGTTTTCGAAAAGGAAAAGAGAGAGAGGAAAGACAAAGGAAAGGGTGTCAAACTGTAACTCAGTTTTTCACCAAGAACGGTGGGTAGTCTATAGTCTGGCTTGATGTCCATAGTGAAATAAGATAGCTAGCTATAGACTAGTGTTAGCCTACATTTAATCACCATTTAATTAGTGCAGGGAAACGTTTAGCAAGATATTCATATTAATATATGTGCAGCTAAGTAAAGAAATCTGCTGTTTTCATTGTTTTGAGAGGATAATGTTAATTTATTTAGATTGAAAAGTTAATATATATTAATCTTTCATCAATATTTATAATAATAATTTCCATTTTGTCAAATTTTACAATTAAAATACACTGAGACCCATCAGATACCATAATCAGGTAAAAGATACCCATCAGCACATTTTTTATGGTTGCTTTTAATCTTGCATCAAATAGTGAACTGCGTACTAGACTTGCATGCATGTACAAATCACCAGCAGTAAATATTGTGCTAGTACTGAACGATAAGAAGCAAGAGAGTTCCAAGCCTTTAATAAGAGTTATGTAAAGCTTTTGATGGGACAGTTGGGACAGGGGGCCCAATTCGATTTTTTGTCATGGGGCCAAAAATTCCTGGCAGCGTCCCTCGGTGTCCCTTTAAAAAAGATCCCATGTGTAAGACATGCAAACACTTGCTTAAGAAATAAGCATGGTTAAATTTATTGTGCAACGTGACAGGCACCTTACGAAACATTGGTAAAAACACATTTCGGATGCATTGTCTAATACCACCGCTATATTTTTCAATTTGGTTGAGCTGAGCTCCGCGTCCCTCCCTGTACTGTATTCTGCCTGTCAGACTGTTTCCCCACACTTTTGAGAACGGGCCGTTCCTGGAGTTGCCAGCTATTCATCAGAGTATGAATACACATCAAGAATCTCATCAATTAACATTTATCCTTAGAATAGAACATTTTGGCCGCCGAAGTACATTATGAAAGTAGCCCAAAAATCTGCAACCTGCTGCTCCATAATTTTTCCTGCAACTGCATTTTAAAAACAACCCAATTGTGTGGGAAAACCGCGACCCTGTTAACACTGGCGCCAGGGCTTACAGCGCACCAGGCAGGGCCAATAGCCTCTGACTTTTAGCTCAGAGACTGAAATCATGCCAGCCAGAGGGAGATAAATGACACCACACGCTTCTATTCACAAACAGGAATTAGAATTTACTTGCGGGAATTTCGAGTTGTTAATGTCTCACGGGCGAAAAGTTTGTTGTAACACAAGTGTTACTGAACATGAACAGGGTAAATATTACTGTAAATTGATTAGTAATGCCTTACACTAATGCGTTACACCAAAACGTAATGTGTTACTGTAATCCATTACTTTTGTTACCCATTGCTCCCAACACTGCCTATAACCTCAAAGGCATGTATGCTTAGTTGAATTCTGTTTATATTTACATTCTTGTACAAACTACAGGTCAGTGTACCTATGATCCTTTCATGTTTCATATCTAAACTTTTCCCTTTTCATTCCTTACAAGATGGTGGAGTGTCATGATTCCACCTCACCTTCTCAGGTATTTCTTGGTCTAGAGGTGGAACAATACAGGATCCTTTGTTTCATGTGGGAGAGAGACGATTTTGGCACCTATTTGCTGCCATACTCTTTCTCTCCGTCATCGTTCCTGCCCTCCTGTTTAGTAGTTTGTGTTAATTAGTTTATCCCTTGCACCTGTTCCCTCCTGATTTGTTTCCCTTTAAAACATCCTCGTGTTCATTGTCCTGTGCTGGTTCATTGTACCTGTTGATGTTGCTGTGTGCTGTATCTGTACCTTGTACATCGTCTGTTATTGCATCTGCCCTACCCAGTCTTGCCTTGTTCCTGTTTCCCCACGTCTAGTAAGTGTTAGTTTAGTGTTTGTATCAAGTATTTGTTTTGTAGTCTAGTCAGTCAGTGTCCAGGTTAAAGTTTATTATTTATCCTGTCTTGTTTTCCCCATTGTGGGTTTTGTTTTGTCATTTTATAGTGTTCTGGGGAGATGGTCCATGATAAGCAGGAACAGATGGTCCTGTTCAATGGCGGCCTCAACCAACCTCTGACGCGGGAGGAGATGCAGACGCTGAGACCGCTTGGCTTCACCGAACTGATCAGGTACGCCGTGAATCGGCCGGAGCCCAGGGTCTCAGTTGAGTCCTATTCTCCTTCTCCGCTGGCCGTTATCCCCGAGGGTCGTTCCCTGCAAACCATCTGCAATCCACCATCTGCATCCTCTCCACCGTCCACCAGTCTCCGCAGACGGCGTCAACGGAGGGAGTCGTGGGACTCTCCGTCCGACTCCTCCAGCATGGAGCTAGCCGTGCCTCCCACCGCCTCTCTTCCGTCGGCCGCAATTCCCGTGGGTCGCTCCCGGAGGAAGAAATCCAAGAGGGGTGTGCAGTCCAGGCCCGTTCAGCAACCTACGGTCCCAGTTCCGGTGGTATCAAGCCCCAAATATATTTTGGGCGGGCGCCGTGGGGATGTGATGGTCCGAGCGGCAAGTCCCCCCAGGACTTACCCTGTCAAGCCCCCTGGGGCTCCGCGCTCTGGCGCGCCCCCAGGGGCTAGGACTTTCCCACCCAGCCCCACCCCTTTTGAACTTCCCCCTATGTTCTCTTGTTTGCCCCCACCCCCCCTCCCTTGTTTTTTATTTTTATTGTCCCACCCGAACCCATTTATTGTTCTTGCCTGTCTGCCCCTAGTCATGTTTTCCATGTTTTGATTGGTCTTGTCAGTGTCCCAGTCTGTCTTGTCTTGTTTGTGCCTTTGAGGAGCATCAGGTTTCTGCTCCTTAAGGCGGGGGTTCTGTCATGATTCCATCTCACCTTGTCAGGTATTTCTTGGTCCAGAGGTGGAATCATACAGGATCCTTTGTTTCATGTGGGAGAGAGACTATGTGGGTTTTGTTTTGTTATTTTATAGTGTTCTTTGTTTTGTTATAATAAATCCTTGTTCACCCCTACCTTCTCGTCCTGCCTCAGCCTGCATTTGGGTTCTCCCCGGTCAAATCCATGACAGTGGAGAGCACAGAAATGTATTTTATAACATACTTAATTTATGTTATTCTAAGAGTATTACAGCTCCAAACTTCTAGGTGACCATAAATGCAGAACAAAGAAACATGGTTTTCGTGCCCAAAATCATCGCATTGGATCTGCCACCTTGGAGGGGCGTGACGCCCCCAGGCTTAAAACATCTTTGCACGGAGGAAACCACGCTAATCTCAAGTTTGCGCGCTCGTGCTCTGTCACATCATCGAGACCTGTCTCTCGCCATGGAGACAGCTTCTTCTGGCAGCTTGCTTTGGCTAAGTTCGTTCTGCCTTCGTCAGCCAATCCGGTTCTAAGAAAAAATTAGACAGACTCACCCGCTTTAACTCATAGTTTTCCCCGAAATACACTACATATGACTGCAGCACTAAAGATTCTGTACTGGTGTCTATATACGAAGGCTGCATCCTTCACAGGTCACCTTTTTTGGCCGCATACGTTATCGAGACGTTATGTGCCATTCGAATGTGTTCTGCTTTCACTGGAATTCAGAGAATGCATGAGTTGTATCCTAGATTGCTAGGGATAACCCACAATTCTTTGGGTTGCCGCTAAGCGGCAACTTACTGGTCTCTCACATGAAACCAATAAGGAAGTAACAAACAGCAGTTCACCGATTGGCTGCTAGAGACTGGCTCCAAAAAGGAGTACATTTCATAGACCCTACCATGGTAAAATGCCCTGCTTCACAGATGATTGAATAAGGCTACGGCCTGGTACAAAATGGTGTTATGATTTACTGCATATAACTAATTTTGCCCTTCATGACGACCGTGAGGAGTTGAATTTTTCTCGTCTGCTTAAATTATATTAAGGCTCAAAGTTCTAATTAATTAAGGGCCTGGGTGACAGGTGGGATTCCACTGCTGTATCTTAACTGTATCTTATTATGTATCTTATAATATCTTCCATCACAACAGTCAATGCCCCCGACTAGCAAACTCTATGCTACCAGTAAGAGTACCATTTCCATTAGCTTCTTGGCTAATACTTTTTTTCAGCGAAAAAATGGCTTTCAGTGATTTTACTTCTTGCTTAACAAGGCACTTTAGCTGTGGCTGATTCACGACACAGTGCAGCTTCTTATACATTTTGGTTAGTTTTGACTCCCCTTTGGGATCATCTTGGTTCTTTTTTGTTTCTGACATTTATTATTTTGAGTTTTCATCATTTAAGTATTCTTTCTCTAGATAAAGAATAATCAAAATAAACATTGAGGGGGCAAAATTAACTTGATTTTACTAGGAATGACCCTACACAGAGCTTGGCCTTCCATCATGACCGCCTCTCTTCCTAGAGTGCGCCGGGAGGCACTCCTGGAGGACGGGGTAATGTAAAAAATCTTAACAGTTAAAAGTTCAATTCAATTCAAGTTTATTCATATAGCGCTTTTCACAATGTGCATTGTTCCAAAGCAACTTTGTTTAACCAGAGGCAGCAAGAAATGGGCGAGTCGGCTGACAGCTTTCACCGCTATATCTGAAATACTGCATAACCAGGGCCAGTTCCGCAGGCTGTAGAAGTCAACCAGGGTTCTGCTGTGGCCAGGAGGGATGAATGCGAAGGGCAAGTTCACAGCCACTCTCAGAAAGAACAGTAAAAGTACTAATGAGGAAATTTACGTTGTGGAGGGGCTGTGCACACCACTGCTAGGCGGGCTTGCTGCAGTGGCACTGCAGTTGGTCGCCAGAATAAATAACATCAGCCTGGATTCCAAAGAGACAGTTCAAAGGGAGTTCCCAAAGCTTTTCTGTGGACTAGGTAGAATGGAGGGCGAGTACAAAATAGTACTGGAACCAGACTCTCAGCCTTTCTCCCTCTCAACTCCCAGGCGCATCTCCCTCCCACTCCTGCCAAAAGTTAGAGAGGAGCTGGACAGTATGGAACAGCAGGGGGTTATCACAAAGTTGGACGGGCCCACTGTATGGTGTGCGCCTATGGTGGTGGTGCCGAAACGCACTGGCAAGGTGAGAATATGCACCGATCTCACAGAGCTGAACAAATCAGTTATGAGGGAGAAGCACCCTCTTCCCTCAGTTGAACACACTCTAGGACAGCTCGCTGGGGCCAAAGTGTTTTCAAAGCTAGACGCCAACGCAGGCTTTTGGCAGATTCTACTGTCCAAGGAGTCGTCTCTGCTAACCACTTTCATAACTCCGTTCGGGCGGTATTGTTACAATCGCCTGTCTTTTGGGATCTCGTCATTACCAGAACATTTCCAAAAGCGCAAGTCTCGCATCTTGGAGGGCCTGAAACGCTTGTCTTCGCTGACTCTTCCTCGTATGGGTTGGGCGCCGTTCTTCTCAAGCGGCACACAGACACAGAGAAACCTGTGGCGTATGCCTCGAGAGCCCTCAGCAGCACCGAGCAGCGTTACGCCCAGATCGAGAAAGAGGCGCTGGCATCAACATGGGCCTGTGAGAGGTTTGCAGAGTTCCTCATTGGAAAGAGTTTTCACATGGAAACCGACCACAAGCCCCTGATTCCTCTACTAGGCTCAAAGAGCTTAGATGAACTTCCTCCACGCATACAGCGTCTGCGCATGCGACTAATGCGTTTTGCCTACACCATATCGCATGTGCCTGGCAAAGACATTGCAACTGCGGATGTGCTGTCCCGAGCTCCCGTCAGTCAACCTGCAGAAGGATTGCTAGAGGAAGAAATCAACCTCTATGTTGACTCTGTGGTAGCAAGTCTCCCAGCAACAGAAAAGAGGTTAAGAGAAATTCAGAGACACCAGGACTAGGACCCCACACTCAAGCACTTGAAGAAATTCTGTGTCGACGGATGGCCAGATAAATTCTCAATTAACAGAGTGTTCCAGCCATACCTGCAATTTTCAGGTGAGCTCACAATCCAAGATTGTCTACTGTTGTATGGCAGCAGGATAGTCATCCCAGCATCTCTCAGGGGAGACATCCACTCAAAGCTGCACGAGGGCCACCTGGGAATAACAAAATGCAGAGAGCGAGCTAAACATTCAGTGTGGTGGCCAGGGCTCAGCAGAGAGCTGACAAACATGATAGAGAAAAGTGATGTTTTTAGCCGTGAAAGAGTAAACTTCAAAGAACGGGGGGGCGGAGCGTGCTGTGGGGACGATCAAAAGTCTCCTCAAGGAATCCAGCGACCCATATCTCACCCTGATGGCCTTTAGAGCTGCTCCCCTGGCAAATGGATACAGTCCCACTGAGCTTCTAATGGGAAGGAAAATAAGAACGCCAGTTCCTGTCATTACATCCAAGCTCAACCAGCCAGACGTGGACAATCTGAAAAGGACAGAACACAGGTACCGACAAAAACTGCTACAGCATTATGACCAAAGACACAGAGCATGCGACATGCCATGCCTTCAACCTGGTGATCATGTGTGGGTCAAAGATACAGAGGAAAGAGGCACGGTGGTGTCTACTGCCGGTACACCGAGGTCATACATCATTGAGACGCCCGGGGGCACTCTGCGAAGGAACAGATACCATCTTTCAACAACCCCCGTGGCTCCTGGAACATCTGCTAACTCAACTGAGCCAGCACCGGAGAGCACAGTTCCTCACGACACACACACTACTGTCACACCCGGAGCACAGTGTGAAGCCAGTCAGCGGTCTCCTGTGTGTGAAAGACGTTTCCCAGCCCGAATAAGGTATCCCCCATCTTACTTGAAAGACTTTGTTCGTCCTTAGGAATGGCACCTGCGTTATGGGGGAGAGCAGGGAGTAGTTGATTGTTGCCAATTTTTAGATTTTAGATTAGATTCAACTTTATTGTCATTACACATATACAAGTACAGTGTAATGAAATGTAGTTTAGGTCTAACCAGAAGTGCAATTAGCAAGTGCAGATATACAGTGTGAATAAATACAGAATACAATTTTAGGGAAATACTATACAAATGTTGTATGAAAATATGACAGTCGGTATGTGCTATGAACAATATATACAGAAGGCTATATACTGTGAACATTAATGTACAGGTGGTTATGAACAGATAACAATATAGACAATACAATAGTGCAAGTGACTTGAGTGTGCATTAATTACAGACATTAGCTATTAAAGTTGCAGTGCAGTAGATGAGTTAATGAGGTTATTAATGGTACGGTGCAGTACATGAGTTAATGCAGTTATTGAAGTTATAGGGAATACATGAGTAGATGCAGATAATACAGTTACAGTGTATTAGATGAGTTAGTGCAGTTATTGAAGTTACAGTGCAGTAGATGCGTTAATGCGGTATTAAGGTTACAGTGCAGTAGATGAGTTAATGCAGTTATTGAAGTTACAGTGCAATAGATGAGTGGATGCAGTTAGTTATGCAATAGATGCAATAGATGAGTTACAGTGCAGTAGATGAGTTAATGCAGTTATGAAAGTAGTTTATTAGTGCAAATGAGCATTCAGTGTAATATTCCTGGTGTGCAAGTGAGCAGTATAGAGTGCAAATGATGCTATGTGTGTGTAAACAGTCCGGTAGAGCAGATACATGAAGTACTGGTGTGTACAGTTCAGTCATGGATGCAGCCCTGTTATGCAATGTAAACAATGTAGTAGCAGCATTTAAGTTAAAGTTATGAGGGTTAGTGGAATCAGTGGAGCAGAGTTCAATAATGAAACAGCTCTGGGAAAAAAGCTGTTTCCTAGTCTGCTGGTTCTTATCCGGGGGCACCTGAAGCACCTACCGGAAGGCAGGAGAGTAAACAGTCTATGAGCGGGGTGAGAGGAGTCCTTGAGAATGCTGCGAGCTCGACGCAGACAGCGTTTCCACTGGATGTCCTCAATGGAAGGGAGTGTAGTCCCTGTGATGCGCTGGGCTGTTTTCACCACCCGCTGCAGTGCCTTGCGCTCAGCAACAGAACAGTTCCCGTACCAGACTGTGACACAGTTGGTCAGGATGCTCTCTATCGTGCAGCGATAGAAGTTCACCAGGATAGTTGAAGACAGTTGGTTCTTCTTCAGTGTCCTCAGAAAGAAGAGACGCTGGTGAGCCTTCTTGACCAGGCATGAGGTGTTGGTGGTCCAGGACAGGTCCTCCGAAAAATGGGTCCCCAGGAACTTAAAACTGGAAACACGTTCAACAGCCATCCCATTAATGTGGATGGGGTCGTGTGTGCCTCCTTTCGCCTTCCTGAAGTCCACGATGATCTCCTTTGTCTTGGAGGTGTTAAGGAGCAGGTTGTTGTCTGAGCACCATGTGGCCAGGTGCCGTACCTCCTCCCTGTAAGCAATCTCATCGTTGTTGCTGATGAGACCAATCACTGTTGTATCGTCTGCGAACTTGATGAAGGAGTTCGATCCATTCACAGGTCTGCAGTCGTGTGTGAAAAGGGAGTAGAGAAAGGGGCTCAGCACGCAGCCCTGTGGTACACCAGTGTTGAGGGTGATGGTGGTGGAGCAGATGTCGCCTAACCTAACAAGCTGAGGCCTGTTCGTCAGGAAATCCATAATCCAGTTGCAGGTTGAATTGTTAATGCCTAGGTTTCCAAGTTTGATGATTAGCTTGGAAGGGATGACGGTATTGAATGCAGAGCTGAAGTCTACAAACAGCATGCGTGCATAAGTGTCCTTATTGTCCAGATGTGTGAGCACAGAGTGCAGCGCCATAGACACCGCATCATCTGTGCTCCTATTGCTACGGTAGGCAAATTGGTATGGGTCCAGTGTGGATGGTAGAGAGTCTTTTAGGTGTGACAGGACCAGCCGCTCGAAGCACTTCATAACAATGGGTGTGAGTGCTACAGGGCGGTAGTCGTTCAGGCATGTCGGGCTGGAATGTTTTGGAATTGGAACAATGGAGGTGGATTTGAAACATGCTGGAACAACTGCTTGGGCGAGGGACAGGTTGAAGATATCCGTGAAGACCCCAGCGAGCTGCTCCGCACATGCCCGGAGTACGCGACCAGGGATGCCATCAGGGCCAGCAGCCTTGCGTGCGTTTATCCGGCTTAGTGCAGTGTAAACATCTGTGGAGTTTAGTGTGATGATTGGGTGGTCAGTAGAAGGTGTGAGCCTGGTGGCGGGTTCCTTATTGTCTCTCTCAAAGTGTGCATAAAAGTCATTAAGCTCGTTCAGAAAGGCAGCATCTGTGGCTATGGGGATGGAGTGGGTTGGGTTTGTAGTCACTAATGGCCTGGATGCCCTGCCACATGCGTCGAGGGTCAGAATTGGTAAAATGCTCCTCTAGCTTCAACTTGTAGCAGTGCTTGGCCTTTCTGATGCCCCTCTTCAGATTTGCCCTGGAAGTACTATAGGCCTGTGCATCACCTGATCTGAATGCGGTGTTGCGTGCTTTCAACAGGAGGCGCACTTCCTTGTTCATCCATGGCTTCTGATTAGGGTATATGGTGATCTGCTTCTGAGTTGTGACACTATCAGTGGTGGTATTGATGTAGTCCAATACAGAGGAGGTGTAGCTGTCTATGTCCGTGTGAGAGCCACTGGTGGCCTGAGAAGCAAACATACTCCAGTCTGTGTGTAGAAACCTTTCCTGGAGTGTGAAGTCTGCCCCCGCAGGCCACACCTTGATGGTCTTCACTGATGGCTTCACACGATTAATGAGAGGTGAGTACTTGGGGGTGAGGAACAAAGAAAGGTGATCAGATTGACCCAGGTGGGGGAGGGGTGTCGCGGCGTAAGCTTCAGCCATGTTTGTGTAGACATGATCCAAAGTTTTGTTTCCTCTTGTATGGCAGGAAACATGCTGGTGAAATTTAGGGAGCACTGTCTTTAAGTTAGAGTGATTAAAATCTCCCGCAACAATAAATGCAGCCTCCGGGTGAGCAGTCTGTTGTTTACTGATGGCTGCATGAAGTTCGTTCATAGCAAGCTTGGCATCAGCATCCGGTGGAATATAAGCTGCCGTTATAATGGTGGAAGTGAATTCCCGTGGCAGATAAAACGGTCTACATTTAACCTTGAGAAACTCAAGGTTAGCCGAGCAGTGTCTCCCGACAATAACAGAGTTCCTGCACCAAGCTTTATTGACATAAATGCACAGTCCACCTCCTCTTGTCTTACCGGATTCCTCTGCCGTTCTATCCGCCCGGTGTGTGTTGTAGCCCGCTAACTCAAAAGCGTTGTCCGGTATGCCGCTGTGTAGCCATGTTTCCGTGAAGATTATGAAATTGCAGTTCAAAAGTCTTTTGTTGTTTATGATGCGGAGTCGAATCTCATCCATTTTGTTCACTAATGATCGTACATTAGCAAGGAAAATGCTGGGTAAAGAGAGCCGGTGTGGTGTTAGCTTTAGCTTAGCTCTTAGCCCTCCGCGCGTTCCCCGCCTTTGTTTACGATCTCGACACCGCCGACGAGCACTTCCGCCCGGCCGTGTGGGGTGCGTAGCATCGGGTGTTTTGACGATCTCAGGGACGAGTTGAATGTTGCTGATATAACTTCCGGGAATGCTCAAACCGATATCCAAAAGCTCCTGCTGGGTGTACGATGTGAAGGCACAACTGTTCTGTACGAACAGGCCCGAGATGAGCAAGAAAAACACTATATAATTGCTAAAACTGGAGAGACGCTGAGCCTCGCGATGTTCACGCGCCGCCATCTTGGTCTACCCACTTACGGGTAGTTTATGTTATTGATAAAGTGTTAACAGAACCACATGTTCAAAGTACTTCACTTCAAATAGTATGGAAAAAAGTTGAGAACCATAAATGTGTGTTATTATATGTTACTGATTTTGATCAACATCTTAGGATGTTATGGGTTATAATTATATCCGGAAGAGTCATCTGTTACAGGTAGAAATGCTCTTAATGTTATTCCTGCACCTGCACAAAGATTATCCTTTGCTTAGAAAGGAGGATGTAGTATCAGGTTAACTACTGAAGAGGGTAAACCCTGGGAAGGGATTTGGGTATAGGGAGGAGCCCTTCAAAATTGGAATGCACCACTTGTGTTTTGTTGGTTTCCCTCCTCAGATACTGTAAAATGAAAGTTCTGCCATCATTTATTCGCTTTAAAGTCATTCTAAACCTGTTTGACTTTCTTCCTTCTGCAGAACACAAAAGAAAGATATTCTAAAGAAACGTTGGCAACCAAATAACACTCCCAAAGACTCCCATTGACTTCCATTGTATGGACACAAAACTATTGAGACATTTCTCAAAATATCTCCTTTTGTGTTCCATGGATAAAAGAGTCATACAGGTTTTAAACAACATGGTAAATAAATTCTCATTTTAGTAAATGTTATAATAAAAAAATTATAAAAACGGAATTTTTATATTTGGGTGACGCCCTATGAGTATTATGTAAAATGCAAATCCACACTCACATGTTATGTTTTGTTGTTGCATCTAAGATGACGAAACGGAAAAAAAACTTTGACTTGCAAATTACTGCATAAACAAAATTATACAGTACAAATATAACAGTTTTGCAAATGTTTATGTATCATATGTGCTCAGATCTTTTTCTATCAACCACTAAATCAGCACCTCTTAGACCCCTAATCTGTTGTGGCATTTTTTTTCATACTTTCTCAGAGTAATTGCACATGCATAATTTCCTCTTTGCTTGAGCGTGCATAAGGAAGTCGATGTGAATGATAAGGACAGACATCTATATCAAGACACACTGGAATTATTGAATGGGTACAAGTGGATTGCAGGTGAGTTAAATATGATCCGGAGATCCAGATACATACACAATACATCTGGTTTTCACAGACCACTTTGTGCTGATGTTATATGAGTTCATTAACTCTGAGAAACACAGAAAGAAATGACTGATACTTCATAGTTAACTGAGCTAGAATGCTAGAGTGAACTTTGAAGCTCACTTCTACAAGAGGAGTAAAAAGTCTGTCTCAAGACTTATTACTTGATCATTAATTAATGTAGCTAATGGAAACATTATGTATAGTTCTTCTCTCACATCAGCCTCATACATGACAAAATGTTAAATTATCAACAAAATATTACATGCTCGCTCATGTGCACGTCGTAAAATATCAGCATTGCTCTTTACCATTTTGTGTACTGTATGACTAAATAACATTATACGTGTTAAAATGATGTTCGATATTCATGTAAAAATGATGTTAGATATTCATGCTGTCATTTTAAAACTAGGCTTAAAACTTTCTTATTTAGACTGGCCTTTAATACCTTAGCGATTTTGTGACATTCCTGTGTTTATTTCATGTGTTTCATTGTTTTCTAGTCTATTAGTGTTGTTGTAATTTTATACTTTTGTCTATATTGTATCGTTTGCTCTGATTGTAAAGCACTTTGGTAACCTTGAGTGTTGTTAAGGGCTTTATAAATAAATGAAGATTGATTGATTGTCATGTCATTGTGGCAATCAAGCTTTAATGTTGCATAAAACATTACAAAGACAAGGTTGGTAGGGGTTGGCTTATATATAAAAATGGTTAAAATACAGATGGTTACAGGTTAATGATAGTTATACTCTAAAAACGTTTCTATAGTTAAAGGTTGAGGTGAATACAGATACAAAGAAAGCAAGGTCTGATGTACAGAAGATGATTGACGGTCATAAAGATTGTCAAACACGTTGGTTGGATAATTCTCAGCTTTTTTATAATATAGTTGCAATTGCAGATCATATCGCATATTGTATATCAAACTATTTAGTAAGCTATCCAAATATCAAATATTTTGCAGCCCATAGGCTGGTAAATGATAAATAATTTAATGTTGTTGACATATCATGCTTACATTTTGTGGCAACAAGATGTATATTTTAATAGTTTTGTAAACTCATTTTAATTAGTTTGTCAGTACTACAACATAAACACAATGTTTTCTTTAACTTATCAACAGATTAGTTAAAACTGATCCAGAATATTCTGTCAGTGGGGCCAGTTTGAACAGACACTAACGTCACTATGTTAAAATCAAGTCCTTTTCTTTAATTGTTCTTCCTCCCATTCCAGTAAACTTAATGACATAACCTTTTGTCTTTGTTTACCCATTTGTACATCATTGAAAATTTAGTAGTAAGTCCAACTTGCAATAATGACTCTTTCTTGTGTATGTACAGATGGAGTCACCCATTCTGACAACATCAGACTCTCTAACCAACTTTACCGCTACAACGGATGACATGAAACTGCAGAACACGACATGTGACAAGGTCCCATCTCACCCCGGCTTCATATTTGCATACACACTAGTGTTTCTCATCAGTCTGGTGCTGAATTGCGTTACAATGAGGGTGTACTTCTGTACAAATCAACGTGTCAAGTCCAGTGTCACGGTTTACATGAAGAATCTAGCCGCAGCTGACTTCTTCCTTTGTCTTTGTTTACCCTTTCGCATTGCTAACTATGCCACGCATTCAGTTACAGTGCGCAATATTTATTGCAGCTTTGGAGCAACGGCCTTCTATTTAAACATGTACGCAAGCATGATCTTCATGGACTTTATTGCTGCAAACAGGTAACCATCTCATGCTAAATCCCAGTTGTATGTTCTAAAATGTATCATTTGGGTTAAGCGGTACAGGAAATGTGCTCTTTGGTTGTGTCCATCCAACCAGATGTCAGTGCTATACCAAAACCTTTATGTGTAAGACAATTTCTATTGAAAAAATAAATCGTTCAATGCAAACATGTTTTGGTTACTGAACATTTGGGTTGATGTAACAGGATAATATAAGAGAAGTAAAGTAATGTAAAGACATTTAAAAATATAAAATTGAAATGACTCCCCTGCTGAACAAAAAACGAGAGAAGCCATCAGAAATACTGGAATGGTTTCCATTAAAATGGCATTATGAACTATCCCTTTACAGCAAATCCATTACATTTTCTATTGTGTTTGGGAAAATATTCTATTTTTTTTTTCTTTCACCAGGGTCATAAAGTGAAATGTATTGTTCTTATAAACTACAGTGCATCAAAAATGCTTATATTTATTTTCTCACCTCAGGTACTTGAAAATTACCCGGCCATTGGAGACTCACGCTCTTCAGATGGTTCGTACCGCACGGAATTTTTCCATATCAACTTGGCTCTCCTTGTTAGCCATGGCTTCCATCTACCTAGTCGTATTTCTCCAGACCTCTTGGAGTCACGATAAAAATACTGAGGGATTCGGCTGTGAATCTTTATTCAGTCCCAAGGTCAAGTTGGTCTACAAAATCACTCACTCTGTCTCCATGTTGCTCTTCATTTTTGTGCTGGTTTCTCTAATACTTTTCTACTGGGGGACTTTAAAAAAGATCAGGCAAGTTCAGCTGTCCACACAGACCAAGTCTAATAGCCATAAGTTCAACAAGTCAAAGCGTAACATGTTGGTCCTAGTGGTCATCTTTTGCGTGTGCTTTGTGCCATATCATCTGGTGAGGCTTCCTTACGCATTCATAGACTCCACATCCCAGGCGTTTTACATCTTAAAGGAGCTGTCTGTGTTGCTTTCAGTGCTAAATGCTTGTTTGGATCCGCTCATTTATTTTATCTTCTGCAAGGCCTTCAGAGCCCAGCTGAACCTCAGGAAGAAGACAGAATCATCGGCAGCCGGTAAAGATCAAGGACCGCAAATAAGCAACATGTTGAGCAACATTGAGACCAAGGTATCCACGTTAAGACACGAAAGTGTCATTTAGGCTTAGACTTTTACCCAGTAGACTGCAATGTCATGAAATGTCATTGATAAAGTCTAAATATAATCAAAATCAGAGCAAACAATGAATGTATAAAGGATTTACTGTACCTGCTGATGCCATAGCATTAAATGTCAGCTCGACTGACCATTTACCTCAACCTCAACTTTGATAAGACAGGTATGAGTTTCTATTCACCTGTTAAAAAACTGGGACTATATACATGTTTTTTTATTTAAAGTTGTAATATTTTAATCACATTATGGCATATATGGCTGTTTCTGTCCTGTTTCTGAACTAAACAAAGCTCTACATCATATTCTTAACTGATGGACCCTTTTAACTGATGGACCCTATAATCCATACCTCTAACTTTCAAACAGTTTTGCTCAGTTGTTTTATGTAGACCCGTCTAAATCTCTTTGAGTTGGAACTGTTTCTAATGGGGGCACGACTGCATGCTGTCAGTTATTGCTTAAACAACACATATATCCTGTATTTGTTTTACAAGAGGAAAACCGCATAAAAATCATAAAACAATAAAACAAATCTCTTTCACTTATTGTTAGACCGATAGATGTGCATAGAAGGGAACTGCTGCTAGAATAACAGTTGCACCAGGTTGTTTAATTGTGGTCACTGACTTTAAAAGACTCGGCACAATTTACCAAACTTGCCCATATTTTACTTTACAAACACATGTACACATTTCTTTGTCCATATTTACATATTTATGAGACTGCACACGAAAAACCGAAAGGGAGAATTTTGAGATTATACATGATGTAAAGAAGCTTCTGTGAAAAAGGCCATGTCACCGATTGAAATTACAGTAAAGTTAGTTGTTGAAATCAAACTCATGACTTCATAAGGATTCACGTCGTGCAATGTGGTGCAGCTTTTGTAACTGCATGAATTTTTTTTTCATTATGCAGGAAGATGAAAAATTAAGAAAATTAAGATATATTTGGGATTTCTAAACACAATTCGCTGATAAATGTTTTCTTGCTGGGTTATAGAGTGGCTCGTGCACTGAGGGCCTGCATGCACATTATGAAGCTTTACCTATTTATGCTTTGTGCAAAATAACAGCTTCTGTCTAGCACATTGAACTGATACCAACCAGTCAGATCAGGAAATGATAGCCCAGCGAGCATATGCAAACTAGAGAAAAAGGATGTGTGATTTGTGGTTGTCTACATGCAGTAAATTCAGAATGCTTGCCTTTCCACTGCGTCATACGTGCAGTGCATGCTTTTCCTCCACTTTTGGATCTAATTAAGACCAAACCCGAAGAAAAGAGGAAACAGTATATGTGATGTAATGAAGTCAGTAGAGAGATTCTTAAAACTCAGTAGCTGTAGTTTGGAATTCTAAACCTGTCAAAGCTAGCTGGCATCCTGCTCATCTGACATCCGACTCTGAGACGGTGCGGTCTCCCCGTCTAAAGGTAATCTGAAACACCACGTGCTGGTTTCTTTTTGTCCTTTTATAGATATTTTTTGTAAATCTATTGAAAATTAAAAAAATGAACTAGGTTTACATTGCTTTTTGGAGGAAGCCCAACCCTCGATTTCCTCCCTGATGTACTAAGAAGGCTTAAATTGTTCACATTGAGGTTGCGATCGTTTGTTCATTTTGGAAGATCAATGTACTAGATGTAGGTATTGACAAAGAAATCTATCATTATTTACTCATCCTCATGTCTTTAAAACCTGTAAATGATTCTTTCTTCTTTGCCACAAGACAAAATATATTTTGACAAATTTTTGGTTTTAATTCGTGTCTGTACAATAGAAGTCAATGGGGGTAAATGTTGTTTGGTTACCGACGTCCTTCAGATTACCTTTTGTGTTCTACAGAAGAAATAAAGTCAGACAGGTTTCACATGATATATTATTTGCTGCATAAATTGCGTGTCTATACAAAAATTTACAGAATTCAAGTTTCCTTTTTAGGGGAGAATATACTGACCACGTAAATGTGTCACTTCTCTTAAACTCTGTGAATGTGTGCACACAAATGTCAATGTGGATTAGTTTGAGAACCATACACATTTACACGTTTTTGTACTGAAGGACAATTCAGACAATGGCAATATGAGCTTTTAAAAAATAATTTAAAAAAATGATTATTATGATGTGTAAACCTGATTATGATGTATTAGACACCGCTCTTATATTATGATATAATGTCATATGCAATATTGCTGTTTTCCCTTTGTTGTCTCTTAGGCCAGATTTGCATTTTTTATAAACTTTTCTAATATTACATGTACTTGATTCATGTTTTATCTATAAGCAACATCTACTTACTATAGGTTAATGGTAAGGATTAGGAATCGTTTTAGGTTCATTTGAGTATAACTATAGCCTAGTTATTGCTATAGTAATTACATGTAATGTGTATTAAAGAAGCTGTAAAATAAAGTGTTACCCAACCTAAAAGTTTATAGCTTTACAACACTACGTATATTAAAACTCACATAAATATAATTTGTTTGCTTGCGGTAAATTGAGTTTAATGTTTTAATTTAATTTTAATGTTCATAATTTTATCCTTCTAGCTCTTTACAGGATTTCTACATGAGAATATCTGTCTATATGGTGACAGCTTTGAGCCGGAAAATGTTCTCGTGCATTTACACAGAGGATTTACCACTTCCTCTTTACACTTTTTGGATTTCTGGTAAGGTGAAAATCTCTCTGTTATAGAACAGAGAACTCTGTAATATGAAGTGAAATGGTCCTCGCTGGTCTGACAGGAGATAAAGCATAGTTACAAGAAGAACTGAACTGTATTGGATCGACCTCATTTTTGAGGGCTTGGATACATTGATCAAGTACAAATAGGTGCGTACTGTTTCAAAGCAAAAATGGAGATTCCAGGTAATACCTGCGTGGTCAACGACAAAATGGTACCCTTCGCCACACTTTACATCATCATCTTTCTGATTGGCGTGGCAACTAGCCTGGTGGCACTATGGGCCTTCACCACCAGCCAAAGTGCTAAAAAGTGCATCAACGTTTACCTGATCAACCTTCTAACGTCTGACTTTCTCCTAATGCTGGCCCTTCCCGTCAAGATCGCAAAGGATCTGGGCATCGAGTCGAAAAGTTTGACCATCTTCCACTGCCAAGTGAGCGGGCCGCTTATCTACATCAACTTGTACGCTTCTATCATCTTTTTGTCATTTGTCAGCGTTCAGCGGTATCTCCAGATAACCCGCAGCTCAAAACTTCTCCGACTGCAGGAGGTGGGCTTCGCGGTGTTGATGTCAGGAGTGGTCTGGTTCCTCGTGCTCTTCATAAATGTCCCTAACATGGCTATAACCATCAAAGCCAACATTACAGAAAAACATGGGCTGACCTGTTCTGATTTAAAAACTGATATAGGGAAGAACTGGCATGCATTGTCCGTCTTCCTGGGGACAGCCATCTTTTTCAACGCCTCTGCGGCCGTGCTTCTGTCCAACGGCCTGGTGTTGAAACGGCTCTGGGGTCGACGTGAATCTGACCCGGAGGACCAAGCAAGCACCCATCACGCCTTTAGAAACATCGCACTGGTGACCTTGGCGTACGTGATAAGCTTCGTGCCGTACCATGCGGTGCGGATGCCGTACACTTTTACACAGATAAATGTGATCAACGATTGTGGATTGAAGAAGAGTCTGTTCTTGGCTAAGGAGTCCACTCTGTTTCTCGCCATCTTGCACATGTGCTTTGATCCGCTCCTGTATTTCTTCATTTGTAACGCATTTAGAGATCAGATCACAAAAACCTTCTCAAGGAGACGTAGTGTTCCAGAAGCTAACCAAGAATACATTTTTGAATTAAAGTATTAAGGGAAGGAAAATTTTGGACCAAGTATTAAAGAAATATCTTTCTTTAATTAGATATAAGAGATGGATTTTTCTGGAGAAACTATGGAATTGGTAACGCGTGTATCAAAAGTGAGAAATTAGAAAAGAATAAGGGAAGGAGCATGTAGCCTATAAAAGACTATAATCACTGTAACACTTGATCAAATTGTGCATTTATGTGGGAAACATGTTAACTGAGAGGACATGATCAGAAAAAAGCTTTGGTCACAGTGCAAAAGAAAACATTAAACACAGGCATAAAATGACAACAAATGCATAAACTGCTATGAGTTGAATTTGATTTATCCGTCTTTAAGCAAGGACTACTGCATTAATGTTATATCACCTAATTAATATTCATGAGTCATTCTAGCATAAGGCTACAGAAGATGGATCGTATAATGTTGCTCAGACGTGGTTGTATAGTTATTTACTGTAGTTACATTTTATTTATGTATGAAACAAGTAAAGAGTTGAAATGTATTTGTGTAAATTTTACAATTTAAATTTAAATTGCATTTAATTTTAAAACATTATACTGTTTACCACAGTTATTTCAGTGTTATTTTTATGAATTTCTGTTTAATTAATAACCATTTTAGTTGGTATTGGCTTGCTTCGTTATTTCCAGAAATTAGTGAATAAGAGGTCATTTGTGCTTTTATGGGGTCACAAACTCTCTGTGAGTCACAATCTGTGATGCTATGACTGTTTGGCTCTTCGAAATCCACTGGTTACTATTCATCACCATGTCTACACCTCAGTCACTGTCTGCTGCGCTAGGAAATTATTTCTCATGTCATAACTTGGATTTTCCCTTTGAATAATTTATATTTTCAAAAGCAGATCATTGTTATAATATGTATGTTGAGCTATTTCACTAGATTTGCTTCTTCTTTGTATCCATTTTCACACTGTAATTAAAAGTTAGGACACGTTGTTTTAAACTTAACCATTTCTGAAACAATGGTGGGATATTTCTGTATACTTTTGTCATTGCCCTACAGTATTTTAAATACAGATATGTGGTGAAATTCATTTGTGACATATATTTCCATTTCTTTAACATAATATACATTTATTTCCTCAAACCTTTCTAAACTGTACACATTTGAATAGTACATTTTTGTTTTCAACATACAATATAAACAATTATATTCAAGCATATAAAGCCTTGCTTTACCTACCGATGCTGCGTTGTTTTATTATTAGAAGCTTGACACAATATTCAAACGTCACGCTACTTTACGCACAATAAACTCCATCTTAAAAATTAGAGCAGTGAAATTGCTTTTCTGAATGCAGAGAGTCAAACCAGTAACCAATCGCATTTAAGGTCACATCCCCTTACCGCTGGTGCGAGAAATTCAACCCTGTAACCTGGAGACGCAGTACAGTGAAAGCCATCCGGTGTAACTCTATCCAGAGGAGACATTTCCAGGAACAGTCTTACTCTCCCAACATGTCCTATACAACCTTATGCATCATTTTAAAATATCTGTGTTTTCAGCATTGAAGAGAATTGCACAATTGCACAATGCGTTTTATCACACTGGATAACCGGAAGATTGCCGTTTTGTGCGTAAACGTTTGGCCATCTGTTAGAGACCAAGGAGGTTTTTAGGGGCTCTCGTTGCCCTGTCAAACATAATGTCTAGTAGACAAAAGAAAATAATTTTCTCTGTGGCTGGTGTTCTTTGCTTTGGCTGTGTGCTGGTTGTGGCCGCTGCGATGGGAACTCAGTTTTGGATAAAGGCAACTGTTCTGTGCAAAACGGGCGCACAGATCGTCAATGCAACGGGACCGGAGCTGGAGAAATTCATCGGAAGGGCGACCTACGGACTCTTCCATGGCCATGGGATGAAACAGTGCGGTCTGGGTGACAGACCCTTTTATTTCTCTTGTGAGTAGCATTTTACAAAGGTGTTAAATACAAGACGAATATACATATTTCATGTATTATTCAAACCAAATTATTAAGTGGCCTACTAAAATGCAAAACCATCTGCATTTATTTTAAAGATTCAAAAACACAAAGAAAACATTTTACAAACAACCTTACATTTTTCACTTGTTTCAAATGCTATAATAGTGGGCTACATCATTGTTTAATATGAAGAATAAACGTGTTAGTACACTTTTATGTTTTAAATCTTAAACATGGCACAATTTTGTTACGAATAGCCCATACTCTCTCTTGAAAAAATCACATTGAGACCAACCTCCCAAATACTTTTTAAAATCAATGTTATGACAATTTTGAATTTCTTGTGTAGTCTGTTAAAAGGGTTTGCTATCAATTGTATTTTTACACAGTCTGTTGTATGTTGATTTAGGATGGAGTTGTTAGTGGGGTAGTGTGATTCCATGTCCTTTGAATATTATGACAGCTTCAAAAACATTTTTCACTAATGAGGACTGAAAGTGGGCCAGATATTAGAGCTGCACATTTTAGAAAACAAAGGAATATTGTCATCCTCAATCCGTTTGCACTCACAAAGTATGCCTGAAAATTGAGGTCAAAGATAAACACAGATTATTCTTTCAGACATGCAGTTGAAGTGTGCACTGTAAAAGCTGTAATTTTGCAGCAGGTTTGCAAGTATTTACTGTAGATTTCATTTACAATTTTGTTTTAAACATGAACTTACCTATGTCTTATATTTTCTTTCATGAAATAAGACTTAATATCTTAGTTCACTTTTCTTGCAAATATATGTAAAAATATCGTCATTTTAGAAGCTTTAAATCTTTTTACTAGAAAACTAGACAAAAGAAGAATGTTAATTTTTGCAGTGTTGCTGTGCTAATGCCAATGATGTGACCAGTCTCTTCTTGCTCCTTTTGACTCTCAATAGTCAAAATGTTTTAATTCTGGTTAGAGTCAAGTTTAAATCCAACTGAAAAACAATACTAATAGAAATTAAAACTACAGTAAGTTACTGATAAAACTATAGCAAACATTTACGGTGTAAATCTCTGCATTAATTGGCAATAAAGCGGTCAATGAGAAATATGCTTTAAATGTGAACTTTGATAACATTTTTAATGATACCATCTTTCTCCTGTACTGCGAATGCTGATTCTCAGTTTCCAGAAGTTTAAAAAAGTGAATTGAGTAATATTGCAATTAATCATTTAATTTAAATTTGTTGTGTTGCTCCGTGAATCTCTTTCTCTCTATAAAGTTTTTCCAGACCTGACAGGTGTGATTCCAGCCAGTCTACACGTAAGCGTGATCCTTTTCTGCTCAGTGCACATCTTGTTCTCCTCCATATCCTCTACGTTCTTCTTTTACAATGCGTTTGGAAGCCCGTACGAGACATTGCACGGACCGCTGGGACTCTACCTCTGGAACATGATAAGCTGTAAGTCAAACACAAATTCGCATCATAATACGTTATTTCATATAAGATTGCACTCATTCCTCTATTATTATTATTTCATTTATTTTAAAATAGTAGTTAGTCGTTACAATTGTGAAATATCACAAATTGTGTTTGCAAGATATGTAGTGACTAAACATCAAAACTTCAAAACGTTCAAATCAAACAAATGTTCTCACCATGCCTTTAAAGTCTCTTACATTCTTGAATCCTGAGGAAGAATTTAGTTTCTGAATGTGATAAAACTTTCACATTGACACAAACCGCAGAGTCTTTATTATACAGTAAAGATGAACCTCTACAATAACGCACTGTTTCTAAGCGAGAAATGAAGCTCAGCTATCCTGGGACCAGAGAATTGTGTGATAAATAAATAAAGTGATGGAAATAAATGCGCTTGGTGCAACTAGCCAGATTTCCACTCTATCTCTAGTGTCAGTGTCTCTGTTGTTTATGTACTGATAAAGGATGGCACTTTAATAGGCCATTTGACCTGTCCACACAATAGAACCATTAAAGACACAAGACAAAAATTCATGCAGTATCACTTGCAGTTCATGTTATATGTGACCCTGGACCATCATCTGAAAGCTGAATGCTTTCCACCACAATATTTAGCCGAGATACAACTATTTGAAAATCTGGAATCTGAGCGTGCAAAAGAATCAAAATATTGAGAAAATCGCCTTTAAAGTTGTCCATCACTGGTGCTGTAGAAGGCCGCAGCTCTGAAGAAACAGGATTGTTTTAATGCTCTTTTACCACTCTAATTGCGTTGTGAAGGAACCACAAATGTGAAATTCTGAGCTTCACAGAGATGCCTAACTTAAGTGGGTTATTCCCAAAGAACCTGCAGCAGCGAGCAAAGTTTGTCGTCCTGTTTCAAGCCATTTTAGTTTGTGATTTTGCTGAATCCACTCACAAAAATAAGTTCACGGTGAAATTTAAAGAACAGTTTCATGGAACCTGATCTTTATTTACAACCTAATGATCATTTTGACCAATACATTGTTTTGGCATTGAATGGCTATTGCCAAAAACATACTTGTGCAACTCACATTATGTCTTGTTTTGTGTATAACTTACTGTTATGAAAAGTGTGCTTATGAAACGTGAAACTTTTTTGATCAATTACTCCTGTTCTTGATATATTCATCTTAATAGAAAGTAATACACTAAATAATCAAAAAATGAATACCAAACAATAAGGTTATGTAGTGAAATAATGCGTTATATTGTCAGTTCCTAAAAAATAGAAGCCATTGTTTAAAGTGATGGCAGCTAAGGGGCATTGTTGGACACGACGATAAGTGTCATTTCTTTAAAAGAGGGATGTGATAGAAGCAATAATAAACAAAGGTTACTTATGGGCTATACAGTGAGAACAGCAAGTCACAACCGCCTCAAAATATCAGCTTATCCCCTTCTGTTCTGACCAGGTTTCTGCAGCTGTTTGGTCCTCATCCTCTTCGCCTCCGAGGTCAAGTTCCACCACCTCACCGAGACCGTCACCAACTTCAATGAGGGCAGCTTTGCCTACAAGATGCAAAGCGAATTGTACGACAGGTCCTTCTGGCTCATCTTTCTCACCTTCCTCACGCACAGCCTTAACATTTTGCTCATCCGCCTGGCGGGGATCCAATTCCCCTTTCAGGAGGCCAAAGAGTCCGAAGCTACCACGGGACCTTCAGATCTCATGTATTGACCGGCCCTTTGTTCTGCTTCCTCCCCTGCACACGACATCCTACCGCAGTGACAAAGACGTCTCAATAGGAGTCTTACGTACGTCAGTGTCACTTGTGCTGTTGTGTTTATATGTGAATTGGCAAGGCACATATGAGACTCTTATTATGCTGTGTCTTTCCCCCATTCACACCACACGAATGAACTTGGAGATGTGTGAGGGAACACAGTGGGGACTCTGTCAATCACTCGAACAATTAAGGGCCACAATGACAAATGGCTGTTGAAAACACTGTCTAGTTTCCAGTCTCACTGGGACAATACAGATTTTTTCCGTTTGTACATTTTATAATCCAGTTGTGAGACAAAGAGAAGTAACTGTTGGCCATTATACAGTGGCACTTAAAAATGTATGAATGTCACAGCGAGATCAAAACAAGTGGCATAAAATATCGAAGAAGTGTACACGGTTTTAATAATGTTACAGATCAAAATGAAGATAAAATGCATTTCGATGTCTCAGGATGTCAAATATTGATGTTCATTATTTTGCAAAAATTGCCAGAAACCGAAAAGTTAGTCCTGAAAAGTTGTGTTGACAGGTGACACTTTGATGTGGTTTGATATTGTTATTCTAATGACATTCATACGTTTATAAAGTGGCTTGATTTTTTAAATATGTTAAGGGCCTCTAATATTCATATTTCAGTAAAAAACTGACTAAGAAACTTTAAACTTCTAACTTTTTTATATCCTAGAGTATATATTGTACAACCAACCAAGGCTCTAGTATTAGACGGACGTAACACAGACCTAAATAATAAACTTTAATATGTATCTGTAAACACATCCCCGACAGTGATCAGCTTAAGCCAGGACTTGGTTAAATAAGGATATTAAAGTCCTTTTTAAAGGCATACTTTGCAAAAAAATTATTTTTGCATCCTGAGACAAAACAATCAAATCTATTTTAAGATATGTCAGTGTAAGTTGTTTTCGATATAGACACTTCTAACATTTGGGTAAGTCTGTGACTGTCTTGAAGGGATACTTCACCCAAAAATGAAAATTCTGTCATCATTTATTCACCTTCGAGTTATTCCAAATGTGAATAAAATTCTTTGTTCTGGTGAACGCAGAGAAATATATTTGGAAGAATGCTTGTAACAAAACAGATCTGACTCCCATAGTTGAAAGTAAACAATGGTAATCAAAAGTGCGCCAGAACTGTTTGCTGTCCATCATTCTTCAAAATGTCTTCTTTTGTGTTCAACAGTACTTTTTCCTACTATGAGAGTCAATGGGGGTTGAGATCTGTTTGGTTATGAACATTCTTCCAAATATCTTTCTCTGTGTTCATCAGAACGAAGAAATGTATACACATTTGGAACAACTCGAAGGCGAATAAATTATGACAGAATTTTCATTTTTGAGTATCACTTTAAGCCCGTCTGAAAACCGCCCACTAACTTTTGATAATGTTTCGATGTCTTTGTTTTCATAGATGGTTTGCATTTGTGTTATTTGTGTTTAAACTTGCACTCAGTTTGTGCCAAAGGCTGTGTTTTAGAATAAAATGCACATTGTTGATAAATACTTGTTTTAATTAATAGTTGTGGAATTAAACAGTTGTTAGTATGGAAACAATTTATAGTTTCTTTGATGTCATTATGAATTTAAATAAAAAAACAATTAAAGAGGCCAATTATTATGTAACATAAATATTTATTGATCTGACTAAAACCAATATCGCTTTGGTACCCGTAAGTCGCTTTGGATAAAAGCGTCTGCCAAATGACTAAATGTAAATGTAAATGCAATATAGTTTAATGATTGATTCTGATAGTTTATTAAATAGATGGCAGTACAATACAAAGTCTGCAAAGTTTACCAACAAGGATTATATTTGAAATGTTAAAGCTTCTGGTGTGAATATAACTTGTAAGGGGAGGAAAGCAGCTCTCATCACTTAAGCTGTCATTAAGCCAATGCTTTGTAACCATCGCATTTAAACCAACAAAAAGAAACAAGCTACTCCACCTGCTGCCAGGAAACTGTAAAATGAATGGAGTCTGCCTGTCATGTTGTTCAATTGAAAGTTTATTTCTACCCTGTGTGAATATAGAGTGTCAGGTATATAAGTAATGTCTCATGATCTTGTTAACAATGAAGGTTTGACCAGTAGATGTTTCACTATAAAGCTTGTCTGATACAACTGAACAAAATTCAAGGTAGGCTAAACATTATGACATTGTTGGGTCTATGAATTGCTTTAATGGCAGGAGAAGTATTGCTGTGTAAGGGTGTAACAGATTGCAGGTGTGTTTCTGGATTTATGTTCAGTAAATATCAAACTTTTCCTCCGAATAGTAAAATTAATTTACATTTATTTTGAAACACAGAAATTAAATGTTTAGTGATTCTGAATAATTTATTCATGTAATAAAAAAAATGTAAACTATTGAATTTGCTGAACAAATGCAGCCCTATTTCAGCAGCTTTCCCTTTTGGGCTTCTTTTAACTGTTGGGTGTGTTTTTTGAGATTAATGTGGATGGATTTTTTTCGTTAGCGGCCATTTTTAAGGTAAAATTAAATATATAAATGAATAGTTTCTTTATGAAAACGCGTGTTTATGGTTACTACAGTGGTTTTCAAGAAGAAAGTATAATGTAAATGCACGAAAGTGCCTGTAAAATATTTTTTAAATATTATGGAGTGGCATATTTAGATTTTTGGTATTTGGGTTAGGTTCGCTGGGATAATTTTGATGGGCTAGCTATGCTCGGTTGTACGAAAATAAGTTATTTCTTTCATTAAACCTTTTGTTGTCTTGTGATGTGATTGAGTTCTCTGTTAGCTTTTATATATAGAGTTAACTCTAGATTTATATTAGCATTTATCCAGAGATTGCAAGAATTATGAAATAATTGCATTATTTGCGTCCATGTTTAAAATGTATCAGTAGAGGGCACTGTAACCAAAAGTTAATGATTTATAAATAATAAATATACCGTGTAGGAGAACTGCTTAAGCTTTTATAACTCAATCTAAAACGTTACATTTTATGAATATGAATTTACCCCAAATGTACTTTAGGCTATTTATGTATATACTTTCTTAAAGGCAAAGATACTTTAAATGCATTCGAAGGTTCCAGGCTTTCTTTTAATGGCTTGAAGAAACGTTTTCCTCTACAAAGAATCTTGTGAACAAGAGAAAGCTGTTGGTTGTTTGTGTGGAAGTTCTTTGTAGAACCACAGCCTGACGTTTTACATTTTAGAAAAATGCATTTTTTAGAACAGTAAAAAAGTTGATAAAATATAAAAGAGTTTTTTTTTAAAATAGCCTACTAAATGATTTTTAAAACATCGGTAATACGGTTATATATGAAATTTGACAATTACCCATGTTCAGGATTGAAACCCTTACCACATAAATGCACCTATGCCTTAAGAAGTAATAATATATTCTAATAAATGTGAATCTGTATATTGAATTATTTTCTTACTTATTCAACTGTTTTATTATTTTCCTCGTGTCCGCTACAGTACAGGTTCTTATTCATACCAGCGTCTCCTAATGATTAAAACTTCAATGCCTTGCCATTGCAGGGGGGTGTTCACAAAGCGATCATTTCATACTCTAAACCAACTAGACTGGAAAGCGCACTGGTATTTTCTAAACGGCACACGGGGTTAAAGTAACAACTTCAGTAGACATAACGAAATAGTTTCTCATGTACACAAGTATAGGCCAACAATATAGCGCTGAACGCGTGTGCGCGTCTTCTCTGTGCGCAACCGGCGCGACACCGCGCTTCTCTCAATACATCCTATTGTTTTGTGTAGCTTGGGGAGCTGTAGGGTCGCTAGCCTTGTAATCCTATTGAAAACTCCGATGTGATGTTTCCTGTAACCCGTAGATGGACGGCAGTGTTGACAACACTGAGAGAGCTTGCGGTGAACTAGAAGAAATCCTCCAGCAGATATCTGATCTGGATAAATGGAGAGAGATCTTTAACTCCCGCGGGTACGCGCTCTGATATCTGTTGTCAGCTATTTAACCTCCACGTTTAGTAAACTTGCTGTTTTTAACCTGCAGGTTGGAATTACGAGAATGCAATGTTAAAGTAAGTCGTAACTTTCATTCCAACTTCTTATGTTTATTGTTTCTGGGATAACCTTGCGCACGGTGTTATGGAACGCCAAGAGGTAAAAAAATAGGGATTTTTAACTTGATCGACGCTGAGGGCGCATGTTGTAAACACTCATCAGCCGATCCTAAATCTAGCCTACTTTGCGTCGCCTGTGTCAATGTCTGATTGTGTTAAGTCTGATATTTAGTGAACTGATACTGAGTTCTCAGGTAGCTCTTTGCAACTAGCCAATCAGATTAGACCAGAAGATATGTTTATTTTGTGTCTCACTGATTCGAGGCTGAAAATTTGCACATTGTTAGTGCTATGTTTGAAAGTGAGCTTGCATGCAATAGTGCAGTGCATTTTGAACCATCATGGCGGAATTTAAGGACTCTCTGAAAACCATAAGGAACTTGAGGACCTCTTTACCAAACTACATAGAGCTTCTTCAAGAGGATGTCAAGAGACACCAGGATGTGAGTTATCTGCTGTCAACCAAAAAAAAACTGGGATTGGAACTTATTTTAGATTTGTAGTTTGATTTATTGAGTAATCTGAAGATTTGTGCAGTGAGACGAAAGTTAGATTCTTGATGATTATTCACTTTCAAGTAAGTCCAAATATGTATAATTATCTGAGAAATGTCTCAGTGGTTTTGTGTCCATCCAAGGAATACCAATGGGTTCCAAGATTGTTGGTTACCAACATTCTTCAAAATACCTTCCTTTCTTTTGGAGAAGAAAGAAAATCATACAGGTTTGAAATGGCATAAAGTTGAGTTAATGATAAAGCAGTTTTCATTTTGGATGAACTTTACCTTTAAGAAACTAGTTGAGAAAATGCCAAGATTAAAATTTTACCAATGTAAGACAGAGTACACTAAAGATGATAAATGCTTTTTTATTATTTTTTATTCAGTATAATTACAAAAGTTATATTTGTGTCAGTTTAATTGTATATTTGTGTTAGATGTGTTAACTATTATTCTAAAATGTGGAAAATAATAAATGACTAAATCATCCTCAACTTTTAAATCGGGGTTTATTTAACTTTTAAGGGTCAGATCAGACACAAGTTCCTTAGCTAACAACTTCTGTGTTTCTTTAGTTAAGTCTATTTAAGAAAGTAAGGCCATTTGTTTGTCTTAACAGGTTTTATGGTAAACAGACTGTAAGTTACCGAAACATTTTCCATATTCCATACAGGGAAATACTGAGAAAACTAAAGCTGATGAGGACAGCGATGACACTTCAAGACCTACAGCCTCAAACCACCACATCGACCCACAAAACAACCAGTTAACAGTGCCCTACTCCATACCTCAAACCCTCGCAGTGTCTCCAAGTCTGGGTGGGCAACCACTGTCACCAGAGCTCGCAGTGGTGAGTTGTGGAACATGACCCTGTCACTCGACCCAGGCTCTGTTGTCTCCCTTGTGCTGTGTGTGTATGTGCTATCTATATACAAAAGACAGAAATATAAGCTGGTGATTTATTTCTGACATGTATGTCAGAATGTATGTATACTGGTATTGTCTTGTTAAGGAGATGTGTGATCTAATTTCAAAAAATGTAATTTGGCTGGTGGACGATAAACTGTGTTAAAATTGCATAACTTGAATTAAGGTACCAGAATATCAAAGAAGTTGTCTCCAAAACAACATACTATACACTATGCACTTAAACTATTTCGTAAGATTTTTTTTAAATTTGACAATTTTTTTTACAGTCTATATACTCTACTATCTAGTGTAATGAACGTCTCAAATGGAACATTGAAAAGCTTCAATACTCGAGTATCCCTCTAAAATAGTTTTAAAGGGGTCAAATGACTCGACTAAAACAAATAATATTGTTTTAGATGTAATGTATGTAATGTGTAAACACAATTTACGTTTAAAAAACGCTATATTTTCCACATACCGTGCATGTTTGTATCTCCTCTTTGCCCCACCTCTCTGAAACGCCCTGATATTTACTAAGCTCATCGCTCTGAAAAGCGAGGTATGCTATGATTGGCCTGTTAACCAGTAAGTAGTGATAGGCTGAACATTTACAATCCGAATTGAACATTCGGATTGTAATTTTCTGGAACAGTGTTGTAAATAAAATGCAACTATTCATTTTTAGCTGTCTCACCTTTAGCAGGGCAAACAAAGAGACTTACTTTTCGCAACGAAACACACAGCGAGTCCGCGACATGGCTGCAACGGTGACGATACAATGAGATTTACAAATACGCTCACCTCACTTGCGTTTACGTTTTGGGCGCTCTCAGGCCGGATCATGATACGAAGTGACGTACATTCGCCAGGGTGTGGTAACACGAGGCGTTTCAGGCACGTCTGGTTGAGCATTCGCTTTAAGATAGAATGCATCTTTTGTTCCGACACTTTAATTTTAGCAATTTAACGTGTCTAATACATGCATGGGCAACGTATAACACACCAAACACACAGAAAAACACGTATTCGCAACATATGATCACTTTAATATTTTGTATAGTATAAATAGTAATGCTTAAAATAAATGGATCTGAATGTTTGATCTCAAATTGTGATGTAATTCAGGGTTTTTTGACATTTTTCATTTTGGTGATCATTCATGCAGAGTTTAAGAAAGATCTTGTTCGGGAACACATTCCACATTTTCAACTATGAGTGGAAGAAAACGTTCTTTAAGTTTCGGGAGCCTTTCTCTGATATGTCATATGCACTGGAGACTGAGAAGGTGAGCATGAGTTTTTGTTATAAACCTTAATCGATTGAAACTAAGAGATTTAAATCCATGATTTTGCCATTGTGACTGAGCTATATAGGAACTGTGACAACCCTATATAGGAACCCTACACTAGTGTAGCTTTCCTATTTCCAACAATTCCACTTTTCAGAACTTTAAAGTGCTTAAAAGTAAGACACAAGTGGAATTGTAACAAAGAATGTTGACTTTACGCTTGAACATGTTAATAAAGTTACTTCCCTATTACCAGTACGGCAAGTTAAATAAGTCAAGAAGGGTTGTGTTACTTCAGTAGATCACTTATTTCTTGTCATAGAGAAGTCATGCCTCGGTATATGTCAGTCAGATTGATTACCCAATTGTCTGAGAGTTGCGTCACTGCCGCCATCTTATTACTTCTTAATGAACTTAATGTGTGGTTGGTTGTCTTAACCACAGAACAGCGCCGCATTCGTGGTCAGTTGTATACAGAATAATGATGTCGTCAATTGTACTCATGTAAAGAAGTGTGAGGCATGGAGGATTACAGTAGTCTTATGTGTGTAGTGTGAGTCGTGTTCACACACTTCTGAAAGAATAGGTCTATCAAAATATATGTATTATCAGTTATAAGAAGAGGAAAACGAACCAGTTGGCTTTTAGTGCTTATTAATGCATTTTGTTTTGCTATTTAGTTCATTATTCATTATTATTCAATATCAGTTTTTCTATTTTGTTTTTTAAATGCTTTGTTTATTGAAAAGAAAGCGGTGCATCTGCTTCTATGAACAGTCAAGTTTGACATTACAAATGTCAATTCAAGAACAGGTTGTTGTGGTCGGTGATGGCCTGTAGGCTACACTACAACCTTTCTGTTGTTTAAACTTGGCTGATACGAAGTGATATGGTACTGGAAACACCTGGAACATCGTCTGAGGTGTGCAGTTACTGAAAGTTAATGTATACCCATAGACATTTTGTTAACCAATCACATTGAAGCATGTGGTAAAATAATAAATAATCCAGGTTCAAATGAACAAATCTAGTGTACAAATATTAACTTTTGAAGATGTGCTGTTCCCAGTCACCAAAGTCTAATGGCCGTATTGGGAGTACATTGAGAAAGTAACCTTTGATATTTTTGAGGCAGATTTATGTGGTCATGGGTAAATAAAATGTTTACAAAACACATTTGACAGAGCCCACTTACAGTACAGTGTATTAAGGCTACATATTTTACATATCTGATCAAATCCGATTTATTGTTCCCTGGGAATCAGACCCAGGACCTTGGCATAGTGCAATTTTCAAGCAGTTTACCTTGAAGACCGGTTAATGTCTTTACGGGATTAATCAGATGCAAAAGTTGTGAAAATAGGAAAACTCTTGGATCAGAACTGGATCAGTCATGTTGTTTTTGCCAAGTTAAATGAAAATACTTGGAAAGTGCAAGCAGTTTGGTACACCGTGTTCCAGTAAAAGCTTTTGGATGAATCATCACATTCTGCAGAATTTGTTTTGTTTCATTGTTTTGTGGAAAAAAGTCAAAAAACCGTTTTCTCTGGCTCTTCCTTTGCAGGGGGGAACCCGTGCTATTCAGATGGTGGTTCAGGCACATGTTATTAAATACTTGCTCTTCGGACGGCAATTAAACTCAGACTGCAAAATGCAGAGGTGAACTTCTTTGCAAATGTCTTACATGTTCTGCTGACTTTGAGATATCTTAAACACAGTTAAAGGGACAGTCACCTAAAACAAAATTCTGTCGTTTACTTACCCTTACTTGCCCAAAGTGACACAAAAACATACATAAATTGAAGTAGATCAAGCTTAATAGAGGATAAAAAGAATATAAAAACACAAAAATACAATTTGCATTCAGGTACTCAGGGTTGACAGACTTCTAATTATTGTGTGAACCATCCCGTAAAGAAGTATACCACAGTGTTGTAAACTGTCTCATGTAGTATGAAGGAAGTAGGGAAAAAGGAGCAAAGAAGGGCACTGGCGACCGCACTGACTGATATCTTGTGGACAGCTGGTGAGGAGCAAACAGCAACCGTCTCTTTGGTCACATCAGAACGCTGTTTCACTCCCCACCTGGACTACAAGCTAGACAGCTTCACAGAGAGAGTACTGTATACTTCTCAGTACGCTTTGAATATACTTCTGAATCCATCAAATACTTTGATATGAAAAATGTATATTTATTTCATTTCACAGTTACAACTTTTCACCTTTAATAAGAAAGAAGACGTTAGAGCATTTATATACGAACATATGCAGAGTGTGGGTTTATTTTATCTTTATATTCAAAATGATTAATAAAAAGACACACATTGGAACATATTGCAATTAACAATGTTCCCTAATGTGTAAAGTTTAAGGAAGAAGGAAGTCATGGAGTCATCCTTTTTCTGTATAGCCTCATCTTCTCCAGATCCATTGACAGGTAGGTTTAAAATGTTCTATATCATGTACACTATATTCTATATATGAATCCATATAAGTAAATAATTTGCACAAACAGCAAACACTTGGATTGGATTGTTTTTAGGATACGTGAAGACTTTGATTTTACCACCTCGCATCTTTTGCATTTGAGCTTGGGGAACTTTGTGTGTCGACAGGTAAGGAAGGTTTCTTGGCTTGTTTATACTACAGTGCCATGAAAAGTAAACATCCCGTTCCTATTCACATAGGAAGTAAATAGATTTTAAACTTTATTTTATTTTGTTATTAAATAAATGGCTTTTACGAAAGTATTGCTTTTATTTAAATTATCATCTAAATTCATTAGAATTAACCACCTTGTAAAATAGTTACCGAACAAAGTCTTGTGATATCGAATTGGAAAAGAGGGGTCGAATCCAATTCTGTGGTGTAAATAAAAGTGCAGACCATTGCTTTTAAATAGATATTTAGCAGGGATGACTATTCCCAGATGTGTACAGCTGAACAATTTCTCCAAAGATACTACAGCACCTCATTCAGGACATTCCAAACATCAAAAACGAAAACTTTAAACTGTAGACATGTCTGCATCAGGGCCACTGAGAGAGAGACAACGGAAGTTACGATTTTCAAGTGTCACGTGATTCATGGAGCCTTCAGATAGTTCCAGGAATTCGTTTTTCTTTTTTCTTTTATGAAACGAATATTTCATACGTGATATACAGTAAAGGCAGTCATCACTGTTCTTACAGTAAAACCTGGTGGTGACTGTGTCATTGTGTTGGGAGACACAAAAAAACATGCTGGGTAATTTTCAATCCAGCGTTGGTTGAAAAGGGACAAATTATACTGTTGGGTTATGAATCAACATATGCTGGGTTGTTTTAACCCAAAATGCATGTTTGTTTTGTCAAACATAAAATATTTCTGGGTTAATTTAACCCAAAAGTTGGGTTCGTCCCAATTTGCTCCCCGAGGACCTGAATTTGTGCTATATACCTTCCTAAAAGAGAATGTCCGACCAGTCTGTGCATAATGTGAAATTAGGCCAACATTATGCAAAATAGGCATTCATACACAGTATCACGAAGGGGCAAATAAGTGGTCCATGCACTGTAATATTTGATTTTCTATCCGTCTCACTTTATATTAGGCTCTATTAAACCTGCTGTTGACAGGGCGGGCCAGCCCTAATGTCTTCAATGGGACGTTACACAACGATGAGCAAGGCAAACCTCTCGCTCACCCGCTCCACGGGGTCCTGACCCGCAGTGATGTCGGATATCTCCTTTGGAACAGAGAAGAAGCCCAGCATGCAAAGCTGCCCCAGGTAAAGATTGTATCTACTTAGTGTCAGAGTAATGAATTGATTTGGAAATTTGACCTTGTGGTTTTAAGACCATATAAATGTGACTTTGATCTGATTTATTACTCAGTCAGGGTCTGGATCCAAGTCTCGGCTTAAAATCTCCGACCAGACTGCAGTCGGTGTAAGAATGTATTGAGTTGTGAACACGTGCACATTAAGACCAATATTTTCTCTAAGGTGGGCAGCATGTTGAGAACACCCAAGCTGCCTATCTGGGTGTGCAACATCAATGGCACCTACAGCGTTCTGTTCAGTCCAAACCGCTCGCTGCTCTCTGATTGGAGGATGGAGCACCTCTTCCATCTTTCCTTCTGCAATGGCCAACCCACACAGAGCCAAACTGCAATGCTCACCATAGGTACAGTCATTATCAACTGGTGACCTCCCACCTTTTATTACAGTTTAATTGTATTGTTTTGCTCTTCTGTATTTCAGATACACACTCCCATCACTGGGAAGCAAAAAATAATGACATTCAGGGAGAGCCAGAAAAAAAGTTTCCATCTGTGGAGATGACCATTAGGACCAAATGGGAGGGAGCCGTTATTGACTGGAATGGGACTGTGCCTTTTTTCTAAAGTCTACAACAAACAAAGTCTCTTTGAAAGATTGTCAGCAATATAGTAAAATCTGGTTTACAAATGTATCCTAGTTGGCTTTTTTACTGGTGCCTATTTCACATATTCCTTTGTTTTTGTTTTTATTTTTTGTTTGTTGGAATCGTATCAGGTTTAAGTTGCTGTTTTGTTGACTGATATCAAGTCACAGGTCTTAATCTTGCAGTCCCAAATTAAGTAAAGATGGAAAAGTCTCAAGTTGCAGGGTTTAATCAAATTAAGCAAGTTTATAATTCAAAGCCTCACAGTCTTAACATTAATAAATCATTTAGTTTTTTATATCTCTTATAACTTTAGAATTTAATTAAATGCTGTTAATATGATATAGTACAAACAAATTTTCTAAAATGAATTACTGTAGTAAAGTATGGAAGATTTCATTGTTCCTAAATGTATTTTAGTTTCTATTTTTAAGCCACAATCAAGCTAAGGGTACATGCACATAAGCGTACGTAAAAAAAACTGCATTTTCACCAGGTGGCCAATTCCAGCTTTATGGGTGTGAAATGTAAATTCTTAGATAATGTATTTATTACCAATATATTGAATCATTGGTTTTTATTTGACTGAACCCCTGATGATATAGCACAGACATCCGAGAAATATCGGTCTATACACGTTTTCTATTTTAAAAGAGTGAAAAATTCATGCGTATGGATGTGACAAAAAAGAGACGACATACTTTGTAGTACCCAACAAATAGAGGGGAAGGGATGACTATGAAATAGTTATTCTATTTTAATTTTCAAGTGCACATTTATGAGGAATATGGACGTTATGGATGTGACAATTCCCTTACCTGACTATATGGAGTATGTATGGAAAACTACGCTTTTAAAAACAAATGCTTTAAACACTTTGAGAGAGACTTATGGTAGCAAATATTGACATCTGATTTATTAGTATGGTGAAAACCTTTGGTAAAAGCTTTCATCTTAAAGTTGACATTAACATGGAAATGCCCATCAGAAATTGCAATACTGATATTATATTTTTAAATGAATTCTCAAAATGTTTTGTGATGTTTTTCATGTCATTTATTATCAAAAGCTAAATTGACATACTAGGATATACACATTTATGACTGATTTATAGCGCATTATAGAAAATAAATCATAAAAAGAAATCATATACTGAGTTTAGGATGAATAAATACAACTTTACTAATAAGACCGCTTAAAACCGTGTCCTTTGGAAACATTTGGACTTTTTTAGTTAGCAATTTCCTGTTATATTCTGACAGAATACAGATCAACAGTGCTATATTTTTTATGAACGGCTCTTTTTAAATACATATTGATATGTCAGTTGAGAATTGTAATTACATCTCATGTATTACCTTTGCAAACCTTCAAATCTGTTCTGTATTTTGGAGGAGTAAAACTTTGAACTACAAGAGCCAGATAGGAAAAAATATTTCTCAAATCAATTCAAATTTCCCATATAAATCAGTGTTTCCTCAATGACTTAACATAACAGATGTCAATTACATTACACTAATCTCTGTGTTAATGGATTAGTAACACAACACTTGAAGTGTTGACTGGAATGTATGGATTTGCCAGTTACTACCATTTGGCAACAACAACAAGAAAACTTTATAACATATTCGATGATAATATAAAGAAAGACCCCAACGATATAGTACATGTAAATACATTTGTTTTCCACACAACGATAATAAAATAACAGAAAGAGGCGTCAAGCTCCCACCACAATCCAGACATAATCCACATGTTTTTATGAATGACTGCCAAGAATTTCCTCCAAGTTGATATCTTTCATCCAGTCATCATTGCCTGAACCTGATTTAAGCAGGGAGTCTATGAAATCGGAATCGGCATTGATCCCTGGTACCGTGTTATCGTCCTCCTGTAAGAAGTCGAAGGTAATACGTCCCGCCCGGTTGTTCTGATACGTTCCCGGGCTTTGGTTCATCCCTCCAAATACGGGCGAGCATCTGTGCTGTTCGGGGGTGGATTGGCTCAGGCACGTCACCCCGGGTAATGGAGGTATCCTGGGGTGACAGGACCTGGGGGCAGTACCTCTGACCGCGGGGTTTATGGGTAGGAGGTTCGAGTGAGGTGCCACCTGATTGGGTGGACCAACAGCCCTTGGGGGAATGCGAGCATCACTTTGGGGCACCGCTGTGTTGGGAACACCCTGTTTGGGATTAGCTGCCCAGCTCATCCTGTTGGTGTTGGTGGTTATGTCACCCAGTCTTTGCCCAAGTATGGCATCTTGACCCACACTGGTCCGTACATGCTGATTGCTCGACTGAAAACTGGCCCTCTGATTGTTCGTGCCGTGGAACTGTGATTTGTTTTGCTGAAGCCCCATACGGATCAGGCTGTTGGGTTGCTGTCGTAGCTGGCTGGCGCAAGCTTGTGCAACCGTGGATACGGAATTAGATTCTTGTCCGATGGGAAACCTTCGCTCTCCTGAGCTGGGCACCATATTGGTAGCCTGTCCTCCATTGGGCAGGTGGCATGACAAAGACTGGATGTTATTTTGGTCTGACCCGTTGCCTGTAGTTGGGAAAGAGGTCATACATGTGTAAAAAGGTTTTGGGTGATTTAAATACTGTCACAATTTACATTTAAATTACAATATAAATACAATTTCAACAAGGCTGTTTTTAAAACCTGATATATTTAAAAGGTCCAAACCGTTGTTTTATTTAGTTTACAATAAATTATGTTTTAACTTAGGAACTTAATGCTTAACTTAATGGTGCCTAAATATGTGATTTGAATTATCCTTATGCGCATTTACTAGCAGGAAATCTCACATGAGAGCACTCCGTTTCTACTTTAAACATGGCAATCCTTTTATGACTATTTTTTATTTTTGGGTGACTAATCCCATTCATTTAACAAACTGTGTCATCATTAACATCATGACATTTAAAACATCAATGTGACTTATACAGTAGAACAGAGGATGTACGTTTGAGGTTTAACAGGACAAACTCGTAATTACGACTTCATAACTAGAAAAGATGAAAGTAAAGTCTAGTCCATTATAAATCTACAGTAATACCCTATTGAAAACAAATATACTGTACTAAAAGCAACTGATTTTGTACTTAATGCACTTAAGTTGTGCTGCAGTAGTGCTGAGGTCCAATTAAAGATACATCATTTATATCAGTAAGTCTTGAGCGATCTATCAGTAAATATGTTATAACATTTAAACTATCCTTTGTTTGAAAGAAATCTTTTTTAAATATTGCTTTTTTACAAGGGTATCAAGACTCATAAAGAATTGGACCATCCTTTACTTGTAATTATTAATTAATTGTATTTCATTTCTAGTTTCTATGAAAATACAAATATAATTCTCACCTGAGTATAAACCTGGCTGTTGTGTTACCACTCCATTGCATGGTTGTTTGTAGTCTGGTGGGGGTCTTGTAAGGTGACGACTAAATTGATCCTGGGTACTCAGTTTCTCCTGAAACATTTACAGCAAAAGAACATAATTTAGTCAAATAAATAAATATGTAAATTTTACTCTTGATCAAGAAGTCAAAATCCATTCATAGACCGCTGTGCGGAAGGCTGGGGCTAGTTGACACGAATGCAAGATTTAAAAAGATAGTTCATCCTAGAACTCAAATTAGTTGTTTAATTACTCGCCTTCGGGCCATCCGAGGTGTAGGTGATAGTTTTCTTGAACAATAAAGAAGATTTTAAGGTAAATCTGCAGTCCTCTGTGCTTCGCGATCGATTATCTTGAAATGTCAATATGTCACCAGGAGCCGCGGGGATCACGCTTGTGTTGGATATATGTGCTTTTAGAGCTCTTGACCCTGTGGATCCCATTTACATCCATTGTATGAAGCACAGACAGTTGCGGATTCACCTAAAAAATGTCTTCATTGTTCTACTCTAGAAAAAATGTCACCTACATCTCGTATGGCCTTAGGTTGAGTAAGTAAACAAAACAATTTAATTCTAGGATGAACTGTAATGACTCGGCCACAATACCAATAAAAACATGAAATGATGAGGCAGAGTCATGGCAAAGCCTTAAGTTCTGTGTGGAGAGAGACATATTATTGTTAGAATGACGTAATATGCGCTCTCCCCAGTCTCCTCTTTGGCCCCGCCCCTCTCGTTCCTCGCTGAGCTTTCCACCTGTCTCTTATTACCCACACCTGCCCATTGTTATATTCCCTTGTTATTATCCCTATTTAGTACCCTTGTGTTTGCTGTCATGTGCGCTTGAGATATTGCTTGCATTCAAGCACGTGTCTTGGTTACCTGCTACCCTGTCTTGTTTGAGTTACATACCGTGTTGGATTCTTGCCATGTTTGGATGTCATTTCGTCACATTCATACACAGAACGAAGAGGATCCGTCTGCTAGCCCGCGTGTGGATGCGCGTAACAGGCGGTTTATAGCGTGAACTCACAGTCACAAATGCTGTGTAGGATTTCATACAACGTTTAGTATTATTATTTATGGCGGCCCTACATACTTTTACTTTTAAACGCCAAGCAGTGTTGACATCTGGGGATTCATCATTTGTGAAAACCGAGAATGAACGAACTGATGACAGTTTACAAAGAAACAGGGAATGTGAACGGACTTGTGCGAAAACAAGAATGAATATTGGCAAAACATTTTACAACAGCACAGGTGGCGTGAACTCCATGATCTGAAAGGATTGTAAACGGATGCAGACTTTTTTTAATTTCTTCTGAACAGTTAAGACATTTCAATATTTCAATAGATAACACAAAACCGTAATGCACTTGTTATGTTAACACAGACGGGTACAGTTTCATCGGTTGTTCTTTCTTTCTTTATTATGTTCATTATGACAAATGTAATTTAAGACCTGTTCGCACGGGATTAGGATTATCTAGGGACCTCGTGTGATTTAGAAATTACCCCCCGAACATCTGTATTTCATGTGGCCCAAATTAGCACAGACAAGTGAAGCCTGTGATTTACCTGAAATGTATGGACTTACATCCAGGATACGATGGCAAGGCTTTGCATATAGTATATATAGTTGTATGATGTACAATGATTTATGACCGTGGCTGTCAGCATTTGAGACCTGTGTTCGGGGATCTTTCCGTTTCGCGTTACGGGAATTTCCATGAGAAATATAAAAACTGGAGACTCCTGGTCAAAACGGCAGCGTTGGCAGGTATGACCCAGCACCCGAAATAATATCAAAACACTTCAACAAAGCCTATTTGTGTCTGTTTATCGTGTGATATCATCTGCCATATTATCTGTGATTATTATGCGCTGCTGATGTACAGAGAAGATTCTCACCGCTGCACTGTCACATGCCACGACTCAAAACTTCAGACTCATCTGCACAGTTGAGCAGTGCTGTATCACAACTAACGTAAAGAAATACCTCCACACATCACCTGCAGTTGCAATTACAAACTGAGATGGCGACAAAGAGGCCAATCCTATTGACTACCGCTTTAAGACTAAAATAAATGCTAGAGCTGACCAAACCGAAAACAACTTGTACTGACATATCAGTGTCATTGTTTTGTCTCAAAATGCACAAATGTAATGAATGTTTGTAAAAACAACTTAAATGTCCTAATTTAACCGAGGCATAGTCCTTTAAGAAATGCAGATTCTCTGAGAAATGACTTTATGACACAGCCGTGTAAAAAAATAAGAGACCATTCCAATTTTGATGTAATCAGCATTTCTAGATGTATTGTGTCCATTTCATTCCAGTGTCTGTTGAATTTCGACCAACTGACAGCATGACAAGACACGTGAAAACTAAACTGTGATTAAAATCCAGGTTATCACATAATTTTTTTTTTAAATGCATGTATTAATAGGCTATTTACAGTTGTGTTCCTTTAAAGTGAATATGAACTTATTTTCTTTGCCGTAATTGAGGTCTGAAAATATAGAGCATCTTTTCTGATATTTTTCACCTGTTTCTCCAGTTTTCATTTTCGGCAAATAAATGGAAATAGAAACAATATTTTTTTAAATGTGGGTGAAATATTATTAGTAGTTCACAGAATTAATAAAAAATTATAATTGTACCTAAACACATACCTATAAAAAGTACATCCAGAAAAGCTTACATTTTTTTTTAAATGGTCTTAAATGGTGTGTTAATTTTTCCGCATCTGTATATTTAAAATAAAGATATGTTCTTCTTTATACTGCATTATATTACACTATATTGAATTTAGTTTCAGAAAAAGTTTAGTTTTCATTAAAAAGTTCAATAGCTCTTCTTAAGATATGTGCCTATACACAAATTGTTAAAAAGAATTACAAAATGTGTGATAACCAGCCCCAGTCCCCCTGTATTATTAATCATAATACAGTCAATGGTTGCACTCACTGCATCAGCAATGCTGTGCTGTTGGGTCATTTGTCTCTGAATGTTCTGGTCCTGGCCTGGGTTCTTCTGCTGAGAACTGAGAACTGACCCTCTCTGCTGTGGGGTCTGCACTGTTATATCAACAGGACGTCCAGCCGCTGAAATACCCTACGAATAAAAAGCACAGAGTATTATTATAAATCACATTCAAACTACAACCTACGGCATTCAAGAGAACGATGCGAATGGACGATTTGTCCACTAGAGGGCACGCTTTGTTTAGGGTGCATCTGATGTTACATAGAACATGATCACATTACTTCCTGTGTGTGTGGAGAAGGGATTTTCCATAGCCTTTCCCACACTGTTGTATCACTCGGAGAAAACATGTCCATATTTAAATCCATAATGGGGTTATAATGGTACCAAGAGACTATAAATTTGTGAAATATTCTCATTACATCCTTTATTTTAATACAAGCTGACACACAGGCTATAAATAAATGCTTGCTCTACAAAGCAGGCTTGTGAGCTAAATACAGGTATAAACAGTTTTGTGTATTAAAATCACATTTAATGCCGGCATGTGAGTTTTAGAGATACTTTGGTCATTGATAAGATGTAAGTGGGAGACTTTTTTGCCTGCAATAGCGGTGATGGGTTTACTGTTAGACTGATAGCCATGAGGCCAGCAGATCTCAAACGACTGATCCTATGGGGCGCAACCCAGTTGCAGCCTGCAAAGGACAGATTTCTTCAGCCAAAGGGTAGAGGCATACAATAACACATAATCTCATAGGCATACTTATCCTGTTTTTCTGTACTTTGCTAAAATGCACTGTTACTTGTGCAATGTGCAATAGTTGCTCTTTTGTAATTTGGTAGACTTGATAGTGTTCTCAGTTATGTTTCAACTTCTCTCTTCTTTAATGCAATAAAAATGTGTTTCTTTGCCTTCAAAAGGATCTAATCGCCCATGTTTTTCTATATTACACTGTTAATCTGCTCTGCATACTAAGTACCCTGCCATTGAGCAGCTGCCATCCTCATTTCTCTCATTTGCCCAGCGTCGAAAGTCATAAAACCAAAGATCAGTAAGTGTTATTCAGACTACCTTCACTTCTAGATCTACATCAAGTAACGTTATTTTAAAGCTATTTTGTGAAGAATTGGATTTCGTGATATTAGCATTTCCTTCAACTGAGGTCAGGCCGAGGCGTATCGATCTTCTGTATTGTTCACTTCATCACGTGATACAAATTCAAAGGTCAGAGTTCACCAAACTTGAACTTTGGAACGCGGCGAAGTGCGAAATTTGAATTCGAAGCTTCATTTCCATTCTGCCGCATTCACATGCGAATGAATGGAAGTCAATGGAACAAAAAGTCTACTGTGACCGCCCCATGAGACAGCAACATTGGTGCGAGTATGGGGGGGGGCTTTTTGTTTTACAGATGGATGGAGTTAAAAAACAATTGTTGATTATTTTTGCAGTTTCACTTGGTGACACTAACAACGCGAGGGAAAACATCTAAAAAGTTTATTAGGCACCTCTTAGACAAAAGGGTGTTAAAAGGGTTAATCATATATACCTTAAAGGTTTAAATGACAAATAGAAAACCATTACTGTTATAAAAACTTGACGTTTAAGAAAATATATTTTTAATAGACACAATTTTAAATACAAGAAAAAACGTATTAACTAGTCTGAACCTGAGAGACCGAATAAACCAAATAGATGGTGTAAATCTCAGCCAAAGCTTCTGTCCGCAACAAACCGGTTGAGATCCCGTCAGCCTGAGCAGCCAAACACAGGATGTGTATACAGTGTCAATCACAGTGTTGACCAAACATTTCCCAGGGCAAGAAAGACTTTACTGGAGATCCACCGCGCTATGCCAGACTATTCATTTGTGAACAGATGTCTCGGAGCTCTGTCTTCGCCTGAGATGTCCCGAAATAAAAACACTGGGAGGAATTCTATGGTTTGGTAGACCACAGAGAAGGAAGAATATGAAAGTATGCAACACAGTGATGGACACTATTCAGAGAGAAATCTCTCTATAGAGACACTGACAGTGTTAAAATGGAGTGTCCGATAAATCACCAGTGGGGGGTCTGATAATAAATGAGTGAACTTTGAATGATTATGTCCCGAGATGGGATTCATGGTTCATCTTAAGATGAAAAATAGGATGAATATATTAATTAACAAGAAAGTGTGTTTTGCGTGCCCATAAAAAACAGTTAGTTCTAGTGTTTTTAGTGTATTGCTATGCAGTTGCTAGGGTATAATGTGTTGCTAGGTTGTTCTGAATGATTGCATGAGCTTTTCTAGGCAGCTGCTATGGCGTTCTGGATGGCTGCAGGAAGGTTGCTATGCAGTTGCTAGGGTGTTTTAGTGTCCCCAAAGCGTTGCTTTTCAGTTGGTATGGTTTTCTGTTTCTATACAATTTTTAGATTGTTCTGTGTAGTTGCATTAGCATTGCTATGCAGTTGCCAGGGGGTTGTCGTGGCTCCGAGAAGGTTGCTTTGAGATTGCTAGGGTGTTCTGTACAGCTACAAGAATGTTGCAGGCCCAAAGAAATCTCAATCCATGTACATTTTTTTAAGATTTTTTAATTAATTTAAAGGGAGGGTTCCCCCAAAAATAACAATTCTATCATCATTTATTCATCCTCATATCATCAAAAACTTGTATGTGACTCTTTCTACTGTGGAACACAAATTAAGATATTTTGAGAAAAAGTTCATTCATACACTTTTGTGTACATTCAATGGAGGTCAATGTTGTCTGGTTAACAACATTCTTCAAAATATTTTTTTGTGCGTTTTGTCGAAGAAACTCACACAGATTTGGACACGAGGTAGAGTAGAACGATGAAAAAGAATCTTTGGGTGAACTTTCCTTTTAGTATAAGTTTACTGAAGTTTTATCAAGCATCTAGTGAGCAAAAGTTAAAGTGATTTCTGCCTTCCAAACACCACTTTGGAAATATGCCAGTTATTTCTAAAACATAAAGCCTCATTACATTTGATATCAGACATGTTATTTTTTACTGGGCAATATTGGAAAAAGGGATCATTTACTTCTTTTCAGGACTATTCATTACATTTGAACTCCCTCCATCAGGAAATACCGTGAGAAATTCAGACCATTCTCATAAATTGTGACCACAATGCCAGATTGTGTTCGCATTTCAGTGAAATGGGCTGCCTCAGTCAAAGCCTTTGTTATGTGGGGGAGCGAGAGCCTTGTTAGTATGGCTGTCTCTGTAATCCAGTCTTTGTGATCCTAATGTGTAATAAAGCGTTTTTCCATCGCTCTTTTCCTTCTCGTTCTTCACTAGTGCATCGTTAAATGAATACCACATGTGTCTGCGCAGTCCATAAAGGAGAGATGTGATTTAAGTTCTCATTCCACCAGCATTACAAGCAGCTGACAGAACTCCAGGCCCCGCTGCTCTTTCACTGCATTTCCTGTCGACTGGAGGCAGGACACCCTCCCTTGGGAGCAGCTCGGCATCTGGACTTGGCCTCGGATCGTTTTCCCAGGAAACATGCGTTCCACTCGTAGTGCAGTTACAACAACCTGGCACAGCCCCCACCCAAAAACGTCAAACTCGCTCGCAACTTTATGTTTAAAAGCTGCCGTGCATATAAGAACGTCACTGTAAGAGTGAATACATGGATAATGATTTTACTATAAAAAATATAGGATTATAATTATAATCCAAAATACATAATTGGTATCTGAGATGCTGTTAGTTTGGATTAAAGGTACAGTTCACCCTTAAAATGAAAATTCGGTCATCATTTGCTCACTTTCATGTTTTTTCCAACCTGTATACATTTCTTTGTAATGTATAACACAATTGAAGATATTTAAAAAAATGTGGGAAACTAATCGACTGCCATAATTTTTTTCCCACCATAGTAGTCAATAGTGCCCCAGAACTGTTTGGTTCATCATTGGCTCATCAGCATTCTTCCAAATATCTTTTCTCTGTGTTCATCTGAACAAAGAAATGTATACAGGCTTGGAACAGTAAATGATGACAGCATTTGGGTGAACTGTTCCTTTAAGAATTTGAACGAAGAATAACCAGATCTAAACAAGGCATGAATGATATCTATTTACTATACCAATATACAGAGCAAATGTATTAGACCACCTGTCTTAATAAAGAGAAAACAGATATTTTAGGGATTTCTCAAAACTTAAAAATGGCCTTTTCGTTATTAAATTAAATTAAATTAAACTTCAGAAGTCAGAAATGAATCAAGCCTAACCATTAAACCTTATTTTCTATTAAGCAATAAGTAAATAACTGCAATTATAATGTAATGTACTTCATTATTTTTCTGCTTATCCTGTAAAACAGTACATTCACGGTTCAATAATTATATTTGAGCATTAGAAATACTACTGTAACTCAAGATCTCAAGTGCTGGATTAAACATTACACAAATATATATAAACAAGAGCTGCAAGCAGCACCACCCGGGCCAAGCCCATGCTTTGCGCCATTTTACCTAGCGTACCCACCCCACCCGGCCCACACTTCCCCCATATGCCTACACCCAGCCCCCACTTCCCCCAGCGTACCCACTACATGAAATGAGACAGTAGAGCAAAAGTAGCAGAAATATAATGTATTGGAGGAACAGATTCTGTTTTAATATATTTCCATGTTTTTCGAACCACTTTAAGTTGCAATACAAACAGTGCACTTTAGTTTATACTAAAATAACATTACATTTCGTTTGTTTACATACTTGCACTATTTTTGCACATACTTTCAAACTGAAATGTGAAACACGAGATTCAAACCACGGACGTTTCGTACCCGAGACTTGCAATTTATCAGCAGTGCCACTCAGTTGGCATGGTTGACCCAGCAGCGTTTGATGAAAGATGTCAGAAGTGACATTGAAAGACAGAATGTAATTTTGTACTTAGCTTGTTTTGTTTTTATGTATTTACATGTATTTTAAACCAATTTAAGTTGCACTACGTACATCTCACTTTATTTTATTTTATTTCATTACTAAAATCAAATTACATTTCGTTTGTTGACATACTTGCACTATTTGTGCACATACTTGCAAATTGAAATGTATGAATGAGCAACACAAGGTTTGAACCAGCAACCTCTTGCACCCAAGACTTATGAATTGATCAGGTGCACCACTCAGTTGGCTTGCATGACCCAGCAGTGTTCAAGGGTAATAAAATAATATAAAACAGTTATATCTCACGGTGGCGCTGTCTTGAAACTTCCAGGGTACATTTGGGACTACAAGTTGGTGACGCATTTCAAATTTTGTGGCGATATATCACACGGTTCAAAATATATTGCGATTTATGACTAATTTCAAAACGGCGGACGAGCCGATCGTTCAATTGCTGCATTTTGGCCATTCAGAGGTTTAGTTGACACATACTAAGTGTCGTATCGATAAATCGAACATTGGCCGAGTTACAGTCTCCAACACATTTTTGAGTTAACTTTGAAAAGTTTGCAAAGTCGAAAATCACAATTCTTTTCATTCACGTCTTTGCAGCTCCGTCTAAAGATAAATTGAGCCGATTATCGTGACAATCTGTCACAGTTTCTAGTACTAGTAGCGAAAAAATGCAAAACTGAACTTTTGGAGATGGCCGCTACTGTAATGGGTGGAGTCTTAGTTTAACTCATGGAAAGCAATGAGCTTGACGAGTGCATTACTTGTGCCGAGTACAATTTTTGGTAATACAATGGGTTCAAAAGTTACAGCAGTTTGAAAAGTGAATTTTTGATCTGTTTAGGCGCTATAGAGTGAGTGCTAGAGACCCCATATTTGGAGTACCACCTCTATGAGCGTGCAAATTTTCACCATTGTATTTCACGATTCACCATTTCCCTACGTACAGTTCACAGGGCTACCATGGACAACCATTAGCACCATTCCCAGTTTTCGCACACCATTAGTATTGTCTGGGGACCTCCTGTGATTTCACCACATCAGTATTTCATGTAATACTAATCTCATGTGAATAGTGCTCAGGGCACATCAAGCGATCTCTAACAAAGCATAGTTACGCATAGTACAAAAACGTTTTACTCACATAAGATTGATGCGGCATTACTATCGGATCCAATATTGAAGGCACATCACTAGCTGCTTTATAATTTGAGTCATTCAACAAATCGATTGTCGATCTCTGAATTTTTTCCTCAGAGAAATGAAATGAGCAAACGCTCCATGTTTTTCCCACATGAGTTTTTAAAAATAAACTTAAACCACGCATTACTAATATCGGAATCCGAAGGAAGGTTCTATCTTTAACGGCATGTCTGTTTATTGCTAGCTCGCTGTATCTGATTCTGCGCCCAGGGATGGATTACTGACCGGGCCAATGGGGCCAGTGCCCAGGGGCCCTTGACTACCATGAGCCTGAGGGGGGCACAAGGCTTAGAGGTTGCGCCATCCAGTTTTGTACAGAAAACCCAACAACAAATTTTTTTTTTTTTATTTATGGGTCCCATAGCCTTTACAAGGCCTCTGTGGCTACCCTGTATAAAAATGAAATCATGGCAACATTTGTTTTTATGTTACTTTAGCTTTTTCAATTAAATTTTACTTAGTAATTAAACTACAGCACATTTAAATAGCATTTTCTTAATGTGTCAAAGGGGCATTTTATGGTGAGAAATCATTTTTTTATTTATGTGTTGCATTAAATACGTGTATGTTTGACAGTTAATTAAAGATGTGTTTTCATATCCTTAAATTTGGTCCATAGTTTATTTTTCGCTGTGTAGCTAAAATTAGACATCTATAAACTAGGGTGACCATACGTCCTCTTTTTCCCTGACATGTCCTCTTTTTGCGACAAAAAACTGCGTCCGGACGGGCATTCTAAATTTCTCAAATATCCGGGATTCGGGTTTAACGTTCTAAAGTCGTCATTCATTGCATGCGTTTTATAATTTTGCAAAGCAACACCTTCTTGCTCGCCACCATTGGTCGGTAATGTAAGTACGTACGCACGTACGTACGTAAACAAAGTGCATCTCATTCTCTCAGAACCACGGCAACAACCAATAGCGAGAGGAGCAGCTTGCTTTTCAGTGGGTGGCACATGGCATCTGAATAGCGTTTACGATGCCCATTTTTTTTAATGGCAAGTGATTTTTAATTTAACCTATGGCCTTGAAAAGACAAGTTGTTATTTAAATGCTAAAAATTTGTATTTGTTTGTTATTATTCTATTGCTGAAGGCCAAAAGTGGAATGGAAAGGATGTATTACTTTTTGTATTAAAGTTAGTAACAGTTTCATGGTTGTTAACGCATTTGTCAAGTATTTACACCCATCCCGATCTTTCCACCCGCTGTTGGTGTCCATCTGCCTCCTGCCCCCACTGACTGTCCTCTTTTTTGAAAGCTGAAATATGGTCACCCTACTATAAACCCTATACAGATTATTTTTAGCGTAGTGCAGCTGTTTGACGCCGAGCGAGAATGGTTTTAATATTCATTATCATCTTAACTTTCTATAACTATGAATGCGCAGCTAAGAGAAAGAACAGAAAAATTGTGGGAGGAGGGCCCTTGAAGGTTTCTGGCCTCGAGGCCTATGAAGTCATAATCCGTCCCTGTCCACGCCACCTATGTTACTTCAGAATTGTCATGAGCGGACCAGTGGGCGGGGCTAGAGAAGTAGTTGTTGATCTTTTCTCTGTGGACGCAGTGTTCAACCTATCAATAGACAGGTGCATTCCAGAACCTGGTGTTCGCTGGGTCTGGTGTCAATATCAGATGTAATCTCAGTAACAAGGCGTTTTCAGTTCTAACACTTACATGATGTTTGCGTGAATACGATTCCCTCTTATATAACAAAAGCTCGGGTTCAAATTTGGATTTTAATTCATGCCTCCTTTAAATTCTGCTTAAAGTACAAAGCCACAGAAAAATGGCGTAAAGCATTTCTGTCTTTAGTATACTGTAAGATACTACTTTAGTGTGAAGTAACGCTGTTGGAAAAATAGTTTACAGGCTCACAACTTATAAGAAATATCAAATAAATAATTCAGTCACTGGGAAAACGTGTGATTTTTTAAATATGTTCTATACAAAAAAATGGCTACCTATTGTAGAAAAAAGTCTTCGAATGACGGTCAGATTGGAAAGAGCAGGAACTATTTGGGCCATGCAAACAAGCCAAACCTTTATCCTTAGGGTAAAAAATTGACATTAAAAGATGTATCCAGGGAGCAGAATATAAACCAGCAACTACCCACAACAGCATTGTAGTGTCAACTTCTGCAAATACTCACAAAATACAAGTCCTATTTCTTCTTTCTGTTTGATCTCAGAGAAACACACAGCAATAAATGAATCTATATGGTCTGACTAAATCAGCAGTTTTTATTGCTGATATCGGGTAATAGCTATTCTACTGTCAGCTTATTTAGTGCATTAGTGCATTACATATTTCAGACTCACAGTAAAACAGACTAGAGCCAGAAATACAGTAATCGCTTCTCCAGGTTCTCACTAGTCGGTATAAAAACAGAAAATCTCAAATAGCGCATGAAGTTTTTGGGGCGTTTCGAAGTCTCTCAGTGTTAGATATTACGCTGTAAGATTATTATGCTATATTTTTTACACTTTCTGGTAGTGAATGTTGAAATTTGCCACAGGAAATAGAATAATGGTCACACAACTGTTATGGAAGTCCCTGATATCACAGACGATAGCTTTGCTCCGAGCAAATAAGACTCAACATTCTGATCTGTTTACATACATCTCGTGCACCTCATCTAGTGAGAGTACAAATCTGAATAAAAGCAGCATTTAGGAACCTTTATTTCCATGGCATTACTAATTCAGTTTAGCGTGGGAAGACTTTCCATTGCCTATTCTTTTCCCTGTAGGAAGAGACATTATTGCTGGACACTTAACCCCATCAACGCTGCATTATCTCTGCAATCGCAGCCATTTTTCACAAATGTCAAATACAGAATCGTGTCACTTCGACTGGTTGTTTATGAAATAATGGACCATCTAAATTACTAATGGATGGCAAATACGCTGGTATTATCAAGTTCTTGTTCTCATTAAGGAATGTTCTGCGAGCGCAGCTACAGTTAGGCAATGAAAGTCAATTGGATCTCGCATTTTTTTGGTTTAAAGCTGAAATATAAAGCTTGGACTTGCTGTACTCAGATTAATTTGTCAGAACTAGAGACTAAACAGTTCTGTGACTTCAGAAAGCTACAGACACCGAAACATCTGTTACAGTAAAAACGACCTGAGACTTCTCAAAACTACTGAGCATCTGAACATGACTTTACAAAACTTCACAATTTCTTTTTGAAAACTATCCAACAACTTTCAACCCAGCGGGACGATCCCAACCGTTGGGTTGTTTCAACCCAAATGCTGGGTTGTTTTAGTCCATTCTTGTGATAAATATAAGCAATTTTCTGTTTATTTAACCGGACGGCTATTTTTAGAGTGTATTTATTTAGCTGCTAGTGTGCATCTAGTTGATAGACATATCCTTCTTGTTGTTTATTTTGTGCTCATGTATTACTTGTTTTGTTGACTGTAGCACTTCCCACCATTTGTTATGTATTTGCACTGAAGATTCATAAAAGAACAACATTTTCCTCCAATGTGTTAAAAGTGAGAATGAACGTTGCGCAAAATCTAAACACAGGAAGTCCTTCAAATGGATAGTGAAAGAGAACTATGTTTGTGTATTAACGATGTGATTGAACAACATCTTTGTGTAAAAATTCAAGCACGTGTCTTCCTGTGTCACCCTCCCGTCTACTCTGAATAGAGTACGGACGACTCATCTTGTGTGGCTCCTTTTATCGTTTCTCACAAACAGAGTCGAGAGATACTGTTTGTACGAAACTGAAAAGGGGGATGTTCTAAAGCTCCCCAATCATAACAAATCAGAGCTTCAACCTCTGGCGCTGGGCTAAGCAGATTACTGTCATTTTCCACAACTTGTCCCTGGCGGCTAACAACCTCCAATTAGCAAATCCCACTGTGCGCATCTATGCCCTGACGGCAAGCGACTGTGACAGCCGGAGAAATTAGAAGTTTTGCATGTTAATCCACCACGCTACAGCAAGTTGAGCTACCGACAAAGAGCTTTGAGGAGCCTTGGATATACATATTCATGGCACCATACAACCACCGGCACACAAACAATAATCCCTTCCGGAATTTATATAAATGCAATATATTACATAATACATTTCCACATATTGGAAACTGGTGCTAATATTTTTCAATATACAGCAATATATGCATTGACAATGTATGCCTTTATATTGAACATATAAATATATTTAGAAACGAAGAAAAAATTAATCAAATATTTATCACATTTGTGACCCAGGACAAACAAACCAGTCTTATGTGTACATTTTTCAAAATTAAGATTTTTACATATCTGAAAGCTGAATAATTTCTATGGATGTATGGGTTGTAAAGATAGGACAATATCTGGCGGAGATACAACAGTTTAAAACTCTGAAATCTGAGGGAGCAAAAAAGTTGTGCATTTGAAGTTGATAATAAGCGGCACTGTAGTAATTTTATTTAAATATTTAAGGTAGGAAATGTACAAAATATCTTCATGGAATATGATCTTTCCTTAATATCCTAATGGTTTTGGCTTAAAAAAATCAATTTGACCCATACAATGTATTTTTGTCTTTTACTAAAAATGTTGTCGAGCTACAGTGTGTAGCATTTTGAAGGATTTATTTACCAAAATGTAATATACAATACAAAACTATGTTGTGAGTGGTGAAGAAATACCTTACAAAATGAGCCAAAATGTTTATATTACCATTCAATGAGCCATTTTATGTATATACACAGCGGGCACACCCTTACATGTAATTTATCAAATTGCACAACCATGTTTCTATAGTGGCACTACACGGACAAACTGAGCGCGTTTCTTAAAACGAAGGATGCACGGGACTGTGTTCTTCTTCTTCAGCTGTGTTTTGGAGGCAGCTTGCAAAGCCACCACATAGAAGGATTAGCAGAAGAAGAGGAAGAACTTACAAAATTTACTGGTTTTTACTGTTTTTTTACTAGAAATAGAAACGGTTCTTTGCCTGCAGTAAGAAGTGAAACACATATTAACCGTGACATATTTTGCCAAAAAAGAGAATCACTAATAAAAACTTTTGTATATTCGTTTTCTATAAATATAAAAAATATTTCTCACTCATGACACATGTCATTTTTTTATATTGTATTTTCATTGGTATTCAAAAATAAAATAAAAAAGAATCAAAATTAATAAAAAAATACTGTTTCCGCTCTTAAAGGGTAGTGTAGCCTATCCCTCGTTCAGTATATTTCTCAAAACCATTACAAATTGTAATTTGTTAAAAGTCTTTTGATGTTAAGTGCAATTTTAAATTAAGAGATTATTAAAAAAAGATTTCCTGTATGGAACGAGTTGTGTCAAACTATTTTGTTTTTAACTGCCGGAAGTAGACGCACTTTCGCGCATGCGTGGAACGAATCGTGTTTCCGGGACGAATTGGGTAGCGACAGCGCCTGTGAGATGTAGATTGCAATTATCAGCACCACCGATAATGGCCGCTATCATTTACGGAACCGTTTTGTCAGCAATAAGATTATACATCACTTTATTTAATAAGTAATGGCAGTCCGCTTTTCAGTGCTGTGACTGTTCACTAAGTGCTTGAGTGTGAGCAGCTGTGCTTATGCTGTTGTAAACTAGCTATGTTTTAAAAAATGAAACATGTATATTGTAAACAATACTTAAGAAATATAAATTTCCATATACTTGTGAGTGTACATGGCATGATTAAATATATTATGGTCAAAATATTGGTACACATCTAGTATCATATCTTATCACATGTAGGCCTACATCAATATTATAAAGTATATTACTGATTATAAAACTACATATATTGTGACATACGAGTAAATAAATTGTCATATATTGTTCAATATACTGTATGAAAAGTAAATTTTTTCCATGTGTATTATTCAATATATTGTAATATATTTACACAATATATTATTCTGTATATTTCTAATATATCATTATGTCATTTAATATATTTTTAATTCATACATTAGGAGATATATTTCCTTTCCGTAAGGGCATATGCCGGTAGGCCTGTTTTTTTCTTTTATGGGTTTTGAGCAGTTAGCAGACAGAATGGCTAATGTAACAGACTGACAGGTGGAGAGAAAACTGCGTTCGTGGTTTTGATATGACAACTCTATTGACTCAGAAACAACCAACTCTGCAAAGCACAAATGTCACAGTTTTATAACAGAACATATTGCAAAGCGAAATATTTGAAAATATCTTCAAAAAACGTTTAGCCTACTTCCAAGAATTTCCCGACATGAGGCAGATGGATAAATTATAGGTCGCATGTCAATATACAGAATTAAAATAGTATAATTCTATGAAATGCTCACTTACCAATATATACATTTCAAATTAAGAGTTATGTTCATAATAAGGGTCCTTGTGTTTAATGAAGCACAATAGAACAGAGCTGGGCCATTCCAGCGTTATGGATGTGAAAACCTGAAATATAAATTCTCAGAGAATGTATTTATTACCAATATATTGAATCGTCTGATTATTTTCTAAACACCCGATGATAGAATCCAGACATTAGATTTCTATTTTACAAGTGAGAAATATATAACGCATTATGGATGTGACAAAAAGGGCAAGTTTTTTTTTCACTCTCTTTCAGGATTTTTGTGAATTACTTAAATGTGCAAACCAGAACCAATAATACTAAATAAATGGAGGGACAGCTCTTAATATAACTCAAATTATTTTATGTAAATTTTCATGTGCCCATTTTTAAGGAATATGGAGCGCTATGGATGTGACAATTATGTTTTAAGACCCCAATAAAGTGCTTTACATTTTTAAGAGAGACTTCACATAGGTATCTGACCTATTAGTATTTTCCACTTAAGGTTGACATTTGCATCAAATTGCCCAGCGATGATTTTCTTTCTGATAAAAAATATTTGCCCAAATAAAAAATAAATTGTATTCACTCATTTTAAATATGTATGCCTTTCTTCTGCAGAACACAAATTAAGACATTTTGCTACGTTGGTAACAACACAACTCTGGCCTCATTTATTGTGACATTTCTCAAAATATCTTATTTTGAGTTCCACAGAAGAAAGACTATCATAAAAGCTTTGAACAACATATATTGAATAAAAAATTACAGAATTTTTGGGGAGGGTGAACTATACTTTTAACAAAATCACAAAGACTGGTATGATTTCTCATAACACCCATTTTAGTCATAATTTGTCAGGTAGCAAGAACACATTATGCTAAATGCTAAATGAGGTTTATGCTTTTATTTATCGTTCTGTATTTCAAATAAAAACCACAGCGTCCTACCTGTCTCTGTTGTGTCATTTTAAAACTGATTCCTGCACCGTGCTGGTTAAGAGGAGGCCTTTGACTGTGGGGTTTCGGTTGTAGGCAGGTAGATGACTGCATGGGCAGCTGGCAGTTCTGAAAGCTCATCCCCTGACCTGCTGTCGACGGCTGAGGTTGCTGCATGACTGCTTTGTTTGGTTGAACAGTCATAAGAGGCATCTGTTGAGCTGTGGTGGATGGCGGTACTTTAGGGCTGAAATGGGCCAAGGTCTTGTTGCTGAGAACCTTTGTGTCGAGGTTATGGGAGGTGTTGTATCCATTGGGCTTGAGAAAGCAGTTGGTCATGCCTTTAGCCTGACCAGCAGTCCCAGCATTGATCCTCCGCTGGGAAATCTCCTGATTGAAAGAGTTAGGTGTCTGGTGAATACCCAATGCTGAAGACCAGTTCCTAATGCCTCCAGCTTGAGCCTGTTGATGGTTGTGAAGCAAGTTGGGCTGTTGTTGGTTAGCAGCCATTTGCTTTAGCTGCTCAGCATGTGACATCTCGGGCCATACCGGAAGTCCTCTAGAAGGTTGTCCATGAATCATCTGACTTGAAGTTATGGATGAGGTGGATAACGTTGTGTTGGCCATAGAAAAGGAAGGACCGGCGGAGGCAGGTCTTAGCTGTGGAGATCCTCCAGCTGCCTGGTTGAAATCCGGTGAGTACTCTGTCTTGATTGGCCTATCTAGATGAATGCAGGGAGGAACAGGACCGGCTGAACTGGGTTGACCTAGATCCAGACCAAAGTCATCATCTTGCTTGAGCATCTTTTCCAGTTCTAGATCATTAAGTGATGGCACTGTCTTAGTGAGTTCATCAAACAAGTCCTGGAGATCTGGATCGATCTGTCCACTTCCTTCATCTTTGAAGTCAAACGTAAGGGTAGAAGGATCCGTTGATGACTGACCACACGTCTGAACTTCAATTGGCTCTTTCTTCATATCCCTTAGAGTTATGTTAAAGATATCGCTGCCAATTCCATGAGGCATCATGAAGGTATCCTTCCTTCCAAGCATGTTACCTCGGGCAGAATCCCTGACCAAGCTTTGGGTCTGTCCTGATGCCATAGCACAAGAACCGGGTCGAAATGAGTTGGGTTCCATGCGCGGACGCTTGAAGTCAGATCTCGGTGCTCCACAGGAGAGGCCATTCTTAGCATTGTAAGCAGGAGACTGTGCTTCAATCTTTCTTCTTAGACCCTGCTGGAAATACAAAAAATGGAAAATGAATTAGTCAGGTGACCCAACTGAAGTGATTAACAATAAAGTTCAGGTTTCTTCAAATAATTCTTCAAAAACTCCATCTAATTAATGAACTCTTATGAAAAACTCTTTGATGTTTTAAACCAATTAAAACTATGATGGGAGCTCTAAATATTAGTGTATGAAAAACGTGGTCCCGAGGATGAATTCTCTTTATTTAAATTGATCCAGTTTTCTAAATGGCTGTTAAGGCTCTTTAGCCTTGTTCAGATGACCATTTTGCATTTGAAAAGAGACTTCAATAATTGCAAGTTTATGATTTCCCACAGGGTCCTGAAAAGTGAGTGTATGCTGATAAAGGTTAGATTCAAACCAAACATGAGCACACCAAGGAATACCGAAAACAATGCAAAACAACTATTAGCCAGCTAGTTGCATTCATTACAAAATCATTTTTCTCCGGCTTAAATTCTGTCGGGAGTGGATGACAGTCTGTTATCCAGATTTCAAAAATTTTACCTTTATCAATCATAACATGGACACCACCGAACCAGCAATCCCGAGATAACCACAAAATCTGGGGACTTTTTATTTATACAAGATTTAAGGCCATCTCACATCATAGACATTGACAATAAAGATATTATCATTTAATCATGTAGTTTACAACTTGTATGTGACTGTTCTGGGGAACACAAAAGAAGATATTTTGAGAAACCTCTCAGTGGTTTTGTGTCCATCCACACAATGGATATAAATGGGGGCCGATGATATGGTGGTAGACGTTCTTCAAACTATCTTCTTTTGTGTAGAGCAGAAGAATGAAAGTCGTACAGGTAAAGAATGGAACAAGCGTGAATAAATGATGAAAGCAATTCTAGAACCAACCCTTCAGTCCTGTAGCTTGATCTTTGCTTCAAAACGTGTAGGTTCCATACATGCAATCTAATATCATAAACAGCTAAAAATGTTAGCATTTCTGCTACTCCACTTGTTTTACTAACAGCAGGTCTGTGCTCTCTGACACCCTTTGATGGAAACAAACTATGCCAAACACTATTGTCTCAAAACCTGATATTAGCTATGCAGATAAATTTAGCCATGAGATAGATTGAACTGCTAGACAAAAGAGAGCTTTATCTGTTTCCCTCATTTGCATGAATTACGTTTTCCACTGTTGCCTTGCTGTAAAGATATCAGCATTTTCCTTGTTTTGTGATCTGCTTCCTTTGTTTCTCATGTCTTCATTTATGTAAATGAGGCTGTACAATGACTCATGAGTCTCATTTAGAAAGCTTTATTGAGGCCGACTGTATTCACAGAATGTATACATATTACTTAACTCTGTTTTCAAGGTCAGTGGAAGAATACAATACATTGTTTTGTCTGGTAATGTGCTAACACATACATTTACTGGTTTTAGCAAAATAATTTACTGACTTAAAGCATCAACGGAAGTAAATCATAAGGGTCAGATTTAGTCAAATAGCCCAAAAAACTGCATTTAAAGTATAATGACTTGAAGTCCAAAGACAGAATAGCCGAGAAAATGCTGACAGTAACCACTCTAACCAGCATTGTTTCTGAACAGCTGCAATATTGCCTGCGCCTGGATATGCATAGTTATACAAACACCGTCTGACATTATTGCCCACAGAGAGAGACGTGTCTTGAACTTAACATCATTATGAGCGCAGGGATGGGTAACTGTGGAGCAGTTTTTCCTTTAGCGGCAAATTGGAGGCATTCCCATTTAATGGAAATATTACTGGGCTGGGATGCTTTATGCCTTCAGGACTGGGAGTGTTCACATTAATGTTATTCACACACACATTCTCAATGTCTCTCAATAGACAGTGTTATATTTACATATGGTATGAATGGCACGCTGACATCACCTTCCCAATGTCTGACTCACCCAGGTTAAGAACAACATTGGAAGTCAATTGGTTTCAATGTTGTTTGCTTATCAAAATTCTTCAAAATATCTTCTTTTGTGTTCTGTAGAAGAAAGTTGCTTTATCAAATTATCCCGTTATAATCACTTCATTGTTTGCATTCATTTAGGAATTTATTGAGCAAGTTGAAATCTTGTGTAAAGGAAAATGCTAGACAAGACGGGCTTTCTGGCATAATCCTGTCTGTTTCTTTTCATTGAAGCATGAAAGGAAACTTAAACTGGTGCGTTGTCTGCAAGATTCTGACAGAAATTCACTGACGCGGCCTTTAGACTGTGACTGTACACCAGACTGGGCCGCTGTCACGTTGAGTGTGCTGAGCCTTTGTCCCACAGCTAAAAGCTATATCTCGACGGAGGTCTTGCCTTGGAGGGTTTTAGATCACCAGCACCCGGGTGGGTAGGTTCGGACTTGCCAATGCAGCCAGGAAGATGGCGAAGATTGGGGGCCTTCAGCCTGCGCTGTCTATCTATACTGAACACGTCAAAGCAACAAAGTTTAAAATCGTGCTTATTGGTTTAAAATCTTTGCATGAATGATAGCGTGATTATATAATGTAATGCTAGACGAAAAATGACAACATAAACGGATGCTCTGTTAAAAACGTTAATTTTTTTGAAGTGTTTATCAGAAAAAATGTATACGCAAGTGTAAACGCGTTAAAGTTGACATCCCTAGTAAATACGTTATCTCCTTCGACAAACAAGCAAACAATCTTAGTTCTCTATCAGCCACCCTAGTTCTTTGAAAGGGAACTTCCAAATTTTAGACACTGGACCTTTAAATGTAAATGTAATGTGATGACAGTAACAAAGGCTGAAGCTCAAAAAGGAACTTTACGACCAGGATTTGGTGCAAGATCTTTTTGTGCTAGGCAAGCTTTTATGAACTCTTCGTCACCTTCCTCAACGTAATTTATTAGAGGGAATAAAACAGTGCTGGAACATCCAGAATCTCTGAGAGATTCATACATCTAAAATACACACACATAAAACACACGACTGCAAACGTCTATGTCCTATTTTGAAAGTTTGCAGCAGCTTTCATCCACACGTGCTATTACCTTACAAGTCCTTTGCCAGTTTAAATAAGACTATTCTATCAAATATTCACAAAGTGACACAATTCACCAAAGAGATATGACATACGTACTAAGCCAAAGAAGCCGATATTAGCCATCGGCCTGTCAAGCGCATTCGAAACAGTCTGATAATACCAGCGTGTTCATTTTGGTGAAGGGGCTGCAGAGAAACAGTGTCCTCTATTCATTGAAATCCTCCAGACAGAGCTACAAGTGATCTGAAAATAGATTTTCTGATTAAGCTTTAATGAGCTCAGAAGCTCTGGATCTCTTTGAAAGTGAGTCCTGTAAGGAGGAGAAGAAATTGCTCTCGGCACATACTTGTAAGGCTTATAGATATCACGCATCCAACGCTGCTCTCGTTGAAGAAAGCACACCATATTCATGCTGTAGAGTAACATCCTTCAATTGTGGCACAATAGGTAGCTCACATCAGAGTCCAAAAATGGAAGTCCAATAAAGTCCCCATGAAATAAAGAATGTCAATTCCTATTTTTACTGTAATATTGCAGTGTTAATTACAATAGATTTTTCAGTGTGTTTCATTTTTTAATTCACATGCCCTCATATTTTTTCTCAAAAACATTAGCCTCCCTACCTCTCTAAACAATATATTTTCTGCATGACATGTCACGGCATGAGGGCCGGAAGTGGTTGACTGTCCGATGACCAGGCGTCAAACTTCCAATGATCCAATCCCCGGGACAATGGACAAATAAGGCCCGTCATACATTTATTTTCTAATTTCACTTGTAAATAAATCATAATACGCATACAAAAAAATACCGCCACAATTTTTAATTCAACTTTCACGTAATCACAACTAGATATAAGGTATTTGTAAGATTTCTGAAGAGTAATATTTTGAGAACAATTATTTTTAAAGTAATTTTTGCAGTTCTATTAAGTTCCAATAGGGGCACAGAAACTACATACCACATATTTAAATGAAAAAGGTTCTTAGCGTAATCTATCTATTTAAAACTATTTTACAGAATCCACTTCAAGTAAAAGGCACAAGATTCCTGTCATTGTAAAGGCGTGGGATCTTACAATATGTCTAAAAACTGCAATCTAAAAACCTGTCATGCAACATGTGCAAGGCTGCAGATAAAGTGTTTATAATCCAGCGTGACCATTAATTGCAATATTTTATGACAGCTCTTTAGAGGCTTTGCTCTGCTTCCACTGTCCTCAGGTTTAGCTTTAGGACCCAGATTTACACTAGGTATCAATGGCGACCCAACCCAAAAATGTCAAATAGGGAAACTGCTTAAAATTACCATGAACTCCAAAGGCCAAATAATACTGAAAATTTTGGTTTTCGAATGTCTTATAAATCAAGGCTTTAATGGTTTCGACAGCCAGTAATTTACTCTGCAGAACCCATATTGGTTGCCAAAATAAAAAAAATTATCCTTCATGCAAGTTATTTAGTTTTTAATGTTGATGTATTAGTTTTGGGATGTGTTTGAATAAGCATTCTTCAGGTTACCCATCAACTTCTACCAATAGATTAATTTTCTGTGTACGTAAATCCTTTAATATCAACAACAAAGATTTACAGTAGGAAGTATTTTTTATCTAATAACTTATTTATTTTACTTTCCTAAATATAAATTTTTTGGTATTTTTAAATAGTTATTTTAATAGACTATTTTCGGGTCACCACCCACCTGTTGAAAAACCTCTGATGTAAAGCACATATTTTACTATCTTCCTTGCTGTGTGGCTTTCGCTCCCATTGACCTAACAGAGAACGCATGTGCATTGAGGTCATATGTGTGGTCTCAGGCATATGTGCTGCAAGTAAGAGAAGCCTGCTGATTCTGAGTGAAATTGATAAGAGAGCTCAGTGTGATCAGAGCAACAAGATGTGACAGTCATCGTCCTGGAAGCAGCTGTCAGACCTGTGGCACATCCTGCAGGCCTGGGTTTGAGTGTGCCTGTCTGACTGTGTGTTCATCAAGGTTTACATGGGAAATAATGAATGATGGATTATTATTACTATTACTTCTGCAGTAATGCGGTCGCTGTACCGGTCTGTCGTGGTGAAGAAGGTCAATCTACGTTCCTACCCTCACCTATGGTCATGAGCTGTGGGTCATGACCGAAAGGACAAGATACCGGATACAGGCGGCCGAAATGAGCTTTCTCCGCAGGGTGGCTGGGCGATCCCTTAGAGATAAGGTGAGAAGCTCGGTCACTCGGGAGGAGCTCAGAGTAGATCGGCTGCTCCTCCACATCGAGAGGGGCCAGCTGAGGTGGCTCGGGCATCTTTTCCGGATGCCACCTGGACGCCTTCCCTGGAAGGTGTTCCGGGCATGTCCCACCGGGAGAAGACCCCGGGGAAGACCTAGGGCACACTGGAGGGACTATGTCTCACGGCTGGCCTGGGAACGCCTCGATGTCCCCCCGGAAGAGCTGGAGGAAGTGTCTAGGGAGAGGGAAGTCTGGGCATCCCTGCTTAGATTGCTGCCCCCGCGACCCGGCCCCCAGATAAGTGGAGGGAAATGGATGGATGGATGATTATTATATTTTGTCCTTTTGGTATGCAGCTTTTTTTGGAATGATGTGCTATTACCTGTGCTATACATTCTTTTGGCCTGGCCGACAATAAAACTGCAAAAACAACAACCGCATAGCAACACCCTAGCAACCACTCAATATATCATAGTAATGCTCTAAAAACCATAGAATTACCAAATAGTGTAAAAGCCAACCACAGCATCATACCAGTGATTTGGCGTGAACAAACTGCATACGAATTGATGTTGAAAGAAAATACAGACCCTCGACTGTCTGTTTAGAGGAGGGTCTAATGTCTAACAAACCAGACTCAATAGCTTTGTGTGAGCATTCTGTACTCTTGAATCTATTCGACAGACCCTTCAGGCACATTGCAATTCCCTCCTGCGAGAATACGAAGCCTTCTCAAATCCAACCTGACAAAAAAACATGCCCAACATAAAAAAATAAACAGTACTATTGTGTTCCTAGGGAGACATAATATTTATACGGTTACACTGGATGCAGAGTGCCGAGACGTGGAATTTCAGAGAGGCAAGAAATCGGAGCCCTGAATCCTCTGTTTCATAGATCCAACAGAAGTTATAACATTGAGTCTCTGAGTGGAGAGAGAAAATAAAAAACAAAGAGAGAGCAAGAGAACACCTATGATAGAAAGATGAACAGGGTTAAAAGATATTGGACTGATGGGTTTGGTCCATGTGTGCTGATTTCATGAAATCTCCAATCTGTCTCTGTTAGTGGGCCTACACAACACAATGTTGTGAAAGGCTTGTTCATCCAAAAATTAACTCATCATCATGTCATTTCAAACACATATGATTATCTTGTCTTCTGTCAAACTTAACAGTCCAATATATGAAATTAATGACATCTAGTGGAAAGGTTGCGAATTGCAACCAATGCCTCACACCACCTTTCCCCCTACATTTCGAAGCACTACTGTGTCTGACACAGGACTAAGATGTCGTCTCGTTTTACTTATAGTAAAGGAGTTAAGGTATTTTTGAAACACGCTCTGTTTAGGGATACTGTAGAAACAACATGGTGAATTCGATGTAAGGGGACCTGCGGTGTATGTAGATAGAAATAGCTCATTCAAAGATAATAAAAAACGTATCGCTTGATCATGTAAGGTCTTTATACACATCTGAAAACAGTTATGTATATTTTATTGCATTTCTCACAAAAGATCCTCCAAAAAATGACACACACCACCTTGAACTGTAGGTTTTAAGACGCTAACATTTTCCTACAATGCAAGAAAATGGAGGCAGGAGCTTTAAGTTCAATAATTTGTCTTTAAAGACACAGATCATTTAGAAATGAGATCATTCACATCAATCCTGGTTAAATTTGAATACAGGATAATGAGAGTAATATTTAAGAGTTCATTGTGAGAAGGTTTTTTATATAGCTATACAAAGCTATTATATGGATTTAGAAATATAGGTTCAGGGTGCTTGATACAAACATCTTATAGTTTGAAACATCATTTTCATTTTTTGGGTGAACTATCCATATAAGCAGCAAATACATTAAGCTTTACCTGAAATAGTCCCATGTTAGCATGCATGCATGCAGATTCATAATACTCAAGCGAGATATCATGAATAGCACAAACTGGTTGTGTCACTGATACCCCACCCCCATCCATCCCAGAGAGCTGAATCAGCTAAAGGCAGATAAAAAAGGATTAGGCACGTCCACGAATGGACAGGAAAGTGGTTCTTATGAAAGCCAGAAAAATTGGAGTAATCAGATCAAAGGGTGTTCAGCTGCATTCTTACAGATTAATGTCTCAGCCACTCCAATAGACCAGAAGGAAGAGGTTTATAAACTGAATCCAGTGGGACTCCTTTCACTGTACTTCTGTGGTTTAAATTCTTAACTAACATAAGAACGAATGTCTGTTTTACATTCCATAATGTGTTTTGATTAAATGAAACAAATCCTTCCCTTTATAAGATACAGACGATCATTTGCAAGGATTGCGGTTTTGCATATGTCTAATATTCGTTCATTCATTTACAATGAATTTAAAATCAAATATACCCAAAGACCCCATTAAATCACTTGCTTGGGCTGTTTTTTATGTGTTTATGTATTTTATGTTCTATTAAACAGGGTGGTGGATGTAAAAGGGGATTCTTTGTTTTTATTTACGAACCCTTTAGTTACATAAAAGTAATGGACACTGGACTGCTGGTCAGATGCAGGTAGTCTCAGACACAGACGTCACGCCTACGGACCGCTGGCTGAACGTCTGATGCATAAGGCCCACTTTTCTGGAAACACTCGAGCATGTTAGAAAGTCGTCATCTGAAAACTATGTGGGGAGCAGTGGGTTAAAGGTAATAGTAAATACGGCTGAAAAATAAAATGAGTTCCAAGAAAAGGTTTAGCAGTAAATGATTTTGCAGGGAATCATACGTCTGACAGATGTACTGAAATTAGAAAAGCGAGACAGTATTTATTCAATGTGTATTGTTATTGAAGAACCGTGTCTGTATGCTGTTTGAGTTGCCATGGTGTCAACACGGCAACGCTGAAATTACTGAACTCACTGTTCTTGCCATCATTTTATGGCTCTGAAAGACTCTTTTGATCCAAACAAACACTAAAACCAAAATTACCCTCAGAGCTATGATGTCGAAATATCATCAATCATTTATTATCTACCTGTTTACCAAGAAAATAACCTCCTAATGGTTTTAAAGCATTTTATTTCCTCCTGAAAAGGACGTGGCTCCTCAAGAGATCTCTACAACTTAATATTTAGGGCTTATGTGAATTTGATCGCCCAGAATCAAGTGCCAGGATCAAGGCGTATCATATCATCATCCTGATGAACCAATGCATGTACTTGGTAGAAATACACGAGAGCATACCAAATAAGAGAGATGCCTGTAGCAGCGCACGAAAAGAGCATCATCTACACTTTCCCTCCCTCCCTGGATCCTCTGTCAGATCCCTGGAGACGGAAAGCAAGGAGAAAAGAAAGTGATCAGCAGCACATGAGAAAGAAAGAGAACATGCAGCTCTATCATAGAGGCCCTGGGGGAAAATAAGAGCGAAGAAGCCTTGCATCCATTAGGTTGTTTACCATGGGGTGTGCGTTATTAAACTGTAACTCACAGATTCTCATTTGCTCTGTCTGTCGAGAGCTGAATTAAACAATACAGTGGCCCACTTTACAGAACGCTGTGCAAAAACACAGCTGAGATTCAGAGCTCAGCTCAATGCACTTACAAACCTACCCAGAACCAACAGACCATTGTTTTTTTTGTAGTTTATCTTTCTTTCGGTATGCATGTGACAAAATGTGAACTAATGTCTGCAGGTTCTGAAACTTTTTATTTATTTCATTATTTTTGTTATGCATTCCCTTATATTTTATGGACACAAAACCAATGCAAGTCCCCACCATTGTTCGGTTACCAACATTCTCCTGACAAATCACCTCTAGGTATTTACTGAAGATGTTGTGCAAGGGCAGAAGGACAAATATCCAGGGCCCACCTCAGATGCTCTGATCTCGCGGATGAGAGCCACCAGGACAAGAATACACCCCCTCCCGAACGAGACAATGTCACAGCACCAGCCTCCAAAATACACACACACACAAACACTGAAGTCACAAGAAGTCCATCAACCTCGCCATGACAGGCCGTCACAATCGATGACCATATCTGAACTGCATTTTTTTTTTGCATGCCCCGAATACAACATTATTGTCGTCCTCAATCTTCAGTTCACAACTCTTGAGGACAAATTCTCCCAGCACACCCAACCACACCAGCAAGCATCAGGTCACCATTGTCACTCTATAAATCTGTTACATCTACTGTATAATATAGATTATATTACCTTAACATTTAACAAACCTCAAATTATTTGTAATCTTTAAACTTCTTTTTACGCACAATAAGTTTTCTTAATTTAATGTATACACCACAAATGCTGTTAACATATGTACATCTCAAACGTTTTTACAAATAAAAGGCAAAATTATTCAAGATCAACAAAACTGATCAACAAAAAATTGCCTGAAACAATTATCTAAATGTTGATAAACTATTGCGAAATGACACCATTCCCATCAACCGATGTTTTGTAACTAAAGTTCCCTTTCTGTCGGTCTCTCGACGTTGTGTCGAGAACGACAGCTGGGGTTCGCCCTTGAAAACCTATCAACTCTGACTACTATAGAAAAGGCCAATGAAATTTGGCAAATGAAATTTGCATGCAGGGCTCCGCCCCCGGATATCCGGTATAAAAGGAAGCCGGCGTGCTGCATTCATTTACCTTTTGTTCTTCAGAGCCATCGACTCATGAGTACAAAGCTGAAAAGATCTTCATCTTCTACTAAGCTACAACTACAACTGCCGGATCTACGACCTGTCCCAGCGGATCGTACCTCCTGCAGCGACCTTCCCCTGGGTGTCTCGGCGGTTCCAGTGGTGTCAGAGCTAAATTTTCTACAACAGTCCTTTTCAGGACTTACAACTCTACAGCGTGGCATGTCCCGCTGTTCTCTTGGGTGCGGTACCCTCATCGAGGAGGGGGATGGACACGAGCGCTGTGTTAGGTGTCTGGGCGTCCAGCACGCCGAAGCAGTGTTCGTCGACACATCTTGCCCGCACTGCGGGCAGATTGTCATACAAAAGTTGCGGTCACGGTTGGCTGTCTTCCTACGGGAACCAGCCAACATCTCGTCTGCTACCCGGGCTGTGACATCTATGGCTAAGGCCGAGATCTCCGACCCGGTTAGCGGCGTTAATGATTTGGGGAGTCCTGCAGACGTAAACCCGCCAGCCAAGCGCTCACGGGCCGGTCGCACCCCAGCACGCTCTTTTGACCATTCCCCAACCGGCGGTGGCACACCGTCCGGATCCTCCTCTGCGCGTTCGGAAACGGAGCGCAGAGCAGATGAGATGTCTATCGCAGCATCGGAGGATATCCGACTATGAAGATTCCGAGCTTCCCCCCCCCGGGGGGCAGAGCTCAGGAGGAAGCAGAAGTCGAGATGTAGGCCATGCTAACCCGGGCTGCCGCGAGCATTGGGCTGCAATGTACGCCATTGCCTCTCCCCAAACGCTCGCGGTTGGACACGTGGTTCCTGGGGTCGGAACGCGGTGCCAAACCCCGGTTCCATTTTTCCCGGAGGTGCATGAGGAGCTGTGTCGGACCTGGAGCGCCCCTCTCACGGCTCGTTCCTCGCAGACCAGCTCCGCCTCCCTCACCTCCCTCGATGGTGGGGCAACCAGGGGCTATGTCGAAGTCCCCCAGGTGAAGCGTGCCATCGCGGTACACCTATGCCCGCAGACGGCTGCCACCTGGAGGACCCGACCTCGTCTCCCGTCCAAAGCCTGTAAGACTTCTGCTTCCCTGGTGGCGAAGGCTTACAGTGCTGCGGGCCAGGCTGCCTCCTCTCTCCACGCCATGGCCATCCTGCAGGTCCATCAGGCGAAGGCGTTGAGAGAGCTCCACGAGGGTAGGGCCGACCCGGGTGTCATGCAGGAACTCCGCGCCGCCACTGACCTCGCTCTAAGGGCGACTAAAGTGACGGCACGGGCCCTGGGTCGGACGATGTCCACTCTGGTGGTCCAGGAGAGACACCTCTGGCTTAACCTTGCAAGTATGAGTGACGCCGACAAAGTACGCTTTCTCGACGCACCCATCTCGCAGGGTGGGCTGTTCGGTGACACCATCGAGAGCTTCGCACAGCAGTTCTCGGCGGTGAAGGAGCAGACGCGGGCGATAAGCCATATTCTACCGCGCCGTGAATCGACGGCCCCCCGGCCTTCGACTTCCCGTGCACCACCTGCTCCCCGACAGCCCAGGGCTTCTTCGAACCCGACAACGGTCAAGGTGCACCCCCAGGCTGCACCCTGGAAGAGGACTCCGAAGGGAAGGCCACCTCCTCGCCAGCAACCTTCAAGGAAGCGGCGCTGACGAGAAGACGCCGGGGAAAACAACATCCGGCCCGACCGTAGTACCATCTCTGACCGGTCGGTATGGGTCAAATCCTGCCTCGTTTCCAAAGCCGGGCCCTTATCAGGGCCTGGCGCCCACTTGCTCAAAAAGAGAGTTGTTTCCCCCGTGCGTTCAATCCAGCCGATCGCACATTCCCCCGGACTGTGCTCGGCGATCCGACCTCACACCCTGGCGAGGTGTGTGGCCGCACACATTCGACAGCTGTCACCACTCTCGTACCGACAGTGCGTGCCGTTGTCCCGCCAGGCAGGCAAAAAGGTGGAGCCAACCATCCCTCCGGGGAAGCCCCTGCGACATTCGGTTGGCTCCACCCGCCAACGAACCACCCTCCGTGGGAATGGTGAAGCAGGCCGTCCCCTTGGTCCCCCTGTCACAGTCTCTGGGAGCTTGGCAGAAGTTGCCCACACTGTCTCGGTGGCTAATGCGGACGGTCCGTCTTGGCTACTCGATCCAGTTTGCCAGGGCCCCTCCCAAGTTCCGGGGCATCATCTCCCCCTCTCTCAGAGGCAGAGACGCCTCCGTGCTTCGGGCAGAGGTCTCCACCCTCCTGGCGAAACAGGCGATCGAGTCCGTCCCACAAGCCGAGATGTTCAGCGGGTTTTACAGCCCGGTCTTCATCGTTCCAAAGAAAGACAGAGGGTTGCGCCCCATTCTGGACTTACGTACCCTGAACGGGCACCTCCACAAGCTGCCTTTCAAGATGCTAAACCAGAGGCGCATCCTGACATCTATCAGGTGTCAGGATTGGTTCGTGGCAATCGACCTGAAGGACGCTTACTTTCATGTCTCGATTCTTCCTCGACGGCAACCGTTCCTACGGTTCGCTTTCGAGGGTCGGGCATATCAGTACAGAGTCCTCCCCTTCGGTCTGTCCCTGTCTCCACGAATCTCCGGGAGAGAGGTGTGCGAATACTCAACTATCTCGACAACTGGCTTATCTTGGCGCACTCGCGAGATCTGTTGTGTACACAGAGGGACATGGTGCTCCGGCACCTAGATCGATTGGGTCTTCAGGTCAACCGAGAAAAGAGCAAACTCCCGGATACGTGCCCAAAGTTCCCACTACTCCCTTTTGGGACCAAGTGGTGAACTTGCAGGCGCTCCCCACCAGGGAGGAAGACCCAACCCGGTCCGTGTTGTGTCCAGTCCACGCACTGCGCCTCTACTTGGACCGCACACAGAACTTCCGCAGTTCTGATCAGCTCTTTGTCTGTTTCGGAGGACAGCAGAAGGGGAAGGCTGTGCCTTTCGCCTTGCCGTAGGCGTGCTTTCCGGGAGAATCGCCCAATAAAATGAATAGGGTCCCTGTTACGAAACCAGGATCTAGACTATAAAAATCTTTCTGAAACAAGTGCTGGGGGAGTGTATCAAGCACAGAAATATTTTCTCCACCATGAAGCCACCATGTTTAATAATGTAAAGAAGTCGGAATTCATGAAATAGCAGGTTGCCTGATCTTTAATAGTGGATGTATGTGCTTTTAGGTGCTTCACCATTTTCAGCCCACTATAAGAATACAACGTGACCGCATAATAATTATTAATTTGTATTCAACAAAAGATAGTCTTACACATCAGGGATGGCATGAGGGTGAGTAAAAGTTTACAACATAAAGTATTAAAGGGATAGTTCATTCAAAAATGAAAATGCTGCCATGAATTAACCGGTCTACATTTCTTTGTATGGACAAAGGAAGATATTTGCAAGAATGTTTGTAGTAAGACGGTTTGCTGTCGGTTGGTAAGCACCGCTGGTTAACATAGTGTATTTTTATACCAGTTGTGTATTTTTTATTGATCTAGTGAACACAAAAGAAGATATTTTGAGGAATTAAGTAAAGCAAACAGTTTTAAATGTTCGCACCATGCTAGTCAAACTTTCTTCCAAATATTTTTCTTTGTGTTCAACCGAACAAAGACATTTATACAGGCTTTAAACCACTAGAGGGTAAGTAATTCATGATAGAATTTTCATTTTTGGGTGAACTGTCCTTTTAACATCTCAGCTAAGTTGTCTGATCAAATGAAGTGAAAAGCACTTCATTTGATCAGCAATAAACGCAAGCAATAAACGCTTGAATCCCCTAATAGTATTTTAGTGTCGCCTGAGAAATATAGGCAATGCACTGCTCCACTGGCTCGAAAATGCTAAGGGGGGAGGGGGTTGACTGAGCTGTGCCAAACAAAAGGTCTATGGTATCTCCTTCACAATGGCTGCAACAAAAGAGCAGTGTTCTCCGGGTTCGGTAGGCTTTTCCTGGCCTTGCGCTCTGATTGGGTGTTTAATTTGATTGTTTCGATCGCACACACCAACACATTCGATTGACCAAAACCAAGACCAATTCTGTTCCCTGTGTCGTTCACTTCGCAATGTTTCTGTTGAAGAACAGGATTAGGAGAAAAAGACCTCCCACTATAGCTCGACTGATGTTCACCGAGAGATCTGTCAGACAGACACAAGCTTCATCCGCTTGAGCTGAAATGGTTTAATTTAGTGGCAGCTTCATTTGCCTGAATGCACCTCAGCGGGTCTGAGAAGTTTATTGTCTTCTACGGTTCGCTCTTATTAACCAGCGCAGGGATGCTTCTGACAAATGTGTGAAGACCACATCAAAAGTGGGCCTACCTGCTCTTACGTGGGGGTAAAATTTGGCTGCAAATGTAAATCCCCACAGGGTGCCTTCAATACAATTCAATGGGACTCATTTTATTACTTGCCTTACGAAAATAACAAGTCTCGTCTCATATAAAACTAACAGCAGAGCTCTTCTCAACTTAATTCTTGTTTGATACCTATGGTGACTTTGTTCAAATCCTTTACCTTATGAACTATTGTAATATTGATGCTTGCTATGGCAAATGTCAGCGTGCAGAAGAGCAAAACTGGAGACAGGAGGTGAAAGAATTTGCTAGATGAGATGGTCTGAGCGTGTGGGAGGGGGAAATGGGAATCATATTTTAAGCTGCTCACAGATAGGAGGAATGACAGATTATTATTCTAAACCTCGAAATTCTTCGTTCAATCGTGCCATGCCAGCAGAGGTCAGTCTGTTAAACTGCGAGAACAGCTGCGTTCGGCCTTTCAATACTGAGAGCTTGATGATGAACGGAATCTATTGCAAGCCGGGCTGAAAGTCGAACAGAACTAAAGAACTGGCACAGGCGAGCTGTAGTTCTCTCAAAACTTTTGCACAGCTGTGAAATACAATCTCCCAAAAAACTAATTGGATGCTTAAGAAGAGTAAACTATATACTGGAATCATGGAGCTAAATTGAATATCTTTTAAGATCTTTTTTAAGATTCTGTCCATACATTATAAGGCGAAACTTTAACTTAAATTTACTATATACTTTGTAATTTAATTGAATGTAGCTCAGCGGTAAGAGCACTGCGTAAACAACGCAATGTTGTGGGTTCGATCCCAGGGGATTGCAAATACCCAAGTATAAATGTATAGGATGATTCATTGTAAGTCGCTTTGGATAAAAGTGTCTGCCAAATGCGTAAAGGTAATGTAACATTATTCAGAAGGTAGGGAACGAAGCACAAGAGAATTCATTGAGTGACTAAACCAATACAAGGTTTATTAGAAAGGAAAACGAGGCTAAGCTACGGTCACGGTTATTCCCAGAGACGGCACTCAGCAACGGTTCCAACTCTTTATCCTCCAACCATTTGCACAAAAACTTGCATTTCTCCATTAGTCAACGATGTTGTCTAACAACCGGGTGTGGACATCCCAATATTCGCCTACGCAATGATCAAAGTGAGGCAAACTTTAGCATATGACCTCTTTGGACAATTATTAAAAGATGTTACACAATTAAATACCTTAGAAAATGGCGTTTTAGACTTTTTAATGCTTTTTAAGGGCCTTTTTTTTCTCTACATTCACCAACAGTAGATACTTTTAAGTCCAGATTAAAAACACACTTGTTTAGCTGTGCATTCACAACCTGAGCACTGTGCTGCTTTACATCAACTGCACTTCTATTTCTAATTTATTTTTATTTTGCTCTTATTCTTTTTATACATCCACTCACATTTTTATCGATTTTATTGCTGTTTTACTGTTTCTTAAAATCTAAAGTTTTTGTGATCTTAAATCATTTGCATTTTAAAGATACGTTTTATTTCTTTCTGTCAATCATTTTATGTGAAGAACTTTGAATTGCACCTGTGTATGAAATGTGCTATATAAATAAATTTGCCTTGCCCTACATTTATTTATCACCTTTTAATACTTTTTAAGACACCGCAGACACCCTGTTAAGTCTCTTTTCATTTTGTTGCATTATAAATGACACAATGTTACATCACTTTTTGTGGATATATAGAAGTTACCCCCTTTGTAGTTGTAATGTTTTAAATTGAAAAAGGTTTTTGTTTGATGAAAGGCATGTTTCTTACTGAAAACTCCTCCTGAGCCAAAAAGGCTGCCAAGTCCAACTTCCTCTTACACCCATAAATGGTCATTTCCAGTTATGCACCTTCTCACAAAATGTCAACCCCCCACCACCTCCACCCCCTCCATTCCTTGCCACAGGAAACGTCCCATAAGCAGGGAACAAGTTGCCTTCCTGTTTTCAAAGATGACTCCTATGGCATGCCGAGCTGTTTCCTGCGCGCTCTCGCTCTCAACATCTGGCTCTTCCTCAACAGTGCAGCTGCCTCATATGGCTCAGATAAGCCATGCCATTGACCACTAAATGATTTCAGGCATATAGCTTGGACAACCCTGATGGAGGCTGATCTGCATGTGTATTAATCCACCAGTAAAGCAGGCGCAGAGCTGTTCTCCAACTAGACACAAATGTAGCCTCAACAAACATCATTGAGTGAGTTTACATGTACAGTCTTAATCCGATTATGCTTAATAAACTGATAACAAGTATGGTCATGTAAACACGTAAAAACGGGTTTCTTTTATCGTAAGCAAAACCCGCTCGGAGGAAGTAGTTTTTAGCCCATTACTCTTTCGCAATGCATTTAAACGCCTTTGCTGGTTTTCTTTCAGTTTTGTTTATGTGCGCATGTCTATCGGCGCAATAGTAAAAGTCTCAAATGGAATTAACAGTAAAACAACGCATAAAAGTCCGCTCTCGAATCATGAAGTTGATGTACAGTAGAATCGACAAAATGAAAAATTATTGTTGGAGGTATTGGGGACATGAGAAGAGATTTAAAAATACAGCTTCTGACCAATTTCCCGCTTTTTTTTTAATAACTAGATGGACTATTGATGGTGACGTTACTGCACGAGAGAAACCTATGTCTCAAACTTCCATGTAAACCCGGTTTTCTGCGTAGCCGGTTTATTGATACGCATGTAAACAGGTGTCTTTTATGAGGTGATTTTTGATAGATACCCATTTCTTTTATGCATGTAAACGTACTCATTAAAAAGGCAAAAGTTAAGATTTTTAAGACAAAACATGCATTGAATGTATAAAAAAATCTGACCAAACCAATTATACAATGTAGACAGTTTTAATCCGCAACAACATAAACAAACGCTATGTGGCCCAGAATTAACTTCTGGTAGACCCCACAAATAATCAATAACTGTTGAGTAGCTTCACTGTAATTTTGTAAAATTAATAAAATGTAAATGTTTTTTTTTAATATTATAACCAAACACAGACCAGAAGTTAACTTCAGGAAAGCAAATGCGTATATCAAGTTTTGGTATACATTTTGGCTAGTCATCTAATACTTGTTAAATGCTGTTATCCCATCATGCACATGGATGTATGTATGAACTTTGGATTTGTTATATTCGGCTCAATGTGGTGGGTGTCTTTACTTCATTTCAGTGCTTGAAGTTCCTGTGTAGCATCCCTGCTCTAACACTTCATTCACATCAGTATGCAGTTAATCTCCCGTGGGAACACAGGACAGAGGGGTTAATTCTGGGCTCAGACGCCATTGTTTCTGTCTCTAGATCGAACATGATCTCTTGTTCACCAAAAGAAATCTTTGTACAATCCCCAGGAAAAAGATGGAAGGATGGAAGTTTTTTTGTGTGTGTGTAAATCCTGAGAATTGAGAAACAGCACTGTCTATTTCTGGAACACAAACACTCTTTTTTAAAGCAATCTCTGTGTGGATCTCTTCCATTACATCCTCTCCGGAGCTTTCCTCGCTTTCACACCTTTAAAACTGCTTACTCCCATAATACTGAAGTTTACAGTGGACACAGCTCACCATATTGTCTGGCTTTACTCCCAACCATTTTAAGCAACATTCACTTCAAACAATCTGATGACTTCAGGATAGTTCCTTCAATGCAGTGGGTGTAATCCCAGTGTCCATTTTATATAATCTGTTATAAAGTAATAAAATGTAAATCATGGGATACATTTCATTTTTAGGTTAACAATTCCTTTAACACAATTATTGTAGGGTTAAAGTCATGTTGCCTTTTTGATAGGCATATAGGAATTTATTGATTCAGTAAGTCAAGAACAAAACATACAAAAATGCTTTCATATTCAATAAAAAATGGAAACAACCTCAAGTAAGCCTAAAGGGGCAATCGTGGCCTAATGGTCAGAGAGTCGGACTCGTGACCAGAAGGTTGCCGGTTCTATCCTCAGGGCCGGCAGGTAACGATTGCGGTGCCCTTGAGCAAGGCACCTAACCCCTACATGCTCCCCGGGCGCTGCACTGATAGCTGCCCACTGCTCCGGGTGTACGTGTGTTCACCACTTGCTGTGCGTATGTTCACTAGTCACTGGATGGGTTAAATGCAGAGGTCACATCTCGGGTATGGGTCACCATACCTGACAAATAGGTCACTTTCACTTCACTAAAGCATGCGTTCTTTAAGGATTAGTTGACCTTGAAAATGAATCTTCTGTCATTATTTACATGTCTTCTTGTCATTTCAAACCTGTCTGACTTTCTTTCGTCTGCAGAACACAAAATAAGATATTTTGAAAAATGAAGGATATGGAACAGCACAGCCCCCCATTCGCTTGCATTGTAACCAATGCAAGCGAATGGTGGGCTATTAACAACATTCTTCAAAAAATCTTCTTTTGTGCTCTACGGAAGAAAGAAGGTCACACAGCTTTGAAATGACAAGAGGGTGAGAAAGTGATGACAGAATTTTTGATGATAGAAATATGTTACCCACATACCCCAAAATCTGCATATGAATATCAAAAAGAAAAAAGCTGTCAATGAGCGTTATGAGCAGTCATTTTGTTGAGACCATTAACTATACATCTCCGTAAAACACAACAAACTCAGTCGAACTGAGTAGCCCTAACAAAGCAGCCCAATTTGTGATGATTCACAATGATCAGAGCAAGGGAAAGCAGTAGGAACTGAACTCTGTTAAACTCCCACACACTTCTGACATTCCGAATAAGGCCCGTAGACCAATATTGGCAATCCCATGTGCAAACCAAGGCTGAGGCGCAGCCAAGAACATGGGAAAATAAAGGCACGCATGCAAAAGAACTCCTAACCTCACCGTCTATCAACAAGCAGCCATTTACTAAGCTCCACGAGGAGTGATAGCGTGTTTCGAGCGATTCAGCGGTGGTGACCTGCCATTGTTGTGGCTAGAAAATTGTTAGGTTTCTTTTGCTGTCAAGCAGCCAAAGCCTCTCTTTTGACAGCGAGTGTGAGAATTTAGCGGGCACGGATCGGGTGACAAAAAAATGCAGGGTTTTATGAGTACCGAACTCCACTAAAAATCACTTGTGTAAGAAATGTAAAACACAGGTGACATTGACTAATAGGAAGGTATTAGGGTCCATAGCGAGGGGTTATCGCTGCAGAGCTCGATTCTGCAGCTGTGGCTTCGCTGTGCCAGGGAAACTTCTGACAGTGGCATGAAAAGTTCAAGGTTGCAGCAATGCTCCATATCGAAGCGTGTTTGTACATGCGAGGCCGGTTGCGTGTGAAGCAGCTTTTAAAGGCGGTTTTACACTGTACAGCTGCTGCAAAGAGAGAGAGAAAGAGAGAGAACTCACAATAAAGATAGTAACAGGGAGTGGGGACGGAGTCATGTAATCCTATTGAAATCACTTTTCACTGTACTTTGTTCAAGATTTACATATGAAATTATCCGTAGACACTACAAGCCAACCATGACACGAAAACTAGAGCTTGAAGGGACAGTTCACTCAAAAATGAAAATTCTGTCATAGTTACTCACCCTCAATTTGTTCCAAACTTCTATAGATTTCTTTGTTCTGATGACGATGGAGAAAGAAATTTTCAGTTCTGGAAATTATTGTCTATAGTAGAAAAATGTTTGTATATGTATTGTTGTGTTTTTTTGTGAGATATTTTGAAGAATTTAGGAAAACAAACAGTTCTGGGGAACCTTTGACTAACTTTTTTTTTGACTAATCTTTCTTTGTGTTTAACAGAACACAGAAATGAATACATATTTGGAACAACTTGAGGTTGAGTAGTCCATGACAAATATTTCTGGGTGAACTTTTACTTTAAAATAACAACTCAGCATTCAAACTGTAAATCAATATCTGGCGCACACTGGATGTTGTTGCAGCGTATAAAGCGAGAAAAACACTTACAAATGCAATCAAAATCTTTGGGAATGCGTTCAAATGCTCACATCTACTCATTCCACGACATAACAAGTCATCTGGATGTATCATCATCATCGTTACAAACAGGTAAAGTTACTTAGTTTTCGGTCTGCTCTGAAACACCACATGCGAAAGTAGTGAATAGCCCCAGTGAATACATGGGTTTACAGTCTGTGTGAATCAGGAAAAGTTCTGTAAAATGAAAGAAAAAAAACAAGTGTGGTAATTCAAGCATGCACATTCAGAAGTGAGAGCTTATCATGTTATCTTCAAGTTAGTGGCCTCAGGGTAGTATGCATGTTAACTATAAAAACAAAGACTCCAACAACCTTTGATACTTCTGTCTATTTTTTCTAGTGCTTCACAAGACATGAGGACAACGTCTCAAATTATGCTGAGGTTTTCTAAGGTCCCAAAGTTTGCAGAAATATTACATTTTAGTCAAATTTCTCATCAGATTCCAGTATTACAAGAAATTTGAACAGAAAATAGATCTGGCATGAAGTTCATATTTTCTGTTACATGTTAAGTTATATAGTACCTGACTTCTTTCAAAGACTGTGGAAACTGTTTAATGAATATATGGCATAATGAACATTTTTACCTAATTTTTTTATGGTTTTAAAGTATCTTTTTAATAAGAAAACAGATTTGCTTGCAATAATATCCAACCTGACAAACTATTCTTTAAGATGCATACATAGCTCAAAACACATGCATATATTGATTCAATAGGTAACCTAGATTAGTCAGTTTTCTGAATTTTATTATTTCTAATAATACTATTATTATTTTACTTTTAAACTAAATGAAAAGTAATTAGTAACAAAAATAAAACTAATTTCTTATTGGATTACCAGATATATTGTTAACATAATAAAAAAGCTTGAGACAGAATCCAATGGGAATTGGATAATAATAAAAATCAATATCTGAGCAAGTTTTGTTGTGTCAAGCAGAGATATGAATGCTCAAGGCAACATTATTTTACATGAGGAGATATATAGTGATTTTTAATCTTAATGATAGTTGCAACTTGAAAATAAAATATTTACCAATCCAACTTACCTATACTACGTCCTATTGCTTAAAATTAAATATTTTTAATAAAATAAGACTAAATGTCAGTGTTTAAACTCCACACTAATGCAATAAACTAATGATCTAGGGAAACAGCGTTAGATGCTAGAGTACATATTTGTGGTTATTATTTATACAGTGTGTGAATAACTTTTATCTCTTTTTATTGTCCTGAGTGGAACATAATGTGAAAAAAAATTCTTACAAGATACAACATACTGCATCCAATATTATCAACGGTGAGGCGTGTTATTTGCATTATATGACAACTTAAACACTAAAAGTAAAAATATACATTGGACTTAAAATGTTAAGTTGTCATGACTTAAAGTGGTGCGTAAAGTTATAGAGAATATCTATGTAACCAAAAGAGCTCAATACAAATTGTTTTTAACCAATACCATCGATTCTATTTAGTCGAACAAATAACCAAAGCTGGCGAGTTGTATCGAAGCACTTCTAGCTCGAATAGGCTGTATTTAAACATCAACAAAAAGTACACGTTTCATTTTTAAGCAAAATAAATTTCACGTCTTCCAGTCAATGTATAATCATCTGATATAAAAACAATCCAATCACATGATGAAAATGAATGAAGGTTAGAGATTGAAAGACAATACACATTAGAGGAACGTTCAGATGCATTATGGAAATATTTGATCTTGCTCCTGTATGTTGGTATATAGCACAAGCTTCTCTTTGTTGCCGGATGTGGGAAAAACATCCAGTAGATGCTAAAATAAGAACAGGAAGGAAGCAGGGGGTGGGGTGGCAGCGACAAGCAGGAGTGAGAGAGGAATGTTCCCTTTTCACTCGTTTCGACACACACACACACACAAACAGGGGTCTGTATAAAAGCTATGAGAGGAATGCAACATCACAGACATTTACACTAAAACTTCTGTAACCTTGATCTCTGCATGATGAGTTTAGTTTAGCTACAACAGTGAAATCCAACAGTTTTTACTAAAAAAGGTATATAAGTAAAAATTTGATGATTATTAATGTAACTTATGCATTACACAGCTACATTAGATGAAAGAGACACCAAAGATTACTGTATGAGCAGCAGATAAATTCATTAATTTAGCTGCTATTCAGCTTCACCACAAGTTTTCCAGGTTCTTGGGACAAACCTTCTCATTCATTTAAGAGATCCTGACAGATACTAGATACAACAAGTTTTTCGTTTTGATGAGTCAACAAGTCAAACTGACACGGCCCTAAAGCCGAAAGGGCCCGGCAGGAGCACAGTCATTTATCAAAGTGATCTGAAAACAGCATGATCAGGTAAAACCATACGTACCTGGACAGCATACAAAATATAGAATGCGATCGGCCGAGGTGGAACCATGGTACAGTAATGATACCAGATGTTGATACTATGGTACTGAATTACTTTATTCATTTACATTGTAATCCCAAATGTGGAATTATCAAATGTGGTATATAGCAGTTAGAAAACCGTGACGTTTAACCCTTGGCTTGCTTTCTCAGCCAATAAAGCCTGTGCTACACTTCCAGACAGTAAACAGAGATTCACCAGCGAACAAACTATGATTATAATAAATCTCAATATTAAACTGGTCACGTTACAGTGAACTAAACGTATGGAACTTATTGTATTAAATTTGACCACTTATCTGATGAAATGTCACTGATATGCAGAATAACAGCAAATATGCACAATTTGTGTCATTTAAGACTGACCACAGTCAAAATCACTCGTCTCAAATAAAGCTAACGTTAAACAACAACAACAAATGTTGAACAAATGTGCACATCAGCAACTTGAATAAATCGAGGCACGGCGGCCGTATTAATCATAAATAACCTACAATTTGATGTTCAAATTACATGATAACAAAGTCTTCCTCCCGTTGTTCTGAACAACTTTATCAGCTTTTCTCTTTCTTTTTGAGACTTGACAAATTGACTTAACAAAGTTCATCCACATTCTGTTTTTCCGTATTTCTGCTTCTTTTGCAGTTTTTTGGGGGTTGGCGAACCAACTTCGTGTGATTCCACTTTAAAGACTGTTGATGAACAACCCCCCTGGTGGCGGAAAGTAACCAAAAAACGAAGCGCGCCCATTTATAAACATTATATGATTGGTCAGTTTTTGCTGTCAAAATGAATCTCTCCCATTGATTTAAAGTACTGTTGGTATGCTACTAGAAGGTGCCTCAACCCCTTGTAAGCACACGTTTGACTTCTTGCAGCTTGCGCAGGCTGCGCAGACAGCGTATGATATGGCAGAACTGCGACTGCTCCGTGATCTTGATTTACTCTGTGAGACTTGGAAATCTGCATCCATCCAGGAAGTCAAATATACATTTCTAAACGGGAAAATTGGCTTTTATTGAAAATAGTATTGTAAAGTTTTTAATTAGTTTAGGTCATCAAGGAGGGCCTAGAGGGACCTGAGGGTTCGCTAACTGGTATATGCAGTACAGAAGTGGCAAAAAAGAACAAAACCATGATACATGTGCTTAATGGGAGGTTGTGACTTTATATAGAGCGGGATTAAGGTTCAGTATGAATAGGTGGAGAAAGGGACTGAATAAAGGAGAAGGCAGGTCAGGTGCTTTTCTCAGTTTACCTCATGACTGGGCAGATGGAGGAAGGAGGAGGGGCAGCAGTGGTATAACAGTGTGACTGTGTGTGTGAGAGGGAGTCTGAGGGCACCAGGCGCCAGAGATCAGCCCTGGCAGAGGCTGAGACTGTCACCTCACAACACAAACATATACTGCGTTCCTGGACCAAGCCCTTAGCCTACACATATTCTCCTGTTCACTCCCATACTGTATGTCTACATTCATATGCCTATATACATCTTACTCTTTCATTAACATAGGCTTTCAGCAACCTTCCTTGAGTTTTCTTGTCCTGAGTCACATTTAAACCTTGCTTTCTTTGTCTTTGTTAATCTAATTTAATACAGACCAAAATAAGATTTTTGTATTTAAGTTATTCTACTGTAATACTTTTACTTTTATTACATTATTTTTTTGGTTTATTATGATACTGAGAATTGGGGAGGGGGTGTTCAACTGTCATGACTTTGTGTCCATTTAATAGAAATGAATGGGGTTCAGTAATGTTCGGTTACCAACTTTCTTCAAAATATCTTCTTTTGTGTTCTGCTGAAGAAAGAAAGTCATACAGGTTTGAAATGTGAAGAGGGTGAGAAAATGATGACATAATTTTCTTTTTGGGTGAACTGTCACTCTAATGTCACAATGCAAAAAGTGAATTATAGACATTATATATAGCACCATCGCTGTTTTTCTTACAAAAGCCAGTTCTGTTTTCCCATTTAATGGTAAACAAATCCAGATTTTTTAATATTCAAGATATTCTTGACTCTGTGACAAGAAGTGGTTGAAGGATGTGCTCTCGGATGAATGTGGTTTCAACACCCTGTCATATAGAGGAAATGAGCAGAGCAGCTCCAATGACATTCTGCAATGATCCAGTTCTTCTGTCTTATATTTCAATTCATTAAAGCCGGCGATACACTCAGGGTTTCTGCCAATCTTATTTTAATCTTGAGTACCTATAGGGTAGTATTGCATTCTTCGTATCTTCCTAGAGTATTTAGTTTGATCACATTTATAAAAGATAGATACAGCTTTACGAATGTTTCCGAAAACATACGGTGTGTGCGGGGGGGAGGGGTAGACTGAACCAAAGCACGTGCACACCTATTGTCAACAAAACACAAGACATCAGTTTCACTCACTGCATGCGGTTCATGTCCGGCATCTTTTAGGGCGTATATGTTATTTCTACATGAACGTTATCTTGCACATTTTAACTCAACAATAGTTTCTCATTTTCAATAACAGCAAGAATTTATTCTTTAGCGCTTGCATATTCGTTATTCCCTGCAGAATGCGCGAGGTGTCTACATAGCACGCTCACCCACGAACAGCCACACAGAAGAAAGATACTCTTATTTCCCACGTTCAATTTGACTCTTTACATTTGGTGAAATATTTCATATTTGCTTTACAAACCTTGTATATTGCATACGTCTTGTCAAGCTCCTTCTTACCATAGAGTTGATAAAATATGAAGTATTTCCAAAAGCCTGCCCTTTTACCCCCTCCATCTGAGCTGAAGCTGTGCGGTCTCTCGACTGTACGGGTGCAGCACCTTTTTGTTCTGATAACATCAACAATTGTTGTATTAACTAGAAACTCGTTTTTTTAAATCTGTGAATCGATAATTTCACCCACCCCTACAAACAACCAATGTTTTTACAGGCTCATTTAAATCCATATTTATTATAATTATTTCAAGATGTTGATTTCCATGATTTCTATTTCCAGCCATTTCTGTAATGGCTTGATTTGATACATAATGTGCAGTTAAGTATGTTTTGAATTTATTTACTACAATGTTTCAAGGGATCTCAAAGGTTCCAAAGCGGATTCAAGCTTGCAAAGCTAAAATTCTTTAGTCAGCACGGTAATCTCAGGGGACTGAAGAAATCTGTCAGCGCTACATTTCCTATCTCATACTTCTGTGAATATAGGACACAATGTGTACGTGCTGTAGTGGTTGGGAAAATGTTTCTGCACTATGCACTTTTGGCAAACAACAAACTTTTGGAGTTTAAATTAGACAGCAGCTACAAAGTGTAATTTCACAAGGTTATACTTTCAATAATGAACGCTAACTAGAGAGATACAAACCGACGAATAAAAAAATCGTACAAAATACCAACTGATACAAGTCAACTTTCTGTAACAACGCACATTGTTTATCAAAAGTGTATGAGACAACTGAGATATTTTTGAGGAGGTCTTTTTATCTAGACACAGACACTTGTCTATCATAACAAAGATGACCTCCAAGATTGCCCCTCTCTTCCAAGATAGCATCATGGGAAGAATGATAAAACGAGTCATAAAATAAATTAATTTAATTCTCTGAAGCAGAAAAAAAATCACAAAACACAAAAACAAGCAGGTTATTTTCAGCATTGTTTGATATCTGTTCTACCCTCACAAATGGGGAAAGCATTCTGATTGGTGAGTTTTCTCAAATTCATGCTACAAAATGTATTTAAACTGTATGTATAACATACACATCTGATGTTTTGATTTCATAAATACTGAAGAAATAATTATTACTTTGAATATCGTCGCTGTCCTGCTGAAATCTTGTGTCCAAAATCACTGTTTTACAAGAAATGGAAAAAAACTTTTTAATACTTATTATTAGTCAGATACATTCTAACCTAAGTGACAACATAAAGGATGACTGACAATGATTTATGATGACAATAAAGAAATTTGGAGATACAAGGTTTCAGAAGGGCAGCAGCAGCAATATTATAATTATAATTATAAAATTATAATTTATATAAATATGAAACCTGAACACAAACTTGTCTTTCCATTTTTCATTGCAAAACCATGTCTGCAGGAATATGAGGGGAAAAAACAGACCAATAAAGCAAAGAAATTGAGAATGTGTGGCTGTTTTTCAACACTCAAAGCTGACGAGCAGTAAATGTTAGGCTCTGTGACTCTTTCGTAACTGCAAAAAACAACAGCCCCAACAATCGACTTCTTCCGAAACATTATTAAAAATACAAGCAAAAAAATATTTTTTTCATTTTCCATGTGCTGAAGTTTTACTGTGACTGACCCTGGAGGCAGAGAGGGGGAGAGCTTGAAGCGGGGAGTGCGGAGGAAGGGAGAAAAAGAGAAGGCTGTGAGCGAGGAGCCTGGGAACGTGGAGAAGTTTGGCCAGTATGATAGAAATATCCTGAGTTGAAATGTAAACAGTCCTGATCTCTGATCTACCCAGAGAGCCCCTGATCTGACCCGACATTCCACCCAGGGGTTCGGCAATGACATCAGGAGCCCCCTTTCTCGTTTCCTGGCCTGGACGGTGACCCCTCGGGAAAGTGGGGCGTGTTTGATATTTTCCAAATCAAACCAGCCTAGAACCAGCCTGAATAGAGATTTCTAATGTCACCCACAATTTCAGAGCATGTTATTAAACTCTGTGTTTGACAAATTTTTGTATAGTACAAAAGCATTTTTGACAGGGGTCAGGTGATGAAACGAGAGTTGAAGAACCACTTTAGCGGTATTCAGACATGACCAAATTTGCTTAACGACTACTGAGTTACAGTTATTAACAGTGGAATTTGTAATCCTTTAGACAGTAATGGGATCTTTGTAGTTATAGGTAAGTGTCTATTGTGTGAATATTGTGTGATAATAACTACTACGGATGTTTCGGCCGCCGATATTAATCGGCCGATAATGGATTAATTTAACACCATCGGCATATCGTCAATAGCATGAAAAAGGCAGAAAGGTCCAGGTAACTTCCTGACAAACCTGCAACTAAAAATGTACAAAACTAGTAATTAAATGTAAGTAGAATTAAAACACTAAAAGAAAAAAACATACAATGTAAGATGGTTCAAATTACTGGTTCATATTAACATAGTTGTACACCGTAAAAAAAAGGAAACACAGAATAAAAATAAAAACGGAAAAAATGGAATTTGAGAAAAAATCTAACGGAATTTAGGGCAATAAATCAAACGGATTTCAGAGGTCCCTGGTTTTTTAATTAAATGCATTAAGGCAATGAATTGGCTGTCTAAATATCCAATTTTTTTCTGAGCAAAATAATTAAAATAAATATTGGATAGCAAAAATAACCATTACAGATAGTCATGTTGTCTAATGGTATTTTTATCTTAATTCGTGTTCATGAATTCATGTTCAGTAAAAGAAATTGAATGCAGAAAAACTAGTTTGTATTGTATAGTACTGTATATAATTGACCCATATCGGTATCGGCCAATAGTTGTTTGCTAAAATCGGTATCGGCGCAAAAAATCCTTACGGTGCATCCCTTGTAAATATTATTTAATATTTATTATATTATTGACCTTTGTGAATCTTTAAGTCAGGATAATATCTGATGCTGTGATTACAGCAGCTATTCTTTGTAGCTTTCGGGATCTGGCTCCAAAAACGGCACATAGTGAAACCCATACAGTATAAATATTTATATGTTTTTAAATCATTCATATTTTTTCTGTGATTGTGGGATGTAGCTAGAATGTCTTCAAGTTAGTCAAACACTTCAAGTTGGTCAAAAAAGTAGGTAATTTGCTTTATACTGTAATTCTACCAGAGAAACGAAAAGTACTTTTTCTATTCGAAAAGGATTAAATACCTCTGTGAAATGTGAATGTATCTTCTCACAGGTTTTTCATTGACGCTGAATGACAGATGGATGTAATCGAATCTTCTAATTAAATCTACAGTAATGTTATTTATGGTGATATTATGTAACGACAGCAAAGTGAAAAGTTCAGAGATATGACAGCAGAGAGCAAATATGAGTCATTTTTAAAAATGTCCCCTGTGATTTGAGACATTCACGGGTCAACTATTGTGGGTTAGGGGCTTTCTCTTGTTGTTTTTGAGATTTTATCGTTCACGAAGTGCCCTTGCATGCACACCTGATGATGCAGTTTCCCACAAGGGTTGAATTTCAGGTGAGTTCAACAGAGCACAAGACTTGTCGAAAGATATAGCAAACCACCTCCTTCAAGTTCCCTCCTCTCGGTTTTCTCTCTTTTTTTCTCCTCACACTTTACACTGTTCTATTTAGTCAGGCAGGAAAAACCTGACAGACATCAGAGAGCTCTCTGTGCTCGGGAAATCAAGAATGTATTGCCGCAAAATTCACAACCACCGGTAAGCGCAAAGAAAGACTAAACGCTGTCTTTCTTCTCTCTGTATTCTTAACTTCACGTGAATATAACAGTCCAGATTCCTCACAATGAACGCTATGTTCTTCAGCTAATTCAATGTGGTTATATCTTCCATGCCAGACTCTACAGCAAACACAAACTTCACAAACATCTGCCTATCGTATAGATTTTTATACTGTAAGACACGAGAATATCACTAACATACTCCAAACACCGCCATTTGTCTCCTAGAAAAAGTAGAACAGGTTTACAAGAACAAGACTTAGATTGTGAGTACTAAATACCATTTTTTATTTTAAGTTAATAACCCTGAGAAACCATTCATTAATAGTTGGCATAAGGGAACTAGCTGGTTTCCATTACAGATTTGAATGTAAGCAATATTTTCTATATGACGATGAAAATTTAGCATTTCCATTAAACTATGTTACTAAAATGTATTTATTTATGTAGCGATAAGTCATTCTTCTTTGGTTTTGTCATAGGTTGTGAACCAACTTTAGAAGTACGTACCACCACCTACTGTGAGGAAAAATCTAGCCCAACAGCGCCATCTTAAAAGAGTTTATTGGTGACATTCTGCGAGAGTGTACACTGATCCAGAGGCACGTTTTTATTTTTATTTATTCTATTTTTCAATCTTACACACTTTATTCAATCTTAAATATATTCGTTCAACATTTTGATCCTGTTATAAATGCTCTATTGGTTGTATTTTGTTGAAACATTTGTGTAGCGAGGAAGGCGGGACTGGAGCCGTGAGGCGGGGCAAAGTGAAAGTGGAAATCAGCTATGCGCGCACCGGTCCCGCATCTCCCATGGAGGAGTTCGGGAGCATAAAAGGACGAATCGACAGGACTGCCGGCGAGAGAGGACCGGGCCCGGACATGTTTATAAGTTTGTATTTATGTTCTCGTGGCCAGCAGTCGACTGTACGGTGGCTGCCGGGATTTTATTTCCGTGTTTTTGTTTGTTTATTTTACTAAAACTTTATTTGAATGCTCGCCGGTTCCCGCTTCTTTCCTACCCTACTTTGAACTGTATTACAATTTGTGTAGTGTTAAAAAACTGAAACAAGAAGTTTTTCTGGTTGTTTACATCATCCGAAGAGATCTATGAGGGAGATTTTGCTAAATTTAAATGTTTCCATTGGGCCTATATTTTATTAGCAATTTATATTCAACAATTTACAGGGTAATGGATATGTAGATATTGACTGGTTGCCAAAGAACAGATTGGTGGCAAATGTCCTCCATAAATCACAACTGCACACATTTCCTAATTTTACCATCCTTTGAAATGACAAAACAGACATTCTTCATATCAGCTGGATTCATTGCATACAATAATCTTGACAACCAAATGAACCCGCAGATTTCTTTATGTACTGTACCAAATGCAAATGATGTCTAACCTGATTATCTCTACCAATAGACAAATAGAAATGTTGTACCAAGTAGTCCATGACATCTGACAACTTTTAATACTTCTATCTGCAATCATCCTGCAAATGAAGTCATTTAAAAAAGCGATGTGAACTTTCAGACCTCAGAAGTAATTACTCTCTTTCCAAATGTTGTCTTTCAAATGTCTCAACGCGCATAGCAAAGATAACCATGCCAAAACTGAAAGGCTTGGCTGCAAATCAAGTATAGCCTCCGAATCAAGGTCAGCTACCATAACATTTATTTAGAAGATGATTCGAGTTTAGGTAAAGCCACATATTAGCTTATAATAGTGCAGAAAATAGCGCTCATGTTTGTGACATACATCTGCTTCCAAGGTGCCTGTTTCTCTCAGGATTGCATTTTAGTTCTGCTCTGATGGGTTTCATTTTCAAGATTTCCCTAAAAATAGTTTGGTTTTAAGGGTATGAAAGTCAAGACTGCATAAGGAAGGTGAGTGTTAAACGCTGAGGTGGGCAATTTCTGCACGCTGCTATTGTATGGTGCAGATGGATTTAGGGATGTATATGGTGAAGGTTTTCGGCGCTCTTCAAAGTCACAGTCATCTCTCAGATTGTGAATAAAACATGAGGGATATGCCGTACAAAGAAACCTCTAGAAGAAAGATGAAGGGGGACGCTCCTGCTTTAGTTTCTCACTCTTTTATACTATTACGTAATGACACAACATTTCCTTCTATTTTCAATAAATAGGTCAAATTTTACTGCATACTAGTGTTGTCAAAAATATTGATATTTCGATAAATATCGATACTGAAATATCTGAACGGTACCCATACTAATTTCCCGAAGTATCGATACTCCGATCCTAGCCGAGCTGTCACTTTCACTTATCTCCGAAGGCGCGTTGACAAACACCACACGTGACCGCAGTGCCTGTCACGTGTCTCGTCTGATTCGCTCTGGTTAAATAGCAAAAGTGAAGTGAATATAAATATGGCGAGTGCGGCGCCTCCGCAACCGGCTTTGGTTGATAAAGAACACAGTAGGAGTGCTATCTGGAAATATTTTGGATATGAACCAAATGAACATGGAAAGCCGAAGGACACAAACAAGCCGATATGCAAGAGTTGCTACAGAGCAGTGCTAACAAAAGGCGCTAACACCTCTAATATAGCAATATGAGTGTTGTCTCGTTTTTTCACCGTAGTTCTTAAAGTTAAAATAATCCGACTGAGGAATCTTTAACTGTGAATCTTTAAACACTTTAACTGTGGTCAAATGTAAATTAACTTGTGCTTAATTAACTTAATTCAAAAAAATGATTTCTTAAATTCTGTAATTTGTCTTCATGTCTATCCAGTGAGCGTTGTTTTCGCGTGTGATGCACGCAAGTTTGCGTTTGTGGATCGGTGATATGTGAATCCGGCATTAAAATATGTTCATCAAATAATGTTATGTATTAACCAGCATTTATGAACGATGAGCAATGCATTTGCTACAGTATATTTTAATCTTTGATGACAGTATGTAATAAAATACAACGGATCATGTTTGCTCTGGTCCAATGAAAAAAAATATAAACATATAGAACTTTGGATTTTAATTACTACATGTATTAGTAAATGTTAGTTTAAATTAACTTTTAACAAAGATTAATACATGTTTTGGAAGTATTTTTCATTTTTTTGGAAGTACAGTTCATTTTAAGTGTGGTCAAAAAAAAATATGTTTATTAAAGTTTGGCATTCTCTTGTAGCACCAGAAAGAAGATGAGACTCGACCTGCAACAGTACATAATGCGTTACAACACACATTATGAAGAATTATAATGCATTTTACCCTTTATATTTATATTTAGTCATTTGGCAGACGCTTTTATCCAAAGCGACTTACAGTGCACTTATTACAGGGACAATCCCCCTGGAGCAACATGGAGTAAAGTGTCTTGCTCAAGGACACACTGGTGGTGGCTGCTGGGATCGAACCAGCAACCTTTTGATTACCAGTTCAGTGGTTTAACCCACTAGACCACCATCTCCTTTAATAGCTCTTTATAATACATTATATATGTTATATTTATCTTTAAATAATAATTAAAAAAAAATTACCCCCTTAATGTTGTGGCAGTTTTTTTCTCTGTGGTATCGAAAATGGTATCGAGTATCGATATTTTTCAAGGTATCGTATCGAAGTTAGAAATTCCAGTATCGTGACAACACTACTGCATATAATGCATACATTGGCAACTTTCAGGAGTCAAGCATGATGTCGCCAGAATTTAAAAATATTGTACGAGGTGGTTAATTCGTATCACCGTAAATAGAGATGCATCTATACTAAATTTCTCCACTGAATCTGATAGCCGATTATTTAGAGTGATCTCTGCCACGATCCCAATTCTGAAGATTAGATTAATATTGATTAACTTTCTGAATGGTATTCATTCATTAATAACTATTAATATTGAACATCAAACTGGTGATGTTTCTTGATATTTTCTATACATTTTCTTATATAAATTGATTGCATTTTTCTGTCCTCTTTAGATTAACATGATATATCGGCCATGATCAACTGCCCTGTTAAACTCTTGGCCGATATCAACCGACACCGATTAGTGGCCAATATATTGCTCCATTTCTATTTGTTCAATTTAAATTGCATAAAATATATGATTATTAGAAATAAAGCAATAATGATGTCCTAGCCTTAAACTGTCAGTCATGCGAAAGCAGATGATACTAAAATGTATGAATGAAATACGAATTAGCCACCAAAATAATTGCGAATTACGGTGTTTGAAAGTCAGGTTGCAAAGATCACGTTTACAAAAGTAGACAATGAATGCTATTAAGGTAGAACTGGCTCAATGGATGGCCTATGTTTGCCAGGTTAGTGGTATCAAATCTTAGAAGATACTTAGATTTTTGAGTAACTTATTAACAAAAAAACTAGATAGCCACACACAGAACTGTTCTCTACACAGTTTTCCTATTGTTGCTCAAAGATATCATTTAAATCTCCCATGAAAACAAAACAAATTGTGATTGATCTCTACATATCAGTAAGATAGAAGCTTGCTATACACTTTTAAAAATAAAGGTGCTTCAAAATGCCATAGAAGAGCCGTTTTTGTCTAAATGGTTCCATAAAGAAGCTTCAACATCCAAATAAAGTTCTTCAGATTATAAAAATGGTTCTTCTATGGCATAGCTGTGAAGAGCACCCTTAAAGCACCTTATTTTTATGAGTGTAGGTTGGTGGACAAATCTTGTGCAGAATAAGTTGCAACATGGGCCAGACTTTCTGACAATAGACACAAGAGAGTGTGATGAGAGTATTCAGTTCTGTGACTTTCTAAGCAGCTGCTCTGGATTACTGCCAAAACGTGGATATACCTCTTGTAGGGCTCCATTCAGATTCACAGTGTTAAGACAGTCTCTCTGAACTTAGTGACTTTTACAGATCTGGAGTGATTCCATATACATGCTGAGCGAATGTAAGATCATTCACATTCAGCCTTTGCTCCTAGAGCACTTTAGCCAAAAATACCAGGAAACACTTTGACATTTCCTTCTTCCACCTATTATTTGTTATTCTTGCTTGTCATGTCTAATTATGTCCAATCTCTTCACTACATTGCAAAACGTCCAACGACCACTGCTTAAATGTATCTTCTTTGATCGTTCTTGCCATTTCAAACTTCTATGACCTTTTTTCTGTGGAACATAAGTTTTGATATTTTGCAGTAGAGGTGTTGCAATATAGCAAAAGTTGGACTTTAGAATGAAGTGTGGGTGAGAAAAGGGCAATATAATAAGAACAATTAACTATTCTGTTAAAATAATAGCTGTCCAATGATGGATGAAACTTAATTTTGAAGCACCAAAGGAACATTAAAGAATACTATCTAGAAGATTGTTCAACAGAGTTTATTAAAGGCCTATGTCTTCCTAACTCCCTAGATAAGCAAATAGAGCAATTACAATACTGCACTTTTTCTGCCGTGAGAGGATATTCCACAATCCCTGTATGTTCCCAAATCTGTCGCAGCTTTAAAATGAGAAAAAAACAAATTCACCCAGAAGCCCATGATGCTTAATTACGGGCCGGTCCTCCGACGATCATTTTCAAGGCCTGTTTGACTTTGAGTAAACAAAACCAGGACATGTATTGAAAGGCACTAAACATTTATACCCCGACTGCACGCTTCAAACGGTTTTATGGGAAACCCATCATTCAAGAAGGTGCTTTGAGAGCAATTTGTCAAATCTTTTATAATAGAGGCTGATAATACGTGATATGGAACAAAACGCAAGGCCATTCACTGCCGTGTTTGCGGGATTTCATCAACATCCAATAGCTGCTTCTTTATGTTTGCCAGATAAATTGGATTTAATACACTGTATAGGAAAAAATCTGTCATCGTTGACTCAAACCTGCATGACTTACTTTGTTTTTCCTATAACACGAAAGGAGATCATTTAATGAATAGATACAATGACTCACTTTAAAGCACACAAGTGCATCGAACAGCTCGACGCTGATCATTTTCAAGTACCCAGTTTGGTTTGATATTTAGGCAATTAAACAGGAAAATGGTACCAAGAGACACCTTGTGACATCACTTACGTTGATAACTCTATATCCAGAAGCAGAGGTCTGTTCTGTGAATGGCAACTAAAGTCCTTTCATACACTATGCAATGTGTCAACACAATTGTGTTGCATTGGAGATAAACTGGCTTGTAACACATGAGGCTGAGTAAATGACAACAGATGACACATACTGACTTCTTTACTCAAAACATGTGTTAACAGAATTTTAGAATTACACAGATCATTTAAAAGACTGTATTTAGCAGAGGTAGTGAATAGATGCATCAAGCTGCAGTGGTGTCAAACCATGAAGTCCCATGAGGAAAATATAAAGACAAAGAACAAAGAAGCAGCACTGACCCGTTGACCTGATTTCCCTTCGTAACAATACCAAGACTACAAAGCATCTGTTTTTTCTTTCTTTCCACATAGATATTCTTCCTCATATTACCACTAACTGTAAAAATAGTGTATGTGCAATGGCACAAGAACATCTTGAAGTTCTTCAGGTTCACACAGGTCTATTGCAGACTAACCACATGTTCGTAGCACTGTATGAGCCAGAAACTTTTGCAAGGCAAACTCCAAACTGTGTCTCAAAAGTTATGGGCACATATGGAAGAAGCATTAATGAAATATATAGGCCTAAACATAATATAAAAGCATATGCCCGCTGCAGGGCTCTTTTTAATTAAACAGAGACCCCTTTCTCTCTCTCTCTCTCTCTCTCTCTCTCTCTCTCTCTCTCTCTCTCAAACACACACACCATAATCACATCATATCAGTGTTGATGTCATTCTTTGAGGAATCGTTCTGACGTGTGTATCGCCATGTGCATTACACAGATTAAAAGATTAGCCACATTGTATAAGGGCGTATTTAACACTTACTGCTATTTGCGAGGAGATTTTGGATTCTGCCTCCGACACACTGTGGACTTTATGTTCACCGTTCACTCTGTTGAAATCTGAAGGCTGCTGAGAGGCTGATCTATTGCCCTTGGTCTTCCTGTTCCCAGGGCCCTGGTGGACGATGTTTAAGAGGTGGAGCGTGCTCTCGTGCTCACGGTCCGAGGTTTCCGCCTGGCCGCGCTGATAGCGGTTCTCGCAGGTGGAGTGATGCCGTCGGCACAGCTCGATACGGGCACGAAGGCGCTCCACTATAGCGCTGTGCAGCTGAGGAACGGCGGATCCTCTTGATGTGGCCATTGGTGTGATTGATCCTCCCATCCCGACACCCAACATGGACGCAAATCCACTCGGGGTCGCCTGGGTCGGAGCTGCCTCTCCCATGACCTTTCGTTGCCTCTTAAAAGTTTGAAAGATTGACTCCGTGCCTTCTTTGAGGCAATGTTATACACAAAGATACCGCTATCGATCTGTTTCGAGAACGTGAAAGGACATCTTTGTAAACGTCACACTTACGCGTACATTTTAATGTGTCGAAATAAATGAAGTTGCAAAAACGTTTTTAGTATATTTTTTGCCAATTGGAGTAAACGTGAATGGTAACGTTGCGAAAAATGTACGTTGTAAGAACGTTTTAGTAAAGTGCCAATGGTTATTCGTAAAAACGTTTTGGGAACGTTACGCGAGTATCGAATCAAGAAAACGGGACATTATGACGTTCTTATAACCGAAATGTAACGTCTGGCAAACGTTTAGAATGTAATGTAATCTACAGCAGACAGTCTAAATTTTAGATTCGTGAAACTTAGAAAGTTTTGCTTCTTCGAGCAGATACAGTCTTGAGTGTCCAAAAGTGTACGATCCGAATCTCTTTTCAGGATGCTCGCGCTGAAATGTTAAGAGTGCCAGGCAATTGTATCGCAACATTGCGTAACTGGACACTATTCACATTGGTTTCTCCAGCTTCCCGTGTTGCGTTTAACTCCGTGCAAGGTGTTTCAAATCCACAGTCCGTTAAAACAAGAGTAATGCACGTAGAAACAAATCGTAATCACGCTAGCTAGCGTACTCGGTTTTGTCACACGCTAAACAAGACGCGCAAATCGCGAATACTATCATAACGTTTCCTATCAACTTCGCGGCGATACACGCAATTATAATCCATGTACTTCGAGATATACGTTTCGCAAACTTCCAGAGAGTTCAGACAGTACACTGGCACTTTCCATCCTCGTCATTTCCAGCGCTGTCCTGGCGTTGATCTCCGGAGAAACTAAACGAGCAGGAGTTGCAGTTCCAGTGGACTGCCGTTGTATCCGTGCTGTGGATTGTCAGCAGTCCGGGCGCGTACGGGGGTATGTCCGGAGAGGCTGGGTTACTGCAGCCCGACTACAGACTCTCAATTGTGTGGCAGTTACGATTGGTAAAGAGCTGTCGTTTTGCGGACTCTAGTGGTATCAACCGTATACTGTTTAAAAGCGACCCCTGCCGCATGGGGATCGTCAGATCAACAAGATAAAACAATATTGAAATTAATTCATAAACAAAAAACAAAGGTCTGTCTAATCAAACGACTCAATAAACTCCTTACGTCTGTTTATAAGGTAGTTTTTTAGGTTTATGTGTTTTTGTGCAGCAGGAGGAGTGTAGAATGAGGGAAGGCAGAATATGGCATTCAAATGTGCTTAATGCATACTAAAATAATACCAAAATGCACGTTAATAATCAAGCAGTTCATGATGAATTAGTGTAGCATACCTTAATATAAAGTGTAACCTAATTTTGTATAATTATTGTAACGTACACAATTTTAAATTTTACTGTTGCCCTAGCAGTGTATGACTTGTTCACCCAATAGCTTTAACAGTAATGGTGTTATAAGCAATCAAAGTAAAATGAATTTTTAAATTATTTAAAACTTGAATTTAAATGAAATGGAAACTGACTTAAAAATCAAGTTCTTAAAGAATCGAAACAAAATGAGGCCGAAACTCGGTGAAATTACTTTGATAAGTTAAAGGAATTTAAAAAATGTGTTACTATAACTTACAGTGTATATATTTTTTTAGAAGTGTTGAACTTTTCTTTGCTGTGTTATGCTTTGTGAAGTTTTTCTTGATGTCTCCCGCTGCCACTTATTGCTAAAATGTGATAGTGGAATGCCAGACTGTAAAAACTGTTATTTACATAAATATTGCATGCACATAGATCAGATAAAATCATCACTCTGATATCACCTGAAGAGACTGAATCCAGATGTAAAATCCAGTCTAAATCCATGCTTTGCAGGTGGGGCCTTAATTTGATCTCTTTTGTGAACACTGACTACCATTTTTAAGTAAGTACTGCCACCTGCTGGCAGAAAAATGCTTCATTTAGGCTGGTTCAGTACCGTGCAGGTTTACTGTAGTTGTAAGATTTCATGTTTACTGATATGTGGTTAATACGTTGATTATCATAATACTGTAAACAACCCACACTGAAAAAAGGCAATGGGGAGGTCGTTGAATTTGTAAATATGAAATTTGTTTTCTTACATAATGAAGTTATGTAAACATATTTTAGTCATGTAATATTTATATTTACATAATTGTATCCAACAAGCAAATGTCTTTTTTGCATCTATCACCAAGCTTGAACTTAAACAACAGAGAAATCGGAGTGAGATCTGATCTATTGATTCCCACATCCCCAAATTTTGAAATTACTAAACTAAAGTTAATCGAACCGTTTTAAGGAAAATTATTTTAGTTTTAATCATAATAAAAGTATCTGGATTGTATCAGATTCTAATATAATGTATATTTTTCACTAAAAAGAGAGCTAAAGATGCCGAGCTCAGTTGAAAATGTCCGCAAGTTGAGCATTTTTTAATCTCTTTGTTCTGCCGGGGTGACGCCTTGGTGTACACAGCCCCTAACTTCAACAGCTTTCAAATCTACGGCCACCAAACTTGACACCGATCTATAGACTGGTCTCACTTGTGTCGTTGTATCCGTGTCTACTCCGCACGCGACAGCGCGACAGGCGCGACGCGACATGACAACCTGCTTGTTCTCCACGCCGCGCGCGCCAGATCCAGTGTGAACAAAATTTGAAATTATGATGTATTCTAATGCGTTTCTATTTCTAATCGTTTTAATCTTATCTAATTGTATTTAGGTTTTGTTTCTGATTGATTTGATGTAATCTATAATCAGATAATTTGCTCTATTTTTATCCATCTAAACTAGTTTATCATATGTATCTACATCTTAAAGAACAAACATGTCTGGCCAAAAAAGGACTTGACAGCAAGTCAAGATTAAATACAAGAATATTTTGCAGGCTGGTAAGTGACTTGTTTGCGGTGAACATAGGTGCCATGCTTGCTGACATTTTATTGTCTGTGCTGATTTTAGCAATAAAAAAAGTCATATATCTGGTACGGGATGGCCCTCCAACCCAAGACTTCACCACAACAGAGGAGCTGGCCCTGGAGTTAAAAAAAGAGAAGCCAGTGATTGAAGGGATCCGGGGAGGGACAGCCACTGACTCTGGCCCAGCATGGGATACTGGCCTCTTCATACAAGGTACATTATTGCCATACTACTGCACATGGAAAATATTGAAATCCATACATATTTTGTTATGTGGACTGTGTGACTTTGCGTTACCTTGCAGTGGCAGGCAACACCCTTACACTTTTGGAGCCACCAGACTATGATTCGCCGGTGAATACTCTTTATTTAATCATAGGCTTTGCATGTCCTGTCAAAAATATCAATACAAGTATTGAATATGGCAGAGGGAAGCCACATCTACAGTGGTGGAGTGCACGTCTGCCAATGATGAAACCGTGTCGCTGGACTACAGATGGCTCGAAGTATCATGTCAATTTTGTGGAAATAGACACATTTTTTTAAGTTCATAATAGATAAGAAGTCAGGGAAGTGGTACTATTAGAAAATATAATTTGTTACAGGATCCTGACATTGGGCAGCCTGATAAGCAGCCTGGTAACATAGTGAGTATTGCCTAAAGTTAATTTACATTATGCAAAAATTCTGCTATCCTAACTAAAAGGTGTTCACAGAATTCACAAACTGTCAGAAATCTCTACACAACACATATTAAGAGACAGATCGAGCTGATAGAAGTCAAGATTGATGTGAACAAAAGAAAGCTGCAGGACATGGACCTTGAGATGCAAATTAAACGCAAGACACTGAGAAAACTAGAACTGGAAATCCAGAAACTAGAAAGAGAAGTAAGTGACTTCAGTTCATACCGTAACCATGACTGTAACATAATGTATTAATCATCATAATTTTTTCTCTCCAAGCTGACAAGTGATAACAGCAAAATGATAAAATAAAAATATTCCAAAACTATTGTGGTCTTGTAACTTTTTTTTGAATGTCAAGTACACTTTATAGTTATTGATCCAGTGAAATGTCTCACAGGCATAGCCTTTGTCCCCCAGCAGCACAACAGAGAACTCACCTGCGAATACAAAACATAATTCTTATAAGTACTGTACGCTTGATGTTCAAGGTGCTTAAAAAAATGGGGTGGCTTACCTAGAGAGAGTCTCTGGTGAATTCTACTGGCCAGAAAGATTCTCGAGTCATGGACTGAGCCAGGCCACTTTGCCTCTAAATTTGTGATAAGGTAGTCAGCATCACAGATCATCAAATATATAGCCTATTAAGGTCATTTAATTTTACAATTATCATTTTACATTTATGCATTTGGCAGACGCTTTTATCCTAAGCGACTTACATTGAATTATCCTATACATTTATACTTAGGTATCTGCAATCCCCTGGTATCGAACCCACAACATTGCATTGTTAACGCAATGCTCTTACCTACAAGAAAGCTATTTATACATCTTAAATTTTCATTCACTAATGTCCTTCAGAAGATTTAAAAATACATAAATGTTTTTCCGTAAATTATATATACAGGTGCTGCTCATATAATTAGAATATCATCAAAAAGTTTATTTATTTCAATAATTCCATTCAAAAAGTGAAACTTGTATAATGTATACAGTCATTCCACACAGACTGATATATTAAAAGTGTTTATTTCTTTTAATTTTGATGATTATAACTGACAACTAATGAAAACCCCAAATTCAGTATCTCAGAAAATTTGAATATTGTGAAAAGGTTCAATATTGAAGACACCTGGTGCCACACTCCAATCAGCTAATTTACTCTAAACACCTGCAAAGGCCTTTAAATGGTCTCTCAGTCTTGTTCTGTAGGCTACACAATCATGGAGAAGACTGCTGAATTGACAGTTGTCCAAAAGACGACCATTGACACCTTGCACAAGGAGTATATATATACTTATATATAATATTTTACATTGATAATTCATTCGGAAATGCGTATGAGTAAACATGACTCTATCGCAGAGTATTTTTTGACCTGAGGGAGGGGTTCAAACAGACGTAGGGTCCGCGTTGAGTTGATGGGTTGTTACGTTTTTGGAGAGGTGCCCGTCAGGCTACGACATAGGGCACAGGGCTCTGCCTAAACGCACGACTATAATTTACGCTTCACACATTCGTCGGTATGGTATAGGTATTATTTATTTTCTTTTGGGGTTTTCTTGGTCTTTTTCAGATCCAACACAAAACATTTTAACCTTGAATAAGCCACATAAGTATTACAATCTCAGTAGGCTATCCACATAGGCCTATTACTATTAGATTATATTAAGTATATTTGACTCATTTCTTTTAATTAAATCCAACAAGGTAAAGACTTTTTTTTTACGGTTCAGTTGATCAAGAACAGCAGCCAACTCGCTTTATATTATCTCACTGTTGGACAGAAACCTTGTATGTTCAAAACTTACCAATCATTGATATATGACAAAAATTAAGAAATATGAAGAAACGTTTTTTGTCGATTTTGTTGATCTACCTAACATTCGCTAGTTACAACAAAACATATTAAAACAAGCTATCGATTTCTCTTTCTCATTAAGTAATAGATTTCAAGCTCATTGAAAGCTTAACAAAATATTTTAACATTGATAGTTATCTTTCAGAATATATTAATTATTGTCCGTGGTTAAAAACATGCAAGATCAATCAAGCAAACACCATTATTGAAAAGACTAAAGACATAAGAAATAAAAACAGGCCATTTTAGACCCATATTGTGCATTAGTAGGGTAGTGTTACAAATAGTTTTTTTTTTCAAAAAGTAAAAAAGGAAAAGTGAAAATATGGATTTGTGTTAATCAAAAACAAGTTAATTGAGGAATACATACATTATTGTTATTTTCTTGGGGGTGATATAGAAAAGAAAAAACTCAGTTTGGTCTTTTTAGACACATGCTGTGCATCAAAGCGTTAAACATATTTAGTCTCTGTCAGGTGTGTTTACTTACTAGTACTGACTTAAGCAAAATGTATTAAGGAGTTTTGTGTTTTATAGGCTCAGTGAATATACAGATCTGGACAGGAGTGATGGTTACTGAAGAACACATTTTTTTCCGTGTCTTCTTTCCCAGGCAGCAATGTTATCGGCATGCCTTTGTTTCATTTTCTTGAGTTCTGCAGCATTGATAGCCTCAATCTCTTTGTATCTTTTCTTGATTTCCTCCATCCTCTGTCTGCATTCCTCCATATCTTTATATTGTTGAAGCAGAAGCATATTTTTATTTGTGTCCTTCACCTCTTCAGGTGTATTGGGCACATCAATGTTTTCTTGTTCTTTCTTTGTGTCAGTCTTGTCTTCTGAGTTCATCTCGAGTCTTTCTTGGTTAAAAGAGTCAGAATCTTTGCTGATCTGATCTGTTACTCTATGTTCTATTCCTTCTGTCTTTTCTTCATCAATCGCTTTATTTTCATGTGCTCTCCTTTCATTCTTTTCCCTTTGGTTTCTTTTCAGTTTTTTGAGTGATCCAAACCCACTCCATTTGTTTTGTTTCTTTTTATGTTGGTCCGTTTCTCCTCCTGTTGCTCCTTGTGGTGTTTCAGGTACTCTTTCGTTGTCTAAATCTGTTTTAGAATATTCATCCACATTCCTTTTTATCTCAGAGGGGGCTTCAGAATCAAGTTGACATTGTATTTGTTCAGATTTTGCTGTTGGTCCCTCTTCTCTGTTTCTAACATCATGAAGATTCCTCCACTGTTTCTCCAAGAGCAGAATATCTCTAACTTTCCGTTTTGCTTTTTCCTCATCTAGCTCGTCTTTCATTTTTTGAATTTCAGACTCATGTTTAGCTTTAATGGCCTCCATCTCTTGTTTGATCTCTGACTCTTTCTCTATGTTCAGCTGAATGAGTCTGAGAGCTTTCTCGGCCTCCTGAAACATTTTGTTATTGTAGAAACTTGCATCATTTTTCCATAACATCATATCAATCTTTTTCAATAAACTGAAGAGCTGATTGGTGTCTTTATCTTTATTATTAAACATATGATATCTTCCTCCACTCTCATCGATGAGCTTCTTGACTTGTGGATCACCTTCCTGGATGTAGTTTTCGATGCTTTCATCTCCAAGGTTGTCTCCTCGTGTGAATAACACTAAAGTGAAGCTGTTGGCTTTCTGTCCAAATGTCATCTGAATGAGTTGAAGAGTTTCCCTCTCTTCTTGTGTGAATGGGCCGACAGCAATGACTAGCAGAAACACATGAGGTCCAGGAGCAGAAAGCTCAGTACATCTCATGATCTCCTGTTGGATCTCTTCATTGCTCAGGTTTGTATCGAAAAGTCCTGGTGTGTCCACCACAGTCACTTTTCGTCCAAAGATTTCTCCTTTTTCTCTCTGGCATCTCTTAGTCACAGAAAACATTCTGGCTCGTGACTGAAACACGTTTTGTCCCAGAATAGTATTTCCTGTTGCACTTTTACCTACTCCAGTTTTTCCAGTCAACACAATCCTGACAATTTCAACATCAGGTAAATTAACTTGAATTTAAAATATAGTCTATGAAACACTGAAAAAATATATATGTATTTTTAGGTCTCATGTTTATGTAAAGGCACACTCTAGAAAGGGGGCTTTGTAAAAAATAAATGTTTATATGAATTACAAAAATTAAACATTTAACAATGATGAAGTCATGAGGATGTTAAGTAACGAGGTTTCTCATTCTTAAGCTTTAATTGTTACTGTGTTTATTTTTTACTGCTTAATCTTTTATTAATTTATATTTTATTCTCTTTAATTCATTGTTTTACATGACCTTCCACCTTGTCTTTTTCAAGAGCAATGGATAAAATAAGAATTTATTTCCACTAGAGTACAGATGGAAATCTTAAAATCTGATATTTTGAAAACTGCTTTTATTTTATTTTATTTTAGTAATGTTAAACGCAAAAGCAATGTGGTGATCAAAACTAAACAAAACAACAGTGACAAGACTGACGTCTAGAGCTTAAATGAGACATCCATAGAAATGTTACATTAAAAATCAAGTTGTATAAGACCTATTTAGACGATAAATACATATTACATACATCTAGTAAGTACATAACTTACTAGAATTGACCATAATGTTTCATTAGTGTATAGTGTGTTAGTTTATTGTTAAAACCAATGTTCTGAAGCACTTGCAGTGTGCATTAATGAAGCCATAGGGTGTTATGGTATAGGTGTAAATTATTTTATTTGATTAAACTACCAAACAAAGAATTTTTATTTATCAATATAAAACCAAACGACTTGAAAAAACTTCCACTGTGCTGCTCACGCTGAATTGAAATCCTTTGTCTCGGCACAGGATGGTGGGAACAGCCTCTAGTGCATGAATATATTCCATTTAAATAAGCGATGGAAAACAAGTGAATAAATTCGAACACTCAACACACCGGATCCCCAGCGTGAATAATGTTTGCTTTACTTTCTGTATCATGAGATACCTTCATCTAATTGAATTTTAAAGGCAGCATATATCCTTCAATCCCCTACAATACTCTGCGTGTGCACAGCAAAGGCAGGTGATTTGTCCAGCAGAAAATTAAGTGGCAGTAGAGAAGCCGTTGGAGTGCAGTTTGTATGAATTTTTATATATTTTTCACTTTCAATAACATTCGATTGCCAGGGGCAGACAAACCCATTAGGCAAAGGTAGGAAATGGCCTGGGGGCCCAAGCAACCAGGGGGGCTCCAAAAGGAAGGGGTAGACTTGCCAATAAGCCATGAAAGGTCATTAACCACAAAAACACACAGTTAGATGGCACACTTTGTATATAGTTGTACCAAATAATTTTTCCAATGTTTTTCATTTGGTAATTAATTGTATTATTTTTTAATTAGTGAGTATCTGTGTTTATTAAGCTTAGTTAACCTGTCACTTTGACTGGGGGTAAAACGTTGTGTGATTTTTGGAGGAAGAAAAAGAAAGGTTGCAGTAAAGTAAATTGACGCAAAATTGACGCATACATGGATTTGCCAAGGGCCCCCAAATCACTTAATCCGCCCCTGTTGATTGCATTACAAGTGAGAAATGATTTTAGTTTTTTTATGTGACTGGTATTTTCAAATCTGCCTGTAAATAACCATTCCATCAAGTTTTATTCATTAGCAGCCCCCACTGGATGGAATGAGAAAGCGCCATTTACCACCTACCGTCACAGATTAATCCGCAGCTACAACTCCACCTAGATTGCAGGGATGATTCCATTGCTCTTGAAACACTCAACACAAGCAGCTGAAATTAGGAATACTTAGTTACTTAGGACTTGTGATGCTCCTTCCGTCTTCCAAAACTTTATGCACAATGTTCTCAGAGATTTCCTCCATAGATTCGTACTTGTATATATTGACGACATCCTCATTTACTCCCGATACCCAGTCCTCCAACGACTGCGAGAATACCAGTTTGAAGTTTCTGAAAGCTGAGAAATGCTGGTTCCACCAAACTTCCATCCAATTCTGCCAACCAACCTGTTGAAAGGCAAGAGAAAATCCTTGTCCTGGTCCCCCTCGGCCACCAACGCATTCAACCTGCTCAAGAATAAGTTTTCCTTAGGACCACTCCTGCATCATCCAGATCCCTCTCTGCCCTTCGTCTTGGATAAAATAAAACCTTGTACGACAAAGCTTCTGGTGGTCTGGAAAATCAACGGATGGTTCGTCCAGGGATGCAGATAGTGTGCGATCTCCAAAATTGCTCGTCATCTACCCAAGGTTACACTCCTATCTCTTCTAACACTCAATCACCGAACTCCTTTTCCATCACGTGTTTCGTTATTATGGCATTCCAGATGACATTATCTCGGATTGGGGACCCTAGTTCATCTCCAGTGCGCGTAAAGTCTTCTTCTCGCTCCTCGATGTGACCGTATGCCTGTCATCAGGTTACCATTCCCAGTCAAATGGACAGACGGAACATAAGATCCAAGAAATGTGAAGATTTTTTCCGCATACCTTCTGCCATGACCATGAAGAGACCTGTAACCAGTACGCCCAGAAGTCCCTACGCCAGCCTGCCACTGAGCTTACACCCTTCCAGTGCATGCTCGGTTACCAACCACCCCTGTTTCCCTAGTCAGGGGAACCGTCTGAGATATCCGCCATCGATCACTGGTTCCAGGAAAGCGAGAGGGGCTGGGACTTCGAACCATCAACTCCAGAGAGCCTTACGCCGTCAGAAGATCTACGGCAATGCCCGGAGAACAAAAACCTCGCAAAATCACCCCATGCAAAAGGTGAGTGAAGCCTGGCCCAATCTGTTTCTAGGAGTTGCCTTCGCTCACAAATGCTCCCTCTGAAATGATTCCCTGATTGGGCAGCGAGGCATCAAGTCAGCTGCCTAAGCTTTCAGACACTTCATTCAGCGGAGTGAACATTGGTTGTGCACTCGCTATTACAATGCATCATGGGATTGAATGAGTGTACTCAACCATTTCCACTATGAATTCGGACACCGAATGAATGTCCCTTCAAATAGTGCACTGAATTAGGGTATAAGGGGCAATTATGGACACCCAGTAGTAGTAATAGAGTGTGATGATTCTTTCCCTCTTGATTTAAACCCTTTATAATGCCCCTGTGTTTTCTGTCCTGTGCTGGTTCATTTCGTATCTTGTGGGTCAGTAGGGTTCCCAGAAAAGAGACTCTGGGTGTGCATTTGAAAAACTGGGTGTGCCACATTTATTAACAGATTAAAGTGCAAAACACCCAACTCCGCTGTGACGGGCATAAAAGCCGCGTGCACCCAGCACTCCAGGTCCTGGTTCTTACAACGCCTAACACTGTGTCTTTTCTACCCCCGAGTGAGAGAGAGAGAGACCAGCGAGGGAAGCACGGAAGAGGACCAGATTGCACGAGCAGGGATCGGCAGATAGCACGTCACGAGCACCCCGGGTGTCATCTTTTGGACTGAGTTATGAAAGTTGCACATTAAATTCCACACTGGGGTTGCTTATACCTGCCAACTTGTGTCTGTCGAGCCTCTTAGAATGCGGGCGAAGAGGAAAGAGACCATCTCATCAATCCGTTTCCCTAATCATCATGTTTCCTGGGTCTCAGGAAGGACGGACATGCTTTCTCTCTCCGAGGTCCAAAATGGAGGAATCCGAGGACGACGAAGTATGAGAGTAAGGGACGATCCCAGCCGGCAGAAAATGCTGCTCAGCCGACCGAGAGCGCTGCCAGAGAGCGCTGCCCAGCTGCCTGACAGAGCTGCCCAGCCTTCCGACCGAGCTACCCAGCCCCCGGAAAGTGCTGCATAGCCACCCGAGAGCGCTGCTCAGACGCCAGAGAGTGGTGCCCAGCTGCCAGAGAGTACGGCTCAGTCACCGGAGAATGCTGCCCAGCCAGCAGAGGACACTGCCCAGCCGTCCGAGAGCACTGCCCAGGTGGGAGTCCCGTTCGTAGACTAGCCAGCGATCCAGTCCGTCTTCCAGCCAGCCTTTCAGTCCGCGCCCAATATGGAACGATCGTTCTGTCAGGCAACATTTTACCCTCCCACCCCTAGTATTCTCCCGAGGGGTACATAGGAATTCCTCAGAGACCAGGTCAACGCTGGGGGGGGGGGGGTGTGACGAGGAGCCAATCTGGGATTAGCATCACCTGGGAAATGGCAGATAGCACGTCACGAGCACCCCAGGTGTCACCTTTTGGACTGAGTTATTTAAGTTGCACAATAAATTCCCCACTGGGGTTGCTTATACCTGCCAACTTGTGTCTTTCAAGCCTCTTACCCTGTCACACCACATATAACGTTACAGAATACACTGGGCTGATGTGTAAAACTAAACTGGCCACAAATCCATTAAAATCTATATAAATTTTATATTTATATAAATAATCAAATATAACTATTCATAACATTCAACAACAACAATGCCATAACACATAAACAGTACCTATAATTATGCCTCACAGTAGAAGACGGCCTGGCCTGACCTTGAATTATTCAAATATGTCATCTGGGTCCATTGTTTCTGTGAGCTCTCGTTCAAACGAAAAATTAGGCCTTGTGTTTGGCTGTCCATGAAGCCAATGTTTTTTGATAAAGAAATTAAGCAGGAACCTCTGTGACATATTGCTAGCAGGCTCACAGGCTTCAGAGTTCCCGCGCGACGTCTGCTCCCCAGCAGTCCAGGGCTCCTTCGACTTCCGCACCGGCTCCGGTGCACCCCCAGGCTGCACCCCGAAAGAGGGAGTTGAAAGGGAAACCTCCAACCCTCAGCAACCTTGTAAACCTTCTAATGAAGCGACCCTGACGGGAAGACCCCGGGAGAAATAACATCGGGCCCGACCCTCACAGCACCATCTCTGACCGTTTGGTACGGGACGATTCCTGCCTCGTCTCCAAAGCCGGGCCCTTTTCAGGGCCTGGCACCCACTTACTCACAAAGAGAGTTTCTGTTTCCTCCGAGCGTTTCTTCCAGTCGATCGCACACTCCACTGGACTGTGCTCGGCAAACCGACCTCACACCCTGGAGAGCAGTGAGGTAGTACACACACGACAGCTGCCACCACTCTCAAACAGACAGTGCGTGCAGCTGTCCCGCCAGGCAGGCAATAAGGCGGAGCCAGCCTTCCCTCCGGGGAAACTCCCGCAACATACAGTTAGCTCCGCCAGCCAACGAAGCACCCTCGGTGGGAATGGTGAATCAGACTGTCCCCTTGGTCCCCCTGTCACAGTCCCGGGGAGCTTGGCAAAAGTTTCCCACACTGTCTTGGTGGCTAATGCGGACGGTCCTTCTTGGCTACTCGATCCAGTTCGCCAGAAACCCTCCCAAGTTTTGGGGCATCATCTCTCCCTCTCTCAGAGGCAGGGAAGCCTCCATACTCTGGGCAGAGGTCTCCACCCTTCTGGCAAAACAGGCAATCGAGTCCGTCCCTAAAGCCAAGATGTTCAGCGGGTTTTACTGCCCGTACTTTATTGTTTCCAAAAAAGACGGAGGGTTGCGCCCCATTCTAGATTTTATCATTTGTTAAAGTCTTTTTAACCCCTTACCCACTGTCTGCGCCTGGGTCCTCTGTCCGTGTCTCACCACTCATCATGACAATGAGGGTGTACTGGCCGATTTTAGTCTCGTTACAGAGAAGCTATAATATTGTAGGATACATTTTACTATGGTGTTTAAATGTAACTAATTATGTTTGATTAGAACAAATTAGAATTAAAATTATAAAGTTGTTCTACCTCAAATGACAAGTGTAGAAAACAAATTTCCAGGTGTTTAAAGTTTAAAGCACTAGTAATACGTTTAGAATACAGGGTAGGGGTAACATACATTAAAACATTGACATTTCCAAACCATGTTTTAATTTTGTTTATTTTTTATAACATTCTCTTCATAAATGACACTCATAGGAAAGATCATAGTAGTTTTGAGGTTCAGTAAATACTGCCTAAATTTGAATTTTTATGTAAACTTTTCTTTTCACACATCCACCCCAATGGGTAAGAGTGTAAAGTGCTTCTGGAATTAACAGAAATTAAAGTAAATACTCACAATTTGATCGCTCCAACTTTCTGGGTTTTGACTCAAGCCCTGCTGTTTTGGACTCTATGTAGATGAAATGATTACATTATTTATTTAGCAGGCAGGTAGTTTTATTCATACATGATTAGAAATATTTATTTTAGATTTGGAATACAAAAACTCGACCATCTTAAGGTGCAGAAGATTTAAAGAGCTACAATACAGTTAAAAAGGATGAAAAACTTAACACATTTTTGAAAAGGAGAATAGTAGCCTAAAATGTGTTTAATGTTGTGTGTGTATACTCACGGTCGTAGAGGAGATTATTCTTGGAGACGGGACGTAAATTAACTGTATAAACTGTATAAGAGTTTTGATGAGCATTTTCCGATCATAAAATTGCAGTAAATGTAAAGTATTGAATACAATGTAATAGAATAACTTATTTAATGTTTGCAAATGTACATATTATAGTGCAGGCAATTGGTAAGGAAGAAGGTGGCTAATTTGTATTATATTGTACAATATCATAAGGCTTAGGGTTGGGGCTATATTGTTGAGTTTTAATAACAATGGTATACATTATTGTATATTTTTGAATACATCATGGAAATCCATATGAATTATCCAACTTGTAAAACACTTATGAATTTCATTGAGATCAGGCTGGATATGTTTAATACAAATATTAGGAATAGAAATTGTGATGAATTAGAATACATTGTTTTACTACTACAATATAGAAAACGTCTTGGTTACGGATGTAACCTCAGTTCCCTGATGGAGGGAACCGACAGATGGGGTTCACCCTTGATGACCTATCACTTCGACTGATTTGAATCAGGCCAATTAAATTGGCGAATGAAATTTGCATGCCGGACTCCACCCCGGATATCCGTGTATAAATGGGAGACGGCGTGCTGCATTCATTCAACATTGTTCTGAGGAGCCTGAGAGCCTCAGCACGTGTTTGTGGCAAGAAGGACACAACTTCTCGTTCCCTCCATCAGGAAACTGAGGTTATATCCGTAACCAAGTCGTTCCCTGTCTGTCGTTCTCTCGACGTTGTGTCGAACCGACGCTGTGTCGTATTACAATTTCATCGAAAACGACGATGACAAGCCTGGGTTCGTGAAATTTTGTAACATTCCAGTGGATAAGTGGGTAGAGGGTCCCAGAGCTTTTAGAAAAGGTGGGAAGCCTCTACTTTCGGTCCCCATTGGCGACCTCTCCAGGTCACCGTGACTGCAAGTTCCACCTGGGGCACGTCAACGTAGCCTCTATCTGCCCCACCATCAAGGTCTGGCTCAGTTTGTCATGTACCTCGGGAAAAAACGGACACGGGGCTGGACGCGGCTTGGAGTCGCGCTCAGACCCCAGGTACCATGTATCCAACTGCGAGCCTTGGGGGAGAGGCAATGTGGTGACCTGCAACCCAGTGCTCACGGTGGTCCGAAATAGCATGGCTGACATCTCGATGTCCGCTTCGTCCTGAGCTCATCCTCCCTTGGGAGGGAGCTGCAAGGATTCGTCGGGATCGGGTAGATCAACCTCCGATGCTGTAATAGACATCTCATCATCATCATGCACCGTTTCCGGATACGTGACTGAGGATCCAGATGGCTGGGAGCCGCCTGCTGGGGAACGTTCAGATGAGCGTGACGGGGTGTGAGCGGTCCGCGAGCACTTGGCTGACAGATTGACGCTCGCAGAGGTCCCCATATCACCCTCGCTGCTCGCACTAGCGGACGGCAAGGCCTTGGCCATTGTCGCCACTGCAAGTTAAACTAACGAGGTGGAAGCTGGTTCTGGGAAGAAGGCAGCCACCTGTGACCGCAATGTCTGAATAACCATCTGCCCCGCAGTGCGTGCAAGATGTGTCCACGAATGCTGCCTCAGCGTGCTAGATGCCCAGACACTAAAGGCAGACATCGTGTCCGTCCCTGTCCTCGATGAGGGTACCGCACCCACGAGAACAGTGGGACCTGCCATGCTGGAGAAATTTACTCTTTTATACATTTTATTTCAACACGTCTGGAACCACCGAGACGCCCAGGGGAAGACGCTGCAGGAAGGGACAATCCGCTGCACCACATCGTAAGTCCAGTGGCTTGAGATCGAAGATCAGTCTTTCTGGAGGATTTCAGCATACGTGAAGGCTCCGACGAACAAAAGGTGAATGAATGCAGCACGCCGTCTCCGTCATATACCCGGATATCCGGGGCATGAAAATTTATTTTCGCCAATTTCATTGGCCTGATTCAAATCAGTCGAAGTGCTAGGTTCTCAGGGTGAACCACATCTGTCGGTTCGACACAACGTCGAGAGACTGACAGAAAGGGAAATTGTTTTAAATGGATTGTAATTTTCGGAAGTTATAATGATTAATGCTTCTTAGTCACTAGTGCAGGCTACTGAAAAATAGCTAAAATTATAAATTTACTACTCACAATCTGTATATGTACGTCCACCTTTAAATAAGAAAGTAAACATTTGTTTTATCTACCCAATTGTTTTCCATCATTAATGGCTGCTTATCTGAAATTATATCAACAATATATGTTTCATTTAAATGTGAATGTTTACCCAAAGACTGATTGGTTGATGTTTGGTAAACTGTGTTTTTTTCTCCAGTTGGTCTTGTTTCCTTTTCCTCAGGAATCTTTAAGTAATGACCTCCATTTTCCTCCACCATAATCTCGATGCTCTCTAGAAGTTTCTCCACCTGTGATTGATTTCCTTTCCTCTTTAGATGATGCTCTGGCCATTTACAAGTGTGTGACAGAGACTCTTCTGCCGTTTCATCATTGTCTGTTGAGTCAATAACACTCACATACTCCGAATCGTCTTCATGCATGAATACGACAATCACAAACTCTGATGCACCTGCACCAAAAATTATGTTAATGAGCTTGAGAGTGTTTCTCTCGTGATATGTAAATTTGCCGGGCTTGAGAACCAGAAGAAGGGCATGAGGACCAGGATACACCAAGTGAAAACATCTTTTCACGTCATGTTCCTCGGAAAACAAAGCCAGATCAAGCAGGTCAGGAGTGTTGATGACCATCAGACGTCTATTAAACACTCTACCAGAGTATCTTTCTGCTTGTGATTCTGAGAAGACCTCCTGTCCCAGGATGATGTTTCCACAGGAAGCTTTGGCATCTGTGTGTGATCCCAACAGCACTATTCTCTTCTCTGCTCACTGGAATGACACAAACTTGTTAATGTCATGAAGACGGTTTAAATTTTAGGCTGTAGGTATGAGGAAATTACTAAAGCCTTTAACTCCCATTGTGCTCACTATAAGCACACCTGTGGTCTTTAGAAGGGTTAAGTGCCATTTGGGAAGAAAGCAGGGTTTAATAAACCCCTACCGTGCATCATGTTTTCCCATATGATTTTGTGAGATTAATGCTTCAAAGGTGTAAATGGTTTTGCTAGATGTATACTGAAACATCTTATTGCTGTTTGAAAAAAGTACTTGGAATGTTTAGTTTCACAGGCAAATCCTGTCACCAATCTAGACTTCTGCTATACCTCTTGTTAGGAGTATAAATACTCTTTAAAACATTAACAACATAGGATTGTAAAATCGAATGATAATTTATACCTCCCTGATGGAGGGAACCAGACGTTGTGTCGAACCAAAAGATGGGGTTCCCCCTTGAGAACCTACCAACTTCGACTAGCTTAGAAAAGGCCTATGAAATTGGCGAATGAAATTTGAACGCCGGACTCCACCCCGGATATACGGGTTTAAAATTTAGTTCTGAGGAGCCTGTGAGCCTCTCACGACTGCTGAGATGCCGAAAACCAACACGATTTGGACGGGAGTCTAGATCGAGCCCCGCAGGTGGCAGCCGTCTGCGGTTCACCGAGACGGCACATTCCACCTGGGGGACATTAACGTATCCTCTAGCTGCCCCACCATCGAGGAAAAAAAGAATGGCGGTGCGACACAACGTCGAGAGACCGACAGAAAGGGAACCATTCTTATTATCAAATAATGAAACATTTAACATTAAATAATTTCTAAAAGGAGTAACATCGGTTTTAAGATTGCACAACAACACAGAAGTTTTACATTTATTTAAATGTCAAACTCACTGTTGAGAGGACTATGTATACTTCTCATTATCTGAGGTCCCGAGGACGGCCTCAGATCATCTGTTACAAATAATTTAAAAAATTCAGATACAAATTGCAGTTCACTGTACAATAAAATACAAAATGTATGGTTATTGAACAAATAAAAGTAAGTGCTTAATAGTACAGCAAGTACAATATGATTGACGAATATTTTTAATTCGCTGATGTTATTGAGTGCTTTTACTTTAAAGAATGAATAAACAGATATGAACAGACTTACCAGGTTGTGTGGCTGCTTTACTCCAGTTGTCCATCTTCACACATTCGAGACTTTTCACAGTGTGTCACTTCAGGAAGTGTTGTATTACCGTAAGTGGGTATATTAAAAGCTTTTTTCATTTAAAAAATTCCACAGAAACCGGTTGGACTAGTTAGAGTACATACCCGCCTTATGTAACAGCCTAATGAAATCTCAGAGTTTTGCTCTAACCAGCTCCCACACACCTGCCTTGAAATGTGCAGTAATCCTAATGACCAAGATTTGCTAGTTTAGGTGTATCAAATATTTTTTTTCACATCAGTATTTCATGTGACGCAATAGTTTGTATAGCCTGTAGTTGTATTGCGTTTAATGATATATGACCTTCCCTTTCAGACTTTAAAACCAGTGATCCCAAGCCAGACAAAAGATCACAGGGAAACGGGAGACTTCTAGTAACTCATGAATATCACCCAGCACCCGAAATCTTAACACCCATTATTCGCAAACGGTGTATAAAACCTTGAAAAATTATATATTTGCCCACCAAATCACAGAGATGGCGATTTGCATGGGCTTAAGATCACAGACAACCTCTGCAAGTATTACAAATGACTAGAGGTCCCCAGATAATACTGATCTCATGCGATAGTGCTAAGGGCACTCAATTGATCTCTAACAAAGCATAGTGACGTATAGTACAAAAAAGTTTTACTCACATAAGATTGCTGCACCATTCCTATCGAATCCAATATTCACAACACAGCACTGCTTTTAAATTTTAGTCATTCCACAAACCCAGTGGCGATCTCTGCCTTGCTCATGATGGAATCCTCAGAGAACTGAAACAAGCAAACGCTCCATGTTTTGTCCCACATGAAATGGATCGTCTTTAGAATTAAGCTTTAACCCCGCATCACTAATGTCGGAATCCGAAGGAAGGTTATTCAGCGACTGTGTTCTTCCACAACCAGGGGTGTCAAAATATTTAGCTATCTTTAACGGCATGTTTGTTTATTGCTTGCTCGCTCTATCTTCTCAATGTCGTCATATATAGGTGCATTCCAGAACCTGGTGTTCGCTGGGCCTGATTTCAATAACAGATGAAATCTCAGTAACAAGGGCGTTTTCAGTTCTAACACTTACATGATGTTTGCATGAATACGATTCCCTCTTATATAACAAAAGCTCGGTTTAAAATTGTGATTTTATTTCATGCCTCCTTTAAATGTCACATACCCTTGCATCTAATGGTGCGTCGGTCATGAATGGTCGTATGGTTGCCGGCAGGGCGTGGCTGGTCACACTGTCTCACCACAATGAGCAGAATACATCTATACCTGTCTACTGCCACAGGTGAAATGTCTGTCGCCCTATTGTATGCTGTGCACACTGAGCCGCCATGCCTGCTGGTTTTCCATGGGTTTCTGGACTACTGGGTGAGTGCTTATCTGTCTTATCTCATTTTCGCATTTTGAATGACAGGATTAAAGAGTATAAACCAGTAAAAGCGGTACTAGAGTATAACTGTGATGTTTGTGTGTGCAGGCGAATCAAGACACAGCTCAGAACGTGTGTGATGTGTGACGTCCCATTGCTTACAAATGTCTTCTGCAACAGTTAAGACGAGACTCTCTACATCAGTCACTATCCATGTGGGGACGCTGGTTCTGACATTAAACACATGTTTGAAGTCCAGAAGCTTGCTGCCCCACCAGTTGGAGTATCATGAATCTGCTGTCAACACGCAGATGTTGTAAGTGTGTGGATGCTACTGATTGTGTGGACCAATGTAAAGTCTCAGGATTAGCCGCGAACATGTAAACGACAGCCTCTAAAGTGCTAAACACATTATTTAAGAAAGCCCAATAAAAAGTGCTTCTTCTCCGGACACAGAGTTGATGGCGTCCCGCCTGGGACTTTCGATAGTTTATAACTCCGGCCGCCAAGGTCGAAACGGGACGAACCGGGCACGTCGGAAAGGTCTCCTCCCGGCCTCCTTGTATGTTCCAATTTACATCAATTAACAGCACACATTTGTGTTTTTGTTTACATTTGTGTTGCTGGCTAATGGCTACATCTGCTCTTGCCTGAAATGATGAACAGCATGTCTCTGGCTGATGGTGGATTAGGCGCTCAGAAGGTGGAGTCTGTGAATCAACGTGACACAAGATTGTTAGTGGATCCACAAAAGCCTGTTTTGTGTCACGGTTGTGGTTTAAAGGAGATTACTAGAATAATAATAGATTGATTTGTGTGGGATTGCGGCCCTTTAAATGGTCATATGGCGGGAATACGTGTTTTTCTGTGTCTTAGTTGTGTTATAAGTTGCTCATTCATGTAGTAGATACGTAGGCTACAATTGTTAAAATTAAAGAACATTCTATCTAAAGCGAATGCGAACCCAGACCTGTCTGAAACAGTTCGTGGTAGCATTTTACTAAGACTGCGCAAATGTAGATGTGAGTAAGGTGGGCGTACTTGTAAATCTCATTGTGTAGGCCTACCCAGCTTCGACGTACCTGTTACGTAATGTATTGGTCATTTTTGGAAATTTATGATTTACCGGCTGACAACGTAGCTGGCACGTCCCATTAGTTGACCTTAAAAGATAACCAAGGACGGTCCAGTTATATAAAATATTCGTATGGGAGAGTGGGGTAAAGTGAGACATTTTTTACATTTGCTCCCCTCCAAGCGAGCTAAAATGATATATCAGTAAAATTTACACATTTCCCATTAATTCAGGATGTTTCCCAGCAAAGGAAATTATCAAAATGTATTCAGGAGGAAGGTCAGTGAAATTATGAGTGTTTTTAAAAAAGTCGTCCTGTGGCACCGGAAGATCTGACAGTCGTATGACATCAAAGTACCGCGAGAGCATGAAACAATAAAAAGTTTGCTTTCGAATCGCTCTCGCGGTAATTTGATTTCATCCGCCTGGCGGATTTTGCGTCGTGCAAGACGTACAAGCCTAATATTTAAATGCTCCAAAGCAATATCACTAGAGGGCGCCACTCTCCTTCCTCAATTGCCCGTTATGTGGTTTCAAAAGTGTCTTTTTTTAACGTAGGCCTATTCACTTATCATCGTATTAGACCTGGATATCAAAAACTGGGGTTTCCTTCTTTTAATGAACATTTAAGGTTATTATTTGTGTCTGTGAAGTCGTTGCACACTGTTTCATTTATTGACAATGATTTGAGACAATCCTTATTGCAGTGTTAACCCAGCCAATTGGATATTTATTATCACTTTATTTTAGACTTTAAATTCACAAAATCTCAATTAACTGCCATGAACACGCACTTAAGTCACGTTGCTTGGACGACCTGTGGGTGGCGGTCGATATATTTAGCACAGCACACAGGCTGCGTCTCTAAACCTAGTGAGCTGTATATCTAGACAGCACTCTCGCCATCAAAATCGCGTTTCGATCCAACAGCATTTAAGACATTGAGATGTTATTATTGCTGCCTGAACGAAATAATCTCACACACACAAAATGATGCGTACAAAGGATATTTAGTGAGTCAGATAACTTGTTTCGAGACACCGCCATTATTCGACACTTCATTTCACACCATTCATTCCTGCGAACAGCAGCCCGTGGTGCACGTCTGCCTCGCTGTTGCATCTCCGTTTATCCTCCAGGATGGTTTTACACTCAAGCCGATGATGCCGGCCGGAATAACGGGAACGATCATCCTCATCTTCGGTCGCGGATGCTGATGCTGAGGATCTGCAGGTAAGAGTCTCAGTGTGTGTGTGCGTGTGTTTATGTGTATATATATATATGTGCGGCTGATACATGTGATGGCGCACAGAGCATCACATCTACCTGCTGTCATGTGTATCTGCATCAGAAAGATAACGTGTGATTATATAACATGCTGCTTAATGCCCGATCTCTTGGTTGTGTCTTTCTCTTTCTACAAGCATGTGCAAGCATGAACTGGTACAAAAAATTGAGAAATCTTGTATTATATATGCATGTTGACGTGTGGTATCTCGTATATTGTCGATTTATGATTTATATGTGTTTTTTAGAACAACGTTTATTGTTAAAACAGTAAGTTTTATTAGCATCATTAACAATTGTACTGGTAATTTAGTAATATATAATACAGAAATAGTATATCATCGAACTATCTTTGTTAATGTTAGGCATTATGAATGGATATTAATGGTTCTTTAAGTAAACATTATTTATTAACATCGCCATGATTTATATTTGAATGTTTGTTTTTTATTATTTTATTGCATTTCCAAAAAAAATTATTACACAGTGTTTTGCTGGACCTTGGCCACATTCCAAATATTTTGACTCTGTGTACTCTACGACATTGAAGAATGCCAAAATCAGCTGTTATGATACTGTCATCAGATAATCTGAGTTTCCCTAGAACAGCACCAAACATATATTCTTATATATATATACATATGTGCTTTTTTGCTTATTTTTGATTAGAAATTGTACCAAGTTTAGGATCTGAGCACTAAAGAACATTTGTAGACAAATAAAATTGTATGTTTTTTGAAAATGTTATGAATCTATCATTTATATTGTTATATTTTGCAAATGTATGATGTAAAAAGGGAGACGCTGGTAGCAAATTATAGTCCTTTTTATTTTAACATTTTCCGAACAATAAAGACCTGCTACAGCAATGCTTGACTGTTGCTAGGACCTTGCTTAGTGGATTCTAGAAGATCTCTACAATTCTCTCATATGTTTAAGTCAGCTTGTGTTTTAACATCTGCTTTGTGGAAATCTTAAATCTCGTCATCGTTTACAAACACATTTGAAACAGGATTCATGTCAAACTGTAATATTGAGAGTGATTTGTGATGTCACACCTACTCTAGTCTCTGATTGGTTGTCATTGCTTTTGTTTGAGGGCTTTTCTCCTCACACAATGTTGATGTGGGGTTGGCTCTTGTGAAGGAAAGGGGCGGTGGTCTACGTTTTCATTTGGATGTTAATATTTCATTAGCAGCGCACCAGCTTTGAGGGGAGAAATCGCTGCTTCCATTTGAAGATAAGAGGGTGAGGCGCTTGAAAACAGGAGGTGTTACAAAAGAGAGTTGTCTACACTCACACATGTAAAGACCGACAGATGTAAGATGTCTGACTAATCCAGCTCTCTTCTATAGGTTAGCTGGTTTGATAAGTGGACAGGTGCAGTGGACATGCTCTGAATGCACAATGCGATATGAGAGGAATTTCATGCATCTTAATGACAGACGGCAACATGTCTCTTTAACGTCCTGATGCTGGTAGCATTACTGTCAATAGCACTCTGAACATGTTACAGTGTAGTGAAAGAGGAAAAAGAAAGAGGAAGCATTAACAGAAACACTGTGGTGGCCGTTGGGCACGGGTTGCATGCTGACGCCTGGAGGGAGAAGCTGTATGTGTTTTATTTATACTCGATGTGTTGAACAGAAATTGCATCATTCAAGAGGGATGTCTGCCCTTCCTTACCATATGTCAATATTCTCTCAAGTCTAGTCAGCGTTGGGTGTTACAGTGGTAACACTGCTTATGGTTAGGTATTGCAATGCGAGTTACTCATTTGTCTGGAGTTTTATGGTAGGCGATACATTCACTTTAAATGTTGTACGTTTGTTCTCGAACTTGCCACTTTCACACAGAAAAGTTGAATGTGTGTGTGCTGGGTCAAACATCAGTTAAGTTAAAATTGTTTTATAAGCAATTGTGTATTTGTTGGATGTGACCTACATCAGATGGGAAAATATAATGGACTGAGAGTGTCTCTAATTATTTCAGAAACAGATGTGATTACTGTGCAAAAAAATCTTGGGTGGTTGCTACTCTATTTGGTTGTTAGGTGTTTTAAGCACTTGCTAGGGTGGTTAAAGTTGTTTAAGTCAGAGGATGCCAAACTTTTCAGCCCGCGACCCCCAAAGTAACAGTGCCAGGGAGACCCACTATCCTAGGGGGTTCCGGCCCTTACTTTGGGAACCCCTGGTTTAAGCCACAAGAGTCCAACTCTGAGTCCAAAAATCACGTAAGGTAGCAGTTCACGGCAGAAAATGTCTGGATTTTTGTAAGCAAGAAGCTTGAAGATTTGAATTTATTTGTTCATTGGAGACCGAGAAGTTGGACGGTTGCAGTAGAGAGAGGCTGTTTATTTGGATCAGAATTCAGAATCCCCTTTAGACATATTGGGACTCTTTGCATCCACATGGCAGCCTCTGGGTTAATGCCTTCAAACAGAAGACAATATTACAAAACATACTGTGGTGAACATTGTTCAAGCTGTTGTGCTTTGTCTTCAACAATCTACATGGTAGAAAATATTATACAAAGAAATCAAACTTTGTTCTTTTTCTTTATTGAATCATAAATGTTTACAAGATTGATTTGCCAGCAACTTTTTTTGTTGCATCAGACACTGGCATTTGAACGTTTTTATTGATAATATTGTGTTGAAGAGAGATCTGTTTTGTCTATTTCCATTGTTTTTAAAATGTTAAAGAGATAGTTCACCCAAAAATTAAAATGCTGTCATAATTGTCTTGGGCTTTTGTCATTTCAATCCTGCATGACTTTTTACACGGAACACAAAAGATAATATTTTGAGGAAAGTTGGTAACCGAAAAGCACTCCTATTGTAAACAAAGTTACAATCAGCCAGTTACAAACATTATTCAAAGTATCTTTGTGTTCTGCTGAAGAAAGAAAGTCATACAGGTTTGAAATGACAAAGGGTTGAGTAAATTACAGAATGTAACTTTTTGGGTGAACTATCTCTTTAAGGTATAAGATGAATTACAATGTGAGTGAAATGTTTATATGAGAATAGGGTGTGACATGGCGGTTTCAGATCCGAACTGTTATACGGAAGGTTAAGAGTTTGTTTCATACTGTGATCTGTTGAGATGCTCTACAGCAATGAGCAGGAAGTCATCAGCTATGCTCACTTGAACAGTGCATGAGAAAAAGCCATGGCTGCACTCTCATCTGTTCACTGTCAGCTCGCCTTTCATCAGATGTGAGAGATCCTCGCCCCTGCTGATTGAGTAAATACATGAGTTATGAATCCCTGTAACGAAAAGGCAGGCAAGGGTCGATCCACGGGGACTAAAAATCTCTATTAAAAGGACAAAGTACCAAATAATAGAACAAAGAAACAAGGAATTTAAATAATCCGAAGAACACCGAGCAGAACACCAACTGAAAAAGGTGAAACTTTGGATCAACTTAAAAAAAAAACTTTAACTTTGGACAACTTAACTTTACTTTAACAAAAATGTTTAACAAAGAATTTTGAGTTTTTCTCAAATTCTATTTATGGCCCGGTTCAAATCAAAATTGATACATTTTTATACATACATTTATGCATAAATAAAGATAAGTTTTCATTGTCTGATGCGACTGAGTTTTTAATCATCTTTATCAAAGCTTGAGAAACATCATAAAAGCTTACGTTTTAAAGCATCTCTTCTTTTCTTATTCATGCACGTGTTTTGTTATTGAAACACTAATCTAAACACTTAAAGAGAAAACTGATTTAATTTAACCAAAGTCAGGGATAAAAAGCCTAAATAAAACTCACAATAATCACACTTATGGTGGTTTGTTAAATGTAAACATTTTGATTGAACCAAGCTATAAATATAATTTGAGAAAAAACAATAAAATTGCTTGTAAGACTTGCCGTATTTTTGTTGTTGGTACAAAGTTTCACTTTTTTCAGTGTACAACGACTTGCACAAGACAAAGGAAAGACTGGGGTTTAGATAAACTGAGAACTAAACAAGATAACTAGACACACCTGGGAGAAATATTCAACAAGAACCAATGAACAAATGAACTACAGAACAGGACAGGAAACTCAAAAGAATCAAACTAAATGTCCAAACTAACGTAAATCACAGAATCGTGAAAACCTCAGTTGTTCAGAGACTTTCTTGATCTTATATCTATATAGCTTTCCTGTGGCTCTAACCACAGAAATACTAGCAATACCAAGGTCATGGGTTCGATTCCAGGGGATTGCACAGTCGGAAACAAATGTATAATACAATGCAATGTAAGTCGCTTCAGATAAAAGCGTCTTTCAAATGCATAAATGTAAAACGTAAATATCATGCGCAGTAATGTACGACACAGTTAAAGATTTAGTTTGACTGATAATGTTGGATCTCGAAGCCTCCAGATGTTGTTAGTGTACTTGTGCTTAGTTTCACACCTGCTGTAAGTTTGTCATCGATGGGGTTGTTGTGTATTTAATCCACAGGTGTGTCGTGAATGATTAAATGTTTAAACGGGCGCTGAGTAATCTACTTATGTAAGATGCAAAGAAATCATTCTCAAATGAATGTCTGGATTAAATCTTGGTAGAAGATTGAAAAAAAGGATAATTTTAAGTATCCTGCTTTTAAGTCATTCATGTTTTGACCTGTGTTTAAAATATTCAAACTCCCTGGTGTTGAGCTGCGAGGTTTTTGAACATTTTTACTTGTGTACTTCTGAACCCTCCTAAAAGTAGCTCAGATAGATTGTGTGTTTGCGTGTGTACGTGTAAGCAGCGTTTAGAGGGTTCGAGAATCTTACGAAACCACTGAAACATCATGGCAGATTTGAATTATAAAACATTATAATTCTGTAACGGATGATCATAATAAAGATAACCGTGCCTTCTAACTTGGACAAAACATAGTTTTGAAATAGAAATTAATTAATTAATTATGAATTCCATTGCTTTTTTTGTTAACACTTTACAATAAGGTGATATCAGTTGACGGTAGTAAATGCATTATCTAACATTAGCTAACAATGAACAATTGAGTTTCTCTGCATTTCTTAATCCTTGTTAGTGTTAGTTCATGTCAATACAGTAATTGATGTGTAAGAAGAATGTCACTGACACAGGGATGATGTCACACGGAAACTGTAGTAGGGTGAATGAATGTAATATAAAAAGTGAACTCCGGAACAAACAGGGTAATCCAAACATGCTAGGGTGAAAACTAATAAATCCAAAACATCCAGGGAACAAACCGTGAACAGCAAAAACGTCCACGGAACAAAACAGGGTAATCCAACGGGTAACAAATCTTCCACGGAAACATGCGTACATACATTACTTTAATACCAGAACATGAAAAAAGGGCCAGTGAGGATACGTTTAGTGTCTGGATAATGGGGTGCAGGTGCAAAAGTCAATGATGGGGGACTCGTGAGGGAGCGTGGGAAAAGGACATCCTGAGGCAAAAACTGGCCAAACTAAGGGACCAACGGAGTTTTACATCATCTTAGTTCATGGTGCATTAACTTATGTTAACAGTGACAACATTTGATTTTCATAATTTATTAATAAATGCTGAAATGAACATGAATTAATATTTATAAATGCTGTAGAAGTATTGTTCACTGCTAGTTCATGTTAGCTAATTCATTAACTAATTGTTAGCAAATAGCACTTTTTCTGCTAAATTCTCATAACCAAAGTGCATCATATGTTATAATTTAAACACAATAAAAAAAAGTTAGATGTTTTGATAGATGTTCTCAAATTACAAAAATGACAGAATGTTCATGAATAGTAAAAATGAAGAAATAGTAGAGGGTGTGTCCAGGACTGATATTCTGATCCCCCGTAATGTTTTTTAAAAGACACACAAAGATATTTATATTAAGTTTTATTTAATTTGAAGAAACACATCTACTAGTACTACATTTAATATTCTTTTTGTACACAATTTTTTCCCTTCTCATTACCGATGTGGGTAGTTTTCCATATTTAAAGACATTTTACATGTATTATATTCTATTAAAATATAATTCCGTAATGTCTTATAATTAATAGGTATCATGGCTTCGCTTGTTTTTTTAGCTAAACATGCTATGAGATTGACAGTTTAAACGGTTAAAGGAACGAGAATTTTTAAGGCCTTTTTTGTCAGAAAGTTTTATTTATAAAGCAACTTGCTTCAACCAAGGCACTGTACAACATACATAGACCTACGGCAATAACAACATTGAAATAGATACTCACAAAAAATCAAAAGAATAAGAACAAATCATAGATGAAGAAAAAAATGAGAGTTTTTTACAAACTTTAAAACTGTGGCACAGTTGACCCGGCATTAATAGATGCTTACAGATTGTTTCAGAGCCTCGGAGAAGGCTCTATCACCACTGCCTCTTAGACTTGATCTTGGAACCTGTAGCATTATAGAAGTATGTGATCTGGCTGGATTATGAGCAATGTTCAACTCTGAGAGGTACTGTGGAGCAAGATTGTTTACACAAGAAAAACAAAATTTTGATCTCAATACGATTTTGGATTTGTAGCCAAAGTAATGAATATACGATTGGTGTGATGGGAACCCGTTTGCGACTGCCTGTGAGCAGAGAGGCAGCGGCATTTTGAACCAGCTGAAGTCAATGTACAGCAGACATCACCAGTCCATAATAAAGCGGAGTACAATAATCAATGCGTGGGGAAATGAAGGCATGGTTCACAGTCTCAAAGCTCTTCCTACTCCGTAGAGGTTTCAGTTTAGACAATCTTTGGACATGATAAAATACCAGAACTCACTGTGGCATTGATTTGCCTATCCAACTTTAGACCACTGTCAATTATAAAACGGAAGTTCTTGGCGACAGGCCTTTGAACATGTCATATCTTCTTTTAAATTAATATAAAGGGTTGATACAACTGTTTTTAAGAAAATCATGTTCGACCAATATTGAAACCAATATTTCTGGAGATTCACCCATCTGCTAAAGAAATATCACAATTATATTCCACATATTTGTTAGATGGTGACATCACAACACAGATTTTTTTAACATTAATATGATTCAGTCACATGTCATCTAATGCAGGGGTTTTCTTTAGACATCTCATCCTGAAATCATGCATTGCTGAAAACTGCGATGCGCAGATCTGTCAGTGATGTTTCTACTCACATGTGTCTGACAAACCCTCATGCAGACTGTGACAGTTAGTCACTACAGTGGCTTTTTCCACGATTGTGTTCTGGATTTTATGAGTCACTATAAGAAGTGTGAGGCAGTTTATTTTTTCCAATGGCGATATATATATATATATACACAGAAACAGATACAAGTTAGTATGCGAATGTTGCTTCGATATAGCTTGGGCTACTACCTGATTTTTCAAAAACACTATTTATTTTTTGTAACTTTAGTGCTTCTTCTTGACTTGTATCAGAGACTATGAAATGACAGAATAGGCCTACAGTTAGCACAGTTTGGAGAATTTGGTCTTCGAAGAAATGGATGAAAAACATTGAGATTGTAATAACGGTCCAGTGTATGAAATTTAGCGGCATCTAGTGGTGAGGTTTTGAATTACATTTAGTCATTTAGCAGACGCTTTTATCCAAAGCCGATATGTCATACAGGAGCAATAATACAATGGGGCTAATACAAAGTCACTTGTTTCGACAAAAGCCAGAACAATATCAATTGAAAGAAAGCGAGAGTTTTCGTTTTTTTCTCTCTCATTTGTCTGTCAAGACAAATCTTATTCACAGAAGAGATCTGGCCCTCCCGACTGGGCCTGGTTTCTCCCAAGTTTTTTTTTTCTCAATTTATTCATCATTGGAGTTTGGGTTCCTCGCCACAGCAGGGCAATGTTGGCTTGCTAATCAGCAGACTGCATTTATTTAATTATTTATTAGATATTATTTATTAGAATCATCTTGCTTGGTCTATAAACACCATGCACTATGGTGTGTTTTACCTTTCTGTGTTTTTCTGTTTTTCTTATTTTCTGCTGTAAAGCCGCTTTGGAACAAAGCACATTGTGAAAAGCACTATATCAATAAATTGAATTGAATGGGTTTGGAATAGTTTTTTGAGATGTTGTAAGAGATATGCTTGACCGGACTGAGTTAGGAAGAATACTCAACCAGGAAGGATAATTAGCGGGAGAGCGATTTACTGTCATATTGAGAAGGCAATACAAGATGCCACTCGTTTCCTGAATGCAGGGTTCTTGACAGGGTGTACATTCCTGTATGCAAGAATTAATGACTTGAATCTGATACGGGCTTCAACTGGTAGCCAGTGGAGAGAGATGAAAAGGGGTGTCACATGAGCCCTTTTGGGCTGTTAGAAGACGAGGCGTGGCTGCTGCATTCAGGACAAGCTGAAGTGGTTTGATAGCCTTTGCAGGAAGACCAGCAGGGAGAGCATTGCAGTTATCCAATCTTGAGATAACCAGGGCCTAGACAAGGAGTTGTGCCTCATGCTCAGTGAGATAGGGTCTACCCTTTCTAATGTTGAATAATGCATATAGGCATGACCGTGTTGTCTTCACAATGCGATCATTGAAGGACAGCTGTTCATCAAATTTGACTCTGAGGTTCCTGGCTGTTTTATAAGGAGTGATTGTGGTATTGCCAAGTTGGATGGTGAGATCGTGTTGCACCGTGGGATTTGGCATAGATACAAGTAGTTCTGTCTTGGCAGGGTTCAGCTGAAGGTGATGCTCTTTCATCCAAGCTGAGATGTCTTCTAGGCAGGCTGTAATGCGAGCTGCTACAGTGGTATCGTTTAAGTGAGACGTAAATGTAAGATGTAAATCTGGGTGTTGTCAGGATAACAGTGATACTAGAAGTTGTGTGCCCGATACTTGAAATACTGCTGTTCCAAAGTTCACTGCTATGCGACAGTATGCCACAGAGCTGACGCAGAACCCGCAACATAGAAGAACAAGATGAATCGCTCTACAAGCACTTTTGCAATCTTTTAAACTGAGATACTGTGAGTAATTTATTACAAATTGGGCTGTTTCTACTTTTGCGGAGAGATCTTTAAATTGTTTTACAATGCAACGTATATTCTACATGCTGCGATGCGTCTGTAGATCCCCATTCAACGGAATACATTGCATATATAATGTTACATCTGTTCCAGACATCTCAGTTAGCCTACTTATCATCATGAACTTCTTGTATATGTTCTTAAACTGTCAAAAACACAAAAGGTTCACATAAGAACAGCCCGTTGTGTTTTAAATGTATATCTGCATCAAAAAAAGAAGATCTAAGTGAACTCCGTTGTTCACGGAGGATGTCAGGCAGCCAAGTGCAGGAGGGGGTGACGCGAGCTACTCTGGATGACAGAGAACAAAGTTTTTCTAGACAGATTGTAAGTATTGTGCATAAGGTGTTGATGGAAGTATCAAGGTCTAGAGATGCAATGTTGGAGGCAAGAGAGTCACTTTAGCTGAGAGGGTGCTAGTGGAGAGAGAGTGAAGGTTCAAGAGATTTGAAAAGGTGTGACTTAAATGTTATCTGTGGTGCAGTAACAGGTGTAGATGAGATCAAGCCGCTTTCCTGATCTGTGAGTACGAGCTGTGGCGAGGTGCATGAGTTTGAACGAGGCGGTGAGGGTGTGGAAGTCAGAAGCATAGGATTTTTCCAGGTGGAGGTTGAAGTCCCCAAAGACTACAAGAGGGCCGCCATCATCTGGGAATGATGAGAGTAGCACATCTAACTCTTAAATTAAGTTGTGGAGAGGACCTGTGGGGCTGTAAACTACAACAACACTGATCTGAGCGGAAGAAATTATATTAATAATCTATTAACAGGTATTCAAATGAATAGTTGATCCATACAGAAGATAGTGTGGAATATGTCCAATTGTTGTTGATAATCAAACCTGTGCTCACTCCTCTTCCAATTTTGAGGTAGAGAGTGAGAGAAGGAGTAGTTTGTGGAGAGAGCGGCGGGTGTGGCTGAGACTTCCGGATGTCTCAGTAAGACCTAGAATGTAAATATCAGCAACGAGTGGCTCATGGCAACTTAAAGTGACTTCAGTAACACAGTACCAAACGGAAGAAAAACGCTAGCACCTTAGCACTCTGTCAACAAGTAGATGACATAAACAAGTACAAATGATCTTAACTAACAACAGGCAACTGTCTAGTCAGTTAAAACAAGGTAACAAGGTAAATAGCAGACTTACGCACTACTGCAGACATCTGCTGACTATTCGCTCCTGTTTGACAAACAACTCACTCCTCCTCTAACACCTCCCTTTCGAAGCACTACGGTGGCTGACATAAAACTACAGTAAGATGTTTTTCTTGTTTTCACTTTGGCAAATTAGATGACCTATTTAGGAAACTCTGTAGAACAGTTTGTCCGTAGAGGGCTACTGTAGAAACAACATGGTGAATTCCATGTAAGAGGACCCGCGGCGTAAGTAGATAGAAATAGCTCATTCTGAGGTATACATACATAAAGTTTCATTATGCAAGCTCTTATTCACCTCTTAAGACTAGGGCTAAAACGATTTGTCGACAATTTCGACAATAAAAAAAATAGACAAATATTCTTGTTGTCGATTAGTTGTTTGATTACGTGACTTAATTTAAGGGCCTGCAATATCACAATTTGACCGCTACGGCACTGTAGCGCTTGAGTGTAATGCAGACTTCCCAAATGCTATCGCAGTAGAAGGACAAGCAGCGAGAATTATTGCGGAGTACAAACGAATGCGAACATGTAAAGTGTGGGAAAGCTTTACCAAATTGAAAACAAAAAATGCGGTTGTGTGCAATGCATGCAAGACGGAACGTGTCTTTCACGGCAGCACAACCTGCATGCTGGAGCATATAAAAAAGAAACATCCCAGGAGAATGAGCAGGAGAGAGATGACTGTTCTCCATCTAGAGCTAACTAACTAACTTAGCGTTAAATCTTTTTATGAGAGAATGCAATAATAATAGTAATGATAATAACAACAATAATCATATAATTACAGTAATGTTATTATTTGTTTTGTAAAGTATAACGCTTTGATCGAGCTTAGGAGTCAAGCCTGTTTTTATTACTATTAGATATTACATGAGAGGAAAATGATTATAAGAGAGGGACGTTAGGTGATACGAGTCTTATATCATGCCTTTATTTTTTTTATATTTTCTTCTGTTACTTGCTATTTTTCATTAAACTGAACTGTTGTCCTAGAAATGCTGTTTAATGCTTCTGTTAAGAGATTTTTATACATTTAAAACAAATTGTAATGTACCTGATTTATTTATTTATTTGTATTTAAAAGTTTGTAGAGAGTATTTGTGTGATTCGAGTTGGACAGAATCAGCAAACTTAAAGAGAGTAACCAGTTGGTGATTCAAGTTCATTCGAACAAATTTTAAAAGCTGAATTGATTTTATTCATTACGTAAATTATGTATAATTCAATGTTTTAACTAGTTGCAAAAGCTGAATAATCATTAAAAACGTACCGATTAGTCATTGAAATAGTAGACGATTAGTCGATTAATCGGTCTAATATCCGTTAGATTAATCGACTATCAAAATAATCGTTTGTTGCAGCCCTACTAAAGACACAATTATGCATATTATGTTGCATTTTTATCTACAGATCCTCAAAAATGTACACATTAGACCTTTACAATAAGTTGTTAAGTGCAAAGTTATTTCGTTAAATCTAGGCAGAGCTTATGATATTGTTAAAATTGCTTCTGAAACTCTAGAGACAAATCTGACCAGCAGTAGACTAAAAGTAGGGATGCACCGAAATGGCTCTTGTATGCCGCTTGCCAGCCTGTGAGAAATACAAATTGAAAAGGTGATTTTTAGCGCATTTTAAGAAAAGCACACCAAAGTTATGGTATAGTTCATGTCATGTTGCGAAATTGATCGGAAACGTATTGTTTAATTGTGATTTTTGCCAGCGATTTAAAAAAATCTGCCTTTCACCATTTCAGAACTGTTGACTTGCTATGATGCAAATGAATGCCCAGAGGCATTGCAAACATGGCCGCAGAGTGGCTAGACTTCCATAAACAGACTTTGGTAATATACAGTTAATGTATTTTACATGCTTATAATGTGAGGTGATTTGATATTATGTTATGATCATATTGTATCTTACAAAGTTTTGTATGGCTTTAGTAAAAATGTATTCTGCGTTTTATGTTTACCCTGCAGAGGCGGTTGCATATGTTATTGAAAGCTCAGAGATGATGAGATGCATCATTATGACTGCAGAAATGATTGAAGACAGATGCACAAAATGCACAAAGTGGGTCAGAACAAAATGCACAAACTACACTATTCTCATCTTCTTCTTTTAACTATAAATCCAGCCAGCAGAATGACTCTTTGAAATGTGTTTTAAATGATGATGTGATTTTGATTTATGAAAGAAATATTCAAAGTGAAAATTTGGGTAGAATATCTATGTATTATATACATAATATCTTTGTATTTTCTGCAGCATGGTGTGCAATGGGAGTAGCAGCCTAAATCACTGACTAATGTTGATGTTTTCTAGGCCCATCCATTATTTATACTTCTTCTCAATATCCATAATTGCACCTGTTTTCCTGGAAAAGTATGTTCCTGTTGAGAACATTTGTTATACATCACCTCCTATGGCTGAAGTTCTGCTGTGTAGGAGCTGCTCTTTTGCTAGGCAGATCTGGATGTAATTTTGTTTTATCACTGAGTGAAAACCTCCTTCAATGGGTTTTCATTATTTTGAATAAGCATTACAGATACAATATGCCGTAGAGTCTTTACAATGGATTCTGCAACCTTACGCTGCGCATATATTTTAAGTTTATAACCAGTTACTTATTATATATATTTTAAGTCTGTTTATTATAATTTTGTTTTTAGGTTATTGTAGTTTCTGTTGCAGTATTAAAGTTTTGAATTAGCTTTTATTTGTATATTTAATAATGAATTAGCTTTATTTATTTATTTTGTATTTAGATCTAATTTAGTTTAATTTAGTGTTATTTAAGTTGATTTTTTTAGCAATTTTGTAATGAGATGTCATTTTATTACTTAAGTTAAGCTAATTCTATTTCAGTTTTAGTTTGGGTTTAGTTTTTATTTTGAGATAATAATTTTAAATCCTCAACTTATTTCAGTTTTTTTCTAAGGCAACATATCCGTTTTTTATTAAGATACAGTTTTTCCAATAATATTTAGGCCACATTTTTATTTTAAGTTGTAGTTTAATTTGTAGTAAACCATAATAACCTTTATCTTATTATACCAAGAAATTTCTAAATCTATTAATATCATTTTCTTTTGACAGGTTAAAGACAACCCCTGATGTCATCTACTGAAGAATATCTCAACCAAAATTGTAAAAGATGCCAATACTTGCTGAATCTTTAAGCTTAAAAGCTGAAACCGCCCCAGACGTCAAGGGAGGATCAACAAGACTGTACATGAGAGCGTAAGAACACAGAACCCTCTGGAAACATGAGTGTGAATGAACAACATGTCAGGTCTTTTGGGACCAGCAATGAAGAATGCTGTAGGGAAGCCAGAAACAACAACAGACATGCCGAGAAGTCCCTGGATGGAGATGCTAATGCTAATGAAATCCAAAAGGTGGATGGAGGAACTTTGGTGGTTGTTGGCACCTCATCTTCGATGGGATATCTTGCAGGGGAACAGGTGAAGATTGTTATCCAGTGCACAGATTCCCCATGTGAAGACCCGGAGCTTGCTGAATTTGAGATGCTGGAGAGTCAAGAACTAGAGGATGAGGATAAGAACACCAGTCCTAAAGATGTCAAGATGTGTCCCTTATCCAAAAAAAATCCGGAAACGAATGAGCAAGATTCCACTCTTTGCCTTCAGTCATTGAGCAAAGAAATTGTGACCAGCATTGCTCAGACAGAGGTTAACTCTGAGAATGATATTTTTGAGTCTTGCTTCTCCACAATGTCCAGTCTTGGAGAGAGTTTTGCTAGTGCTCAGGACCACATCAGTCGAACCCAGAGCTCCACTTCATGGCACGCTTCCTCAGGACTGTACCGCATTCTGTCTGAGGACCTTACCCTTGCCTCACAGTCATGTTTGTTCGATAAAAGTCAAAGCACCCAACACACAGATGCCATGCATCAACATCCAGGAAAAAATACAATGCACATGGGAAGTGTTGATCTTAATCTCAACTCTACCACTTTGCCTGAGGAACCTCTTTTAGAAGCACAACAACATCAACCAGCCACAGATTTTATAACATGTGAGAGTTCAGGTCAGTCGATACATGGCATGCGTGAATGTAGCATTGTAAGGATCATAAACGTCAGAAATGAATCAGGAACTGCTTGTCAGGACAATGCAGGAGAATCTGGAGTTCCTGTTATGACAGAAGACAAGGATTCAAACTTGAAGAAAATATATACTGAGGCGAAATCTTGCTATCCGGCGATCCCAGACTACAGATCTTCTTGTGACAGAAAGTACTCCCATGATTGTATTGATGATAGAAAGACTAAATTTGAATCGTTTAATGGGGAATCATCTGGTATGAATTTAAATCCCTCACAACCAACCAACTCTGGTGGCCATGAACCCCAACCGTACAAGAAGCAAGCGTCTTTTGAAAAAACACGAAGTTCATCCAGTTTGGAAAGGAGGAAACCCTGGGGCAGCCCTTCTCGCCACGAAACACCTCAGTCCCCTAAACCCACAAGTTCACCTAGAAAACAGCCACCAGCATCACCAGCAAGAATTATCAGCAAAAGAGAGTCAAGTCAAGAACGTAGTGAGACTTTACAGAAGGGAATCAGTAGTCTGAAGCAACCATGTAAAAGCTTCCTCAGTAGTAGTAATAGCATCCCAAAACCTTCCCTTCCTCAACAACCCAGAACAGAGTCTGAACCTAATATGTCCTCTCCACCCCAGAAACCCAAAAACGTCAGACCAAAAATCATTACCTATGTTCGTAAGAACCCTCAGGTAAAGCCAACGTCTGAAGGTCCATATGAAGTGTCCACACTACCGCCCAGACTTACACCATACGTCACCTCTCCTGCCCCAAAGGAGCCAAAGCCTGAGAGTGCCAGAGGTTCACCTGTGTTGAGTTCCTCGAATATTCTTTGTGACCAGTATCGGCAGGACACACAGAGGTCGGGGTACTACTCCCCTCCAGGAGTATATGGAATCAGACCACCTAGTCACAATGTCTCACATAAACTGATGGGCAAATCCGACAGTTTCCATGACGACCTTCCAGATGAATCCTTACATGAGGTAGGTATTTCAAGGCAAGGCAAAGCAAGTTTATTTATATAGCACGTTTCATACACCATGATCATTCAAAAATCATTAAAATAATCATGTACAAATAATCACAACAATAAAAATTGATTTCAAATGAATGAATCATGAAATACAGTGCAGTCAGCTCGGACATAGCTCAGTGCTCATTCAGTAAATGTACAAGCTTTCCTGTAGCTCAGTGGTAAGAGCTTTGCATTAACAACGCAATGTTGTGGGTTCGATCCCAGGGGATTGCAAATGCGTATGTAAAATGTATAGGATAAAGCAATGTAAGTTGCTTTGGATAAAAGCGTCTGCCAAATGCCTAAATGTAGACGGATGAGTTTTGAATCTGGAGTTTTTATGTTCCTACTGTTTCAGCACATCTTATCTCTTCTGGAAGCTCATTCCAGCTACGGGCGGCATGAAAGCTAAAAGCGGATTCCACTTGTTCAGAGTGATCCCTTGGAATATTTAACTGACATTATGCTAATGATCTAAGTGTTCTGTTTATATTCAGTGAGCATATCTGCAGTGTATTTCAGTTCTAGGCGATTTAGTGATCTATAAACGAGTAATTGTACTTTTTCAAATCAATCCTAAAAGTAACTGGAAACCAGTGTAGGGACCTGAGGACTGGTGTAATAGGATCAGATTTTCAGGTTTTAGTCAGAATCCTGGCAGCAGCCTTCTTTGTGAGCTGCAGCTGTTTAATGGTCTTCTTGGGAAGGCCGTTGAGAAGACAATTGCAATAATCCACCCTGCTGGTAATTAAGGCTTGACTGGAAACAAAACATATTATTCTTGTAATGTTTGTGAGATTTTAATGTGCAGATTTAGTTACCACTCTGACTTGACTTTTAGTTGTTTGACCCCAAGAGTCAAGGTATGCATTCACCTTGAGAACTTCATCTTGAACTTCATCTTGAGAACTTTATCTTCATCTGTTCAGAAGCATTATTGATTCTCTCAGTTTCGTCATACAATGTGTGATAACAAATCAATGCATTTCACTGTTTAGGGTGGCAGAGGGGCTCAGACTAGTACCCATGATGCTGCTGGTGTTTTCCGCCTTCCCAGAGCCCTAAGGCCTCAGCTGGGGCTCGGAGCCGTAACCAGACAGCCTGCTACTAAGAACAGGACGGTATTACCAGGTCAAAGGTCAGCATCACCCCTGAGTTATACGGCTCCAGCTGGTCAGGCTCCAAGCAGTCACCAGGAACCCGCAGGTCGGCACTTAACCTTCACGCTTTCATTGAATTTTTGGAAAACATTCTAAAGCAACCCTACAAATCCTGCAAGAATGAACACCAACAGATGTTTTTGGCCCTTAAAGTTTTTCTATTTAAATTAATCTTAGTACATGGCTACTTAACAATATTAAAAACAAACTTGGATCATGTGTGTGTTGGTTTCATTATTTCAGTCAACAGTTTGAAGTTGTAACTGAATTTATATTTATGGATTATAGAAAACTGGAAGGTAGTTGTGGTTTGTGATCTGTTCATGGGAATAATAAGTTATGTCTGCTTTTTAACAGTGGATCAGAAGAGGCTGGCGTCAGGTGTGATCCCCAAATTTATGCTCCCCAAACCAGGACAGTCTGGACTGCGTCCCCCCGGCTTCTCACACCTGCCTCCGGGGCGACTGGCTGCCTTTGGATTCGTCCGCAGTGCAAGCGTGTCTTCTGTGTCCAGCAATCAATCAAACGACAGCGCACACAGTGACCCCTGCCGATCCAGCCGTGAGTCTAATAACTCTTCCCATCGTAAACCTGCTGTCATTCACATGTGAACATGTGTGAGTGCAGCAATATAAACAGTATGTAATGTATACAGCATAGTATAGGAAGAATTATCTGAGACTGTTTGGAGAAGTTTACAGTTTCAGCATATCGTTTCAATTGTTGTTTAACTTTAGATACGAAGTGCACAGGAAGTTTGTCTATTTTGTTTACCCAAAAAGGTGTAAAGCGTTGGTGCAAAAAGGAAGGAGCTTTTTTATTGAGATACAGTAGAAGTCAATATAGGTCAAATCAATTGAGAAGCGAAATATAGTATGGTGCCGATATCACAGACATTCTTAACTTGATGTTAGCTTAAAGCAGTGGAAAATATCCCCATAATGAAAAGGAAAATCACAGATGGTTTGATTTCCTCAGGGAAAAAGACTCCATATAATGGTAATGTCTATAATACTCTGCCTGTAATTCTGTTTTGGTGCAAGAAAATCTTTTATAGAATCTGGGGTGTTGTATTCTTAATAAAGAGAATGAGTTGTGAATGAATCTAGACCTTTTTTAGAAAGGATCTGTCCGCCGAGAAAAATGTTTCAACTGATGTTTCACACTTTTTGTAGCTGTTCTGTTATTAAGAGTTCAGAAATTAGAGAAAGAATGTGAAAGAGAGATTAATGCCCTGTTTCATACACAAGATTTACTGTGCATTCACACCACCAGCGACTCTGTCGCTAGGTGTCGCTAGTCTCATGCTGCGAGGTCCTTAGGGGTTCCTAGGCTTGGTTTCTCTAGTAACATTTATAAACAAACTCTGCAGTAACTGATGAGAGACGGAGGACGTGAGCTCCGCTGCATAACTTCTATTGGTAGTCGCTCATCATTTGCATAAAGTTGAGAAAATCTCAGTCACGCTGCTAGACACGCCCACTTCCTGTCGCTCTGGAATTCACCGGCTCTCCATTGAAATGTATGACATCGCCTTCCTTTGTGGCCGGATGTCGCTGGCGGTTTGAACGCACAGTTAGCCTAAACCCTCGTTCATATAACAAGCGACAAGGCGCCCAATCAATTTAATTGAGAGCTTGCGACTTCCGACGAAACGGGGAGTCGCAACCGTTGGTGACCGTATGGGCGCGTCTAGCGACGTGACAAAGTTGAGAAATCTTCAACTTCATGCAAATGAAGAGCGACTTTCAGAAGCGACATTCAATGGGAAGATGGTAGAGCTAGCGTGATCAGTGGAAAGCCAATAGGAAGATGGTAGAGCTAGCGTGATCAGTGGACAGCCAATAGGAAGATGGTAGAGCTAGCATGATCAGTGGACAGCCAATAGGAAGATGGTAGAGCTAGCGTGATCAGTGGTCAGCCAATAGGAAGATGGTAGAGCTAGCGTGATCAGTGGACAGCCAATAGGAAGATGGTAGAGCTAGCGTAATCAGTGGACAGCCAATAGGAAGATGGTAGAGCTAGCGTGATCAGTGGTCAGCCAATAGGAAGATGGGAAGATGGTAGAGCTAGCGTGATCAGTGGACAGCCAATAGGAAGAAGGTAGAGCTAGCGTGATCAGTGGACAGCCAATAGGAAGATGGTAGAGCTAGCGTGATCAGTGGACAACCAATAGGAAGATGTTAGAGCTAGTGTGATCAGTGGACAGCCAATAGGAAGGTGGTAGAGCTAGCGTGATCAGTGGACAGCCAATGGGAAGATGGTAGAGCTAGCGTGATCAGTGGACAGCCAATAGGAAGATGGTAGAGCTAGCGTGATCAGTGGTCAGCCAATAGGAAGATGGTAGAGCTAGCGTGATCAGTGGTCAGCCAATAGGAAGATGGTAGAGCTAGCGTGATCAGTGGTCAGCCAATAGGAAGATGGTAGAGCTAGCGTGATCAGTGGTCAGCCAATAGGAAGATGGTAGAGCTAGCGTGATCAGTGGACATCCAATAGGAAGATGGTAGAGCTAGCGTGATCAGTGGACAGCCAATAGGAAGATGGTAGAGCTAGCGTGATCAGTGGACATCCAATAGGAAGATGGTAGAGCTAGCGTGATCAGTGGTCAGCCAATAGGAAGATGGTAGAGCTAGCGTGATCAGTGGACATCCAATAGGAAGATGGTAGAGCTAGCGTGATCAGTGGACATCCAATAGGAAGATGGTAGAGCTAGCGTGATCAGTGGACAGCCAATAGGAAGATGGTAGAGCTAGCGTGATCAGTGGACATCCAATAGGAAGATGGTAGAGCTAGCGTGATCAGTGGACAGCCAATAGGAAGATGGTAGAGCTAGCGTGATCAGTGGATGTCGTCACTCAGGCAACTCCCAGTGGGAACGCCCACTGGCGACTTGCAGCGAAGAAGTCGCTTATAATCTGAACGCAACTTCAGCCAGCTTCATGCCTTAGTTATTTTACGCTCGAAATTTCATGCAAATGCAAATCAGGCTGTTTTGTCCAAGCTTGACAGTTGGTAGGAAGTAATTTGGTTCATAAAATGCCAGATTTATCAAATGGACTTATATCAAAATTATTTCTTAAAGCTATTAGCTTATCAAGATCTGTGGTTTATGTCTTGCTTTTTAGTAACTGACAGGTGGTATTAGAAGGCACATTCTCATTCTAAAACGTATTTTTCGATGTGTATATGCCTCTGCAAACATGAATCAGTGTGTGTGTGAAAGAGCAGTGAGACGATGCCGCATCTGTCCTCTCACACAATTTTGTAATCATTATTTATAACTTGGACGAATGCATACCTACCAGTTTAGAATATAGAACTAGAATAAGTTAGTGAGGTATTTTCCCAAAATACTCTACTGATGATACTGGCCAATAAAAATAACATACAACTATAGATTTATTAATCTGATGACATTTATTCACAACTATAGAGTCAGAGATCATAACAGTAGTTCATATACAGCGTTAAGCAGACCATGTAACAAGCTTGAGCTTCATGCTTTGTAAAATACCAGAATATGTTCTTCATTTATAGTCACTGCAGTCTTTATCTCAAGACTGCAGATAAACGCTGACTCAGAAGTGCTGACTGTACAGTATATTGTCTCTCAGAGACTCTCTCTCTCTGGATTTACAGCTTCCGTCATACTGTTTGTACAGAGTGTGTGTGTTTTAAAACTATGCCCAAAATGATAGTACCCCATTATGTCATCAGCAGATGCCCTGACATGTAGTTTTCTATAGTGGGGACACATTTGTCTATCGGCTCGGACAGCTGAGGGGTCAACAGTGGCGCCTTCGCTTCCCAATTTTATATCCTCTGCTAAAAAGCCGAAGACTCATCTGCTTGTTATTTGAATCGGCAGACTTGTGTGTGCATGTGGCATTTTTTAACCGTGTCGTGTCGGGCAGACAGAAAATAAAAACAGCTGTCGGCACCACCCGAGGTGAAGTCCACATCCAGGCCACTGTGGCTTTATGTCACTCTCTCTATATTTACTAAGTGGGAGCGGGGTGAAAGTTTCCTCTATATGAGAAGTCGTGTTGGTTTGATTCGCTGAAATGCAACCGTAAGTTGCCTTAGGTCTGAGTTCTGTGGCAACTCAGTGGAGTTTTAATATTAAATGAACGTCAGGAAAGCCGATGATGTGTTTTGTTAACTCAAGTCTGGATTCTGGATGCATCTCGAGGGAGAGTTGACTGCACAAATGTTTACATTACTGGGATATTTTGTACCTCTTTTCACGTTTGTTTTAAAAAGGGACTCTGAAAAAACTGATCTGCACCGATGTAAGTTTTTTATTTTTGTCCTCTATTCATATCATATGAATTTTAAGTGGTTCAAGATAAGACAATTGACAATATATATATATATATATATATATATATATATACTGTATATATATTTGTTGAATTTCAACAAAATTAAACCTCAGGAGTGACAAAGTCATACAACAGTAATGTGAAAGTATGACAGGATGACAAGACACACCAAAACTGTGATAAATTACAGGTTATTATGTAAAAAAATACTTTTTAACTTGTCATAAATAGAAATGTAGAAATATTATTATTGTATTGCTTAAAAATGTGTTATTTTTTGATATCTGAAAAAATACAGAGCATCTTTTATGTTATTTTTACATGTTTCTTCAGTTTTCATTTGTCTGAACATTATTGTAAATAGAAGCAATAGCTCTATTTAAAATATGGGATTGTTAGTAGTTCACAGAATTAAACAAATAATAATTTTACCTCAACACATACCTATAAAAAGTACATTTTAAAATCATAAAAAATATATTTTAAGAAGGTCTCATATTTTTTGTGACACATTGTCGTCACTTACATTTGAATAGACTTTAAACTTACAATTAATATGATTTTTGAGTGATAAATACATAATATAAGTCATTAATTTACTTTTTTGCTGTATTTCAGATGCAACAGTATGGAAATATCTTTGAATTTGCGTAAAACCAGCCAATCGGATTTAAGCAGTCTCTTCTAGCATTCTCTTCATATACATTATTGAATAATTAGTCGGTAAAGGTAATGCTATTGTTGCAAACTTGTTCTTGGAGAAATTCTCAATATATTCTGATGCTTTAAGGCCCTGAAGTACCGAATATATTTCCCAGAATGCTCTTTGGTTTTTATATTTTTTTTATTGATGTTTAGATTTTGAGGAGTGCTAGTAACTGTAGCTTGACTATAGAAGCCTAATAGAGAATATAATAGACTTTGTGACCCAGTTTAGCACACTTATAGATCCAAAGCATAAAGGGCCCATTTTTGTACTATTTCTAAAGGGATTTGTCAAATAAAGTCAAGCACAATTATCCTATTGCCCTTTAGCTAAGATGACGGAGTAGACACAAGAGTAGTAAACTCTTTTACTGGAAAAGTAAAATCACATCATTGTAGAAATGGTGGGAGGGTTATGTTGTGGAGGAACTGCAGAGCGCTTGGGATAGCGGAAGGTGGCGAAAAAACCCTACAAAACCTTGCATTATAAGTATTGTGATAACAATTTCATCTTTTAAATTCACCTTTAAATTTTGACGCTCCCCGGAGGTCACATTTGTCTACACGCAGTGGTTCTCAACTCCAGTCCTCAGGCCTCCCCTGACAGAATACTTTGGATGTCTCCCTATTGAACACATGAACAAGTTAATGAGATGATGAAGTGATGATTGAGTCATTAATGATGAACACCTGCTGGTAACAAACACAATCACTAATGAAAACATCAACAATAAGAATAAAAACCATAATAGTGTTGAGTGTTTCCTTTAGTGTGGCTCTTCCCCTTGATTTATTATGTTACATTTTTTGCTAGCTGAAATAGTTTGTTTCTGAATCATATTTATAAGAGCCTGACAAAAGACAAAATTATTTTGTCCTGGTGCTGATAATAGCTGTACAAATGTTGGTTGATTTTTGGTGTGTCACGATATTTGTCAGACTTAAATCCCCCTTATTTGTATCTGTCTTATAACAGTTTAAGAAAGTTTCATTCCAGCAATTTTGTCTTTTGTCTTGATGTTCAGAAACACACTATAACAGCTGATATAAAAAATAAATTAAGGGAAAGAGCCCCATTAAAGGAAACATCATGGTTTTTGTTCTTACTGATGAAGTTTTCTTCAGCGATTGTGTTTGTTACCAGCAGGTGTTCATCATTAGCGATCAATCATCACTTCATCATCTCATTAACTTGTTCATGTGTTCAATAGGGAGACATCTCAAATATTCTGTCAGGGGGGGCCTGAGGACTGGAGTTGATGTCATCGAGGTTGTCTCATTTTAGTTAAAAACATTATAAAATGAACATGTATTTCCCTTAAGACGTAATCATTGTAATTTCAGTCTTACCTTGAAACGTAACGTTGCCTTTCTGAAATAAAAGCAGAAATAATGACGTTTGTGTGTACATGACGTATATGTACAATACATGAATCACGTAAATTACATATTTTCCATATCATTCCATTAGTAGATACTACCGGCAAACATTTCTATTGTTAAAAAATGCTAAAATATTGAATGTTTAGCCTCTAATGTTGTGCGTTGCACTGGTTGCACTTAAACCTTAGCGGTCTACTTTGATTTGATTGCTCACCACACAGGCTCTGTAAACGGTGACTCCCGTCTTCTTACATTTGATGGCCAATGGCCACCTTATTTTAACATTGAGGTCCACTTGCCAGGCTGCTAAGGTGCTTTGCATCACCAAATACTACAAATAGGCTTTTAGACATTTTTAGAAAACAATCAATTGTGTCTCCTCGCGAATGCGTGAGGGTTGGCAGCCCTGATTTACATCAAGCAGTGAAACTTCTAACAATTTTGTTATGCATTATAAATAATGCACATGTACATTGTGTGTCAGTTCTGCTGTCTGACATATTCTGACAGGACCACCACATGACATCGACCAGGCGGTGCCCCATCATCTCCTGCTGAGATGGCAACATCTGCAGCATTTTGCTTTCTGGGTTTTTTTTTGTGATACCGTTTCTCCTTTTGTTTTTGGGAGTGCACAGACATGTTTGCTGCAGGTTCAGATTGTATACTTTTACCTCACGTTATAGGCAGCACTTTTAAACCTTGCTCTTCAATTGTAATATAATATAGTATAATATAATATAATGTAATGCAATGTGATAAATATAGTATAGTATAGTACAGTACAGTACAGTACAGTATAGTATAGTATAGTGTAGTATAGAAGAGTATAGTATAGAAGAGTATAGTATAGTATATTATAGTATAGAAGAGTATAGTATAGAATAGTACAGTATAGCATAGTATAGTATAGTATAGTATAGTGTAGTATAGAGGAGTATAGTATAGTATAGTATAGTATAGTATAGTATAGTATAGTATAGTATAGTATAGAGGAGTATAGTATAGTATAGTATAGAGGAGTAAAGTATAGTATAGCATAGTATAGTATAGTATAGAGGAGTATAGTATAGTATAGTTTATCTAGTATAGTATATCTAGTAGAAAAGAGTAGAGTAGAGTTTAGTTTAGTGTAGTGTAGTGTAGTGTAGTGTAGTGTAGTGTAGTGTAGTGTAGTGTAGTGAAGTGTAGTGTAGTGGAATGGAATTTAAAATAAAATACAATAATATACAAAATCATTGGAATTACTTTTACATTGGAATTACACATTACTGAGTTAATGTGCAGAATGTGTGTTAGGGAAGGTGCATCAGAATTTTTAAGACTGTTATCGATTCAGAAGAATTAAAAACTTCTACAATTGGCCAGATATTTGCACTTAGGTAAACAGAATTTATAGGAAGGCACAGATTATATGTCTGGTGTGCAAGCAGTAGATGTGATTTACTGTATATTTAACTGCCATATTTTCTCTTCACTACCATTAATTAACACTAACTGTACATTATTCAACTTTGGCGTCATTATGCAAACAGAGTAATTTTGAGCATTTTTTTCTACAGGTGAATGCGAGAAAATTGCTAAAAAAATAATATTGTTCTGTCACTTCACAAAGAAGAATGCTACAAACATAAGCAGATAACAAAAGGGAGAAAAGCATTCATATTTGCTACATTCAATTATTTGTATTGAGGAAAGAAAGGCTCCATCATCCTAATCCTCTGGTGATCTTCTTAACAGGTCCAAACAGTGGTAGTGAAGACACCCTCCTCTCTTGTTCTCCTCTTCCCTCCACTGAGAGCAGGAGTCCTTACCGCGGCAGCCCCCCGCCCCCCACCCGCCGCTCTCTGCTCCTGCCCCCTCGCGGCTCGCCCGTGGGTGAGTGACACCACTGCACCTCATTTGTTCCCCGATGTTATGTTGATGCTTTAATGTGATTAGCACATGTTTGTCTAATTATGATACATTTAGTTGCCTGATGTTTTTCTCTGACAGTGAAGAATTTATTATCATGAAGCCACATGGATGAATAGATTATATATTAAGCATTTGCATACAAAAATGATCATCAATGGCTTCTTTTTGCATCTGTTTAATATTTTGTCTTAAAGTGTGTTGAATGTGCAAACCTAACAGTTTTGGATGAAATCCATGCTTTTCTTATTTGGAGCCATATGAATTTTTTTAATGCAAACAATTATTGCTATTCATTATCATAAAAACATAAACCTATGCTTAATGTTAATGTTCAACAAATGTGGATGTCTCTATGTGGTCAGATTGTACATGTGTTGAGAAGAATAGATGCACAGGTCATTTCTTGGGCAAAACATAAATGCTTTGCATGACAGTTCAACAGCTAGAGACCAAATATTTACATTTACGTATTCATTTAGCAGACTTCTTTATCTGAAGTGACTTACTAATGACAGAACATTTAATATTATATCCATTATTATTATTTTTTATTAAGGAAGATGTTAAATCTGCCACTTTTGTATTGTAACATTGTGTTCCTTAAAATTAAGATGGGTGAGGTCCCCTAGTGGCTGAACTGTACAATGCGTCATAGTAGTTAAAGGTATTGTTCACAGTAGAATCAAAATTCTGTCCTCATTTATAAACCCAATCATGAAATAGTGCACAAAGTGCGCCACCTAGTGGGCATGTTTTACACTAGCATTTACTTGAATGTTTTTAACATTTTCTTATGTTCTTAGATATTTCATACAATTTCATTAAATATTTGATCAGTAAATGTGTTTGTTTGTATCTAGTTATCACATGTTATAATGGCACACATACATGTATGTTTATTTCTCATTAAGGCTCTAGAAAAGACTTTCAGAGAGATGAAATCACACGCCCCATTGTTTGGTCTCCGAAGAGGTTTGCTGTGATCTCTCCCAAGCCTCAGTCCCCTGGTAAGTGTGTGTTCGTGCGTATGAGTGATGTCTTTTTACTGCCCGGCTCCTGCTGCCCCTCCCACTGTCATTATGCAGACGTCATTAACCCGATTGAGGCTGCTATTGGTTGTCATAGTAACACTGTGAAGACTAAAGACTTCCATTAGGAAATTTGCTAGTTATTCTCCCTGCCACTCCTTTCCAAACTTGTGGAGGATAAATTGACCTCCAGATTCACATGAGAATATTAATGTGAAAAGTCTGATGTTCTAGTCATTATTGTCATTGTAATTATGTCTGAAATACACAAATAAAAATAATGTTTGTATAAAGAGAATTTAAAAAAATTAAAAGCAATGTTACACATATGAATTACTGAATTACTGATACTGTTATCATGTAGTGTCCTCATCACTGAACATTACGCCTATCGTATATGTGTTTTCAAGCATGCCCGTAAATCCCATTTAACAGCAGGGGGGGATATTACACATAAAATTTCTCAAGAGCAATTTTTGGAGGGGACACAAATAATACAGTCAAAATTGAACTGACTACGACACAAGGCGACACTATGCATTAGGTTTATAAGTTTATTTGCAGACTTGCAGTCATATTATAACTGAACTGAACTGTCACATACTGTATTACAAGTGAACAAAAATGCTTTTTTCCATTTATATATATTTTTTCTCTGTTGTGAAGACAGGAAACAAATATAAAAGCTCACTACCCAAAATACTACATGTTGACAATGAGTCACTTTTTAAACACTTATTATCCTGATTTATACTGAAACATTGTCTCACAAAGTCACCGTTCATCAAAATTAATGAGTGGTTGATATTTTCTCCTGTAGTGCACTGCCTCCTCGAACAAACTCTGTTCATGTTCGTGTACCCAAACAAACAGTCAGTAACAGTGACAGATACTTAAATTCTGTGATGCACTCGTTGATGAATCGGCCAAGTTTCATTAAAGGGAATGTTTAGCTTATCCGCTGCGCACATACTGCACAAAACAGATGCTGAGAAAACGACCTTCTCCAACTGAATGAAAGCTGTGCACCTTTTGTTGAAGGCTAGATATAGTGCCAACGTCACACAATTGTAACCGGAATGTTCGCGGCTGTGTGTGACACGGGACCTGAATGGCAGGATCGGTGGCTAATTGTAGTTAAATAGTAGTTAATGCTCACATCATGCCAGGTCTCTTAAAATAAAACAGTGCATGGGAAACCGCTTCAGCGTGTTAGTGACAGTGTGTGACGTCCTCTGGAACAAGCTAACGTTAACTAGCTAAGTAACGTTTTAATCGCTAACAGAGCAGATTCATAGAAAAACACATTGGTAATCAGCATTTTCTGCATTAACTAATTTATTAATGAATCAGCATCAACAACATTAAAGAGAATCACTTAATTTAAAGTGAATAAAATAGCCTTCTTACTGGAGTTCAACAACCCCTGATGAACTGAGCCGCATGCCTGACTTGAATGTGTTGCGCAATGCGCAGGTGAGATGAGAGCAGGCAGTAAGCCAAACCACTGTGAGGGACAGGGGAGGGGGAACTCAACAGGAACACAATTAGTTTAGGTTAACATAAATATATTTATGACAATGGAGAATGCGAGTTTAATTGGTTTTGGGGGGGACCCTCGGATGGAGGGGGACGTGTCCCCTCTGTCAACCCCGGGATTTACGCTCATGTTTTCTAGGGATGAAGAAGCAAGCAATTCCTACTGAATGTCTTATCTGAACATTATTTTGATGACCTATACAATCTTCAGACAGTTGTAAATGTCAATCATTTCAATAATTTACTGTACCCTGGAGGAAACAAAATGCATAAAGACTGCTTTTCATTCACAAACCCCCACTGTAATCTAAAATAACATTGAAAACCTGAACATTCCCAGTAGATATTTCACGACAAAATCAAAAGAACAAAATTTGAAATGATTTTTACAGTACAGTAGACTACATACCTTGAGTTACTTTTTGCATGATGCATTTTCTTTGACAAATGTGACGTTGGACCACAAAACCAGTCATATATAAATATCAAATATATAAATCACGAATAAATAAGCTTTCCAGTGATGTATGATTTGTTAGGATAGGACAATATTTGGCCGAGATACAAATATTAGAAAATCTGCAATCTGAGGGTGCAAAACAAATCAAAATATTGAGAAAATCGCCTTAAAAATTGTTCATTACATACCCTGTAGCAGGCCACTGTTAAGAAGAAACGGATTTGTTTTAACACTATTGGATTACCGCTGTAGTGACATTGTGGAGAGTAGATGAACCCGAAATGACCGAATTGTTAAAGCAAAACAGAGTTTTGTATTTACAGTATATAATATATACAGTATTATTAATCTGAACTCTACAGGAACACGTCGTGGTCTTTGCTGATAAAATCGCGATTCACTGCAAATTCCAGTTTAATACATAGAACAGAAGAGTAAAGCATTGATTTGAATAATTAGGCTAGCAAAGGACCCTTAGTGAAACTACTCGAACCTTATGCATGTGGGCTATTTTTTTTAACAGAAATTTGTGATATGATAACAAAACCATACGCTGATTCTCAAGGACGTTTTTTTTTCAAAATTCCATGTTGTCTTGGTAGAGCATTCTATATTTAATAATTTTATTAGCCCACCCTCTAAACTGTTAAGTCCCCCTTCACACCCCCATTAAAAACGTTCTGGCCCCGCCCCTGTTTGTGACACAGTTTTACCTACCCAGTTTCTGATAAGGATTTGTGTACCAAACAGATCGCAAAGGGAAAATCTTAGTCGCTTATGTGTCATTCTTGCAGTGCGTCAGAAGTCATGTGTGGCTCGTCTGGGTGGGCGCGTGGAGGGTGTGGATGCTGAGAGGGAACGGCTGATGGTGCAGAAGCTGAGAGAGCGGTGTGAGGATCAGGCCAAGCAGCTGATCTCCCTGCAGGATGAGCTCAGAAAGTCCTCACAGTGTCTGGATGTGTTCACCATCACTACACAACATTTCTGCCAGAAGGTAATGTGCCCAAAAATATGATACCATGAAAGTTGTAGAATCCCACACAAGAATATGTGTGTTTGTGGCTTTAAGTAGCCTACACTGTGGTTTATTTCAGGATCTTTAGGTTGCAGGTTTAAGTCATTCTAAATGAAAGGAGTTGAAAGAATAGGTTGATAGGTTTTTTTTATGAATTCATTGTATAAACACTTTTAATCCACTGATGTCAAGGTTAAATTTCAGTGGATGTATGAAGCTGGCGGCATTAGGGGTGGGCCAAGGAGGCTGATGCCCCGAATGTTTTCAGTAAAGCCCTGAATGTTTTATTACCATGCCGTGTACGAATCACATAGGGACCGTTTTTTTTGCGTATTTTGTGTGTATATCCATGGGCTAACGTGAGTGGGTCCTCTTCTTGGAACAAAGAATTGGGAGTGTAACAAAATGCTGCTTTCCCAGCAGCTTCTGTGGCGTAGTGAGTACGACCTGTGACAAGTAGAATTGACGCTACATATGAGCCCAATATCAAATCCACCTTTTGCATAACTACATTCACATCACAAATCAGTTCATATAAACATTTATTTTCAACAAAATGAAGAAAATATTTGAAAACAGGTGTTTATAATAAAGTGTATGTTGGGGTTAAGGGTAGTAGAGAGGTCTTATTAGTTGTCATCTATTTAATAATTTTAATACATATAATCATATCACTCTTGTTTTAATTGTATAATGTATATTGTACAACATAATTCTGTTTCTACACAGCTGGTGAACAAGTTAAGTTTAATTTATATGAGCTCGTCAATATCAATCTACACTGATCAAAATTATAATCACAACACTTTTATTTTTGCCCCCATTTATCATGAACTGGAGTCACAGAACACAATCAATGTACACAAAATGCCTATTTCTCCAAATATTGTTCACAAATCTGTCTAAATCTGTGTTAGTGAGCACTTCTCTCTTGCCGAGATAATCCCTCCACCTCACAGGTGTGGCATATCAAGATTGTGATTAGACCCCTGAGAATATACAAAAACACTCAAATATTTAGTAGACTCATCAAAAAAATAATTTACGCAACAGTTTTAACTTAACAAAATTAAGTTCATCCAACAAACTACATTGGGGTAGACAGATTACTTTTTCTCTTAGTTAAAATGTATTTTTAAGGAACACCAACTTAAAAGAATATTTTGCTTATTATTGATTATAAAAATACAGACACTGGTTGCTAAAATGCTTTTTAATTGTCACTTTATAAAATTCTCAATTACAATTAAAAGCAAGAGCTGATTTAAGCATCTCCAATAAAATGCCATTTGAGTAAAACAGCATTTATGCTAATTTTCTTTAAACTTAACCTTAGGCTAAGCGAATGCTCTACCCTTCAGGAGATTGGTAACTTATTAAAACAACTAACAATACCAAAACCCTGATAAAAATCCACAAAAGAACACTGATATTTCTACATTAACTCTCATTATCCAGTACCATGCCAAGCATGATGGGAAATGGAGATCCTCAGCAATGCTATACTTTGACATAACACACATCAGTCATGTAACCTGAACTGTAATAGATTAAATTAGATGATTAAACAAGAACAACTTTCTTTTTACGCTTTTCAAGCACTTGATACATAGAAATAAACTTGTTTATGTATGTTACATGGTTTGGGAGGAGTCTAGAAATCTGGAACTCAATTGGTGTTGAAGAATTAAGTTATCTAGCCAATTACTTTGAGTTAGTGCAACTTAAATATTGCAGTAAACACATAAACACAGATTTTTAGGTTAAAATAACATAAAATATTAAGATAAAGTATTTATCAACATTGTTGAGTCAGCATAACTCATCAAAGTTTTAACCTTAAAAGTTTTAATTATACTAAAATGTCAATTTTTGACCCCCACCAATGCATTAAATGAAGTTGTGAGTGTACATTTTGTTTTTTAAAAACACTGCGTTTGGTGTTGTATTATTTTAAACCTAGTAAATGCTTTTGTATGGTTCTTTGCTTGTAAATGTACAGTAGTGCTATACTTTTTTAAAGTTGCGATCAGTAACTTCTCTTCCGGGGGCATTGGAATGCAAAACATGTGTTTGGCACATCCTGTGAATTTGCATTTTACTGCTATAGGAAAACCTAAGTTTTTGTAGTCAAACTGTTATTATACAAATGGCAACACGGGCAAAACACAAATAAATCATCTTAGAATGTATACAATCGATTTGAGTATTTTAGTAGTGTTGTCTAGGTAAGCAGCGTTCTAGGTTTTTAAACTAAACTGATAATATGACTGAGTAGTTATATATTGCTTAATGTAATGAATGTCAGGTCACATGACTGCTGATGCTGATGAGAAAGTGACTGAATCTCTTTCATGTGCTTGTCTATCACCTCACAAATCTCATCCACAGTCATTTGTACAACACTCTTTACTAAGAAGGTCAGCTTGGAGCAATATACTTTGATTAGGATCACACGGGTCAAAGGGCATTTGTTGTTACCTAGTAACTGACTGGTTGTGCTTACCTGGTCTCATACCCACAACCAACATGTACCTGATGGGATCTTTGTCTTGATGTACAGCAGAAATGTCACAAATGAAGAGATCTCAACAATATCTCAAACTGAGCTTAGATTTGCCAAAACTGAAATCAAAAGTCAATATTATTGAATGTTTCAATACAAACTCGTCACATATTTCTCAGCAAATCTCCCCAAATCCAGATTATTTTACCTCAATCATTCATTTTACAACTCCACACAATTCATGAATCTAATACGCAATTTTTGTTGATACTTAAATAAAACACAACTCTGTGAAATCTCCCGAGCCATAATAGAGCAATATTTGAGCAATAGTATTTACCTCTGGGATAGTTTTTGTGCCGCACATTATTAACAAGCTCATTTTATTATTTTGTGCATCTGATTTAAGAATGATTTGTGTACAAATGTGTGTCTATTCCCAGTGGACACTTGTATCACACAATACATGCGTGTAGTTAGGCATATCGATCCTCCACAATATCTCCATCATTTCCCCCTCCTCCTCCTGTCAGCCCTGCGTGTGTTTGTGTGTGCGGAGAAAGAGAGAGAAGCTTGGGGGGTCGTATGAAGAATCATCGGTAAAATCGCAGTCTCTTGCCGTTCGCTGGTGCTGCATTTAGGTTATGACATTAAACACATGGTGAGGTAAGGACATTTACTCAGCGATTTAGGTATTCGACAGGTTTTTATGAAGCTGTGTTCAGCTCAAGCATGGGCCAGTGGTGCTGTAATGTCTCTTGGTTTCTCTCGCTGTCTACATGCTGTTCGGATACTACGGTAATACATCCTGGCTGGGGTGTGAGTGTATGTGTGTATTAAGATGCTCTGTGACTTGTTTGCTAAGGTTGAATCCGTAATGGGTTTTATCTCATTTTGCAGTCTTTTGTGTACTTTGTGATAAGATTGATTGTGTGTGTTGTTCGTGGACATAAACATGTGCTTGCACGGTGAGTGAACACACCCAACCCTGATCACTGACACTTGATGGATCAGACCTGATGTAATCTTATCTTTCATTTGCCTTTCACTTTCATTCAGCGCTTATATATATTGGATATAAAAAAATGATCCAAAAAATACATTTGTCCATGCAAAACTTGCTAACACAAAGCTGGGATGTTCAATGTTGTTGCCAAGGTGTTGCCATGCAGTTGCTAAGGTGTCCTGGCGTTGCTAGGTTGTTGCTTAAGTGTTGATAGCTCATTGATATGAGGCAGTTATGGTGCTCTCAGTGGTTGCCAAGGCATTGCTATGCAGTCCTTAGGGTGTTCTCAGACGTTGCTAAGGCATAGCCATGCAGTCGTTAGGGTGTTCTGAGACATTGCTATGGCATTGCAATGCAGTCCTTAGGGTGTTCTGAGACGTTGCTAAGGCATTGCTATTCAGTCGTTAGTGTGTTATGCTTGGTTGCTAAGGCATTACCATGCAATCGTTGGGGTGTTCTGAGTGGTTGCTAAGGTATTACCATGCAGTAGTTGGGATGTTCTGAGTGGTTGATAAGGCATTGCCATGCAGTCGCTAGGGTGTTCTGCGTGGTTGCTAAGGGATTACTATGCAGTCGTTAGGGTGTTCTGAGTGGTTGCTTAGGCATTAACATGCAGTCGTTAGGGTTTTTGAGCGGTTGCTTAGGCACTGCATGCAATCATTATGGTGTTCTGAGTGGATGCTTAGGCATTGCCATGCAGTTGTTAGGGTGTTCTGAGTGGTTGCTAAGGCATTACCATGCAGTCGTTAGGGTGTCCTGAGTGGTTGCTAAGGCATTACCATGCAGTCGTTAGGGTGTCCTGAGTGGTTGCTAAGGCATTGCCATGCAGTCGTTAGGGTGTTCTGAGTGGTTGGTTAGGCATTAACAGGCAGTCGTTGGGTTGTTCTGAGCGGTTACTAAGGCATTACCATGCAGACGTTGGGTTACTCTGATTGGTTGCTAAGGCATTACCATACAGTCGTTAGGGCGTTCTGAGTGGTTGCTAAGGCATTGCCATGCAGTCGTTACGGTGTTCTGAGTGGTTGCTAAGGCATTACCATACAGTCGTTAGGGTGTTCTCAGTGGTTGCTAAGGGATTGTTATGTAGGTGTAATCAGTGAAAATGATCGATATGAACAGTGCTGCTTGCCTTACTACAGTGGAAAGACAGCTCTCACATTTTATTCTGTATGTCTCCCTTATCTGTGATCTCTCTAAGAAGCAGCTTAAACCACGTGTGTTAATTGTTTTAACTATTTTAGCAAGAAAATTTATGTTTTACGCATCTTTTGTGTTCTGTGCTATAGGTATGGTGGGGTGTAACAGTGTTTCAGATTTATGTTTTGTCTGAGACAGTATAGGCGGGATTGAGTCATTGAGACTGCCCTGCTTTTATTGAGCAGGTAAGGTTACCTTGGTGAAGAACAAGTCAGGTTTGTATTAAGGGAAAGACTTCTCTGGGATTCTCAAAATATGAAAACTGATTGGGTGAGGAACATGATGACACTCCAGGGCATTTATGAGGTCATGGGGTCTTGACAAGTATGGTGTTAGAAATAAAAAGGTAAAATGAAAGCATCGTTTTAAGTGATGGAGCAAAGGTAAAGAATAAGTATTTAGTGTCTTTTTATGTTTTAATGTGTTTTAAAAGTGGTTCTTATTCCGAAAAAGTAAGTCTAAAAAGCAAATATTGCTTATAAAACAATGCTTGAAACATTTCCATTGGGTTCTTAACTTTTTATTAATAGTTTGAGTGTAGTGAGACAACAAGGTTACTTTGCAAATTCGACGGCCATGAGAATTATTTTAATTGCAATCACTATCAAAAAATAAATACACGTTTTTGTTTTACACAGACCATGGACGAAGAACCTTGGATGGCACATAAATACTATGTGAATAAGGCACCTGTCTGTGCCATCGTACATCTGTACCATGATACTGCAATGACATTTTATGTAAAGAAGATGTCTCTACCGGTTATGGTTTTATAAGCCTTGAAATGGTACACTCAGCAGACATTCAGATCTGGGCGGACAAGGCTTCAACGCTGCTTTTTTAAACTGCTGACTCATGCTGTACAGCTCATGAGATCACCTTATTAACAGTAAATAGAGTTACAGCCTGTAGAATGTTGTCCTTATGCTGTAATGAAAGATGTCAGCTGTGTTTATACAGTCGAATTTAACTATTTATCCATAAGACAGTATCATTGGCACTTTGGTAATGTTTAGAATAGATAAGGCTACTTGTAGCACACCCCATACTGTTTGCATTAAACGCTACATATATACATTTTTTAAATTTACAGATGTATAAACAGTATGCAGTCTGCAAAAAACACTTGCATCATGTTTTCTAATGGGGTAGCTGTATAGTTCATTTTTCCTTAATTAATCCATTCTGTTTACGTATTGGTAGGAGGTCCAGCGAGGCGCATATTGCAACATTACATGGATTGTATTTTTTGGTTGTATGCTTACATGTTGTATACTGCCGATTTGCGGTAGATCATATGTATTTTGCTGATACAGCGTTTTTATGCAATCTACTTGAAATTGAAAATAGTGATAAAATGCTTTTCCAGACTTGCCCGTAAACAGGCTGGCTAGACTTGGGTTGGTCTGGCTGTGCAACAATTTTTCTGGGAATATATTGATAGTTCATTGCATGCATATTTTTTGCATTAGTATTTTCACAAGTATTTAATGTTATTTTATTATTGTTTAAAAGAATATCTTGACTGGTATACAAGATTATAGACTGTTTGATCGGACATGCCTGCCCTCACTGCAGTTAACCTGCGATCTGTGTTTGGCTGGTGTCTAATCATATAACTGTTTATATTTAAGTTAATTTATGTTAATATTAGTTTGTATTATTATTTTATTGTATAATAATTGTATTTAATAAACAATTTGTTAAATTTTGTTGTATGTTAATTATTTTAAATATAATTTTGTTTTTAATGGAAGCTGTAGTTTTGAGGCATTTAAAGAAACCAGATGGGTCAACATCTAGCTGTTAACCTTGGTATTGCAGTCTTAATATTGGAGAGACAAGTTTTGCCAAGTTACGGTTCTTCTCGGTTTCTTTTGCTTGTTGTCAAAAAATAATCTATTGGCACTCAATTGTTTATGAATGTGAACCGGAAGTTAAGGGCACTCTATGAACATTTGTTAATGATGTTGCTTTTAAAACTTTCTATACTAGGAGCTATAGTATACATCATCAGCATGTAGTTTACGTTTTGTTGTTCAGGTCATTGTACCCTATTAATGTGTAATTTTTTGTGTGTTTCAGAACGAGAGTGCTGCAGTGAAAGAGAGGGAGTTATCCCTGCAGTTAGCCAGGTTCAGGGATGAAGTGGGTAAGTTGTCACAGATCTGTGTTGTCTTCTCACGTTTAAATTACACATATGCATGACCCAATATTTTCATCTCGCTCATACTTCCTTTCAATTTAATTATCTTACTACAAGTGCAAGGTAAGGAAAGTATCACTATTATTATTGCTCTTACTCAGGTTTGGACCATTCGCAGCCACTTAGCCACCACCAGGAACATGATAGCAACTGCCTATCAATGCCCTAATAACCACCCAAACACTATAGCATCCACAAAATACAACTTAGCAACTGATTCACAGGGATGCACCGAATATTCTGCCGAAAATGTCAAAACAGCATAAACGGCTGAATAAGTGAAATGCCCGAATAAATTTTACCGAACATGATGTGTGATATGATCAAGCAACCACAGCAGAGACAGATAGAGACGTGCGCAAGCTTTATTAATGCAGCAAACCTGTCGGGCAGTGTGGGGAGTAAAGCATGCAAATTGTCGCGCCGGAGTAAATTTCTGAATTAAATTTCTGGTCCGTAACTTTTGTAATTCAGACTGGAGCGGGCGGTCTGACAGTAGTCCCGCTGCTCATGCCATACTTTGACATCACACAGTGGCCGCGTGCACACAGTTCCCTGTACTAAAAAACTTGTCAAAGTATGTTCTGTGCATCCCGGCCACGAGTGCACCTACTGAGCTGTGACAGTCAGCTTTTGTGGTCGGAGTCTGGAGGAGAGACGTGAACAGAAGTGGTTGTCCGTCAGAATTGCAGCATGGACTTTTTTTCTTTAAATCATTCTGCAGTGTAGCCTATAATAATTCAACAGTTTTCGTTTATTCATAATTTTAGCTTATAATGTTGAATGACACTTTTTAATGATGTGTGTTTTTTGTAGGGGAGTACAGAACATTCTTTCAGCATATAGGCTATTCAAGAAGTGGGGGGGTCATTTTTTGGTTATAATTTAGGCTACTTGTTATTTGCTACTTGTTTGCTCAATTTTATTTAAGTAATATTGTATTATATTGAAAGCAAGATAAAGTATAAAAAGCACATTTTGATCGTTCAGTTTGTGCAATAGTGAAAATAATTGCTGGATAAATAGAAGAAATAGGAAAAAGTAATGTTCTGTATTCGGCTTTTGGCCAAGAATTTTCATTTCGGTTTATCCCCACTAATTAATGCAATAACATTGGTTCTGAGACACATCAGTGTCTGGGAAAAGATCTTGCGATAGAAATTCATTATCAGGTGAAACTGAAAATTGTTTGCGCATCACCACACACATCCTGACATGCTTCCTCATATCTCCTCCTCTCCAGTGGTCAGTGTTCAGAGGTGGGAGCGTCTGCAGAGTGAGAAGGTTCAGCTGGAGCAGAGTTTTGAGCGGGAGCTGAAGGGACTCCAAGAGGAGCAACAGAAGGAGCTCAAGGCTTTGCAGGAGAGACTGCTAGAGGAGCACAGCGCTGAGATACAGCGACTCCGGCAGGAGCAAAGGAGCCACCTGGAGCTTCTCCGCACCCAGCACCAGGAACAGGTGAGAGCAGGAAGCATCTAGGCAGGAAGCGTTCATTTACACTCCTTGAAGATGCTTTTTTTCAGCATTCGTCACAACAGAGTGCAGGGTGTGACGGATCAGTGAGATCTTCTCAAAAACTCTAAGGAGGTACTTAAAAAATGGAGACAAGTTTGTTTACATCTCTTTATCTCCTTATATAAAATGTTTGAAACGGTTTGGGGACATTTGTATAAAACTCCCTGTTGGAGCTTCTGGCGTGTAAGCACTCTAAACGCTAGTGAGTTTTTATAGAGACAACTTCCTACTTGTATAACATACATAGATCCCAATAGTTGAACCAGAATTATTGTATGACTTAAGAACAATAATTGATGAATGTACATGTGAGGTATGAAAATATTAACTCGTATTTTATTGATAAATAATTGTTTTGGATCAAAATTGTGCAACGTTCGTTCTTCATCATGCAGTGACACTGAATTGCCTCCTTGTATGTATGAGCAATAAAGTAAAAGAGGCTGTGCATTTTTGTACAGCACCAAAAAGTAAAAGTAATAACTGTTTTAAACTACTTAAAAATTTACAATTCCTGAAAATAAATTACTCAATTACAGTAATTTGAGTATTTGTAATTTGTAACTTCCCCTACTGAGTAAATGGGGGATGAGATCTATTTGGTCAGACATTGTTTCAAATTTCTTCCTTTGTGTTTCTTTAGCAGAACAACTTATAGAAACAATCTATACATATTTGGAACAAGCGAACAAGTGTGAGTAAATGATGACAAAATGTATATTTTTTGGGTGAACTATCCCTTTAAGGGAGTTGCTAGGCAACCCCTTTACCCGTGACTTATTCAAGATACATCACAATCTCTCAAAATGTATTACTTTTATAAAACCGCAACCACATACCACAAATAGCAAAGCCAAACAAATATGCATCACTGCAACTTTCATGCAGTAAAATCACTTAAAGTGTTCCTTCTGCTGGAAAAAATAGTCCCTGATCGACTAATAATTGCAACAGAACGGTATGTTTACGCTGCTGAGGGTGCTTGCTAAAGGAACTGCGTAATGATACATAAAATAATTAAGTGAATTTTCATCCACGTTTTTTTTGATGATGGTTTCAGTAACTTTTTTAGCAACTTCCGTTTTCACTGTTAAGCTTTACAAATAAAGACTGGGTTATAACCGCTGTGTTTTTATCAAATAATAGAGGTTTTGTTAACCACAGACCTTGTTGCTGACATTTAACCAAAATCCCATTCAAAAACCCCATTGACTTAGGGGGAAGTGCTCAAATCCTTCTACTGGTTTTTGCATACAAAAACGCATTCTGCTTGCGAAACTCTACTGTAAATAAATCACTGCTACAGTATCGACCAATCAGAATCAAGGACTGGAACTAACTGTTTAATTAAAACTGTGTAATCTGACAGCAGTTGTTTAATGTTAGATCGAGGAGATGAGTGAAAGTCATGAGACGGCCCTCATAGAGATGGAAGCGACTCATAGTTCGGCTCTGGCCACTCTACAAGAGGAACATAACAGAACCGTCAAGAGTGAGTCTTGCTAACAAACCAAACCCTCACACCTCAATATATTAAACTGCCATCATCACGGCTGAGAAGCAAACATTAAATAATAAAATATCTTCCAACCTCTAAGTTGATTCATTTTTCAGTTCATATTTTTGTTATTTTGTTAAGTCATTTATTAATCCTGTAATTTCTATAGATAAAATTGGTTTGCCAAAGATGAGTTCACTGAAGATGGTTTAAAAGTGATCTTGCTGTTCATTCATCTACTGTATATTTGTAATAATGCGTGGTGGTTATATTGACAGACCTCAAGATGGCACATGAACAACAGAAGAAATCGATGGAAGAGGAATTCGAGAAGCTTAGACTCTCGCTGCAGGTTTGTTGAGACCAAAACCGCACAACTTTTGTCTTTGAATGGCAGCTGGTGAACGGGTATTTCTGTGCTCTTTTCAGGATCAGGTGGACACATTGACATTTCAGAACCGCTCTCTGAGAGACCGGGCCAAACGTTTTGAAGAAGCTCTACGCAGAAGCACAGATGAACAGATGGTGGTACTGTTTCTGCTTTCAGTCTGATTGGATGAGTGGTGACCTTAAAGGAGACATGGATTAATGCAATGAAAAAAATATATATGTAAAGAGTAACTATTACTATGTCCTTAAAATTACATTTCATGCAGTGTGTAATGTTGCTGTGTGTGAATGTAAGCAGTCTGCCAATTTGTAAAGCCGAAAGTGAAAGAAAAAAGAGATTGGCTTTGGGGAAAAAGGAGTCGACTCTGAATCACACGAATGAGTGGTCTGCCGTTCTAATTTCAGTTCCACGTCAGATTTCCGTCACTCGGTGTAATACCCGCCTACGTTCCATTTGAAGCAAAGAAATTCTAACTGCCTATTATTAGAAAATTAAAGTGTTTTTGCACCTTGTATGTACGTAAACGTAGGACCTTAAAAATCACAAGATATTTACTCTTTAATTTATGTAATTTTATGTTTTCATTTTTACAATTTAATTAGTAGTTAAAATATAAAATTTTTCCAATATTTCTTTTTCTGTGTTTGTGTATTAACAGGATGCTCTTGCACCCTATCAGCACATTGAAGAGGATCTAAAGAGTCTTAAGGAGGTTCTGGAAATGAAAAATCAACAGATTCACCAACAAGAACTCAAGATTTCAGAGCTTGAAAAACTGGTTAATAAGTTTTACTTGCGAATAAAGTCTGCAGTTTGTCTGGCACCTAGTGGTGTTTATGCATGACAAAAATTAAGCTTTCAGTGAGAATGCCATTTTAAATTGTGTCTGTATTTGAGGGTTTGTCATTATAAACATTTTAATTTGTTTATAGTTTTTATATGAAAACGATTTAGTAGTACTTTAATTTGTGATGTTTTGTACAGGCCCAAAAGAATGTCCTGTTGGAAGAGCGTATTCAGGTGCTACAGCAGCAAAATGAAGATCTAAAGGACAGGATTGACCGCAACCTTGCCATGTCCAGGTCTTTATAACCCATTTCTTAGTAATAGTATAAAGGAAAGATGCAATAGTAGAACTACTGCACTTAGTAGGTGACTGAAAACTGTACAAATGAAAACAATGGTTTGCTTTGAAACTAAAAAGATTTTAAAAGCATATAAAGTAAGATACTTTTGATAGTATGCCTGTTCTATTGGAATAAAACCTACGACCTTTGCGATGCTTGCACTATTCCAGTTGAACTGAACACATTTTGAAGAGAGAATTTAAACGGCTCTGATACGGATTTAAAATGGCCATAGATGTGACCGCATGAAGGAAGTGGAGTTATGTGTGAAAACTATGTGTGAGATTCTGGATTAGCTACAGACTCTTGTTGTTTGTGCTGGGAGGGCAGCCAAATTAAAAGGGTGCAGTCATTAAAGTGAAAGCAGATAAGTGGATGTACAAGGATTTGGGTGGCGTCTTTGGCAAGAAATAATCTGTCTCTGAAGATCCTTCGATCTCTCTAGGAGTAAATTGATTGAATTGTCAAGAAAGATAGTGAGTTCTTGGCAAATAAGGTATTTGGCTGAGATTTAATTTAGATTAATTTCTTTAAAATTATGTCCATATGATGGATAATTAGCAAGAGTGAAATGTTGAGATTATATCTGGATGTCATAGGGTAGAATAGACATGCACTTAAAAAGTAAAAAATCTATTGTACAAAAAATCATAGAAGGATTACTGAGTGTAGAAAAAAGAGAAAATAAGAACAAAAGTGGTCCACTTACAGTTCCTTGTGGAATACCAACAACATTTGTTGTTTGAATATGAATTACAGTAGATGATTCCCATTATATTTGTTAGGTTCTGTTCAACAAGTGTGATCTAGAATATATGAATTCATCGGCTGTCATGCCCAGTTTACTGAAGGTGGAAAGGATGTTACCCATTTTTATCTTATGATGATTTATATTGTGAAATGTATAATACATGATATAATGTAGTAAAGTTAGATACTATTCTCAAGAATGATTGTTTTTATGATTTTTTATACTTGGTTCTCTGGGATGCTAAGAGTCTGGGTGGAGGGTTGAGCTGTTTTTTCTTTCACTCTTATCAGGCAACTGTCGGAGGAAAACGCAAATCTGCAGGTGTACGTAGAGAAAGAAAGCAATGAGAAGAAGCGTCTCAGTCGCAACAATGAAGAGCTTATGTGGCGTCTGCAGACGGGCGAGTTGAGCCCTCGAATGTCTCCCACCCAGTCGCCCCTCCATCGACCGGCCTCTAGCCCAGCTTCACCCTCCCGAATGTAGACCTTCCCTAGATGAGTCAAATGGCTTTCCACCTCTCGTACTCTCTTTTACACTTCATTTAATTTATGTCACTGTCTTCAACTCACATTTCACATCATTCTCATCGGATTAATCAGAACATGCTCCACATACACCAGAGAATGTGGTGACCACATGTTCTTGTTCATCCCACCACTGAGCGACATACCTCAACTGAATGTGGGGATTTATTGTTACTTTATTTGTTGGACAATGCTATTTATATATCTATTCTTACTGAATAGGGATGGAGGTCATATAATAATTAGAGTAGAGCTGGATGTATTATATACAAATCTACCATTTAAGGATTTTTTGGAAGCATAACTTGGTTGTTGGCGTTTGCTTCATGGATGTACTACAAAAGTGATCTTGACTTTGCTCTATAAAATGTTCAGTTCACAAATTCCCTTCATCATTAGCAGCAGGACAAACACATTAATGCTTGTATTGTATTTGTTAATGTGGAAACCATATCCTGCATTTGAACAGAAGAAGGACGGTATTCTTTTTTTACTTACTGTATCCATCAGTCTCAGTATGATGTTTGGCAGGCAGTTTTAAAATCTTTTTCTAATGTCTGTTGCAATGGATCAGGCTTGAGATTTTCTGTTTATACAGAACATCATGGTGCTTGTTCTTCAGTGTTTCCCTACAATCTCAAGCTTTCCAAAGCTTGATCAAGAGGACACATCAAACTGGAATACCTTCCTCCACTTTGCCTTTTCTAAGAAAAGCCGCTCACCAGCAACCTTCTGTGCAAGCCCAGACATTACTCAATAACTCAAACGCAACTGACAGGATATTACAGGAAGATCTGGAAAGGCAAATGTCTTTAAAATGTCAATATGGTGACCTGCAATGTATTTTGAATTCATTATTATTATCAATTATTGCATTTATTCTGTCATTTCACAACATTTAACATGATTTCAGGTGACAGCTATAAGGATGTTAAAATAACACCTTTCTGCAAACATTAATGTCATAGAACTGCCTGTGATATTGGCTCTTTATATCTTCCTACACTGTACAGTATGTATCAAAAGTCTTCCGGTTGCTTTGACCCAGATAATAGGCTTAAACTTCATTCGCGCGGACACTACTGAGGGCATTTGTTCTATGTTTATAGAGGTTTACGCGTGATATTCACAAAAAAAAAACATTTGCAAAAGAACCATTGAAGTTGAACAGTGCAACCGATTCATCAGATTTGAGTTTGACATTAAAAGGCATCTTTAATGTCAAACCCTGGATGTCTGGACGTTTAACACGTCTGAATCAGTTGAAGCAAAGAAACGTAACTTAAATTTACCAGGCGCCAAAGTTTTTTATCTGTTGTATTATTTTGCAGTATCTTGTACATTAAGTGGATGCTCCGTTCATGTATCAGCACTTGAAACAGAATACAAAGAGTTACTGTAAATAACTAAGTTATAATCTTCCTCATGAATGTCTCATTACAGATTGTCGTGAGTGGAAAACATTCTCTCCTTTTTTATCTTAATTTGTGGTCCAAGTGTGCTTGTTAGTGCATCTATTGGTGATGTGACCATAATATCATAATCAATAGTTTACTTTCCCTCAGCATTTACAGTATATAAAAATGATTCCATCTCATTTTAATGGTTAATTTAAACATGCAAACACCTGAACGTTGCTTACTAGGAAGTTTCATTACCTCCTGTCTCACTCAGAGATGTCACTCAGGTGTATAATGTGTCATAGTATGTTATTTTAAGACTTTCATTAGACTGAATAAACAGTAAAACACGCTGACCTACAGTAGGCGATGTATATATAAGAGTTTGCATTACCGGAATACTACATTTTTAAATGTATTTCACTCCTAAACATATAGCAAATAAACTCAAAGCTCAGAATGAAACACTGAAATATAAAATCAACTACCTGTCCTGCGATAAAAAAATGCTCCGCTTTGATCCCTCTGCTTGGATTATTCAGATCTTCGCTTTTGAAATATAACTGAAATAAATCAGGTTCTGAAATGCACTGATTTTTCTTTTCTTGTGTGTGTCCCATGGACATAATGATAAAGTTTCTGAATGTTTCATCCTATTGCTAAATTAAATACAAACTACAATCAGTTACCGGATATTTAAAGGTGAAGTGTGTAATAATTAGAAATTCAAATATTTCCTACTGTCTCTGCTTAATATGTCGAGGCAACTTTGAAGCCATCTGTAGGGTGATTTTCCTGAATGGTGTAAACATGTGTCACGTGTGGTGCTTTAAGAACATTGCTCTGTTTGTTTGAGCATCCTGACCATCTCAACATAGCAACATTGGCTGAACCAATGGCGTGTGTTGTATCTGTATGACTGACCAATGGCATATTGAAAAGGGGTTACACGCTTCTCCTTTAAGGATGTTTCATACACTCTTGAAGATAAAGGTGCCTTGCGATACCATATAATTTTTTTTTGGCTTATTGTAGGAAAGAAATGGTTCTACGGATGGTTTCATGAATGGTTCTTTGGGAACTAAATGTTTTTTTCTTTAAGCACCTTTACTTTTAAGAGTGTAACGTGAATTGTATGTCAAATTTCCTCCCTGTTACTTCTGATTTGTGTTGAATAACTTTAATGACTTTAATGTGTGAACCGTTACTGGAAAAGCATGTCTTAAGGCTGTGATATTATTTGTTTTGTTCAAACCTTGTTAGTGTATCTTACCCCACTATTGTGATGCATTGAAAAGCTTTTTGCTTGCACTTCAGGTTTGAGTATTAAAAAACAATGTAAAAGCCTGCCCTCCCAAATTTGTTTTGTGTTTAATTCTTATGATTTTAGAATTAGTTATTTTTTATCTACATACACCACGAGTCCCCTTGCATGGAATTCGCCATGTGTCTTCTACAGTAGCCCTTAACAGACAAACTGCTCCACTGCAATGCACTACAGAGCACGTTTCATAAATACATTATCTCCTTCAGCAAAGAAGAGACAACGTAGTTCTGAAATCATAGTTCTGTGTCAGCCACCGTAGTGATTCGAAATGGAGGGGTGGAGTGAGCCGTTGGTTGCAATTCACAACCTCACCACTAGAGACCGCTTAATTTCATACATTAAGAATTTTACAGTTCTTATAAAATCAAAACGAGAGTTTTGTGACTTTATGGATTATTGTTCCAATGTAAACTATGCTCAAGCATTAAGCTTGTTTAATAAAAAAAATGCTTACACAGTAGTTCTATTGATAGTGCTTTCTTGGCACCAAAGTAAAACATTTTAGATTGCTGTCCACTATGGAAGTGGCTTGGGAATATACTGTCAGTGTTTGGGAATAATCACACAAAATGTATATACATTAAAACCGAACCACTGAGTTTAAATAGTTTTTAAGCTTTTTGAAATGTACTTTGAAGACATATTTCATAACACCCCGTTTACGCAAGCGGCGCAGAGCACCATGGCAAACCCATTTACAACGCATTTGTGGTGTCGTATATACTGCTGCATCCAATATGGACAAAGTTGCTAATTTTAATGGATTCTATTGTATTTTGTCACAACACATCGCGGCGGTCACATGGGCAGTGCTGTGGTACTTGAGTCCAGACTCAAGACGTTTTTCTGTGGTCTCATTCTCGTCTTGGACTCGATGGTATCTGCACTGGGACTCGGTCATTGGACTCGCCAGATGTTCTAGTTGGTCTCGACCAAGATATTTCCTCTTTCCAATCAAAACCATTGATGAAGCATTTATGTTTGCTTTAGTTGGACTCTTGACTTTCATTAAGTTAATTCTCTTTCTTCTTTGAGGAGCTCACTTTTTGTGATGGGTGTCAAGATGTAAAAAAGATTATACATAGTACTAAATGCAATTATACTAAATGACTGATTTGAGTGTTCCGGCTCACAACGCTAAGATACTGTGTCATATTTTACTGTTGCTGTGATACTGTGGCTCAACAGTTGTATTTTAGCACACCGTTATAACAGATAATGAAATCTAACGGTTAAACACAAGAATCAAGAACCCAACTAAAGAAAATACTGATCACAGTAATGATGTTTGTTGAATCTTCTACATTCTTTCACCATTAATTGCGGTGGCAAAAGTGATGTTGATTTAATGAAGTTATTACTGACAAGTCAACAAGCTGAGAATGGGAACATTTTCCATTGGAAGCCCAGAATGGGATTGTCAAACTACAACAAAAAGACTTAAAATCTGAAATTGCACCACGGCTTTATGTGACTGGTGAAATTTCTATTTATATAATAAATGAAATGACAAAATTGCATCTGCTTTTTGATCATTACAATTAATGTATGTGGTCTTGATTTTTGAAGAGGATTCTTTTCTCTGTCTCTGTCTGGACCGTCTCATTTGGACTTGGTCTTGACTTTGACTGATACCTCTTTGGACTTGGACTCGAACCTCTTTAGACTCGGTCTGCACTAGCCCTGGTCTTGGACTTGTCTTGGACTCGAAAAGGTGGACCTGACTACAGCCCTGTCCAGTTTTCATGAATTAATAAGTAAATAATGACAAATTTCACTTAAGTGGTAGTGTCGTTGTAATTCCATATTTGAACTTTAAACCTTTTTAAGAAGTATTTTAAGGTTGATTAAATGCCTTGTTTTTTGTATAATGATGTTTTACTCTGAGGTGGCACAGAGAAAAGATGCAGTAAACATGAAGCAAAGTTAATTTATGTTCTCTTACATCTCTACATGCTTCTCACCAAAATAACGTACTGAATCATAAATAAAATATTAGAACTCGAGGTACATTTTTGATTTTCTACATTTTATCTATATAGTTTTTATTTTAGGAATAAATAATTAGAAAAATAATCAGTTATCTTTTATTGCAAATTAACTCTTCATACGTTTCCTCAATGGAACACATACTGTTAAAATGTACCTTGCAATCCACTTTGAGAAGCTTTGAAAAAAGCATTTGCAAAAATGCAATGTATATTTAGACATTTAACACAAAATACAATTTCAGAACAGCAAAGGGAAAGCAAAAGATTTGAGGGTTTTTAATTTGTTTTAGATATGAAATGCTGAAGGATGTCAATAGGCAGAGGGAAGATGATGGTGGAGTTTTTCTCGGCAGCGATGGAGTTCAGAGTCTGGAGGTATCTTAGCTGCAGAGCTGATGGTGACTCAGCGATCACTAGGGAGGCTTCCTTCAAAGCCCGCGAGGCGTTCATCTCACCCTCTGCCGCTATCACCTACACACAGATGTATTCATACTTCAGCTCTCTGAGCCTCCTAGTAGGCCTATAAACATTCATCTTTCAAACTATATTTTATTACAGCTCCTATATATGTGATCTAAGTGTTAAGTTATGTTAAGTTAAGTTATATTATTAGCAGAATCATCCATTTGTAAGATTCGTAAAGAAATACATATTTTCCATGTTTTCTTCTAAATTTGCAGTATTTTTCTATAATTTGATGGGATCTTTTTTCATGGGTCATTTTTTTTTTTTTAATGAAATTTTTAACATAAATACCATAAAATAACATCTATGGGTATTACCTTGTATAAGTCTAGGTTGCCTTGTTACACAATAGCATTTTCTAGTAATTTAATTTACAGCGAGTTTTGAAGCATCACAAAACACACACTACATTATTCATGTGTATCTCTAAGGATGTGACAAGGATCCAGACTGTATAGCAAACACAACCACGGCTGGCCATTACACGGTGTCATATTCTACAACCGACGCATAAAAGAGCATCTTGTGTTCATCAGTAGAAGAAAATGTGTCCTTTTGTACAAAAGAGTTGATATTATCAAAATCATAAATTTGAGTATTTGTTAATGACCTAAAAGAATAGGTCATAACAGGTTTGGTTTCCCAGCAAATCTCAGACTAAATTAAATCTGATACAGATCCTAATGTATATTTTATGATTTAGCATAAATATGTACATTTTAAATAACAACTGAACGATGATGAAATAAAATGTATTGTGGTGGTATCACCTTGGCACGAGCTTCACGGACCGCCTCTGCCTCTGCCGCCATGGCCCTCTGGAGCTGCTGGGGCAACTTAACATCCTTGATCTCCACCCGCTCCACTTTAATGCCCCACACAACAGTGGCCTCATCCAATGCAGACTATCATCAAGATAATATAACACTATGAGAATCCAGGAATATGATACCCCTATCATTGTGTAGACCAGCCTACTGGGTTTAGCTTTACACTCGAAGCAAGCAGTCTATGTGCACATCATACTTCAACCTAATGTCACATGTACCTGCATGCAGAAGGAGATGCCGTCTCTGTCCGATAGCAGCTCTGATAAGTCCTTTGTACCCAGCACGTTTCTCAGGGTGGTTTGTGCCAGCAGCTTTGTTGACTGGTCCACATTGGTGATATTGGCCACGGAACAGATGGGGTCAAATACACGGTAGAAAACCACACCGTCCACACTCACCGTCACAGAGTCTTTAGTCAAGAACTGACACAGAAACAAGATTAAAGATTAGACATTTACAGATTCAAAGATTCATTTATCGATTCACAGATTAATATACAGTTTCACATTCGGCTTGCCAACTTTGAGTTCCGTTATATGCATGTATACAAAAATCGGTCACACTTTATTTTAATGTTCAATTCTCTGTATTAATAAACCATTAACTATGACTTTTGCCTGAGCAAGTTCCTAATTTGTTGCTTATTATCAGTAAGGTAGTTGTTGGTTTAGCTATTGGGTAGGATTAGGGAAGTCGAATATGGTCTTGTAGAATATGTGCTTTATAATTACTAGTAAACAACCGTCATGCTAATAAGGCAGGCAACTAGTTAATAGTGAAAATCGGCTCCTATACTAAAGTCTTACCCAAAAAATCTACTATATTTAAACTGGGATGATGTCTTTATGTACCTCCTGAGCAGGAATATCAAATGACACAGTTCTTAAGTCCACTCTCCTGAATGTGTCGGTACATGGCAACACAAAGAAAATTCCTATGCAAAAGCAAATAATACTATTAAGAATATGTGGACACTTAAGCCATTGCATTAAAATGTGAAAATTATAATCTAATGGATAACAAAATATCAAGCAAACTGGCACAAGATAGAACATAAAGGCATAATAAGAAATTTGTCATTAAACGCTATAAATTAAAATTATTTGTTTTTAAAATAAGGATAAAACACTGAACAGCTAGTGATGACTGTTACTATCACAGGTGATAAAATACAGATGTGGTAAACATTTTCAGTTTTTTTAAACAACTTAGTTTAATATATTTGTTAAAAAATGCTGTTACATAATATACTGCATTTTTTTTTCATTTTCTTTTTCTAAATATTTATAACTTTCTAAATATTTTTGTGTCCACTTTAGAATATTTATCATTGCATAAAAACTAATCACTGAAGTAAAATAATTATTATAATATAGTATCTAGTTGTTAAATGTTTATATCTAGAAGTATTAGTATCAAAATGTTAAATGCTCATTTGTTGCCTATGAATAAATGTAAACATAAATAGAAATGATAATGTTTGTCATTACCTGGTCCTTTCGGTTTCCTGTCTACAATGAGACCCAATCGAAAGATTACGGCTCTTTCATATTCCTGCACGATCTGTACACAAGACCAGCTGCAAGTGCTCAAAACTCATATCATAGATATACACAAATATAAATTAGTTGATTGATGAAGATCAACTAGAAGGTTAAAATCAATCTCAAAAAGCTCACATACCTTTACGCACATAAAGATAGTAAGAGGAAACAATCCTATTGTGACAATGACAGAGATGATGATAATAAACCAGCCAAAACATCCCAATGAGGATGGTTTATCATCTGAAAGACAGAAAGCCAAGGTGTATCAAGGTTATTTTAGTTTACAAAAATCAAAACTTTGAAAACATTTATGTTAATTGAAATCGAATAAAATATTGCTCTAAAAATGATTGGAAAAACTTTGTTCGCAGCTATATAGTTGCCTCAGAGGCTCACTGAAATAGGTTTATGGCAGTAAGATTATAATAATAATAAACATTACACTAATCTAAAAATAAATGTATCTTTTATAGCAAATAAAAACGTTATAATAATAAAAAGACAATATCAAATTTCAAAAAAAGTAACTAAAACTAACACCGAAACAGAAGCTACAAAAACTACAATAAAATTCAAAACAAAACTATAATAACTCTACAATGTACCAGTTTTAGTAAATGGACACATAAATAGCAATACAACAAATAATACGATATATATGGAAATTGCAATAAATCAGCCATTGAGAAAATGACCTGATATTGGCGACAGTTGAGGTATTCAATACGGATTAACTGAGGATTCGGTTTCAGGTAAACATATCGATTACTGAAACATCTACTAACTTAACATGTGCCGAGTCATGCATGCAGCCTCTCAAGTTGGCTATTACAAATATGTACAAATAACACAGCCACAATATAAGTGTAGGGTTTTGGTGAATCCTATTATAGATAGTTGACCCAAAAAAGAAAATTCTGTCATAATTTACTCATCTTCATGTCATTCAAAACCTGTATGACTTACTTTCTTCTGCAGAACATAAAAGAAGATATTTTGAAGAATGTTGTTAAGCATACAACATTGAACCATGTTGACTTCCATTGTGTGAACACAAAACCACTGAGACATTTCTCATAATATCATCTTTTGTGTTCAACAATAAAAAAGAGTCATATTCAAGTTTCACAGAACCACATGAAGCTGGATAAATTATGCTTAATTTTCATATGTATTACATGTAAATTATTTGTTATTTGTGTTTTATATATTCTAGGAATATATAAAATAATACTGTTAAGATCTTTATAATGTGATTAGATAAGTGTTTCTAACATTTTCACATTTTTGTAAAAAAATTACACATACAGTAGAATTGTATGAAGGCCTACCTTCTAGTATATGTGTTCTATCTGCAGTATGGCGCTCTTGAATCTTGATTACAGAAGTCATCTTTGACTGCAACACCTGCGGCGTGTCATGGAAGACAGCAGGTAATACAGAATCATGTAACCTGTGCTCATCCTCCCCTGTGGGTGTGGCCTGTCATCTTCAATGCACACTACAGGTGTGTGTAACAGCACAGGTCAAATGGAGAACTTCGTATCAATTACTATTAGATCGTAATACTATACAATACACCTGTTTTGTGCAATACATGTTTTGATCTGGTAATGTGATATTGAAACCATGGGTGTCACAATATACTGACATTAACAATAACCGCAATTCTAAGACCCACAATTATCGATAGCTTTTTTTATTTGACACATACAGTATGATAATTCAGCGCTCATTATAACTTTGAGAGAAAACATACAATAAAAACCCAAATTAAGGATGAATTTGACTGATCATTTATTTCGAAAGAAAATTTCTAGTGCCATAATATTGCAATCATGAATTATTTAAGCTTGGTGAAAATCTGATATTTGTACATATAGTATATGTTAAAACTAGTAACTTTGAAATAGCACCTATTGTAGCATTGCTCCTCTATGACATATCGCTTATTGCTTCCTGAACTCTCTTTAAGTCGCTTTGGATAAAAGCGTCTGCCAACTGACTTAATGTAAATGTCTAAATGTAATATATTGACATCCCTGAAACCAAAAGTCGGTGTCTTAAGTAGCTAACAAACGAAATCGGTTCTGGTTGCAGCCATCTTTGGAATGCACTCACAATTTAAAATATTTTAAAATACATGTTAAAATGGCAATTACATTTTTTTAGGTGCATCAAAATTCACAACAAGTATGGGTGGAAAGTACAAATGTACAGTTATATGTATCTAAATGGTATGCAAGAAGTAAACATTGATGCCTATAGATTCACATTGTGATCATTAAAAATCACACACATTTTAATACAACTCATCTCACATTTCACTTCCTTACTTTACATTATTTGTCCTGAAGAGGACAGTACACAACAAGACACCGCATACAACACATCACAACACAACATCAACACATCACAACAGCATTACATAATTTATGACAAAGTATCATTTAAAAACCTGATTACGGATGAAATAAAATAATTCTTGAATCTGTTTGATTTACATACAGATATTTTGATTCTGTTCCCCGAAGGGCAACAATTTTAGTAAATTGAACAGTGGATGAGCAACATCTGAAAGGACTGACTGACCCTTTTTGATCATTCTATCGGCGTAGATCTGAGTAACATTTCTCAGTTCAACTCTCTATTTTACCACACGTTCTAACAACATTACTCAGCTTACTCCTGTTTCTGATGTCCAGGCTACCATACCAACATACAATGAAGAAACTCAAGATAGACTGAATAAAACAAGATTAATACATTGCCATAAATGACACATCAAGACAGATATACAGCAATTATTCATTTCTAATGTTAACTACATTTTAATTTGTTTAATTCAATACTACAATGAAACATCAATCGTTTGATTCAATCATTTAGGAAATTAAACATTCATTTATTTATTTAAATGATTTAAAAAGCATCACCTAATGTTCATGGACTTGCAATTCATGTTTTTATCAAAAACAGTAGACCAATCCATATACTAAAAAATCAAATACTTATTTCCACAATATAAGATAAATAGTGTGCGATGTTGGAAGCAGCAGAAGTTTTTCTAAGTGGCATTTCTTTTTCTTTATGAACACCCATGTGCTATTGAAAAGAATGTAAAAGGCAATACATTTAAAATACGGTATTGGTCATTCATACAAGATCATTCAGTCTTAAGGTTAGCTGGATGTGCACTGAGACCTCATTAAAAAAAGCCAACTAGGATCTAACAATACATGAAAGACTTTGAGTCCCTCAGTGACTGAATGGCAGCCAAGAGACCTGCCATAGAGACACGCTTTGTTTAAACCACATGAATGCAAAACACTAACTGTCACACCATATAACCTGTTCTTTTATCAAACTCACAGACTTGGTTGTTATATAATGATATTTGCCCTCTATTGTATTAAATACTGCAATATGTTTAATTTCAAAGGGTATTTTTAGCTACAGGATCATGATTGTTCATGTGGTCCCAGAGTCATTGAGAGAGGTGTTAAAGTTCGAAATTTCCCCGTGTCGCGTGATTCATGGAGCCTTCAGAAAGTCCCAGGAGGTTATGTTTTCTCTTTAAATGCTTTATTTATTTCATTATTTTATTCATTAAATTAACGGAGTTGACACGACTCTCTTCCTCTCATTGGCTCGGTGCAGACCTACATAGTTTCCAACTCCAGAGGAACTGTCTAGGCAAAATGTCAAAAGAGAGTTAAAGGGACATCAAGTCATCTACACATGCTGAACCAGCAGCTCTTTAAAAAAACAAAGATCTCAATAGAAAATTGGCTGGTCGTCCAAGATGCTTAAATGGGATTTAATTCCAAAAAACAAAGTCAACGATCAAACTGTTGCATCATCATCTTGCGACTCAGTTCATAGGCCAGAAAGAGAGCACCATTGGCCGGAAATGTTCGGATCATAGTAGGGGTCAGACCGGAATACAAAGTCGCCACGCCTGAAATCAAAAGGGCACAAAGAAAATCCTTCAGCCCAATATTATGAAAATGTTGGTGTGAGTACATCATGTTAAAGACATCAGTGCAGGAAATACTGGGGCTCACCCTCGTTTCGTAAGATCCCCATGAACGTCTTGAGGAAACCCTCTTGTCTCCCCGCTAAAGAAAGGACCTGGATGCGAGACTTCACACAGTCTATAGGGTAGACCACCAACCACAGACAGGCACCACCAAACCCCCCGCTGAACATCAAAGGCAAAACCCCTATCAGAAGACATCAACTGGGATTAGATTTCATGTTTCTAAAACAGAATCTGCAAGTAGTTTCATGTGGAAATCTTACCTATCTGCTCTTTATCTCGGCCCATGCGGTGAGCAAACATGGAGCGACTCAGTTCATATCCTCCAAAAAAACAGAAGTATCCGGGGATTTCACGGACTACGGTGGTGGTGAGACCCTGATAGAAACCCAAGGGTCCGTTTGTCCGTAACACGTTTCTCACGACAGACCACACTGTACTGAGAGAAAACAGTGCAAAACTCTTCACTGGAAAAATATTGAAAACAAAATGTATTTTTTTATATAAAAATGCTGTTTCCCAACAGACTTTTTCTGTCCACTGGCGATCTTGCCGGACGCCTCCATTTCATGCATGGCCTGCAGTCGACATTTGACCAGTTCAGTGGGACATAAAGCCAGAGAGGAGAAGATAGATGCAACGGAACCCGAGCAGGCCTTCTGAACGTCACTAAAACACACAAGTGACATCATCATCGTCCGCAATGTCATCATTCATCCTCGATCCAACCACTGGGCAAGTGATGTAAGTACTGTGGTACAGTATATCAAAGTCAATAGTGGGATGACCTACTGTAAGGCGATATTGACTGTAAGCAAGCAATGTTGTGGTGTCAAGATCACCGCCTGTATTGAATTGCATCACACGTACATTGAGTTGACCGGAGAAACATAAGTACATCTAACTGCTGTATGTTACGCAAGAGTAAATGGATGGGGATGTCGATGTTGAACAGTTCAACCCAGATGTTCTACACAAGCTACAGATTTCATGATCAGCTCACGGTAAAATCAAAGTGTCTGCTATGATGGTACAACTCACCTTAGTTCTGTGCCTCTGTCAATTCCCCATAAAAAGCGGACCACATTCTGACAGAAGCCGTAGCTCATGAAGAGCACTGCGTTTTCTGCGATGTTGGCGATGAGGGCGGGCGTGGTGCCCTGATAGAGCCCTCGTAATCCAACCTGTTTGTAGATGGACACGAAGCAGTGCAGGAATCCTCTGTACATGCCGGGGAAGGTCTGCATCTTCACTTTAGCTGTGTCGAAGGGCTGCCCACTTAAAACACAGGCAATCCCACCTTAAAATGAGCGGAAACCATGCACATCACTACGGATTCAGTTTATCTGCGTTAGAGAAGTTCACATTTGTACTATGTTTCTAAAACGTATTTGGTCAGTTAAATTATGCGTAAAGGAATGGTTCGCCCAAAGATTTTAATTCTCTCATGAATTACTCACTCTCAGGCTCCAAACCTGCACACAGTAAAATCGCCTGTGTTAAAAGAGTGTGGATCACATATACACTGTGACTTTTCATTTGACCTTTTTTTAGCTCTGGCGATTTTGCTGTGTATACATTTCTTTACTTAACACAAAGGCAGATATTTGAAAGAATGTTACTAACCAAACAGATCTCGTCCCCCATAATTTTCAGTTTAGGGTGAACTATCCCTTTAAAATGTAAAGTACTCTACCAGTCACTTATTCATATTTTTCATGTTTTAGAAAAATAGTAAGCTTATTAAAACTGTAAAATAACACACAAGGAGCTGTGAGAATTGCAACAAAGAAAAAAAAAACAGCTTCTTGAGGTTTCACCCTGAGATCATTTCTTTGGGTCTCTTCAAACACATCTCTTCAGTCAGCACCTGACCGGTCATTTCTGATTTATATAGCTTTTCTACTCTATCTATTATAAAAGCATGCTTACTTAAACTTAGATAAACTATACTTAGCTCTGTACACTGTAGTAGGCTTTATGAGACATGTTCTTATTGCTCGTAAGCTTTTTCTTGTCCTACTGTTGACCCAATTGCTTCCATTGTTTACCCAACTTGTAAGTCGATTTGGATAAAAGCGTCTGTTAAATGACTAAATGTAAATGTAATGAAAATTTAGATCCTTTTGAAACAATATTGAAGTAGTGACAATGCATTCTGTGCTCTTATTTACTGCTCTGCTGTCATCATTCAGCCAAAGTAATCTATTTCAAGGACATTTTGTGCAATACAATTTTAGTTGCAATAGCAAAAAAAGTTGTAGAATAGAAAAAGTTTTTATTTGCACAAAATATTGTCTACGAAACTAATTTCAGACATTTAACACAAAATCTTTTTTTAAGATAATAAGAAACGTTTCCATCAAGTGTTCTTAAAGGAGTAGTTCACTTTCAAAATATTTTATTTCTGATCATTTATTCACCACCATGTCATCCAAGATGTTTATGTATTTGTTTCTTTAGTTGTAAAGAAATGAAGGGTTTTGATGAAAACATTCCATTCTGTGCAACTTCAAAGGGCTTTAAAAAAATACCAGACGATGAATAAAGGTCCTATCTAGCGAAACAATCTGTCATAAAATATATAAATATATATATATATATATACTTTATAAACACAAATGCTCGCCTTGCTCAGTTCTGCGATGCACATTCATGACTTAACGTAATACGTAATTCTGTTGAAATCCAACATGTTCAACTTGTAAACACTGACTCCGCCTACGTCAAGCCTACGTCATACTTCCTCCTACGTCAAGCGTGACCCTTTCAACGTAATTACGTATTTTGTGAAGTCATGAATACCCCTCGCAGAACAGAGCAAGGCGAGGATTTTTGTTTATAAAGCATCACATTTTTTTTTTTACAAAATGACCGATCGTTTCACTAAATAAGATGCTTATTAAGCGTCTGGTATGGATTAAAGCCCATTGAAGCTGCACAGAAACTGTCATTTTGACCTTCAACCGTTTGGAGTCCATTGAAGTCCAATGTATGGAGGAAAATCCTGGAATGTTTCCATCAAAAACCTTCATTTCTTTTCGACAAAAGAAACAAATACATAAACATCTTGGATGAAATGGCGGTGAGTAAATTATCATGATAATGTATTTTGAAAGTGAACTACTCCTTTAAATGTATGACTGGTGTTGTTACATTTGATTAAAAAATAATGTACAACAATTGCTGGTTGTACATTTATGCTACTGTTTTCTCGTCATGACTAACTTTTCTGAGCCATTTATTTACAAATCAACCAAATAATGCCAACGGTATAAATAATTAATGAATGACTTGATATACAGTATACAGAGAAGTTGTTAATAATTTATAACACGACAAACTTATTTGTATGAAATGTTTTGCTTTAAGAAATGTTCTTGTGCTACAGTGTATTTCTTTGAATAGATGCCACTTGGTGTGAGTTATAGTTAGGTCTTTCTGATTCAATGTTATTAACACATTTTTAGATGTGCCTTCAGTGTCCGGAAATGTAGCATTTCTTCACACGGCAGAATTTCAGTTATTGTGTCTTTTTTTGTTCTGTGAAATTCAGGAAAGCAAACTGTTTTAAACTATGGTAGTCAATGTTCTCCCAGAAATGTCAATTGCAAACATTCTTCCAAGTATCTTTGTGTTCAACAGAACAAAGAAATGTATACAACTTAGGGGAATTCATTCATGACACAATTTGGATTTTTTGGGTGGACTACTCCTTTAAGCAGTTCAACAAAGTTGTGCAAATCCAACTGTCCTGCCCGCACAACCCAAATCAAGTTATAGTTTGTAAACGCCAAGAAGATTTGAGTAAAAGGAAATGATTAATACAAGAGTGTTACCACATGCTCCCGCTGACAGGTCTATGATGGCTTCAGTGATGGGATGTGGCGACATGGTTAGGGTCGTCTATATGGCATCAGTTGCTGCAAAGTGTAGAATTATGTTTTATTCATCCCCCATTGAACATATTTCCCTCATATACATTGCGGGGAAAACTGGAAAACCACCATGAAACAATTTTGGTTTGGCAACAATGTTATGGCAGATTTTTTATTACAACTATTATGGGTAAATTATGGTTACTGTACCAAACCCGAGGTACATTTTCCTATGGTTTAACTACGGTAACCGTGCTTTCGTTGGTCGTAGTTACTTTTCAATATAATAGGCTACAATATTACTTTAACTACTTTTTTGTTGTTTCGAAATCCACACAAATCTCTAGAAAATATGTAGGATTAGATCAGCCGGATAAACAGTGGGTTTAGTGTTACAGTAGGAAGATCATTTTTATATCCCACCTGCCTCATGAAATTCCCCACTCTGACCATTTAAAGCCCACCTGCCCACGTTAACATAAGAATCTTAAGATAAACATTTTACTACAGTGTCACGTCATGTTCTGCCTCCTAACACAAAGTATACACTCACCGAGCTTTAAACGTTGACTATGCAGTGCACACGTACATAAATCCAGTTGAATTAAAACCTCCGAACAAAGCTCAGTGTTAAAGACGTGTTCAGCCAGTCAACCCTGAAGCACTTCCTCGATCTCTAGTGTTATACACTCACTGGAGGGTGTGTCGTGTGTACTGTGGGGATATTCCTGGAAAACGTGCTTTACCCTTGAAACAAGAGAAGATTAGCTAACAGCTGTCAGTGACGCTTTTCACCACTAGATGGCAGAATAGTCTTGAATATTTTACCAGTTGTCTAAGCAGCAACACGGTGCATTGTAAATTGCAATATTATACAGCCAACAGAACGTTTGCACATTAAAAAAAACGAAGATTTAATAAAGCCTAGCATCAAATAAACATCCGCGTACATTGACATTTTAAGTATTTTATTTTAAATAAGCTTGCGAAATGAATCATTTATAAAATACCAATACATTTTCAAAACAAACAGAAAGAGTTCAATGCACACAAATACTTAACTAATTTCTATAAAAAAATAACCAATATAACACTCTTATAGTCACTGTAGCAAATCCATATCTTTTAAACATATTTTTTTCGTGATAATTCATAAGGGTTGTTTTACACCGAATAACAGTTAAACTACTTCTCTCATAATTGAGAGTTAAAAAATGGTTAAGTTAAAAAATACAAACATCAAAATCAATCCGATTTTAAAACCATCAATAATGCATTACAGACTAAAAAACAACATACACGTGATTATAATTGAACTAACATCTACATCATACTATATATATACAGCATTGACAAATCGACAACAGATCGTTACACTATTTGTTTCATAACGGTAGGCTAACCCTACAAAAGATCAAATAGATGTTGTTTTAAGTGACATCATCGTGTTATTTATCAAAATGTATTTCTTGTTTCAGATGTTTGACATCTTTGATCGGTGAAAACACCTTCACTCTTAACACGCTTCTCTGTATAAGTATATAAATTGCTTATTATTGTGAAACGAAATAACACAAATGTTGTTGTGTCGTTAACAACCGACAATCATTATCGTGCAGCTATTGTTCGCATGTTGGTCCGCGCGTGTGTATTCTCACAACATTTGTACCTCACCGAAAGTTTGTTTACTAGTTTTCAGCGGACGAAAACACGGCGTGTTTCGCTTTCAATCCCGCGCCTGTGATTGGCTGCGGGCGCCTGTCAATAACGCGCGTGGGCGTTGTCAGGTGACATATGATAGTGAGTTCCAGTAAGCGCACTGGAGTTTTGTACTACACAGACTTTCAACAAGCGACAGCAGCGGCGGGACTATCGCGTACTGCCGGACTAGACTGGATTACAAAACTTCACAACAACACCAATCTGACGCCATTCTGTCTACTTTATCCCAACGTGTTGTTATAGTTCGGACGCGCGCTTATCATAAGTCGTCTCCAATGTAACTAAGCCAGTTTTAAAGTAACGCTGTTTCCTTTCTGTGCGTTTTTATTCGCGTTTACGTAATTGCGCATGACTCATACTTTCTTTTGCCAATCTTATGTGACATTTTAAGACTCGCACAATATTGCTGGTACCATGGCTGAGGCAGCCCTTAACCAGATGGTCGACATCGACCCGGACTTCGAGCCGCTCTCACGGCCGCGCTCGTGCACTTGGCCGCTGCCGCGACCGGAGTTCCCCAACCCCGCAGCCGCCGACTCCAACACATCCTCCCCGGCTCCGTCCGTCAAGCAGGAGCCCTGCGGCAACGCGGACTTCATCAATAACCTCAGTCTGCTGGAAGAGAATGAGGACTATCCCGACCAGAAGCCTCTAATCCTGTGCGCTGATTTCCAGTGCCAGGAGAACTGCGTCCACCAGCAACAGCAGCAGCACCAGCAGAACGCGAGTCTGCAGCAACAGGTGCCCGTGCTCTCCTCTCCGGTGGCCGCCGCCGCGGCCGCAGCCGCCGCGCAGCGCAAGAGCAGCTCGTCCCGACGCAACGCCTGGGGGAATATGTCATACGCGGACCTGATCACCAAAGCTATCGAGAGCACCCCTGAAAAGCGCCTCACCTTGTCACAGATCTACGACTGGATGGTGAAGAGCGTGCCTTATTTTAAGGACAAGGGGGATAGTAACAGCTCTGCTGGCTGGAAGGTATTTCTTTTGAATATTTGCTTTCTGTACACACGCGCGCCGGTCTTTGAGCCATGCGTCAAATAAAACGCACCGCAAATATACGCGCGCTCGCGCCTAGCTGATCAGAACACAAGAATGAGGGAGTTATATATTTATGTCTCGCTTTCTAATCTTCTGGGGTTTGGCGTATTGGCTATTGATTTCTATTTCTCCATATCCCCAATTACGCGTTTCAAATGTGATTATTGTGCATCCTTCACTTATTGTTTTAGGATTGTCATGGGATTGTCAATAGTCTCCATTCATTGTGTGGGACAGCTGATTCCCTCTCATTAAATGCAGCACATGGTGAGGTGGTGCAGTCAATGGGTCAAGTGCTGTGGCAATGTCATATGACAGGAGTAATGTGGGTTATGAGATGCCTGCTGTTAGAGAAGATCTTTCCACGTTTACAGGTAAAAGCCGAATGCACAGACAAAACCAGATCTAGACTTAAGTTCGATTGCTTTCCCAAAGAGAAAGACCCCCTCTTGAGGGCAAGAGCTTGACCAAAACGAAATCCAGAGATGCAAATGCAGTTGAATAGAGAAAATGCAGAATTGACCATGCCGTTTATTTCCAAACAATCAACAACAGTTTTGTTTTCCTTTTTTAATGTTTTCCCCAAAAAGAAAGTGCTAAATAAATAACAAAAACATTGAGGTTTAAAAAAAATTCATTTAAAGTGTAAAATTAATGCTCAAATTTGTCCATCTGTCATAAATCCATTAATACGTTCGTTTTTCTGAAACGTTATTTTAATAATAACTTGGTGATAATATTTTGGTGACACGTGTGGTGCAGAATGGACACACTTTAGCTTTAAACAGTGTGGTTACTGAGAAGTTTGATGTGGTCGAGGTATAGGCGTACATTCGGTACACTGGAAGTACACTTAGGTGTAGATCCAGTCCAAGGCCACATAAGCACCACCGATCTCATGATCAAGACTCCAACTCTCGTGAAAGGCATGTGAGAAGGTGTTTCCCAACAAAACAATTCAGGTGACACACAGAAACATCATCACGTCACTTTACTACCGGTATTCCTGAACCAACCTGGCAACCGGAGCAACAAGAAAACAATCCCTTTCACGTCCATGGAAACCTCCCCGTTAGGTGGGCCCAAAGATGTGTTGTTGCACACCGCACATTATTAATATCCGTGAGATTAACTGTCAATACCCCTCCGATGTTTGTCAAGTATGTAAGCGTGGCAGTCTACACATGCAAGGAAGGATCTACTCCACCCTTTGGTTTATTGTCGGGGTCTTTGTGCCAGCATTCCTCAATTGTCATGCTATTGTGTGATTCAGTTGGGGAGGCTTATGTGTTGATCGCCGAACGGAAAAGAGTGTTCAAAAGAGTGTGTTTTACTGTTCTCTTGATTGATGACACAGTACAGAGAGTCAAGTTGGTAGTTTTTCCGCTGTTATCTTATAAAACCGTCGTCGGATCATTGTGCTATTGGTTTACCCAGCGTGTTGCTTATAAACTAATGTGATCTGTTTGATCTTATTGAGTCTGATTGTATGCTCGGCACTTTTGGCTCACTCTTAGACAACGTGTTGGTGAACCACAGGAAGTGCTTAATTGAATTCTGATGGCATGAATGATGTGGCGCGCTGGTAATGATTGCCATAAGGAGCCTTCACGCACGTAAAGTTCATCGTGGGTTCGAATCCCAGTTAACACACTTACTGATAAAACACATACATTGAATGTATGCTACTTTGGATAAAATCATTTTCCAAAGGCATGATTGTAAACATAGCTTTGACCTCACAGTGACGTCTTCCAGAATTGAACATCACAGCCCTGCGAGGTGACATGCGAGGTCAGCTACGTCATCTCACCTGCGGCCTTTTTGTTATTAGGCAAATACCTTATCTCTTAATGTACTGCAGTCATGCGTTGACATGTTTGAGATTGCACTTTCTGCATATGCTGCAAATGACTCAGTGACTTGTTTGGTTTCACTGCTTTGTGTTGGAAGGGTGTGAGGTGGCATAGTGGCATAGTGTACCGGTGACTTAGCCCCGGTGCCCTCACTATTCTTCTTTTGTATTGACCTTGCTAAACACGCAAGCTGTTTGTGGATGAGAGTGTGAGTGTTTGACATGTCAATCAATGACAGCAATGCTTTTTCTTCTTAGTTAGTGTACATTAGTCAAAATTAGTCAAAAGTGGTTTATTGCAAAAATCTGAAATGAAATGGTGACCCACTACTGCACTTAATGGACCCACATTTAGATGGACAGTTTACGGAATAATGAAAATTGTGTCATGAGTTACTAATTCTCTAGTTGTGCAAAATTTCTTTCCTTGGTTGAACACAGAACATGATATTTGGAGGAATGCTTGTAACCAAACGTTATTGGACCCCATTTGCTACCATCATAGGAAAAATGCCAATCGTTGCCCAGAATTGTTTGCATTCTTCAAAATATCTTCTTTTGTGTTCAACAGAACAACATAGATATTAAATAATTTTTCCTACTATTGTAGTCAATGGGGTCCAAGAACTGTTTGGTTGAACGCAGAGAAAGATATTTGGACAAATGAAACCAAACAATTCCTGGACCCCATTCACTTCCGTAGTGGGAAAATCGACAATGGAAGTCAAACGTTTCCCAGAAACTGTTTGCTGTCCTACATTCTTCAAAATATCTTATTTTGTGTTCAACAGAACAAAACAATGATAAATTATTCTTTCCTAATCAATTTTAATGAACATATATGAATGTTGAAACCATAGAAAAGAAAACCTGAAATCATACAAATGAAACATAACTAAATGCATCTTGTAGTTCTGCACAGTCTGCTCGCTTTGGCAATGAGTGGGAGGCCAGCGTCTCTCCCATATTCTCTCCTGAACCTGGGAATTCTCTCAGAGAGAAAAAAAGACACGGAAAGCGAGAAATCCATCAACGCCGCTGCTCGCACGCTTTGAACGTGACAAAAGAATTGAATCTTTGATAGACCCCGTCACCCCCCGCTCAGTGCTGAATCATCTGGCTGAATTGTCAGTATGTGTGATTTGCTACAGTCTGGGCTTGGGTCCAGGGGATAAAGTAACTCTTCTTGACAGAGTAACTTTCGGCGGTTAATGTCACACCTCCAAACGGGTAAATTCTTGAAGCCAGGTTACCGTAATTGGGGCGGCCTTTATACTCTTCCCACAATCCACTGAATACTGCTGTCAGTTTCTCATCCTCAGTAGTTTGCATTGATGGACCGTGTGTTTATCAAATACGCTGAAACACTGACCGAGGGCTAGTTATACCGTCACTTGTTGTGTAGTGAAGAGGAAATATTTCAAAGGAAACAAAGTGAATACCAGGCACTAAATACACATTCCTCAGTGACAGGTTGAGGTAAATCTGAATCCCTTTGGACTATATTGTATAGCTTTACAATAATATAAAATAGATTATTTGGAAAAGAATGTCATTGTTAATATGTTTCGGCAGCTCCTGATATGAGATTGTTGTCAGTGTCTTTCAGCCAGTTTTTACAGAACGACAAGTTCTGTATTTAATGTAACCTAGTGAGTCAGCAAGCTCTGGGCAGCTTGACACGGTTGTTCATATTTTCTCTTCTGAGAACAGCCATCGCACTTCATGTCCCATCAAAGAACATACAGAAGTGACTAAAAGTGATAATCTGCTTTTAGTTTCCCCTCAGGTTTAATTAAACCATTCAAATATGAGATGCATGGTACAAAAGGACAAAACACAACTTTTAAGATATTTATCGGGCTAGATTATTTGCATCGTCACAGAATTAAAAAAAAAAAAGGTTAAAGGAAATAAGTCATACATTGACAGTAATATCTGTTGATCCTCTCTTTTTTTCGTAATATTTTGTCATTCTCCTCAGATTTGTCTTTATAAACTTTGCACATGTATCGTATGTAACTTATGAAATTCTCTCCTAATTCTTCTCATAATTGAGCATCAGTTTATTATACGGTTTCATCGGACGCACACGCCCGGCTCGAAGTTAACTTCAGGGATGTGTTTGGTTATAATATATATTTTTAAATATGTATATATAATTATAATAATAATAAATACAAATATTTTCAATAATGTTTTAAAGGTATATTTGAATAAAAAGCTTAAATATCAATTAAATACTTTTAAATGGGACTGTATATTTAACACTTTCGTTGCTGATTGGAGTTTTATTTATTTATATCATTTTGTTTGTTTTATTGCAAAATGATTTATACAAATGGTACAAGCCAGATTTGAACTTCCATTGGATTTGAGCATATCGTCATTGCATGCATCAACAACTAGACCATGACTTCAACCCTCATTTGTTTCATTTCATTTCAGCCCATGTCAATATTCGGGATTTGAAGAAAACAGAAGCTCTTGTAGTGTGTTATGAAGTCTTTTGGTCTTTGGCACATCTGTCACAAATGCCGATGTTGCAACCCAGATTTGAACTCACATCACCCACATGAGCATCACAACTTATCATATTATACACGCATTAACCTCCAGACCACGACTGCAACCAGGTTCACCCACGTTTCTATTTAAGATCGGACCAAATCAGATCTTGTATTGTGGTGTGAAGTCTTTTGTAAGGGTCCTTTAGTGGTGTGATAAACTAGTTGCATGCGCGGGGGTCTGAGAGGTCATACGTGATATGAGGTCTCTGAGTGTGTCTAAACAAACACGCCTAGACAGTTCGTTTTGATCCGTGCACTGTTGTTCTCATGTCTGTTTCTGTTCTATCTATGAAACATACGTCACTCAGGCAGTGTAAATATTTGATGCAGGTTGCTGTCACCAATCACTAGAGAGGTCTTTGATGTCCACAATCGATTTTGCTGTCCTGTGTTACATCACACTTTGCTCCTGTGATAACCCCTCCTCCAATCATATGACACTTGAAATGTCTTTCAAAACAATGACATACAGTACGTCCAGGTCTAACTTTATTGGTCATCTTGTAGACAGTTTAGTTCAGTGTTATTGTATGATGGGCATTTTAAATAAGTGTAAAATGAGCTGACTGCCACTTTCTACTATCTTAAACATGTTAAGTCCCCCAAAAAGGACCCCGAAAGATTCTCATAATCTATGCGATTCTCTTCACCCGTCTACGCCATGCCAAGTGTTAATTACTTCCTTTCATTAGTTAGGTGTCTTATGAAACAAAACAATACTTTTGTGACAGAAAACTATATAAATATAATTTGAGCATAACATTATTAAGCATAACTGAAATGTAAACATAAACTGATTTGTTATCTGATCTTAAATATGCCGGCACATCGATAACTTAAAGTAAACTTTTTGGGTCATTATAATTTGGAGTACCGTATCAAAAATCACACAACAGCATTTTAAAATAAAATTAATCAGATGACGGAAGGTGATATACATCCGAGTTGGCAAGCCAATGTTAAGGACATATTTGGGTGAACTGTTATCGACACATATTTAACAAAATCAATTCAACCAATTTTTGATAAACAATTTTGTTAAAAAAAAACATGACGTGATGACATCTTAAACATGCTAATTAGTCCATCAAGAATCGATTCTGAATCGAATCGTGAGGGATCAAACGATTCCCAGCCCTATAAACAATTGTTACTTAAAATCAGCTACGACTTTGTTATCGTGACAAACAGAACAATACTTTAGTCAATATGTCAAACTGAAAAGTAGAAATAAGTAGGAAAACAAGCTCATGTTTTCATAACGTTTTATTCAATGGTACAATTCATTACTCTTGTTCATAGTAACAAGACCATGATGCTATTTATTTCTGCAAACAAAGAAATAATCATAAAATAAAGAACATTAGGATCCAAAGAATCCGTTTTTTTGGGATCTGTGTCAAAAATCTTGCTAATGAATCTCCCGCTGGGACGGTGTTATCAGCCCTTGTACTTCAGTATGAAGGATACTTGCATTCGTCCAATTCTCTCACCCCCCCTCCTTCCTCACCCTTTTCCTGGTCTTGAATCGTGGCGACATTCTTTCTTCCGGCACTCGACGGTGCTCTTGCACTTCACCGAAAATGAGCGCTTTGTCTTCGAAGCACTTCTCAGTCATTTCCTCAGGCCGTGGCTGCGTTCTTTCGCCGGAGTTCAGATAAGGCGACGCTCATTAGCCGTTGCATAATGAAGCGTTTACTGGAATACAAGAGCTTCGGGCCAAAGTCTGGTGCCACTTGTTAGTCAGCAAAACTCCCGCGGTGGAGCGTCAGTGAGACGGGGAGGCACCTCCGCCTCTCTTACTCACTAATGTGACCTGCATTACAGAAGCCAGACCCGACACACTGATGTATGAGCGCTGGTGAATTTTCAGTTTGGGGGCACATTCAATAGACAAGCAGCTTTCTCTTAGATCTTTAACTTCCCTCAACCCTTCTCTCCCGCCGGTTAGATTCAAATATCATTCAATCTACGGTCTGTTATGGTAAATGTTTGGTATGCTGAATTGCTATTCCTGCCATGTGAGTTGTAGCTTTCTTTGAAAACAGATGAGCAAGCGTGCGTGAAGGTGTCCTGTGAAGAAGACGTTGAGTTCCCATGGCTTTCTGAAGGAGGGCATTGTTTGAAAGCCTACGCACTGCTTTGGTTAGCTTAGACTCTTTAAATTTCTTTATGGAATTTCTTCCTCATTTCATACTGGTAGTAGGTTTATTCCTCCAAGGTGTAAACACAGTGGCACTTTCAAACATTTGCTCCAGACAAGACACAACAAGCAGTGGTGTGAGCAACCTTGGCTTAACCAGGGCTCTCCGTTGGACCAAGCGATGACAGACTGAAAATGTTCAACATTTTGGAAATTCTGTTAATGGAAATGATAGTGGTGCTCAAATGGCAAACTTCAGCTTACTTTATGAGGTACGCACATTAAATGATACTAGTTTAGATGCCTTTTCATTTATGTGTATATAAACTTCTGTTCTAGAGTTTATGGTCACTTATTTTAATTTCTACACATTTTAAACAATAACTTTTGGAATAACTCAAATGTAAGCATAGTCGGGTCTGGAGGGGGTCCCGGCCCTCCTTACATTCCCCCCCAGATTTGTTTGGCTCACTCCAAAAATATCCAGCTGATAATTAAAAAGTAATTAAAAATGAAAAACTTATTATCAAATACTCAGTAAATACTTGTTTATATGATATAATAAGTAGTGATCTATTGAGTGTCAATTTAATCATAGAAAAATGTAAAATTATGCATGCAATGAACAATGATTATAGATCAGCCCTACCTGAATATACCATTGCCCCCCCAGTCGAGCCAGCCTGGTACCGGGCCTGAAGTTTGTAAGAAGTAATGTAACAAGTATGTTGGAACAAAATCAGAAATAAATCAAAACTATGTGATATTTTTAACATGTTTAAAATTGCCTTTCGCCTAAAAAATTATGAAATGTTTTTTTGCCATATTATCAAGCAGCTTCTTGCTATTTGAATTCATTTTTATTTGAATTTCAACATTTGAATTCATTTGATTACAAAAGAAGAGAAAATTATGTTTATTTTGCACATTTCTCAAGACTAAACATACCATTGATAGAGAAAAAGCTATTAATCAAAAGCAATGCTTCGTATTCATCAAGTGCAAGGGTTAGAAAGTTAAAGAGTGAAGAAAAACCTTCAGTTCTTCACATCACTGCTCTCCTGCGAGCATTCGGCGGCATGCTGTCCAAAGAAATCACACTCAAACAATTTATCATCATTACGTTATTTCTTATCAAGAGCAGCTAAATCTTCATGTTGCGCCGCCACATCACACTTTTTTTGTGCAATAAAAAATCAAGCAGCTCTTTTCTTATGCAGGTCAGCCAGAAATAACCCGTCTCAACATCTACTAACAGTTGTTCTTATTTTGTTTATCAACAATTAGCTTAGCGAGGGGGTGTATTTTGAGCCATGTTACATAGCTATCCGAGTTCCCTCACCTCTGATGTAAGAGTTCACTGGTGTAAAGCCCGTCCAAGTAGGACAGGACCGGCAAACGTTTGTGAAAGTGAATTTCAGTAGTAGAGTAGGGGGTATTTTGGGCCCCGACAGATTCAGCAGAGGTTATCGTGTCTCTCCCCGTACCCTCTTGCGCCCATCTGCCTATCCGGGCAGGGCGAAAGGGTGGCATAACCAGCCTAGCTGTGGTCAGAACATGCTGAAACCTTGCCTGGCTGGTGGCCGCAATCCAGGGAAAGAACATCGCATCCTCATGATGCAGTTTAGCACAGCTGGGAATTGCATTAGTGAACAGGCCACAAAGCTGCATGCTGGCAGGGATACAACATGTTGCCAAAGCACCCCTAAAAAATAAGAAGAAGCATATATATATATATATATACATTGAATATGTCATAAACAAACAGTATAAGCGATGTAAGATTTTGACATTGTTTTACCAGATTTATGGTTTTACCATATATGATATATGTAGACCTTATATATAATATATATGTAGGTCAATATTTAGATTAAATATTTCAGTCTGACTCAAATTAGATGATAATTTTCCACCAGTCGCTTATTCTGCAGTATTCAACACGTTTGCTTGACTTCCACCACACAAATTCTCCTATTAGCCAGAGATCTGCAGAAACTGGCACAACAAAATCGAGCCCAAGGTATGTGCACCAACTAGATTGTTTTTCCTACTTTACACGAGATGAAAAGGCCATCTGATGGTGAGGGCAGACATACTGGACCATTTAAATCCAAATAGTCATGAGAGTGAGTCACAGTGAGTCATTAAGAGTTATTTGGTATAGCAGTAGGTGAGAGCGGCACTAATGTAAGATGGATGCTTGGGATGAGCATGTGGTGGAGGTAAACTATAACCCAAAACTGTAATTAAAGGGGTCAGAGAGTGGAAAAAGGGATTTTGTTTTGGAAATGACAAAGTTTGATACTATGTGGACATACTTTAGCATCCACAGTGCAAATCTTCCCCAGTTTACTAGTAGGTCAATTATTAACAATAAGCAAGATAGATTGGTCATTTAGAGTTCTGCTTTATGACGTCACAGCCTTGAACGCAATAACATGTGACTTGACTTCTTTCTTCACAGATTTTCAAGGAATATGAATGCACATCATTCATTGAATTACGACACATTCTGCCTTCTGCGTGTTCATCTATTAAATTATTTGATTATAGTTTCAGCGTTCAATCAGAGTGAACTCTCTGCTTAGTTTCAAGATGTGTTTGAAATCTGCAAAGTCTTCAGATTCAGCATAGGCCCTTGTATTGCCTCCTGTGTTTACACATTAAAGGCACAATATGTTATTTTCGAGTAGCTTGACAACTCTTTGGAGAAGAATGGATTGATGTAAATTGGCGTCTTTACCTCCAATTCCAATGTTTAATCCAATGGGACTCACAATTCTTGTTTATGGATGAATGTAGCAAGTTCAAAGTAGGGAAGGAAGGAGGCAGTAACCGGCGAACGTTAAACAAACTTTTAATAAAAATAAACAAACAATAACACGGAAGTAAATGGCCGGCAGCCACCTCACGGTCAAATTCCGGCCAACAGAACATAAATACACACTTATTCATGTCCGGGTCCGGTCCTGTCAGCAGTCCTGTTGCTCGTCCTCTTATGCGCCCAATCTCCTCTGTGAGATATGTGGGACCAGTGTGCGCACAGCTAATTCCCACTGTCACTCACACCACCGACCCCGCCTCGTTGCTTCTCGGCTCTCGTCCCGCCTTCCTCGTTACAATGACGTAATGAAATAAAGTTAAATAACCATCACGTTATAACCTAAATCAACAGAGTGACGTTAAAACTATTACCTCTATCTTTGTTAATGAGACTCGTTGTTTTGTCATGAGGTGTTGCACAAATCGATCAGTTTATGATTGTAATTGATAGTTCCCACCAAGAGGGAAATTTAACTATTTACGCGAGTAAATTGCATACAAAGTCAATGCAAAGATGCAAATGTGCAAACATGCCACTTGAGTTGAATTGTCATTAACTCACGTGGATGACACACTTGACGTGAATATAACGGCTTCTTGGTGATCGTGCCGGGTGATGCGAATGACGCAAACTGGGTGGAACGATTGCCACGAACACGCAATATATTTGTTTCATTTGCGGCATCTGTGAATGGCATTTTAGCTTGATGTCCTATTGAGTACTATTGAGTTCTTCGGTGTGAAGTGTCCAGATGTGCGAAATTCCCTGTCGAGTGAGATTTTTATCTGTGTAAATGATGCTTAATGCAAATAATCCTGCGGATAATGTAGATGCGTTACGTTTGGTGTGAACAACTTGGCAGTACTGCTTGCTAACCGCTGACACGTTAATTTGATGGCATGTTGTCGAAACCACCTATGATTTCTATGGCAGTAAAAGTTGTAACTGATCATAATGTCAAACCGATAATTGGTGATTAAAATTGTGAATTTCTCTGGATTCAAACACAGTTGGAAACATTGGGATAATATGAGTACAGAAGTGAACGTTGTGCTTGTGGTTTTAGGTATTGAAATGCAAAAATTGTACATATTGTGCCTTTAATGGCAATTCAGTTCTGCCAAGTATTTCTCATTTCGCATGCAAAAGAGCCAAAACACAGTCCATTCAGGCACAGAAGATCCAGTTAAGAGAAACTGTTTTTAAGTCAATAATATGTTTGGCCCTGCGTGCATACAGACACACTTTAATGTGGGTAGGTCAACATTACAGAAATGCAATTTGTTTATAGGTACGAAGAGCTTGTGATGATAAGCAAAGTGTTGTTTAGTTATTAAGCAGTTCTCCTTCAACCAAGCCGTCACGTCACATTTCCTGCTCGAGAGAAAAGCGTAATACTGCCGCCGAGTGAAAGATGAGGGAGACATGCTGATAACTGTAACTGATAGGGCCACCCAGAACGTTCACAGCGGCCACCACTCAACCAGCTGTCTTGTTTTGCCTGTTTTGGTGTCGTTTTCTTGAGCATTTGAGTGAAAGAGACAGAAATATGTGTGGTGACCCTAGCGTTTGTGTGCGATTGTACATTACAGCTGTCACTTTTATGAGTCCGCTGGCTGCTGAAGCCCCAAACCGCAGGCGATACCCTCCCCACTGTTGTGCAACTCCTGCCCTCAAGCGATTAAACGTGGTGCCTGTCAGACTGGCCCACTATTATGACACACAGTGCCCGACTCGAACTCACGCAAACACACGGCCCTCCTCACGAACTGCATACCTTTCTGCACAATATTCAAAGTAGACCCACTTCCGTGTCGAGAGAACCATAAATGAAAGTGCATTGAATATTTAATTCCGGTTTGTTTTTGCTGCTAGACCGCTAGCGAAGATAGACAGCCTTTTATTTTTATCTGGCCTACACTGTGGGATTTCCTTTGACATCATTTACATATCGGTCTCCTTTCTGTCTGCTTACAAGAGGGTCTGTGTAACCGATGTAAATTGATTTGTGTATGTTACCTGTTTTCGTTGGCTCTCTCGAACCCTACGTGTGTGTGTGCGCGGCGGCTCTCTTTTGTGTGATAGTGAATTCCTGGGCCGAGGCCGAGCCGGTTGGGCAGATTAAACGTGTGCCCACATGTGCGCTCAGTTTTGTATCAATGAATCATTCATGTCATGTCGGTCTGCCGACTCATGGAGGTAGAAGGCATTAGCGTAAAAACAAGTGACGGGATTTGTGAGCCTCCGTTTTGTTTTGATTTTGCTCGCTGCATGTTGTTGATGTTTTCGTGACCAAGATTTCCATGCGTCACTCTCTTCCTTTGCCGGCGCTGGGGTTTCCGTGATTCATACAAAACTTGGAGCGAAATGTTGGAACGACATTTCAGTGGAATGTGTGCCTGTGGATGTTGCTTTTAATATAAATGGGAATCATAGTAAACTGATTGTGTTTTGAAGAGAATATCTATGATCAGTCCTGAAGATAAGGTTTAAACAAATTCCCAGGCAGGGATGAGTTTAAACCTCGACTAGGCTTAAATTAAGATGTTTTTAAAATCATACTTTACAAAAAAAACATTACTTTGTGCATTTTTAGGAGAGACAATCTCACAGATACATTTGGGGTTAAGTCAGTGTGAGTTGTTTTCGATCTAGAGTCAGACACCTTTAACATTAAAGTTAGTCTGAGACTAGGTAATATTTTATACTTAGTTAATCAAACTCATTGAAACATCGAAAACAAACGATAAATGCTTACATGCTGTGTTATATATTTATATTTTTTATATAAAATTATAAATATACTTGATCATATTTAAGAAAATTATTGTGGGTATTATGATGTTTTTTTTATTAGATTCTATCACGGTATTTTTCATTTATTTGCTATTTTCTTCAAGCATCTTGAAATTAATTTGTTTTCTTTCATATAAAATTTAAGTAAATTTACTGTTGTTTTGGTACACAGCTGGTAGTGAGGTAAATCGAGAAGAGTTTTAGTCACAATATGCCCATTCGTTGCAGTTTTCCTCAACTTTAACAGGAAAAACGTTGACGGTTGATGTCATCACTGAAGGAGAGAGTGCTGACACTGACAGCAAACGATCGACCACTTCCCGTTTCTCTTATTTCCCATCAAACGCTCCTTCATCCACCACCCCCAGCTCTCCTATTATCCTTCCCTTTTCGATGTCTTTCCTCTTCCACATTCCTCATCTCCCATGAGGAACCGTCGGAATGTTAGAGCATTTGCGGTGGAATTTGCACTAGAGGTCTCTCGGCTGATGCCTCGTGGAAGCCGAGAGGAATTCAATTCAACATGCAATTAAAGCTTGGCCTCTGATCTGCACACGTCTTAACTTGATATGAACCAGAACATCCTGGGATCTGCTTATGCTTCTACAAATCATCATATTTAGACACTAAACCCCTTCAGTCTTAAACTCTCAAGTACTCACTGAAAAGTCAAATCACAGACAGGACGAAACTGTAATCTCACGAGGTCACGTTTCACTCCAAAACTGTAGGAAAAAAATCTTTAGGAAACATTTTTTGAGGAACAATGATGAATGAATCAATATGAAATAAGCTTCTTGTCAAATAAAATCTCATTTAGTTTTTCTTTCCTTTGATTTTGGGTAAAGAGCGACATTCATATTCTTGACAGTTATTCGGAATGCAAATCTGTCTCATCTTGAATCTGTATTTAAGATTAAAGTATTACAATTCAATTATCTAAACAGTATTATTTGTCATTTCTCTGGTAATTTCCTGCATAAAATTGTCATTCTCTTCTGTTCAAGCTTCCAAGAACAGTGCTTTCCATGACCTAAATTCCCCTTTGGTAAATAGTTCACATTCTTACAGCATAAATTACTTCAGTACATGTGTCTGGCTGTCAGCCTGGGTGCGGCGCATATGCTGACTCATGATCCTAAGCGTGACTAATGCACGACAAATAAAAGGATTTCACAACGCAGACATACCAATTTAAAACAAGACAAGTGTTAAGTAATTAGTATCTTACACGTTTCTTGGTATCTACGGTGGTGTGACTGAACGATGGTGTGACTGAAGCAATAGTTCGATGTTAGTCACATGATTGCGCAATATTAAACTCATTTACAGTCTGTCTGTCATCCCCGGCCGTCTTTTGTTTGCCGGTGATATTTCAATGACTTAACAGCTCACCTCAGAAGAGACCTGCATTGTTGTCATTTTATATCCATTGCACACAATGCCGATATTAAATCGCGGTGTCGGTTCACCACGTGCAAAAAGCAGCATTAATGTTAGTCTCATGTTTGATGAATGAGTTGAATATTTAATAGCGCTTACAATCTGCAAAAGAATATACGCTCAAACTCAGCAGGCGATCCACCTCCGAGATTGCGTGATAGCTTCCAAAACATTTCAAGAAAAGTTGTGTTTTAAGTAAACGTGTGTCCAAAACCATTAGCATACCTCTTGTTCTCTCGTTTAGTTTCCTTAATGTGGAAATAATACTGAACATAATTCCATTGAGGGTGGGCAGCACTGCCAAATTTAGAAATATTGAATTAGCCGAAGTGTAGATCCTGTTAGGAACTACACACTCGCCTATATTACCATCTTGCGTGACAGTTAGCCTGACTGAACTTCTACAGCGCTCAAATGAGCTCTCTTGCGGCCTGGCTGCAATAACACCCTAGAGGCAAACATCTGTTAAGGCTAAACTCGAACACTGTACCGTAGCTATAGCTAGCGCTCGGACCCACCTCTGAAACCCCACCTCAACTCACTGACATAGAGCAGTGTGTTGAACCTACACAGGTTCTTTCAAAGAAGCCACTTTTTGCTGAGCACGCTCTAAAATACCCAGCCCTTCCGTCCGTGCCATCACAAATATGGCTCTGTACATACACAGGGACATTCTGGCGACAGTCGATGGCAATAGGGACGCTCGTGTGATACTTGTGACCCTGGATGCCATTAAATTATCTTTTGGTGGAGAAATTGCTTTTAAGTTGTTTTAACGTTTGCGGTTTGTTAACGTTGGAGGTGCACAGGTGGAATTGTAAATTGTCTTAACAGCGCTAGTGCTATGGAGGTGTATCCACTAAAGCTAGGAGTATAAAGATCTGCACTGGGAATCAAGTGTTGTAGGTTCAAATCTAGTGGACAGCTGATAGCACACATTTTATGGTTTGCTCATCTGCAATACGTCTCCGTAACATAGGGCTGGGCCGATTAACAATATCATATCGAATCGCGATAGATTTTGTTTCTATAATGATGGTAAGCTATTGGCATTTTGACTCGATATGGATTCATTTTACAGTTTAACAGAAAGCAGAAATAAACGCAACAACAGTCAGTCAGAGTGCAGCTTTTTGAAGGAGCGTTAAAGTCCATTTCATAGCGCACTTGGCAAAAATAACTCGACATGAAGAGGAAAACATGACTGGAAGCGGAAACGAAAGTGAAAATAACCTTGAGTTGTCATCACGCCGATTTAGTGTCTTACTTTCCTTCGCAATCGCACGTTAAACAAAACAAACTTGAGGCGCAATTGCAAGCGAGTTATGCGAGATGTCTTTTTTAAAGACAGAATCCCACTACTAGGGAAAGACATTGTTGCAGCATTATGTATATGAGCATGTTCTCAGCCAATAGCGTTCGATTGTACGCAGTAACGGACCCTTTCATTGCTTGAATGTATTGAAGGAACACTCTCTTTACTTTAAAATTTTTTTCAATTTCAAGTATTTCAAGGTTTTATTTGTCAGATACACAATTATACAGAATATAACTAGCAGTGAAATGTGAGTCAGGTCAGGTCCGCTCAATGGACAGTGCAATTATACGTAAACAACACAAGAGAATATACATAAATATGGTAGAAATATAAAAATAAAGAATAAAATGTGTAATAAAATTAAAAAGTGCAGTATAATACTGTAGACGGTATACTTAATGAGTCAATTGACTCAAAATGAGACTGGGTGAACTGGTACATGTTGTTTATGGCCTTACGTCATCTTTCTTGCAACAGTACATGTCTGATTAGGTAATATCAATGACTTGGTTTAATTTAATTTTAACTGGTTTAAAGTTCACTTTTGTTAGACTGTTTTGTTAATAAACTGTTTTTAAACATTTTTATTTTACATAGATTATTAAAGATTAAAATAAATTTTTAAATTAACTATGTATCGAAATAAATATCGTTATCGGTTAATATAGAAAAAAACTATATAGATAAAAAATTTGCCTTGCAAATGTCCTTACAGATGTCATATAGACATCTAGAATTGTCAGATGTTTAGGATTTAGATTGTATGTAAAACTGCCTTTTTTAAGACATTTATAGGATGTTTTTATGAAGCAGACGTTTTACAGATCTCTAGCAGACATCGTACAGACGTACTGTGCTATCTTTGACCGTTACGGTATGATCTCAATACTGTTGTGTGCATCAGGCAGGTATTTGTGCTATTGGGATTTACATTTATGCTTTTGTTCAAAGTAAAACTGAATGTTAATGCACCCACCGGGTAATAAAAACCACCTTGACATAGTCCGAGATATTAAACCCTAGGTTGCTCCAGATACTGTAATATTTCACTTTGGATAAAAGCATCAGGTAAGTCAAATTAGTCACAAAACGTCGTGGACCACAGAGCACGTATTTGCCTTTGACCAAGTTCAACCTTTTTATTTTTAAACCCTCTTGTCTTGCCATATAAAATAAACAACAAGACTTATCTCACATCAGAAAATGCAAGGCCAAGTTGGCACCGGGCCTTCAGTGCAGATTCGCTTCACCAAACCACCACATAAAGGTCATGTCGATGCACTTCCTGCCAATGGGGGAGTATCCGCAAGCTGCAAAATGTGTGAGAAAAGAAGTGTGAGAGGTGCTATATCTCTTTACTTCTGAAGCGGCCCGGGCCTGGTAGCAGTCTCGGTCTGATTCATCACATGCGCTTGCTGACGTCGACCTAATTCGCGGGGTAGCCTAGCATGCTCGACACCTTGTGGCCTAACCAAAGTTTTCACCACAGAAATTTCTAATCGCTCGACTTCATAAAGCGCCAGTGTTGTTTGTGCAATCCTGAGAAAGGTCACTTGGATTAGCGATCGAATCTAGATTTTCCATAGAGGGGGTGTTTAGAGGAGGTGTTTAAGACAGGCAATGTGTTTAGATCGCTAGGGTGTTTTTCAGTCAGAACATCTGCACAAATGTTCAAAGGAAATGATTTTAAGATAAAGGACCTTAAAATCTGCCACGTTTTATGACTCGTGGAAGATCATTGTCAGTAATGGTGTTTTTATCTCAACGTATGCCGTTAGAAATCGACTTGTTTTAGATGTTTCCTTTTTTCCTCCCTTTCTCTCGTTTTTCTGCTATTTGACGGCTGTGTTTTTATTAGGAAGAACCCGTCCTCCTCAGACAGCTGGTGCTTCTTGCCCTTGTGAGGTGGACTCTGGCTCCAGTGTTTTTGCGCAGAGCAGTGACATTAGCTGGATCCGTATCAGCGCTAGCCAGCACTTCCTATCCTAATACAATGGAAAGGAAGTCACCTACTAGTGCACTCGACGGCATTGCTTTGCTATTTGAAAACCTGTTAACCTTCCCTCCACATTATGTATGCCAACAATGAGGCCACTGGGGGCAAAACATATATAGAAATCGTGATCTTTCGTGCTGATCTTAGCATTTTTTGGGTATTTTAAGACAGCTTGATTAGTGAAATATTCAGTTTTGTAATTTACAGGTCCTAGGTCAAATATTCTCGCAGATATTCTTAAGAACCTTGGTGGTCCAGTCATCCATTGATTCGATTGTAATAAATTAAAGCTTTGGTAGCTGCACAGCCTAGAGCAAACATGATTTATGCACAATCTAAGTAGTTTTTAGTTGGCATATCATAAAACGTGATGATTTTTCAACTTCAAAACACAAGGTTTTTGCTTCTAAATCAAGAAGTTCCCTTTGGCAGATAAAGTGCTCGGCTAATGCTCAGCTAGGTTAGCTGACATTGTTTTGGTTGTGTGTTCCTAAAATCTTTTTGCAGATGTGAGGGGTGTAGACTGCCCGGAGGTCCTTAGTCATCCTTAGTCAGCAGACCGCGTCATCTTTTAAGACAACATATGAAAGATCTCTGCCCACTACATGGCCTGGGCAAAAACTAATTATAAATTGAAATACTATAGTACATACAGTGTTAAAAATATCTTCTGCAGTGGTTTTATTACCTCAAGTCAATACAGTTTCCGTTTTGGAGTGTTTATTCTAAATGTAGACATTTTTATAAAGTTTTTGGACAGCTTTTTGGACAAAATATTGAATACTGAGTATTGAGTATTTAAAAGACAAAATTTAAAACTTTGGCCAATCTCATATTAATCTTAAGGACCTATAGATTAGTATTGCGTACTTCATGTCTTCAAAGACTATATAGTTTGATCTTATTTATAAATACAGGGACAGCTGAACAATTATTTCCAAAAGCAGTTGAGCTCCTGATGGCGTGCAGGGGTGGGATGAGAACTACAACACTAGCACAAAAACATCATAGCATTTGTTCCTGCATAACCGTTGATTCACAATAAGTTTGCCGTGAACAAACAAACAGCTGAACATCCGCACAACAAGCGAAGTACATTGATGGGCGTGTTCTTTCTCTGCCCGGTTGACATGTGGGCGTGCTTTTCTCGGAGAGTTGTCCAATAAGGGACTAAGAAGCCTTGTTACGTAAGGGAAATTCATGTTAAAAAGAAACTTTCCGAAACCTATAGGAAACTTGGCGGAGTGTATCGAGCACAGCAATACTACGTCATACATCACGTTTTTTGACAAGTTAACCATGTTAAGCATGAGAAGCCAGCACATTTAACATTGTAAAGTCAGAATGTATGAAAGAGAATGTTACCCCCCCCCCTTTTTAAAGAAAGGGCCCAAACATTTTTAGGAAATATCTTAGAAATTTAGTAAAGAACTGCATAAACTGTCTTCCTTAATGACATCACCCAACTCATACAAATATAGTTTACCCTCTTGAATCTTAGAAAGGTAACTGAGTGCTTAACTTCAGTACAAAATTGAAATGTACGACCTGTAAAAGGCTATTAAACATTTTCAGTTGGTAAAAAGCAAATCCCAACAGTGGTTACACACTGATGGAGTTTGTTGGAACACTGTGAATTAGCCTTTAGTCTCATTCTTACAGTTCGTTTTAAACCATGTACACTAACTACACATTTTATGCAGAAAGGTTCCTAATTTCTATGTGAAGATGACTATTTTGAGCTGGTGAGGTTTCTTCCTGGAAAAATTCACAGAGTTCTCCTCACATCGGAATAAATTGGATTGAGGAGCAGCACACTGAGCGCTCTGTCTTTCTCCTTGCCTGCAATTCAATTAGCAGGAGCTGACGTCACAGTGTGACACAGGTTTCCTTTTGTGTCGCCGCCTCGGCAGCACGAGCGGGTGATCAGCTGGCCCATCAGGTGATGTGTGTGTGTCAGCGGCATGTCTCATGAGCAAGATTGAGGATGATGAACGGGGGAAAGGAAAATCATTAGCGTCCTAGCAGAAATCGCTCAGTATGAAGTTATGAACCCCTCGGTACAAAGTTTCACCTCATGGACCAAATCATCTACAACCGATGCCAAAGAGACCACTGCAGACTTGGACATCGTTTTTTACTGTCCGACGAAGATTCCCAATTATGTGCCTCAATGTCACAGAAAGGTCCTAAAGTATATTTTACTGGACTGCTGTGGTTTTAATTCCTTATTGAAAGTTTGAATTTTTTTGGTAACAAACCTTAATGAATAAAATGTATACTTGATCAATATTATTTTATAGACGTCAAAAAGCAAACACCACATTTTCCTTATAATTCAAAAAGCTTTGAATAGACTATAAAAAAGTATTTATTTGCTTCATTCCACCCAACTTTTCAACCCATGGTAGTTTGTTTTTACGCCACTGTCCACACAGGGATTTCCTCTTGACCTGTCACGTTTCCTTAGCCGGCTTTCCTTGGCAACTCTTAGCCGGCTTTCCTTGGCAACACATTGCGGTTGCCAGTTGCGTGAGGATTGTAACGACGATTGTCATTTCCGCTTCTCCGGATGGTTCTTAATGAAAGGAGACATGTAAATACAACAGGACGCCAGACGCTTCGTATTTCCCCATCCGCGGACCGTTTAAGAGCTGCGCTGTATTGACTTTCAAAAGTAGGCCAGTGTGTATTACCGTGATTATCATGTGTTGCCTGCGATAACCTATCAAAGTGCAAACAAAGGGATTCAACACAACCGTCTCTTTTGTAAAATACTGGAATGATTATTAACCCCAGACCTTGATACTTCCTTATGAGCCGCTCGTAATCGACTGAAATATTAGGCAAAAGATTCACCGCACGGCCGAGGTATTCAAGATCAATATGCCTTGAAGGCACAAAGCGGATTTAAGTGGTTCAAGCACGCCAAATAAGATCAGGCCGACCAGAAATAAAGCCCAAGCTATAATGGTTCTCTAACAACAGCGTAAGCCACGATTACAGGCCGTGATCTTTATTTGGAAAGAGGCGGCCCACAAGTCTTTCCTTTAGTTATTGATTGGATGTATTGAGTTCAGCTGTGATCCAATATTTCATTTCCCTGGAGTGGAATCCAAAGGAGACAGATTAGAGGCCTGGCGAGATCTCAGCTGGAACTGCTTCTCATTTGAGAAACATTCTGATGTTGTGAGTCAGATGGCCCCACAGACACCAGCTCAAACCAGAGTCAGTCGGGGAGAACAGGGTGCATATCGCCCCAAACTGGTTTCTTCTTTTATTCTCGAAGGCTTTCATTTCTGTCCACCTGTTCCAGAACAGCACTGAAACATCACCAGCTAGACTGTATGTGTGATATTGTGTATTGCTCTTCTGGAACTCTGTGTGTGTAAGTGATTGGACTTTAATGTGGCAATAAATCAATGTCTGCTGCGTTCAGAGAAATACTTGTGTGGGCGTCTTATCTATTCCCGTCTCTTTATAATCTATGCGCTCTGCGACTGCATACTCGCGCTGTTCAAAGACAAACCAGCGCCCCGCTCGAACAGATTATATGAACTTCTGGCACCCGTTCGCAGGTTAGACGTCTCTGGCATACGCTCTGAGACAGCCGTATAAAAAGCAACAGCTGAACGATAACTTTAATACGGACAGAACTTGGCACAGTTATTGTTTTTGGATTTCCATAGGTGTTGCCAGCTCAGGGAATTCCCTTGTTTATGAAAGCAGGTTGCGTAAGAAGCAACATTTCATATCGGTGAATGACACACCGGCAGAATGTTTTGGGGATTTCTGGAAAAAAAGCTTTTGAAAAATGAAATATAGGTGGAACATATGTGTAATAAGCAAGAAGCAGTATAACAGATGAGCGCGATGTTTGAGTTTTCATACATGATATAACAAAACCTGGATCTGTTCTGATGTAGACTCTTAAAAATCCCATGATGCACCTGGAGCCGAAAGCTGTGAGAAGTTGAACGGTGGAGAGCTGTGAGTTTGGTGACTCTTACAAATCTTAAATTTATGCCTTTGACATTGTATCAGTAAAACATTGACTGAAGCGATATCGGCAAAGAGAATGTGTCTCAAGTCTCAAGGTTTTAACCCTCCATTATTGCTTAAAGAGAAAGGGATGCTGTCTTCTGTGTTGCCATGTATGATTTTTAGCCAGTTTTTCTGGAAATTAAATACGGCAAATTTAAAGGTGTACATATTTGTTACATTCTGCAGTTAGCCTAAAAACAGCCTGCACACATGTTCTAAAGACGTTAAAAGCTTAATTTTGAGTTTTTCTTTGGGTTCTTGAGACATAATGACAGTCGTTGTATTTCGATCTTTTATTGTTTTTATTCTTAGCCAAATAAGATATGGCATTAAATAGAGGTTTATTTTCATTAACAACCTTCCTCGACTTGTTTCTTTAGAAATGGGCACACCATAATGTGTACTTATGAAGTGAACTCGTCTTTTTTGATGTCACGTCTGGTTTGAAAGCCACAAACGAATGTTTGAAAGTTTGATGACCTCAGAGTCAACACCACCCTTGAGGTTATAGTATTTGTAAAGACGTCAAACATCAGGTTAGCGGTCAGGAGGAGACATGACACATATTGACTGGCATCATCTTATATGTTGACTGTCTTTTATGCCAAAAGAGACTTTTCATTATAAATGTATAAAATGTCAAAAATATAGATAAATTGTTATGATAAAATATGGAAATATTTACTAATAATTACATTTATTCACAAAGATGTGAAAATGTGTGAAATCTACACTTATTAATATACAATTTAATAGATGCATGTTCAGCCAAAAAAGTTTGTCATGAATTACTCACCCTCAAATCTGTATACATTTCTTTATTTGGTTGAACACAACGAAAGATATTTGGAAGAATGTTCATGTACACAGTAGAAAAAAATATTCTTTTTTGGTTAAGTTGAACAAAATATTTGATATTTATAAGAATATAGGAAAGCAAATCATTCTGGTGCACTTTTGACTGCCATTTTTATTTTCTACAATGTTGTCCCAGAAATCAAAGTTGCTAACGTTTTCCTAAATATTTTTTGTGTTCATCCTAACAAAGAAATTTACGCAGATTTGGAACATTTTGCTTTTGAGTAATTCATGACAGAATTTTCCTTTTTGGGTAGACTATCCCTTTAAAACATGACCCGACATACTTCAGAACCTTTACTTTCTATTCACGAAAAAGACAAACACTGACAAACAGTTACTCAACAGACAGTCCCCAGGTTTTTGCAAAAGGTTGATTCAGGTCTCTCCAGGATTAAGACGTTGAAATGGTTGGGTTTATTTTCACCTGACTCCCTCACTTTGAGACTCGGCCTATACTTAGTAAATGTGAGACCTGCTGAGCTAGTGATGAGCTAATGACAGGTCTGGGCGCTCTCTCCGTCTCCTCCTCACCGCACTCACACATTCTTAACGCCTGTCAGCAGACACAAGCCCTGTCTACAGCAGACATGACCCGACACGTTCCCAAAGCTAAAAAAACGATGCAGAACCAGACCCTCGCCTTGTGTCCGACTTTGTTCTTTGATGGAGACGCGAACGTCGCGAGGTGTGTTTTTGGCGTCTTCGCAGCCTCTCTCGCTTCTCTCCTGCAGAGGTGTCACGACATGTGCTCCCTCACGGCTGCACGAACCGCTTTGAAGTCCCAGTGAGAGCGAGGTTATCTCATCTACGTAATTGCGTGCAGTTGGTCTTATTTTTTTAGGCTTTTCTGACGTCTGAATATGAAAGGCTGGCTTCATCCAGTAACTCGGCTCTCTCATGTGGCGACGACTGAGTCAAACTGGCCTCGGTTCTTCTCCATCGCCTCTTCCTGTGAAGTGTTTCATTTTAAAGTGCAGACAATGTGACATTTTATGTCTTCTGTGGAACTTGCTAATGCGTCTGTAGGCCTATGTTCCAGATGAGAAGGATTACGGTTTGATTCCATTTGATCTTTATTGACTGCATTATAAATGCATTATCAATATATTCGCTTTATGCTGTGTATTAGCCAAAATACTTCTACTTTTATTTGATAGGATAGTAAAGAGAGGACCAGATATAATATGGGGTTAACGAAAGGGTAACTGGATTAGTGAAAGGACCGCGAGGCAAAACTCAAACTCAGGTCAACTGAAGTGCTCTTGCACAATATGTCAACGTGCAGCCCATTTAGTTATTGGTTGCCAATTTTACACTGTTATGATTCTATTTTTATTTTAAGTTGGATGTGATAATAGACAGCAATGACCTGAAGTTGAGCTCTTGAGTCATATGTTAATTGGGCAACCGCTAAGACATATTCAATAGGACGATTAGTCTGACGGGTCTGAGTTGTTTTGACTGTTTCATTACAAAGAACAGACTTGTGAAGTCATTCATGAATCAGACATTGATGGTGCCGCTTCACATACTGTATGTTAAAATGTGTAACCAGCAAGTACAACTCAATTTGTATTATGTATAGGATGTGCTGCACATAAACAAAAATGAAACCAAATGTTTGAAAACTGGATAAAAGAACCGGGCCGGCTGAGATTCAGAAGAGTAGCTTTCTTCTGTAAATATTGGAAACTATTAGAAAAGGAATGAGAGAGAAGACGGACGATAGAGGGAGAGAGAGAGAGAGAGAGAGGGAAAGGGCGAAAGCTGTAGAACAGTGTGGTCTTTCAGGCTCCTTGGAGGGAAGGACTGAAGTAAGAAGAGAGAGAAATAGAAATGGGACTCTATGTCCTTGGCTTTGCTCTGCCCGAAACACATGACCTCCAGCTGCCTGCCTGAGCTTACAGTGACATACACAGACGTACAGTTACTGCGTCACATTAAACCGCTTACATTTTACCTACACATGTACGCAGATGTACACTACGATCAAACCAACCTTCTCCAAAAAAAAATACTGAAGACCTGGAGAGCCGTCTGTTAGCCTTCACATTCATGTGCCTTGTGACGATTTTATCTCATTTGGCTTTAAACAGTTACACACGACATAATATTTTTGATTAAAACACAAAGAGGGTTTATTTAGATGCGATGAAGACTTTAATTTTAGTGAATATAGGGTCAATTGTAAAATGTGTTAAGCACATTCAACAATCAAATCGGTTCAGATATCAACAAAACATGAGTTACAAAGTTCATTACAGCTAAATTTGTTCTATATGTGCGTATTTAACGGCAATTTATTATGTGATCTAACAGTTGTTACTTTACATTACCGCAAGGTATCATTACTAATAGAACTTTTTTAAGGATTTTTATCGGGTTTCCTTGGAGAGGATATCGTATAGGGTGAAAGAGAGAGAAAAGGGCTCAGGATTATGTGCATCCAGAATAAAAGTTTACTTAATAATATATGTCTGTGCACTGTGCATATATATTTTGGATTCATAAATACGTACACATACAAATATACAAAATATTTACATGCATTTATTTATATGTATATACAGTATATAACTTAAATTATACATTAATTTATTCCTTTTCTCTATTTTATGTTTTTCTTAAATGTATTTCTAAATTTCTAAAACATATATGTATTTGTGTTTATGAAGACAAAATTAATATGGAAAGTACACAGACATATACTATTTAATTTTATTTAATAAAGCATCGATGGACATGGGCTGTGTCTGAAACCGCTCTCTATCTCCTATATACTGCACTATATTGGGTGTCTGCCATTATTTTATTGTAGTGTCCAAAACCTGAGTGAACAATTTACTCACTACATTCGTTCACTCTTTTTAACCCACAATGCACTTTGATTTTGAGTGTACATTCGATGTACACTAACTTACTATTTCCCATGATACAACATGCAACAACCGCTTGATTCATCCATCAGCTGGATGCAGAGTAACTGTTAATGCCACAAATGCACGTTTATGCACTTGTCTTTGTTCTTGTTGACAGTTATTTTCGTGTTTTTGAGAATAAACAGATTAAATGAATGTTATAGACCATGGTGCTTTATTTTAAATATATTAAAAAAATTTATTTAAACGTAATAAACGTTAAAATAAATAAACGTGGCAAACAGTTGTTTTGTTCTCTTAATTAAAAACTATTGCGAAAAGGTGACATATAAGGTGAAAACTTTACCATTTTATTTAGCAATCCATGATGCCATGTAATATATAGCATTATGTCGAATGTCTGCGACAGTATAGTGAGACGCAGGTTATATTACGTCAGTGTCCGAAACCGTCCACTTATTTTAATTCACTTCTTGTCCATATAGTGCACCTAAATGTCATTCACTATATAGGGAAAAATAAAGGAGTGAGGGAGTGAGCGGTTTCAGACACAGCAATGGATGCATGTCTGTAACTTTTGTCTCTCTATTGGCACCTCTGGTGGAAACTGAAAATTACAGGTTCAAATATTGCTGCTTTCCTTATGAAACCGTGTATCTGTACATTTTGTGATTTTGTTGCCATAAATCATTAATATGAATCATCCTTTATGTGTTAGCAGGGATTTATGTACTTGCTCAATAACTGTATTTTTTCACTTTTAAGTTGAAGGTTGCAGCTTTAATAGTTATTTAATTGTAGGATTACAGATTTAAACTATTTGAAAAGTTACAGTAGGGCACATATTCTGTCTAGGTTTGGGGCGGTGGAATTGGCTCAGGTCTGGCTGTAGAAGAGCTCCCTGGGTTTGTGTCTCTGGTCTGTAATGCTTTGTTTGTTCTCTCTGGAGTGAGAATGGCTGTGGCTGGCTCCAGTGTTAAACAGAAGTCTGCCAGCGTGGGGAGGAGTGCAGCGGGGCATCTCTGTCTCACCACCCCCAGCCTGGCTCTGTGGCATAGCATTCCAGTCATCTGCGCACACGCTCAAATGCATGCTCAAAAACACAACCACTGCTTCCTGAAAGACAGGAAGTGAGGCCGGCTTCCTGTGACAGTCCTCTTTCATGTGGTCACTTCCTGTGTTTGGCTCATGCTATTGACTTTCTTCATGCCTGACAGGTTTAAAATCAGTGTCTGTGAAATATTCTTTTTGTTATGGCAGTGCATTAGATGGTGTGATGCCATGCTATTTTGTTTTTACATTCTTAAACCTAAGCATTTTTTTTTTTTATATGAACTTTGTGTTTTTAACAAAAACTGCAGTGGTAATTTAGTTCGTAAAACTATAATAATTTTGTTCTTGATTTTATAACTCTGAAGTTTTTCCTGAAACCTTGTTACACCATATTTCGTGATTTTGATTTTTTTGCCAAAAATCATTATTATTAGTCAAATCAATATTAAATAAAAAGTGCTTGTCAACTTTGACACAACAGGATTTAATCCATTAAAAACTACAGTGTTTTTTTACATTTCCTATAAACACAGAATTTGGACATCCGAGGTTTTAGAAGGACAGCGACTATCTGTAAAATTGAAGTGAAATGCAGTTTTTCACTTTGCCCATGCAAAACACCTCCAGTAAGGATAGCCTGTTTAAATGCCTGTTTGTTGTTGTGCAGTATTTATTTACATTTACTTTATTTCACACTATTTACTTAGTAAGCACACATTTCTATATCCACAAAAAATGACAATACGTCAAAACGCATTAGTAAATTCAAGCACAACTTCTGGTTCACACTGATTTGAATGCATTGCTGAGAGTTGCTAGGGTGTTATGTGTGGTTGCTAGGGCATTTCTATACAACCGCTATACTGTTGCTGCCAAAGATCACAGCTACGAGATTTTTTCAGTCATTTTATTATCCACCAACCTTTTTAAAGAGGTTTATTTTATTACTTTTATTAGATATTATTTGAGGTAGTAATCATCTCCATAACATCAAGAAGGAAACCCCAAAAATATAAACTAAATGACCAACATTAGTAGTAATGCTTGGCTACACTATTCAATTTGGAAACAATGGTGTTGGTGGGAGAAACTATAGTTACCGTAGTAAATACTTTTAAGGGACGAATAATAGTGCGCTGTTCTAATTTTGGAGTGGCAGACCATTATATAAAAATGTATCTTCAGGACTACAAGAAAACCCATTTTTTTTTATATTATTGAAGTTTTGCACATTTTATTTTGTTGCATTTATCGCCATGGTGATGAGCTTTCCATCACTGCAGCAGAGTGCACCAAAACGAAGCACAATAGTATATAAATATACACATTCATGCTGTATATCAAGATATGATGAATGTGCTCAAATGACACATTGTGTTCATATAATCGACCATTACATTCCAAAAATGCACAGTTTTATAACGTTGTGTCATTGTGTGTACAGTTGTGGTATATGTGGAAAGGAGTATTGTTGCGAACCCGAGATTACAGGATCTCCACACAAAAGAAAGGATGGTGGAGGTTTGGTAACCAAAGACAGGAATGTGGATTGGGACAGCGTCGCATCCCACTTTCTGTGTACAAGAAGAGATAGAGATAGATACTAGCGGGCAAGCCGTCATTACGGTTGAACTTTGAACGCAGTGATTAGCTGGAATGTTGAAGTTCCTGTGTTCTCCTGCCGCTAATACATCAACTATTGTAAAAACAGGCTAAAAATGTGTCAATCGGGAAGGAAGCTGCGGATGTGCACACAGGATGAGCGTGCTTTGATATCGTTCGGGTTCTCTTTGTCAGTTTTTGTCAGGTTGTTTCTAAGACATTCTGCGCGATCTGGAACGGCTCATTGACCAGTGCTATTCAAGGGACACGTCAAGGCATATAACGCGACACTCAAACAGGATAAATATCCTCAATCGTATCTCTGGTTTTTCAACGTTCTTAAGTGACGTCAGGGAAACCGGCTTTCCATTAGTTCACCACTAGGTCACGAACACTATCATAGTGGGAGTTCACATCCAGAGGACTAGCAACTTTCAAAAATGCTGTTCTTCCAGACTCTTTCCTCTCAGAATGCCGCGTTCTGTCTTGGTATTCCCCAGACTTCCCCAGACTCCCCAAGGCTCCTGATCTTCAAAACCTTGTAAAGAAAACAATATTCAGATGTGGTTGCGGTCAAATTTGCTACGGAACACACGTTTGCGCACCAGCCAGGTTTACTTACCCATAGAGCCATTTCACACGACATGCAAACTTGTGTTTAAATGTGGGTCACTGAGTTTACAAGGCTTACAAGTGTGGAAACGATTATTCAATTGGGGATAGATGGACGATGTTATGGTTAAATAAGCGACATTACTTCGATTGGTGCTGTTATGCTTTAGATTTAGGTTGCGTGTAGCTCATAAGAGTCTTTTTGCATTTTCGTGTGTTGGGTTTCGATTGATTTAAGTTTGGGGTCTCTTTGTCAGCGGTTGACACACATTGGCCAAATTTGCGATAATTCCCTGCTCATGGACCATCTGGGGCGTATTGGTATCACAGGCTGAAATCATCAGTTTTGATCGGATTTGTTGGCTTTGAGCATTTTGAGCAAGGTTTTTATTAGGATTCTGATGATTTCGCTATTGTTGGTGTTATCTGAGCATCCTTACAGTTGTATCCCGAATCAGATTTAACTGCTTGTAAACATCACACTAAAGAAACAATGGTGATTGCATGTTGTGAGTCGGACAGCTTCTCTAAGTAGGTAGTTCTTGGCCAAAATAAGCTTCAATGTGGACCATGCATTATGCTGATAGTAAAAGTCTGGCTGTGCAACCCTATACGAGTCTTCTTTCCCTGTTTTGAATGCTTTCTCTTAAGCATGTGTCTGTAAATACAGTGTCCATATCTAAAACGTTACAGTCACTGGGATTTGTAGACCAGATTGAAAAAAACCTGTCTCTGCATGTGCCTCATGAAGCTTTTTACGTCACAAACAACCGCAAAGACCATCTTAAGCTGCTATCGCATCCTTGAACTATCTATTAACAGGTATAAATTAGACACAGGAGGCATTAGGCCAGCATTTCAAAAATCCCTCATTTTCCTCATGTCTAGGGAAAATGGTCCTAATGATTATGATCACCATGACAACGTAGGTAATGGGCCTATGTCAGGCTCAGTCTTTACCTGATTTTGAGAGACATTATGGGATGTAGTTTTAGACTTGATGTTAAATCTGCACCAGCGGGCACACAATTCATTGACAATAATAGAGAATCGGACAGGCAAGTAAATGTTTTGGCTTTATGACAGGATTCTATTTAAGTGATTTATTACTGTTTAATGAAAATACAATGAAAAAAAAATATCGTCACTGCGTGTTAAATGACTTGACTTTTTGAATTCACTTTTATCTTTTGATTTTTAGTGTTACTTGTAGCTTAATTTTGAGCTATTTTGTATTGTGCTTCTGCCATTTTTAATTTATTTGTATATTTATTATACCAATTTATAAGTTACATAGATTTTATGTGCCTTAAAGATTATTGCTTAGGCGGCTTTACTCATTTTCGTTCAAGTATTTCAAATAATATTTAGGATAAAATTGTATTTAATTTGATTAATACAATTGTTTTAATGGGTTTATGAAACCACAGTACCCTTGACGGGGTGGAATAAATATCAAAGTTTAATTCTGAGGGTTCATTCATACGATTTAGCGAGTTAGCTTAGCATAGGAAACATAACAAATATATTTTTAGTTGTTTTTTAATCATGACTAGCCATTGATAACTGAATTTGGAAAAGGAAATTCAATTTTTACAAAAAAATTGGAAATATATGCTTCCATAATGCACAATAAAACATTGAAGGGATTCATCTATTGTATTTCCACATACCACAGAGACAAATTAGACAATCTTGGTCCAACTTGTTTATAAGAATGACCGACAGTCAAGAAAAACTATCCGCAGGTCTCCTTTGAATAACATTAAATGATGCATCTACTCTATGTGAAGGAAAGGTTGAGTGGAAGAAAGAGAAGGTGAAGAGAAAAGACCAAGCTTTAATAGAAAACAGCTGCCGTGAGGATTTGCACTCTCCTGATTTACCGTCAGAGGGGAATTTACGAGAACAGGGCAAACTTCAAATATAACACTCTCTCTCTCTCTCTCTCTCTCTCTCTCTCACCTGTAGAACTCGATCAGACACAACCTGTCTCTGCACAGTCGGTTTATCCGGGTGCAGAATGAGGGTACAGGAAAGAGTTCCTGGTGGATGCTTAACCCCGAAGGTGGCAAGAGTGGCAAGTCGCCTCGCCGCAGAGCCGCGTCCATGGACAACAACAGCAAGTTTTCCAAAAGCAGAGGACGTGCGGCTAAGAAAAAGGTAAAAGTTGTAACAAGACGTTGATAGTGTGCAACAATAACCTCAACACTAACTAACTGATCTCTGTATTTATTTATAGCTTGCCCTTCAGGGCGGACCCGAGGGAGGTGCAGACAGTCCCGGCTCCCAGTATGGCAAGTGGCCCGGAAGCCCGAACTCCCACAGCAACGATGACTTTGACGCCTGGACGGCATTCCGTCCCCGCACCAGCTCCAATGCCAGCACCCTCAGTGGGCGTCTTTCGCCCTTCATCGACGATGAACTCGCCGACTCTGATGTCCACATGGTCTACCCAGGCCCTGGGTCCGGGGCGAAAATGACTTCCACCCTCCCTAGCCTGTCTGAAATGGCTGGTTCACTCGGTCACAACGGTTCTGAGAACGTGATGGAGAACCTTCTGGATAACCTCAACTTGCTCTCACCCAAGAACCCTTCAGTGGGGTCTGCCGGAGGGCCTGGATCTGGGTCCAACCAATCCTCACCCTCCTCGCTCATGCAGACCAGCCCTGGTTACTCCCCCTACAGCTCGCCAGGTCTCAACCAACAGAACCAACAAGACTATCGCAAGTGTCTCTATGGCCAGACAGGGATGGGCAGCATTTCCTCCATGCCAATGCAGACTCTGCCAGAAAACAAGCCCAGTTTTGGTCCCAGACCAGGATCCATGGTCCAGTATAACTGTACAGCTGGGCTGCTGAAAGAGCTTTTGACATCTGAAGGTGAGCCCGGAGAGCTCATGCCCTCGGTGGACACTGTTGTCTCCCAGTCAAGTGGAGGATGTATGCTGCCGTCCTATAACAGTGCACGGAATGAACATATGGGAGGCAGCCACGCCCTCTCTCACCCGCACAGTATGCACGGACAAGCCCCGCCCTTGTCGGCGGCAATGAATGGCCGATCGTTGCATCCCTTGACTGCCATTGGCCACAGTGTCGCTGCTGGACGCCTGGGAAGCATCAAATCAGCCATGCAGATGCCTTACGGAAGCCATCTCGGTGGCGTGGGAGGGCTGCCACCCTACTGCAGCATCAACAGCAACGGATACGGCCGCAGCCCAGGACTGATGCTCCACCATCAGCAGCAACACTTGGAGAAGCTGCCAAGTGATCTTGACGGCATGCCTGTTGAACGATTCGAATGCGACGTGGAATCCATTTTACACGACACCCTAATGGACGGGGAATCGCTGGACTTCAACTTTGACCCCATGGCCACTCAACAAGGGTTTCCAGGGCACAGTGTGAAGACCACCACTCATAGCTGGGTGTCTGGGTAGGAACATTTTCAATCAAATGAGAGGTCAATATCAAGCAATGCACTACAGAAGTGTGATTCAATGCATATAACATTTTTTTATTCCTCAGATAAAAAACGCTCAACTGGAAGATGGCAACCTTAAGCAGCTATCCACACCCATCCAATCCTCTTCTCAAGGACGCAGACCCTATTATTCCTTCTCTTTCTTCAGCAGATGAGGTCATGACACGACCGCACACTGCCAAGCACGTTGGAGCTCATTTACAAGGACTCTATTTCTCAAATATTTGGACTCAAGTTTTAAGTGCCAAACCAGGTGCCTGTGCTCCCTAGCCAAACTGACAAGCTTTATTTCGCTGCCTTTTTCTCGCTGTAGAGAATCAGTGGTCAAATCAGGGCAATCGAAGATCTGAGGCCCTTTCATTTGCTGCAACACACACACCAATGTTCCGATAAATGTTTAACAGCCACATTGAGGGCAAACAGTGACACGGTTTAACCACCAAATCCAACAGCACGCATTCACAAATACGATACACCTCAGTGATACGCATGGTAATAACTCACTTTCACCGTTTTGTTGTCAGAATGATGACCTACAATTTATGCTGTGTGTTATAATGCATTCTTATTGAGCTTCTTTGTGATTGGCCTTATTGGGATGCAGAACTGGAACATCCACGCAAGGAAAGACTGTAAATAGATTTATTTAGAAAAAGTCCTGTCGACAGGGGATCTCGGAAATTTGATTTTCAAACCTATTCGCATTCATCGCATCACAACACTTTCGTTTCTGTCCTGTCAGCGTATTTGACGTAGAGCAGACGTACTACGTTTTCGAAGAGGGTGTTACTATAAACTAGTGCACAGAGAGTTTACACAATGATATCAACAATCAGGGCGGCAGGTTTAATGTTGTTTTGTAAATTGGAAACTGGATCCGACATCGTACATTTCGGTGGACTTACGCAGAAGGGCGTTTCTCATCTGAACTGTGTACATCTTTCTACATCTCTTGTAAATACATGAAATATTTCAAAAGCATTTAAAGTTGAAACTTGGAGGGTTTTTTGTATTTTGAGAATTATTCTTATGGTTGTTCTTATTGGCTTCAGTTTGAGATTTTCGAGATTAAGCTGTGTATAGTGCATTTTGACAAAGTTAAGGGACAAATCTACAACATTTGAGAGTATTTCACAAGTGTGTTCCTACCTTTGGTCGATCTTCTTTGCGGTCTTTTAAGTCTAAGGGTAAGAAACAGAACTGTGGAAAAATTTTGGATTTGCTCTTAAGCTTTTTTCAATCCAACTGTGGCTGATGTACATTAGTTAAGAAGTACAGCGCTTAGGAGATTCTTCTACGCCTTTGCCACTGCATTGAATCTGTCCTCTACATTTTAAGAAAACGTAGAGAGTTATTGACTTATTTATTTCACTAAATGAAAAACAATGTGATTGATTCATGTCACAGTGTGTCATTTAGACTTTTATCATATTTCTTTTCCCTCTTAATTTGCGGGCACTGTGACGTTAGTGTACTATAGGTTTGTGGTGATCACAAAGTCACAAAAATGCTCCACCGTTATAGTCCTTTAGCGTTGTCTTTTTTGGCTTTTTATATCCATCTCCTCACCTAAATGATTTTGTTTTTTGCACATGTATGCAATAGACATTTAATGTCTCAAAGTGTCTAGAAAATACTGAACCAGGGTATCGATTGCTCAATAATTAATTTAAATTACTTAAGAAGTATCATAAAACAAACAATGAAAAATTTGAATAAGTGAGGGCACCACTATTATAAAGCTGTCCTATATAAATTTTAATCCTACAGGACGATTTGTCAGTTTGGTTTATATTCATGCAATGTTATGCGAGTTAGCTCCGCCCATTCTGACATCTCATTGGTTGAAAGTTTGAATTGTATATTTAGCATCAATGTATACTAATTGGATAAGATTGTGGGGCGTGGTGCAGCAGTTTCACTTTTAATGTTTTGCGTCACTCTTGATCAGGAAGCAGTGCAAGTGTCCGAAAAATGCCAGATGTCTGTTAAATTCACAATTATGTCACATTATTGGATCAATTACTTCTGACCTATAATGTCCCACACAAAAAAGGGAAAAAACAGATATTCTTGATTAAAATAACTGATGATCATTGACACAGGCGAAAAGAATGCATTTGCTTTGTTAATATGACAGGTGACCCTCACCTACGCACATCCATATACTTTAATAATAATTTAATGTCATCTCCAGTTAATTTTTACTGAGATCTTTGATATTTCATGTTTATAGAGCCGTGGAGTCATGTTAATGTCACAGTTGTTAGTTCATAGTTCTGAAGAATATGAAGTATATTTAGAGAGTAGAAGAATATTTACATGCAAAGCTTTTTGTACACACACTGTTATTCTTGTATTTAGCAACAGTTTGTAGAAAAACATGGAAATTGTAAAACGAAAAAATCGTAATCGAAAACAAATTTAGAAAAAAATCATTATGTTTCTGTGAATTGTGGAGTTTGGACCAATTTTTATGAAACAAAAACTATAAATGAAAATATTGCACTTTGTCTATAGATACAATGAGTTCTCCTAGAGAGACGTGAAGATAATCTATTTTGAAACAAACTGTTACATTTCTTAACTTATGTACAGAAATCATTTGAGTCACAATTAAATGATTATATAACTAAAGGTGCAATTTGTTTATGTAGTTGATAAAGTTATAATCTATAAGAGAAATGATATTGAAGACATTTTTAAGATGACATGCCAATACTGACATATGTATATTATATCTACTTTCTTTTAGTTTGTCAGCAGTGAGCAAACTGTTTGTGAAATGTGAGGCCATAGCTCTGGTTTTGCTGTTGACGCCTATTTTGCGCTTGAAACTTGCTATTGCTGTAAAAAGCCATGTGTATATAAATGATGTTATATAAAGATGAATCAAATTTGACCGTCTCTCTTTAATTCTTTATTTATTTACTTTCAGTGGGGCATCAATTATAAAATACATTTCTTAACACTCACTTAAAACACAAAATTACATTATGAAAAATCAACAAAGTTTCAACCAAATCAAACTTCAGGAGTGAGATAAAATCATCCAACAGCAATGTGAAAAAACTCACAGCATGACAAGACACATGCAAACTGTAATAAAAATCTAGGTTATCACATTTTTTTAATACTTTTCCTAAACACATGTAGAAATATGACTTGTATTGCTAGGTGAATCTGAACTTGTTTTCTTTTCAGTATTTGAGGTCTGGAAAATACTGAGCATCTTTTTCTTGACCTGTTTTCATTTTCTGCAAATGAATGCAAATAGAAACAATATTTTTATTTGAAATCTGGAAGAAATATTGTTAATAGTTCACACAATGCACTTTTAGATACATTAGTGCCATATGGAACCATATTTTGGTGCTTCAGTTGTTCTTCAGCGGTTTCTATGGGATGACTGAGGTGCTATGTAGAACCGCTGAAGAACCATACAGGGGCTTAACAGGTTCTTTATACGGAAACGATGCACCTCGTTCACCCCAAAGAACTGCTGAAGAACCACCGAAGCACCAAGATATGGTACTATATAGCACTTAAATTGGTTCTCCTACGATTACAAGCAAAGAAAGACTTTTAGTGCTATATAGCACCTTTTATTTAAGAGTGTGAAACAAAATAATTGTACCTTAGCACAAACCTATAAACAGTTATGGTCTTTTACATTTTTTCAGTGTTAAAACCACTGTGGACCATATTCGATGTTCTCCCTAAAATACCTTTCTCCTTTAGTCAGAATGAACCCATTCACCTCACTTCAGGTTTTTTTCTGGCTCCTCCTCTGCGCTGAGATGTGATCAGCTCGGGGGTTTCTGAAGCCAGATGGTCCTGTGGAAAGCAATCGTGTGAAAAGCTGTAGGGATCTTTGTCCTGGCTTTGATAGTAAAGGACGCCAGGAAAAAAGTGCAGTACTGGCACATTTTTCTCCATGCACTTCTCTCCAGGTCTGGGTGTTGAATTTCTATTATGGTTCTGGCTTCCAGCTGGGGCCTCGTCGCTGGAACGATCTTGACGTTGTGCCCCGATCTCCCTGCTGTTGGAAAACACCCAGCCGAGAGAACGATCTGGATCCAATATCCAATATCTCTCTTAAAGGGTTAGTAAATCCGCAAATATCATTATTTACTCGCATTCATCTCATTCCAAACCTATATGACTTAGTTTCTTCGGCAGAACACAAAAGAAGATATTTTGAAGAATGTTGGTAACCAAACAACATTGACCCCATTGACTTCCATTGTTTATGAACAAAACCACAGAGACATTTTTCAAAATATCTTCTTTTGTGTTCCACAGAAGAATGAGTCAAGTTTTGTAAAACACTCTACTCCCCATTAAATATTAATCTTCTTCTGGAGTAAATGAAGACAGAATGTTCCTTTAAGATCCTACAAATGATGGTCGAAATACCCAGAAGGGGCTTTGAGTGGGTCACTTAAGGACCTGCGTTGGGTTTTGGGAGAAAACAGGTGCTAAGGCTCAATGCAATATGAGAGCAGGCATTCTGTACTTTTTCTCACAACTCTCCTGAGTCAAGTCTTGCTTTATTTTCCCCATCTCGTTTCTTTGCTCTGCGGTGTGGTCCAGCGTTCACTTTAAGCGGCGTGTGTTGACAGGGGAGGAGGAGGAAGCGGAGGAGGAGGGACGCCTCCCCATTGAAGGCCTCTCATGAGCATATTCCTGTGGAATGCAGTGCGTGTGAGTTCTCTCTCTCTGTTTGTGTGTGTGTGTAAGATTGGTGTGGACGGCGGCCAAAGGCATATATGGCACGTATATTACAGAGGGCACCAAGCAAAGCAGGCAGGCAAGAAGGTTACACGAGGACACCCAGATGTGAGGCTGGTGCAGTCTGGAGTCGTTTAAAGTGGATTTTAAGGATCTCTTCATCAAGCTCCTGTACTCTTTTTCTGAACAAACAAAAAGAGGGCTATTCTTTTGGCACCTTCTTATCTGTTTAGTCAAAATCAAATATTGGAATCATGTCAAACTGAATTCTTTTCTCCTCTTTGGACAAGTTTTACTGGCGCAGGCACAGTATTTAAAGGATGAATTTAAGGGATAGTTCACCCAAAGATTCAAATTCTATCATCATTTATGGGGTTTAGTGTTGTTTGGTTACAGTTTTTTCCAACTGCTTACACACAAAATCTTTTCATGTCACATGATTTTTGAAACCTCTCACCCAAAGTGCAAAACTACACACAAAATCTCCAAAACCACAAGCTATTTCTCAGCCTTTGACTCAGCCTTCATTGCATAAAACACTTTTTTCAAAACACTACACACAATTATCTACCTAAGACACAAAAATCGAACAGGAAGTGACTTGCTTTCCTTTTCCAAACACAACCAGTCAAAATGCTACACTTATTCACCAGGTCGCACACACACTCATCACAAGTGGAAACACTAATAGCTTAACTGATCACTATCCAATCACTGCTTTACTGCAGTATTGGCCTATAAATAGATCAAAGGTCAGATTGCCTGTTTTGAACAATGGATGCCAACAATGGACAGAGAGCAAGAGGAGTAGGAGGAAGAGGAGGAAGAGGAGGAAGAGGAAGAAGAGGACGTGGGCAAAGAAGAGAACGAAGGAGAGCCATCTCTGATAAGATTAGGGCAACACTTGTTGATCTTGTGATCAACCACGGTTTGAGCATGAGAGAGGCTGGAATGAGAGTCCAGCCCAATTTGAGTCGATTTACAGTGGCGTCAATAATTCGAACCTTCAGAAATGAGAACAGCTATGAAACTATCTAATGACTATTTTAGCTATACAGTAATGTACAGAAAAATACCTATGACTACATAGTATTGCAAAAACATTTGTAACTCTAAACCATCCATTTATTGCACTGCCTTGAATGAATGAGGTTGGTTATCATGCTGTACTACATTTTGTACATAATGCTTATCCCTGATCCAGATCAGGAGCATGCTAGATTTGTGGTTACATGGGACAATGTTAGTTTTCACCGTGCTGTTCTGGTCCAAAACTGGTTTACCACCCATCCGCAATTTGTAGTTTTGTACGTACCCCCATATTCACCTTTTCTAAATCCCATAGAGGAATTCTTCTCAGCCTGGCGCTGGAAAGTCTATGATCGCCAACCCTATGCCGGCGCTTCTCCAGGCAATGGAGGACGCATGTGGGGACATATAGTTTGCCTCTGTCCAAGGTTGGATACGCCATGCTAGGAGATACTTCCCTCGATGTTTGGCAAGAGAAAATGTTTCTTGTGATGTGGACAAAGTATTGTGGCCAGACCGAGCCCGAAGAAGCAATGAAGCGCAGCTCAGCAATGATGGCTGCTCCCCCACCAATTCCTGGACTGCCCCCCCGGGACCCCACACACACAATTGTGTTCTTTACTGTATTCTGAAGAATATACTTTTGGTTTATATATGTCTATGATTTTGTTGAATGCTACTGTATAAAACAGTAATGTTTGGCCTAAGATATATTTTCTGTACCTACATTGCATTTGTGTTTACAGTGTACTTGTTACCCCTCTCAGCAGATAACGTTCACTGTAGAACATTGTATTGAAATGTAGATATGAGCACATGAAAGACCTAAATTTAGAACAGCAGTGTTTACATGGTATATCACAACATTCACTATTATGAAAGAAGTGTTTGCCATTTGATGCAAATGCTTCATTCTGACATGTGTTTATGGTATTTTGAATGCAGTGTTAAATTTTGAAGGAGATATGAGGCATTTTGCATTTTGTGTGTGCAGTTTTGGGAATTGTGTGTAGAGTTTTGAGAAAAGGTGACATAGTTTTGAAAACGTGTGTAAGCAGTAGGAAAAAACTGTAATAACATTCTTCAAAATATCTTCTTTTGTGTTCTGAGGAAGGAAGAAAGAAAGTCACACAAGTTTGGAATGACATACGGCTGAGTAAATTATAACAGAATTGTCCTTCTCTGAGGGTGAACGACCCCTTTAACCTAAACATGACAATTCAGTCATAGTTTACTCACATTTATCTTGATCCAATCATTGTAACTTTTTCCTTAATTGAAAAAAAAAACAAGAAATGTTACCATATACAGTTTTTCTCGATAGCTAAGACACAGTTTATGAAACAATTCATAATTTTCTGACAACTATAAACCCAATCTCAGAACAATACACCAACTCGTACAAACCCCACACACCAACAGCCTCATTTTGCAAAGGTTTATCCATATGTTTCATTCAGAGAACACAAAAAATCAATTTTGTGATTGTCAAGTTCACAATTGTATATTTGTGGCCTTTTTTAACTGTTCCTTATTTTTGCTGAAAATAGTATACTTTTAAGAAATTAAGCCAAAGGTGCAAAGGATGCTATATTTTTTAACATCGCCTCCTATTGACAATTCGCTTCACTGTATTGTTTCCTATATCTTCTCTGTAAGTCGCTTTGGATAAATGCATCTGCTAAATGCCTGAATCTAAATGTTATTTGTGCAGTTGTGTACTGTAATGTGTTTCATAACCAGTTCATATTGTTATTTGTTTTTTTAACTTTTCTTGTCTTGTACAGTAAGATCATCTTGCTCTACTTTACAGTAGTGTAATGTTTTCTTTTTCTTCCTAAAGCTCATTTTTGCATTTTGCTCATATGCACTATTTTATGTTGTATATTCTAATGAACACTAAGTTGTCAAATTATTCTTGAATCCCAATAAGAGATTTAAGTAACAGTGTTACTAAACTAATCTCACCAGTGTTTAAGACTATGTTGCAGTGTGGGTGATTTTGAGGGCTTGTGTGTCATGTCTGGGGAAAAGTTTGTTTTTTTCTGCTAGTTTGAATGGTTTTGAGAAGAGAGCTTTATTTTGACCTGGAAATAGTATGTTTGGGGAATTGAGTAAGATGTTATGGATTTGTGCTAGCTGTTTTGAGAATACGAGGCATCATTTCAAGAAATGTGTTCTTGTGTTCCACGGAGAAAAAATCTGGTTTGGGCTGACATAACGTTGAGTAAATGACGACAGATCTTTCCCTTTTGTGAAAATGGAACTGTAAGTACAAATCCTTTGAAAGTTAATACCACACTTCAACAAACAACACGATTTGTGAAACATGGCATATAACTAGTTCTGCACAATTTTATTAATTCTAGTGTAATTTTAAGGATTTGTTCAAATCAAGTGTGAGAAACAGTTATCATATAACTGTGGAAATGACTCCAGAAGCGACAGAAATATTCACATTCTGTGTTGAGCATATGGATCATTCCATTCTATTATGAATAAAATTGGCCAAAACGTAAAATGTGAATGCTTTTATTAAATATATAACACCTAAAGGAATCAAACTAATGTCATATATTCACCACACTAATAAAGTGATAGTTCACCCAAAAAAGAAAATTCTTCCATCATTTACCTGTACACAACACAAAGACATTTATACAGGTTTGGAACAATCCCGAGAATTTCATTTTTAGGTGATCTATCCCTTTAAAATCTTTGTGTCACTTTGTTGTCAGAAGTACAAAAATATTATGAATATCAGAACTATGCAAAGCCAAAACAATGACATGTGGAAGCTGACTTCCATACTGGAATGTTCCAAGTCTGAATATATGTGGAGGACTTGAATTCATCGGGTAGCGATTCGACTGCTAAAAGTGGTTCCTATAGGGAAGTCGGTGCATCCGAAGGCCATGTTTGAATGTTTGATATGTCCCTCCCCAGAGAATCTCTGGCCTTTATAGATTGCTGATTGACTTTAAATGAAGGCGGGGCTTTGAGAGAACACCCTCATTCAATGTTGCAGTCCCCCATTCATATTTACAGCACTGACATATCTTTATGTCTTATATCTATTATCTTTGTATGTGTTTTTTTAGGGGTTTAAAAACCTTGGTGACATCACCTAAAGATGAACTTAATGTGTAAATTTACAACATGTATGAACTTGAACACAACAGAGTCGGTGTTGATATCTTTGGATCCGAAATACTAGATGTAGAAAATGACTCCAGGGCCAGGCTTTCCAAAACAAGGGCTTTGAAAGTCACCATGTCATTTGTGTTGCCATCTTAGTAGCAGTCTGGACCAATGTGGTGTATACGATGGAAGGCAGTCTGCTGGCTGGAGACACTGAGCCGTCTCGTCCCGACCCTCCATATGGAGCGAGTTACGGGTTCTGAAAAAGCAGTCAGCCCCGAAATTACACAAGCTCTGCCAAGAGCAAGCGTAACTAGCACATTCAACAACTCCATTGGAGAGAGAAAGAGAAGAAAAAAGAAGCAGATCTAGTGAAGAGAGATGAGGCGTGTCTGACTGCCGTCCTCATTTGACTCCCTGCTGGTGTGAAGATCGCCCGCCTGGGCAGCAAACAAGTGCGCAACGAAATAAGTGACACTACAGTGAACCGGAATGGACACGTATGAGAATATGAGATTTGACTGAATTGTGGATGACAAGTATATTTAGAACTGTGCAACAGCTAAAGTATAGAAGTATAATTCACTCGTGCTGCTTAAAGTTGAAAACACAAAGTGACAATAATCTCATTATTAGGCTTATTATTCTGTAAATAAAGTATTTGTAAAGCATGTGTTATTTGTTTTAGTTTTAAAATAACAGACCTTGGAACATCCCAAATGGCCAATCATAGTCAAGTATTGCAAAACGCCGTTTAATATCATGCCGTATTACGCAAAAATGCTTTCTTTTACTTTTTAGACATTGACGGTATAATTCACATTTGTTTTTAAAAGAGCTCAGACATTCGTTCAAAGTTTTCTTTTTGTGCTTTACAAAGTAGATAACAGCCACAAGGTGAACTATTCATTTTTGCAGGAAACTATTCCAGATTATATCCAACTTTTAAGGGCTGCTTAGAGGGGCTATTTGAAAAGGATAGAGCTGTACAGAATGATATGTCTTAGTATCACACATCACAAAGCTAGTCATCATTTTAGCGCTGTTTGACTGAGTTACTGTGTGGTCTTAACTGACTGTCATTACATCGGATGAAATTCACTCTATAAAGCAACAAATATCCTTAAGAAAATGATAATAGAGGCAGTTTCAGATGTTAACCAATGCAATCGCCAAATGCTGATCCTCAAACTCTTAAAGTAAGATTAATCTTTCACATTTTTCCATCATTTGATCTAACGAAAAATGATGGAAGCCCGTATGTATCATATCTACCCGTTATAAAAATGCAGTTGCGCTTTCATGTGGTCTAAATAAATATTATCTAAATAAAACATATATTGTGTCTAACATATCTCACATACACTGGTATATTCTACACTGCAATGTTATTTTAGTTTACTCCAATGAAAACTTTGAAAACGTTTCTGTACATTGAAATCAAATCAAATACTGACCGAAAAATTTGAGAAAAACTTTTAAATGTAAAATGTCTTCTTAAACTGTAAAATGTAAATATTGCCTCAACAATGAACTGAAGTAAGTTTAAAGCAGTAAAATTATAATAATACACAAAATCAAAAATAAAATGGAAATGTTTTAACCTAATAGCAACATTAAAAATAAACCAAAAAAATATTAAATGACAAAAGCATATACCAAAATTGATAAAACTTTATCCAAAATTTAAATTGAAAAATAAAAGCAAATTTAAAACTATTATAACTCTGCTACACTGTAAGATCCCTCTTTACTGTTTCCATACGGTAATAGTGTTTTTTGCATTGCTTACACTCTGCATTGATTATGAGGTTAATACAAAATGATTAGTAGTGTTTGCTGTGATAAACATCACTATTACATCTCACATACTTGTGGTTAGAGGTTTGAAAAATGAAAGTAGTTAGATAGATGTTTGTTCGGGTGCATAACTCTTTTCCTGCTGTTGTGCTGCTGGTGTGCAATATGTTTTATGTAATCATACTTTTTGTTTAAAGGTCCATAAAACAAGTGAAGAAATTCTCAAGACCCAAACCATTTCCAGAGAGCAGGGGCCTCATTTGTAAAACGCTGTGTAGAAAGAACCGCACTATATTTAATAAATATGAACGTTCCTGCATGCTTTATAAATAAGGCCCCATATTAGAGATCTGGGGCGTGGACCTTTTGTCAATAAGCAATAACAAAGAACACCCGAACAACCACTTTGATACAACTGCAGAAAATGTTGCATATTCTCTTAAAAACAAAGGTGATCAAACCCTATGCCATTGAAGAATCAATTATGGCTTTAAAGAACCTTTAAAATCTCCAGAACCTCTCGGTTTTTCATTGTGGTTATTTTTCTGATAATATAAAGGTCAGAAAGAAGTGGACAGTTCCCCCTCATGTCACTCAAACTCTGTACATGCCTCTTTCTTCAGTGGAACACAAAAGAAGATATTTTGAGAAATGTCTCAGTGGTTTTGTGATCATACAATGGAAGTCAACGTTCTTCAAAATATCTTCTTTTGTGTTCCGCAGAAGAAAGAAATTTGAAATTACTTGAGGCTGAGTAAATGATGAAGGAATTTACATTTTTTGTGAACTTACCCTTGAAGAATCTTTGGCTAGTTTGTTCTTTGGGGAAGCAGAAATGAACTGGTTACATCTGAGTCTGAATCTGAAAGTTTTGTGTTCAGTTACGGACACCACATTAATCTGCTGTCCTTATCTGAACACATCACTGTGTTATTTTTTGGGAAAACACATATTGTGTTACTTTCATTCACACAAAATATGTTAAATAACACATGTGTTAAATAGCATAACAAAAACAATGCGTTAACATTAACACATCATTTTTAAGAGTCAGTATTCAGGAACGCTTTAGTTTTATGTGTGCGTCGTGGTGTGGCACAACTATTCACTTCTCTACTGGGAAGTAAACAGAGGTCTTGCTGAGTCTCATGGCTGATCATTACATGGTATTTTTGAAATGCCACAACACTAACATAATCAATTTCCTCTTTTCAAGTTTGGTTAGGAGACTCCTGTCAAATTTCCAAACAGCACCTCATGTTACAAAAACAAAACGAACATGAGCAAAGATGTTATGAACTGCACTAACGAAACAATAAAACAAGATAAAATAGAGGATAAAAATAGAGAAGCTGCGTGTGAGGAATCACACTATTGCATGTGCCCACATGTTTCATCACTTTGAAATGACGCAGCAATATCTGAGAAAGACCATTTCTACAGAAGTTCATGGTGTTCACATGGGGGAAGTGAAAGAAATTGGGCCCATAATAACCAGTAAAAACACAACACTAAGTCGTCATATAGTCTGGATCAGTTGTACCAAAACCTGTACACTAATAAATGAAAAATTGAATACAATTCAATAAAAAAAATCCAGAACTGCGTATTTTGTTATATCTTTTAAATACAGAATCAGGTGTATAAATATGTGCCTGGTCCCCCCTTACATTTTATTCATCGACGTCACGTTTTTACTCAGACACGCCCCCTCAGTCCGTGGCAAAACATTGGAAAGACTGCTTTTAATAGTAAACAGCCAAACCGGATTTAACCAAGACATTATCTGCTGAAATTAAAAGCAACTGGACTCAAATGTGATCCTGAGGACTTACCTATGACTGTGGTCTAGGGAAATGTTACCCCGAATCGGGTTTTCTGAGCTCATTTCAATGCCAGAGAAACACACAAAGCATGAAGTAAACATTTATTAATCAGAGTAACACAGTATTCAATAAACTGACTGTTTAATTTAGATTGATGTTCTAAATTTTTACAATTATGTATGTCTTATCATTTATGTTTAATACGAAATACATCTGCGTATAATGTGTTCACCAAATCTTACTAGACTCTAACGTTTATTTGACAAGTACGCTTTATATGTGACCCTGGCCGACAAAACCAGTCTTAAGGGTTAATTTTTTTGAAATTGAGATTTTTGAATCATCTGAAAGCTGAAGAAAAATGCTTTATATTGATATATGATTAGTTAGGATAGGACAATATATGGCGGAACAACAAATGTTTACAAAGCGGGAATCTGGGATAAAACCTGTAATTTTTACCCATACTCTATAATTTTGGCTTGCTATTCAAGAGTGGTTTTGTTTTACAGGGTCACATATTAGTTCTGTTAAACAATTTAAATGCAATAACTAAATGCATTACAAAATTAATATTACCAGTATCTATTATTTGCTTTCCATTGTCTATTTTGGATAAATATCAAGGTAAAAATCTCCTTTAGAAACTTTGATATCACAGAACCTTCCGGTTTGTTGACGGTGGTTGAAAAATGAACTTGCCGCAAAAGGGTGAAACAAAGGTTCATTGCTGTTGACAAACTAATTTATTATGATTTATAATTCATCAGTATTTCATTTGTTTATGATAAACAGTTGCAACATTTTTGTATTTATAGTACAAATACAAAATCCAATAGCTTTAAAGCATTTGGTAGCTAATATATTTGTCAAACTTTTATGACCACAACATTTACTTTATACTTTACTTTCCCACAAGTTATATTTTATTTGTTTTAGATATAATGTTAATAATATTCAACTTATGAATTCATTATATTGTGAAATAAATCAACAGAGAGCAAAAATACGATAACAAAAATAGTTTTAAGATGCAGCGTACGTTATTTACAGCAGTGATATGTGACGTCATCATCTATATTATTGAACCAACGTGGTTCAAATGACAGATGATTTAGAAAAGTTACTATGTTTTCGGGAAACATTGGTGAGAAGCTGCATTCTCAAACCATGAACCGTACTATTGGGGTTAGCCATCATGTTATGTAGATATTTGGGAAACACACCCCTGGTCTAGCTATGCCTATGCTCAGTGTTATGTTTTAATACGGTGCATGCTGCGCATGATTAGGAGGTAGAAGGGGAAATGTGTTCGGCACGAGTCACAATGACCCATCAGCCGTGCCGGTCTTGTGACTCTATTTTTGAGCAAAACACATTGGCACGCGCACGCTGCCCATACTGCCACACCTCTCGAGGTGGCATGAGTCATCTACATCTGTTTGCTACAGATTTTTACTATCACTTTAATGCATTCTTGAATTTTATAGATATTGTAATAAATGTAGGTTTTGGAGTCAATGTCAGAGTATGGACCTAAAATTAACCAACAGCTATTTCAATGAATGATAGACATTTATTATATTGGCTCTCGGCAACGTTGCTGTATAGATTTTTTCATCGATTATTGAAAAACCATAGTGGTTAAGTAATAGTATGATACAAATAATGTAAGATCAAGTCACACATATGCTGTATTCCAAAATTTCAATGTAAATGTCCCAGATGATGAAAAGTATGTTAAAACATGACCCATATACATCAGGATCTCCTCTTCTTGACATCACTTCCTGTTTTATGTTTTTTTTCACAGGACCACAAAATGGTTTTCCACACAATATTATCCATCAACTTTGTCTGCTTTTAATGATACTATTTTACTTATGGCAGTCCAACATAATCTCACAACAGCTTTTAACTATTTCATGAGATGACTCATTCATATAAAAGTTTAGTATGATTTCACGCCAGTGACGGTGATGTTTTGGGGAGGGGCTTTGGTATTGCTTTTTTCAACTAACTGTGCATTTTTGGATGATTCACTTTGTACGAATGAATACAAATTAGCCACCCGCTAGAATAGCTAAGAATTCCCTTGAGATCAGTCTGCCCAGTCACACCACCTTGACAATTTGGATTTTATCCACCACAAAAACATTATTACAATAATTTTGAAATTCAAAAATTGAAATCCTCCAAACATAGGAATCATGGTCTGTATAGATCTAAATTGATATTTAAATGTTATAAATTTGTGCCCGGTAATATTAAAAACCTTAAATGTGGCTTTTCTTCAACGCGGGCATAACACACAGGGTTACAATCTCATATTAATCTTGAGTAACTTTAGATACTTCTAATCTTCTTAGAGTATCTAGTTTGATCACATTTATAAAAGATAGATACATTTTTACGATTGTATCCGAAAACATACAGCACCTGCAGGGAAGGCTGAAATAAACCACGTGTGCACCCATTGCCAATAAAACACAGACATCAGTTTCACTCACCGCATGCGGTTCATGTCCGGCATCTTTTAGCGCTGGGACGGCTCCATATATCAGTTTCAAATGATCTCCAAATCCAGCGTTATATCAACAGTTTATAAAACATTCATCACCCAAATGCAGTGAACAAACAAACACCTGAACTTCACGAGCGTATGCTCTCTCTCTCTATCCTGCACCCAAGTGAAAGTGATGTCTGCGCATGCTCCTTCTCCTGCTCTCCTATGGCCGTGCCGCGTGCATTTCCAGGAGAATTGTCTAATAAGGGACTAAGAAAAGTTGTTACAAAAAAGTTAAATATGTTCGAAAAAAACTTTCCGAAGCCTGTACGATTGCTGGGGGAGTGTATCGAGCACAGAAATACTACATTATACGCCCAACTCGTGTTTTGACAAGTTGATCATGTTAAGCATGAGAAGACGTTTAACATTGTAAAGATGAAACACTGTTGGACTGCCACTTTAAGAACGCTGCAACAAACGTCCGTCACTGTTATTTAAACGTTTATAAGCATTCTGTAACAGTTTTTGTCAAGTGGTTTCTAAAAGTTTAAGAGGCAGAACACATTAATAAACATTTTGAATAAAATCTTAAAATGTCACCCTAAAACAAACCAGAGCAGAGCATCAAGAATGTTGGATACCAAATAACTGTGGTACCCATTAACTTCTATTTTATGGACACAAAACCAAAAGAAGTGAATGTGTACAGCCGCAGTTTGCAACATTCTTCACTGAGAGTGTTAACATATAACTGTTACAAATAGGCAGAGGATTTATATTTCCCAGCATGCTTTGAGTAAAACTGCATTTTAAGAGTTATTTTCTTAATTAAGTGATATTTTTCAGTGTTGAATTTTCATTTATCTTTGAGATTTAGAGGAGTGATTAATTTTTTTCAGTTTTGTGGTTACCATTGTTTTACCAATTTTTTTTTAAATTGGGATTTCTGCTAAGCTGTGTTAACTTAATATCTTGTAAGAGATTGTAACGAGGTTCATTAAAAGGAAGGAAGGAGGCAGGAACCGGCAGACATTAAAATAAAGTTTTAATATAAATAATAACAGCCGGCGGCCCCTCACGGCCGACCGCCGGCGAACAAAACAAAAACACGAAAGTAAAACATACGTACAACCATAAAACATGTTCGGGCCCGGTCCTCTCTCATCGACGGTCCGGTCGCTCGTTCTCTTATATGCTCCCAATCTCCTACGTGATGCGAGACCGGTGCGCGCACAACTGGTGCTCATTAACAATTACTCACCGGTCTCGAACCACGGTCTCGCCCCGCCTACTATACTACAGAGATCAAACTAAATTGTATGTCATATCAAGTTAAAACATTTATGTTGAGAATGTTTACTGAAAAATTAACATATAATAATGAACTGGTACGTAATGAAATTATGCAGAGTAAACAAAACTTTATTATGTGCAATAGATGTACATAACTGTGCCGTGGTAATCAAATTATTTCAGTGTTCAAAAAAATCCTCTTTCATGTTGTGCAGAAGAAAGAAAATCGAACAGATTTGAAAACGACAAGAGGGTGAGTAAATTATGAGAGAATTTCCGAGTGAACTTTAATCCTTTAAAGGTCAAATACATCAATTTTGTTTTTAAGGGTTTTCATGCAACTGGGCACTGAACACAAAAACAAGCCTCACAACAGTGACCCCCTTAAACTGAAAAACAACCGAAAAACATGCAAACGTGAGTAAATACATTAAAAAGACAACGAAAGCTATCATATATCAAATGTCAGTAAGTCATATAAACACAAAGTAATTGTACATTAAACAACCGAAGCAGATTACGCGAACATTCATTTCCCATCTGGAGGGTCTGCCATGTTTAAGCTCTGATGTTTATGAGCATATTCAAACACACCTGTAAATCTGTATCAATGGCAGAGCCCACGGTCACACACGTCCAACAGCCTATGGGAGCGCTCCAAAGTCATGCACATATTAATGGGTGTAATAATGTCTGTTCTTCTCGCTGACCTCCAGTGTTTGTTTTTCTATTAATCGGGAACACATGGCGTTACCTGAACCCTCTTTTCACACTTCAACATGCCACGTGGGCGGCAAAAAATGGAAAACAACACCTCGTACCACAAAAACAAGTGTGTGTGTGTGCGAGCGTGTTTCCTTCCCCTGCTTTGTTGCTTTACTCCTGCCTGTGCTCCATTCAGTACTGGAGAGCCACGCTCGCGAAATGCAATAACAACTGACCAATAACAGGCATGTTTGGTAATAACACATTTATTTGCCGCACTGTAAAGGATATAACTTTCAACGCGTCGTTTGTGTTCTCACGAAAGGCTTTGTTGACACCCAAACGTGTTATTTGCAGTTGCCAATTAATGTTAAATATTTGCATTCTGCCAATTCTGAAAACTACCAGATGAACTTCAGCAACTGTTTTTAATTTACATTCACATTGGATGGTTCTTGTGTTTTTGTGAAGACACAGTGCAGAAGAAAAATAAGGAAGGGATCTCGAGATGTTATTAAAAAGTCACGCTATTTTATTTTTATCACCTGTCTGTAATAGTAGTCAAATATCACAAGAACTGCTTTTGAATCGTCCTCGTGGTACTATAATGTGACACGTCAAGTAATCTGCACAGATCCGTATTAAGTTATTGAACGCGTCTAACTCGTAAATACTATAAGAGAAAAGTATCACTATATTAACGTGGACCTTAATAACATCTACAGGTTTGAATCTATAGTTTAAAAACAGACTAGAGAGGCGTAGACAACTAAAGCATACGAAAGAGAGAGATGGAGAGATAGAGAGCGAGAGCACAGGGCCGAACAATTAATCCTGGAGAAATATGTTATGTTGGCTCTATGTCAACCCATCTGCTGTGAGTCTCTGCCTTTTCAGCAGATTTCTGGAGCGAAGGGAAATAAGCTTCGAGTCTTTATGAGTCGCCCACCACTGAGACACAAGAAGAACTGGACCAACATTAAACCAGACCTGATCCATCACTTAAAACCATCTTAAACAAATCTATTAATGATTCAACTTCATGACCCACTGCAAACGCATCATTGTTTGACACTGCAGGTGACACTGTAAAAAAAATCCAGAAAAAAAACGGAAAAGTACAGGCAGAACATCAACAGTACATTTTCCCTTTATTTTACTGACATTTAAATGGGTCATGTGGTGCGAATACGTGTTTTTCTGTGTCTTTGGTGTGTTATAAGTTGCCCATGCATCTATTAGACGCGAAAGATTGCTAATATTTAAGTGTCGGAACAAAAGATGCATTCTATCTAAAAGCGAATGCTCACCCAGACCTGCCTGAAACGTCTCGTGTAACCACACCCCCACAAACCTACATCAGTTCGTGGAATGATTTGACTAAGACCCCCAAACGTATACGCAAGTGCGTAGTGATTGGTCAAATACTGCAAGTGTGTGACGGAAATGTAACGCCTTTTACCATATTTGGAACATCAGGTTCCAAAGCAAATGTAGTGACAGGAACGCCCATCGGGTGAGCATTCACTTCTAGATAAAGTACATCTTTTGTTCTGACACTTTCCTTTTTGCAATTTCACGTGTCTAATACATGCATTGGCAACTCACCAAAGACAAAGAAAAATACCTATTTCCGGCGAATCACCCCTTTAAGTCAAAGTATGAATCAATGCTTTTTCTTAACCAACTTATCCAGCGCAGGGTCCTGGCACGGCTGGAGCATTGGGCCAGACGGTAAGCAAAAATTTGCTAAGTAAAAGGTATATAAATAAACATGAATAAATCGTTATTCAAATGTGTATGATAAATAAATGTCATATACTGTAAGTGATTTTTAAATTCGGCAAACAGCTCACAGTCTAAGTCATGACTCTCTCCGAGTGGAGCTCAAGATCTCTATATGAGGCATTCATCTTATCCCCGTAGAAGACGTCCAGTGAGAACTGTCATCATGGGCACATGTAGTTTACAGCTGTAGACAAGAAGAGATCCTATGATGCTTGCCTTCGATTAAAGACACAATGAGATGGCTGCAAGAACATGATTTTACATTCTTGTGTTAACATGTTTCCTGTAGAAACAGGAAGTTGAGGTGTGACACCTTCAAGCATTAGCCTACAGCTTAAAGTACATTACACCCTGTTAAATCCCAAAATGTTCATTATTCCAGATAATCATGCCTAAAACATAGTTTTTTCTCAAAATATGTCAACATTGGAAAAACACCATTAAGTGACATTAAGGTTGCTTTTTAACTCCGATCGCTTCAGGATGACCAAAGGGTCCTTCTCCTCTGATCTGAATTGTCACATGGTTAATCAAAAGGTGTTTGTCAGGGGTTACCTCTCATTGATCTCTTGTCCTCTATGTTGTTCCCCTGGCTGCGGCGGGGCCGAGCAGGACGCACAGCGGGAAGCGCTGGGCTGTAATTCAGGGGACGGATGAAGGCCTGGTGCTGCTGAATTAGAGATCCAGACTGCTGGAGACACTCTAATTTGCCCTGCCATGTGCAAAGGCATGCGTGGCTCTCCGCTCGGGCCCGATCGCATGATTAGCTGCTTTGGCTGCGTTTTAAAGGGGAGGATGACTCTATTAGAAAACATATGGAGGGGAGACTGGGATCAATCAGGAAACAGTGTACGATTTGAAAAGGGTTTAATGGAAACAGACAGGTTTTTTACATAATCCCCAAAGCTTTAAGATATAGACCACGCTTAGAAATGTATAAATGTCATTGCATTCTGTGATAAAATAGTAAAACCAAGTATGCAAACACATACTTCTTGAGCTTTTCTCTACCGACTGCTTATTTTTATTATTTGAAAAAGCAAAAATGTGGCTTGATTTTGATCTACATTGACTGAAAGTTTCAAAGAGCCACGAAATACAATACTAAATGCAGAATAATAACGTAATGCCAAATATAAACTCGGATAATGTTTGCGTGATTTCAAGTTGGCACTGTTTTCTCCCAGAAAAGAGACGGATTACTTTCGGCCTGACAGTTTGCGATAAATGATATCTGACTATTTCAACAAAGGTTTATAATCTAAACAATCACAGCCGAAATTATGACCTGCTTAACTATAAATGCTTATTTCACAACCCCAACACTGTTTATAAGCGTGAGTTCACAAATGTTTTTTTAAACATGGTTATGAAGATCATAACACCGCACACAAACAATGTTGGGATGTTTCCTATACGCCTGCTTACTTTCTTCCCAAAACAACGTGTAAAGTGAAGCTCAAGTTCTTGGCTGTCAGGGAGGGCAGAAACTGAGGAAAACAATCTTTCTCGAGGGAAATTACATGACATGATTCAAACCATGATCATAAATCTTGAGCTGTGCACTTCTTTAAAGATTGTTGAATGTAATGAATTCAAATTTGAATATGGATTCTTTAAGGATTGTTGAATAAAGGCTTCTGTCAGAGGGACAGTTTTGCAGCAGGCTTGCCAGTAACTTACTCTAGATTTAATTTACAATTTTGTTTTAAACACAAACTTATTTTTGAACCTATTTATTATATTTTCTTTCATGAAACATGACTAAATATCTTAGGTCACTTTTCTTGTTATGTAAATGTTTTGTTATTTAAGAAGTTTTTAAGAAGGAAGAATGTCAACCTCTGAAGTGTTGCTGTGCTATTGCCGGTCACTTCTTGCTCCTTTTGACTCTCAAAGGTCAAAGAGTTTTAATTGAGGTTAAAGTAAAGTTTAACTCAAATAAAAACAGTACTAATAAAAGTAATTAAATCTACAGTAAGTTACTGGCAAACCTGCTGCAAAATTACAGGAAAGTATTACATTCTAGACAGTCATGAAAAACGGATACTTTGCAAAAAAAAGGTCCAAATTATAAATTAATATGAATAAAAATTAATCAATCAATTAAATAACTAATTAAATACGGGAACTCCAACAGGAACTATTTAATGATGTGGCTTATTAATACATTCATACGATGTGAATCTAACAAAAATACACAATTATTTGAAAAAGCAATACTGAAACCCACCCCTTACCCCGCCCTTAACCGTCATCGGCGCAAAAGCAAATCTATTTAATTGTATGAATGAGATCATACAAATTTATTTGAATTATCAACCAAATAATACATTTAAGAACAGTTCTGTGTTGATATTGTTCAATCACGCTTGTTCTTGTTATGGTCTTTAGCATTTGATTAGTTAATTTAAAGACAGATAACTCTTTTTTTTTTCAAAAGAAACATGTTTTTGTTGTATTAGCTGTATATCTTATATATAACTTATAACTTGTACCTAACCAAATCAAAACAACCCAACTGCAGGTTGATTGATATAGTTATTGATATGGAACACAATAAAAAACATGATTTTGGAGCAATTTTAAAAACCGAGTTCCTGTTTTTGCAAGTGAACTCTTCATTTGAATCTGTTTGAAATAGTTTGTTTACTGTTTTTTATATTTATTTTAAACATTAAGAGGGCAGCAATAAAGGTTTTTAACCTGTCATTATAATTTGCTTTCAATATTGTGATATTATTCACATCATTTAAAAGTTAAGGTCTTTTAAGGCAAGTAAGCCATGGTCAAGTAACGTCATAAGAACCACCCACCCAAATGACATAGCATATATGACTCTATATGACATATATGAATTTATCGTTAAATCAGATTTCAGGTTCTCCAAAGGGGGTCTGGATAAGCCACACTCATTTTCTAGGATGAGCTTGGGAATACAGTCTTATCACCTGGGCAACATATTCCCAAGACCTCCCGAGACACTAAAGCTCAGTTGACTGATCACCACTGAGATCCACTGCTCAGCACAGTCAAAACAATGACATCATCACATGAAGTGATCAGAGTATGAGTTCGACATAACTAAAATCACGTTACTCTAAACTGAAATTTGGTACACCCTGAGTACTCAGCAATTGAAAGCATGGCAGAAGATGAAGTTGTGTATAGAGCATGGTTTGGGGAATGCTATGCTGTGAGTAATGAGAGGTTTGCTAGTCTCTGGGGTTTCCAGACCTGGTTGCCACGGTGACAGGAGTCTACAGTGAACTCCACACCTGGGAAAGTGTGAAGCGGGAAAGACCTGTTGCTCTAATGAACAAACCAGGGAGACGGTTTGGAGGTGACGGACTGCCAGAAGGGACTCATTAGGTACAGAGTATTGCTAAAGAAAGAAGACTGAAGTTTCCGCATGTTGAATGAATATGTGCTTCATGTGGTAACATAAATAGGAATGGATAGGTGACAGACAGACAGACAGACAGACAGACAGACAGGTGAAATTCTTTTAGTTGCTACTGAGCATTTTTGAAACAAACTGCCCGTGTGAAGTTCTTGAGGGGCCGTGGCATTTCCAAAGCACTTAAAAACAGAACAAACTTCCATTAATGTAAAAATAAACTGTTATCTTGAAGGTAATCACAGTCATTTACTGAAAAATTAGACTCTGGCAACCAAAACAAGCCAAATCTTCAAGGCAGTCATTATGCATTATTTTACCCTATAAGTGCAATTTTTTTCCAAACAATAATACACAAGATGGAACATTTCACTTTAATGCTTTGTCACATATTGATGTTTGAAAATTACTACTTTACTTCGTTCTCTCCATAAAGCCTTGATTTTAACAGTATAGGATGTCGAAATACACTCTCCATAAAATAAAATTTTGCACATAGTTTATAAAATCACAGATTGGAAATGTCACAGCAATTATACTTTGTTCCCAATTGTGCTTTCATCGTATTCTTTAATTTGGTTTGTCTTATTGGGAAAACATGTAGTCATTTTAAACTTCCTTAAAAATTGACAGCCACTGGGCAACGTTTGTATAACAATTGATCATTTTTGTTTGAGGGGATTTCGAAGTTTTAAAATGAAAGTGTGGTACCGCCCCAGCAAAAAAATATGGAGAATGGAGACAACATATAAATATTGTAAATGGTTCCTTTAAAATAAAAAGCACACAGAAATGTTAAAGACGTTCAGCTAATGACTGATTAGCAAATGATTGAGTGAAAGTGTCAGTGAGAGGGGGAGAGAGAGAGAGAGAGAGAGAGAGAGAAAGAGAGAGAGAGAGAAAGAGAGAGAGAGAGAGTCTACCTCTTTACTATTCCAATACAGAGTTTTCTACAATACAAAAAACTCTATTTTCAAACCAGGAAAAAAATAAATAAATGAGCATGGTCTAACTCAAAACAGTCCCAAAGCACAGAACATTCTCCACAACAGAACATAAAACATTTTTAAAACACCAAATGTTTATGAACTCTTCTACATTATTTGTGGTATTGTAAAAATCAATCTTCAATCTAGCTTTCACCATTCTAACAAAAACAGTGTTTATATCGAAATCTAACGACTCTTCGATCTTATTTCTTCTGCTGAGGTAGATAGCCATATTCGCTTGACCAAATACAAAATTAAACAATTGACATTTCTCTCTCCATTTCTGACTGTAACTAAAACCAAGAATAAACAAATGCTTAGAAAAAATCTCTCCAAACATTATAAACATTTGTTGTATTACAAATGAAAAAAAGAGCACAGTCTGCTACAATCCAAAAAGCAGTGATAAACTGTTTCCCTCTGCAAACAAAAAGGGAAATCTTCACTTACATTAGGATTAATAACGGAAATAAAAGCATTGACAGCCACACTGCCGTGTAGGATTCTCCACTGTAGGTCCCCTACCCTTTTGGTCAACGGTGGTTTGTATATCGCTCTCCATACAGGCCTGACCTCATTGTCAAGCCCTAGATGAGCTCTCCAAGGGGTGTCAGCCCGACCACTTTATTTGCTTTTATTTACAATTCTTACAATCATTTTGTACATAGTTTTTCCTCCCATGTCATCAAACTCATTTGTGTGAGTATCTCTGGACTCTAACAGTTGACCAGTACAATCTTTAAAATCAGGAATTAAATTCAATAATGGAAATGAGTCATCAACAACATGTTGACAGTGTCCATTACAGTAGTCTTTCAGCAATGTTAATTCAGTCTTTGTAAGTTCACACTTCCAAGTGTTGAGCAATTGATTTATGAGCCTGATCGATCTAACTCCCACATGAGAGGCTAGACTTGCAGAGTTGATCAGATCAGGTCCACACAGATCCACCACATGTCTTATTGTTACAATCCCAGCCGCACAGAACAACTGCATCACGAAAGGTCCTGTTATGTGTTCTACGTTGAAACGAATGCCATGCACCACTGGTTCTTTCAACAGCCATGACAGAGACTCGCAACTTGCCACCCTCTTTTTATGGAACATCCCCCACACAGTGAACAGTCCATGGTAAAACTTTGGGAGGTTACTCAGTTTTTTAGCACTCAGGTCCATTAAAAACAAAGGCTCAGCAAGACCCAAATTCCCGCCTCGGATCAAAATGGTTCTGGCTAAGGGTCTCCAGACAAGGAGAGAGAGAGAGAGAGAGAGAGAGAGAGAGAGAGAGCTCCATTGACTTAATTCCCAAGAGTCTAATCAAAAATCACCTAATTGCTGTCAAGTATGCATTGCCACCTGCTACTGTGCTCCATCACTCTTCAAGAGCTTCTCCAAAACCATCCATCAACATTCTGTTAAAAGAAATTATAACACAACCTGTAAAGCAACAGCCCTGACCAATCTGTCAACACACTCACACTCTTGTGTATATTATTATTGTATGTTATAAACTAAAAATCAACGAACTGCAGAGGAAAAATTACGTGCTAGTTGTACCAGTGAGATTTCGGGAAGTAACAAGACCCAGAATAAACATTTTGGGTTGATGGATGTAAAAAGGGTCTTCATTAAAGAGTCGCCAGTAAGAATGAAAGTTTTTGGAGTGTTGGGGACTAACTAATTCAAAGTTGTAACTATAAATAACTTGCAGTACACTCTTAAAAAAAAGTGCTTCAAAAGGTTCTCTGATGCCATAGATGAATATTTTGGTTCCATGCAACATCTGAAGAACCTTTCTGTTTCACAAGATGTTCTTTTTGGCGAAAAAAGGTTCTTCAGATTATAAAAAATCAAGAAAGTGATTCTTCTATGAAAAGCTTTGGCTGAATCGTTCTTTGTGGAACCAAAAATGGTTCTTCTATGGCATCACTGTGAAGAACCTTAGGAACCTCCGAATTACGTCACCCAGCAGGCACCTGCTCTTATGTAGTGGAGTTCCAGGTGGACTATATCTGGCTCGGTTAGCCGTGAACAGGTGCTTATGTTTTCCTGTCCACAAGCGTACTTTCTCTCTCACACTCGCAGCTCCCTGGAGAATCCGTCTGCTTTAATTAATACAACCTGCCTCCAGGCCAGTAAGAGAGCCACGGCTGGTCTCGAGAGCTTTGAGCTCCAGAGATGACATACTAACCGCTCATTAGTCACGCTAGGAGACTGTTAAGTGGCACGTCTGGTCTGGAGCAGAGAATAGCCAGGTCAGGTCTTTTTCTTACACCTCACCGGGATGAGCCGTTGTGGGCGGACGGCGAGGATTCATTCATCTAGATTAGCACTGTAGCTGGATATATTTATATACAGCTCTAGTTATTTATATACATCAGTCTTAGATGGTCATTAAGTGACCCACGGATGCACTGTCACATCAAATCTTTGAAGCACTTACACTTTAAGAAAAGGTGTGAATATGTGGAGTAAAACACTGCATCAGAATGAGTTACAGTACACTGAGAACAGTACAGTAGATGTACACATAATACTCTAGTGGGAGGTCTGATTCAGTCTCTAAACTCTGGTAATGACTTCAACGCTGAAGTTGGAAGCTACTATATAACAACACGATTCAGTGACACCGGTGGGAGTTGGGTTCTCTTCAGACCGACAAGTCTGAGCAGGACAACCTATTCCTCTTGGGATGTACAGGGCGTGAAGAGATCTCGACACGGGTTGCATCTGTGACCAGGTAAAGAAAACAACTGGAGGGCTTGTATGGTTATGTTATGAAGAGATCCACTTGTTTAATGTGCTGGGTGCCATGGAGTCTTATGATTGACGACTCTATCTGAACAATTACAAAGTACAAAGGCGAGTGAATTTATTGAAGTCCCACCCACAATCTGTGACGTCATAAGCATTCATATTGGCGATGTTATCAAGCAGTTAGAAATATGGTAAAGAACAGTATACAAATATTGAAAAATATAAAAGAGTATTAAATAAAAAATGTATGTTTTTTTTTGTTCAGGTCAAATGTTCAATAAGCTGCCCCGTAAACTTAACTCAACTTAAAAACATCTATTCACTACTTTCTCTACTAACACTTTCCATCTTTCCGAACTTCCCATCTATATGTTAACTGACCATTTTTATGTCATTGTATTTATCTATTTGTCTGTCAATTATTTGTAGATATTTGTCTACAAATGCAAAATTCTATGATTTGTGTCTGCGAAGATTGCACAACTTTCTCTTCAATAACTTGAAACTGACAAAAGTTATTGGCATCCATTATTGTTTATTCCATATTTTCCATATGGATGGATGGATGGACTTTGATTTTTTTATTCAACATAATATTGTTAATAATAAAACTAATGAAAATGTCATGGACAAAAAGGATGGGACCCATACCCTCATATTCTGTTGCACAACCTTTAGAGTAAATCACTGCAAGCGAACGTTTTCTGTAGCTCTCAATGAGACTTCTGCACCTGTTCACAGGTAGTTTGGCCCACTCTTCCTGAGCAAACTGCTCCAGCTGTCTCAGGTTTGATGGGTGCCTTCTCCAGACTGCAAGTTTCAGCTCTTTCCATAGATGTTCCATAGGATTCAGATCAGGACTCATAGACGGCCACTTGAGAATTGTCCAATGATTTCTTCTTATCCATTCTCGGGTGATTTTAGCTGTGCGTTTTGGGTCATCATCCTGTTGGAGGACCCATGACCTGCGACTGAGACAAAGCTTTCTGACACTGGCAGTGATGCAGTAAATTTCTTTGTTTTGTTAAACACACAGAAAGATATTAGGAAGAATGTCAGATCTCATCCCCCATTTACTGTATGGAAAATAAATATTGTGGGAGTCAGTAGGGGATGAATGAATGAAGATTATTTTCATTTTCGGGTGAAGTACTGTATCCCTTTAAGTGTGAACGTTTGTTTAATCTTAATTATGATTATTTACATGACAAGACAGAATATTTAACTGAAACCAATGATTTCTTGATCAAGTTTACTGTAGTATATTACTGTATAGGTTTAATCATTCGATGCGTTTTCTGTTGAATTTGCCTGTTTTTCTTTCTCTCAGGTGTCAGTGAAGCCTACATCAGTGCAATGTGGCAGCTGGTGGTCAAAAAGTAATTTTTAAATGTTTTTTTAGACTTTTTTAGGGTTGTATTCGTCACCCTGCAGTCCTGAAGGATTATACAACTGGGATTGACACAGTTCTGCACTACATACATCAGTTAATGGACTTTCTCTCTGTTTATGGCTGATGTAAAGAAGAATGTTACTGACTGACAAATTCACATGTACCAACAAATGTAAGCATGTCTGTAAATAAAACATTATTATTATCATGTTCAGTCATTCAGTTCAGCAATAAAAATATGTTAAATAAAAGAAATAAACAGCAAATTTACAAGTTGGGTATAAAATAACGTAACGTTTTTGTTAACAAACGGTCTAAATGTATTATTAAAAGAAAATAAAACACATCGCTTTCTTTACTGTGCAGTCAAAACTATATTATTCAATAATATCAACGCTTCATTTTTGATGACTGGTTACAGACCACTTTGCAAGGTGTAAACACTGGTCCAGAAGCACCTCCACTTAAATATTTTATTTATTTATCATTAGTAATTTTTAAACCTCACACATATAATTGAGTAAAAAAATAATATTTATTTAACATTTTAAATCGGCTAAAATATTAAGTTGGTTGTAATTTTGTTCATAGGTTTGTCTAGTGTTAAAGAACTGAAAGAGGAAATCCTTTGATCCAGCATTGAACCATTGTTGTTTACGTCATCAAAGAGGTCTTGCCCCTCATTACCCACCAAATATTTACTTTTACAATTTGAAATGTGTTACATTACAGAAGTAAACACTTCATGCAACATTCCATCTTGTTAGTTACATAGTCAACTGGATTGATCTGTTGCTTAAGATCATCAGTTGTGAAATGAGGTTGAGATTCCCAGCGTTTATTCTCATCACTCATCAGAACGTCATGTGACGTAAAGTCTATAATCCAAAGCATGAGTAATCTTTCCAACTACATGGGAAACATTTTTTAGGTCATAGAGGCTGAGAGAAGTTCATTATATAACAACGTGTAATCTTCGAGAAACAATGTTCACCCATAAAACAAAATGCTTATCAATGACTTTTTTGTTTAAAGTGCTAATACACCGAGACCACAGAATCCCAGATCAATACTTCTCGACTGATCTAATGCCTAAACTGAACAAATTACCACAAATTAATACTATTTTCTGGTTCTTGGTTTGGCTGTAGCCGGGGGTCTGCGGTCCTGTCAGTCGACTGCAATTAGATTTGCACAAAAAAAAAGCATCTGTTGAAACGGAAAGTAATTATACGAGTCGTGAGAGCAATTATGCAATCAGTGGCGTTGGCTTCTCATATCGTGACAGGAGATGAGATCTGAGCTGTCACATCCACTGACTCACATGCTCGCTGGACCATCTGATCAACGGTTTCTATAACGACAAGCGAAGAGCTCTAAATATGAATCTGGAAGCCTTTCCATTGGTCGCTCTGGATATGACTCAGAACTGTATCACCATGAGCTTTGAACCGCTGCCATGTTAGTGGAAATCAAACTCTTAAATGAAATCTGGTTAATACGTTTTTCTTAGAAAGCAATTAGAATAAAAGGAGAGCGATAGTCTCAAATAGACGTCATATTATGAAATGATCTGGGCATTAGTTTTATAGCTCTTGCTGATGATTTATGTGCAAATACGTACGTGCACAGTTAGTTCCAGAATCGCATTGAGATATTTTCACGCATTTGTTTTGTCCAGTTTCCTGCTTGTTACCCTGCTTGAACAATATTTGGCACCTAAGGACTCTTGCCCGAAAGTAAGTGGAGAGCACATGGCTCTGAATGGCAGGAAATGACCTTAAGAGAGCTTATCCTGAGCCGCAGCGACTCGAAAACAATACGGGCCGTCTCTTATCCCGTAAACGGGCCTCGCGGACACTTAAGAGTGTTTATTTTTCGAAGTGGCCGCCGAGTCGGTTTGTTATTGTAAAGCAGATCGGCTGAATTCTCCCAGGCCGCGACTGAAAAAAAGAGTCCAAAATACGCCCACGGATCGATAGCCGTAAAAACACACCCCACCGCGAGTACCGGTGGAGGGCTGCAACCTCGGTGTGTTGAGACAGCTGCTCCAATGACTCGTCCTCTCAACAGGTTGCGTGATTCATCTTGTGAGTAAGGACTCGAGACTTCATCTCCATCCGCGCGTGATTCAACGCCGGCCATTCGTTTACACGGCCGTCCAAAGCGAAGCAGTCAAAGGAACAAAACGGGGAGTCATGTAGAGCGTGGGATAGTCTTTTCATAGCAGCAGTGGACAGTAACCTGCTGTAAATGGACTTGCTTATTGTCTTTATTCTGCTCTTTGTGGAGAATCCTGTGAATGAAGCTTTTGTTCAAAGGCCTGATGCTGATTCGACGGCATCTCTTCTCAAGAGCCTGCAGGGCTGGAAATGTGGGCACTGTGATTTTCAAAGCATTATTTATGCCAGTTCAACAAAAGTGAGAGTTCTTGGGTTTTAAACTGAACTGAGCTTTATTTTTTTGTATTTTTGCACTTTAAAAGCTATCAAAATCACTAAAGGTTGCATTGACCTTTTGAGACTTACTGTGAGCTCAGAGATTCTCAGACATTTGTTTCTTTTTAAGCTAGTCAATATAATTTCCACTTCTTGTTCTCGAGGTTATTCATGTACAGCTATAAAGAGACTCACAAACCTCAATATATAACTTTTCAAAATCAACCCTGAACTCAATCAGTAACGATGAAGAAGCCCCGTCCTTGTTGCCCATTTAAAGAATTCGAGAATGAGCTAAGGTGCATTGAAATGTGTCAATAGACAGAAAGGTTCACATGCATAGGCTACAATTTGCAGAAAATAATAATAATAATAAAAATAATAATTTTAATAGACCTTCAACAACAGAAACTTCCCTTTGACAGAATTATCTATTTATGAAGACGTGGTTAGCATGCTACTATATGTTCATGTTGCTATTGTGGTTGTTCTGGGGAAGGGGGTGGGAGGTGTTTTTATTTGAGAGAGAATCTGATTGGATAAACAAATTGTATATATGCCCCTGAGCAAAAACTCTTCATCCCATTAAAAATATCAAGTATTTGAATGCCCTTCTGCTATGTTTCATTTCATTCCGATCAAAGTGTACTGGGTGACAGGACTGAGTTATCCACTATTGATGATACATTCTACATTTATGCATTTGTCATTTTATACTAAGTGACATACAGTGGATGGTTTCAAGGTATTTTGTTCCCTAGAAGTCAGAAATCGTAGGTTTGTACTGCTAACACAGTGTTATGAAGCAATGACAGGAACTCTTAATTTCAGTAAGTCCAGGTGCTTTTTGGAAAATATTCCTTCCGATTAAAACCTCGCGACCATAACCTCCACGATCTAAGATTAGATGAACAACTCAAGTGTAATTTTGCTGCATGAATTGCGGTACCAAACCACAGCATTTTATTTTTACATTTTAGGTTTCTCTGTAGTTTCTGATGCTTAAAAAAACTGAAAATGTGAAATAAGAGTTTAACTGCTTTAAAGATCTCAAAAAATCATTTCTGTTAACACAGAGTGAATCAAAACAATGTTGTCCAAGAAAGTTTAAAAGTTTTGAACTATTGTTCCTTAAAGCAATACAGTTCACAGCATGTGACAAAGAATTTTTGTGTCACCGGTTTTATTTTGTTATAATGACTAGCTGACAGTTCATTCACCTGTAACATGGCTAAATACATGCAACTTTATTTGAGTCATAAAATAGTATTTTGAGTTGACACTGTTAATGTGATAATAACAGCTCGCTGCTGGAAGTGCCTGTTAAATGTATGAAATCATTACGAAACAATAAAAACGTTACTATTTCAATCTATTAGGCATGAGCGTCAGATTTGTATCCGGACTCTGAACAGACAGGCTTCAGTCACACCCTGGAAACCGGTTCCTCTCGCGCCCAACCGTTAACCACCCCCCTGTGCTAGTCTGGACCTGTGTTCATGTGTGTCTGACAAAATCCCAACATGCATCTCACAAAAGCCATGCCACGCCTCAAAGTGAGTCACACTGGATTCCCGCGCTCAGGATCTCGGTATGTGATGGTTACCTGTGGATGTTTGGCTTTCTTGTAGCCTCTGTATTGAAAGGCTTACAAACTGCAGAGTGACAACAGAATGAACGAGAAGAATCGAGAGATCGGTCAAGCTGACAATTTTAATAACAGCTCTGATCCACCACACCCAGACTCAAACAATGTCAACGATGACAAGGAGGAAGTCTCCGCTTATTTCGTTTTGATCAGAGTTACTTAAAGGGTTGACATCAGGAAGAATCAAACGTTCTTTGATCTTTTGAAGGTAAAACCCCAATTTATTATGAATCAGATCATGACTTTCAGGACTAAAGTGTGGAAATGTACTCACACTCAGGCCATTCGAAATGAAAGCGAGATTCAAAACTATGTGATGTCGCACAGCTTAAGACTTCACATGGCTGCCCAGTTCGGAGGCTTCATTCTTGATATTTTTTTTTAATAAAAATTATACATTTTCTATGATTGCATTGGACAAATTTACAACATAAAAACACATAGTTACGTTTTCCCTTAAGATCAGGTTGGCAAGGATTATTTTGAGCACCTGCAACAATGTGTTAATGTTGCCCTTAAAAACTACATTTGACACAACAATAAACCAGCAGGCAAGAAACCAGCACCCAGAAGACAGACATCATCTCTGTTTCTCACTTTACATGTCAAAATAAAGTTTCTTAAAAACAAAGCAGTAAATCATGGACAGGAAACACGAAGTGGTACCATATTTACTTTCTATAAATGCAATTCTTTTCATCCATGCATGTTCTATAGAAAAAATACTAGTTCACACAAAAATAAAGCAAGGGACTATGTACAAATATATTAGTCCCGCAATGAGAAAACATGCTTTGTGCCAGATATAGCTACAATCTTATTTTCATCTGGGGTCCATGAGCAGGTTAGATGGCATAACATAAACAGGTTTACACTTACATACACAATGTGTAAAAAACCCAGTTTTAAACATAACTTGAAATCTGTGCATGTTCATTTGTGCACATGGCTCTTTTTGTGGGAGACAAAAGAAGATATTTTGAGAAATATTTGGTTGTGTCCATGCATCGGATGTCAATGGCGGTCGATGTTGTTCTGTTATAAAAGTTCTTCAAATTATCTTTTTTAGTGTGTTTTGCATTATGAATACATAAGGAAGAAATAAATGATGAAAGAAATAATTTTTGGGCGATCTATCAATTATAATCTTTAATCAAAATTAACTTGATCTTGAATCCTCTTTTTCCAGTGGGCTATTCACATTATAAATTCCAGTCACGTTTATCCAAAGTATCAGTACAGATTAGAAACATCACAAGCAATTTATCAAAACTGCTAAAATGTATATTCACGCTTCCGCGATGGCAAGTTTCAAGAGTTAGCTGGGGGAGAAGCATTTAGGGCCATTACGTTATTTAACACCCACTTTTATAATCCGGTAATATCTCACACCCATTCATTTTTCGGTTTCACTCAGAGATACATAGCAGGAGTAAAACACGTTGCATATTGCACGTGAACACACTTCACATTAAACTTTACTAACATTAAAAGTGCTCTATGAGCTAAGCTATAAATCTTTCCCTAAAGGGTCCTCCCTTCAGTGTGTGTGTGCGCCTGTGCGTGCACGAGAGCTGGCCGGATCAGAGCAGTCCCTCTTCACGTGGGCTTGAGGGTGAAGGGTATTAGGGGAGAGGTGAGCGACAGCTGTTGCCCTGGGTTACTGAGTAACCACGGTGATTGCTTCTCTCTTTAAGACCTCTCCAATTCTACCCATCCTCCTGCACTAATCTCAGGCTTTCTCTCTCGCTTTCCCTTAACAGAGTTAGACAGAAAACTGGCTGCTCTTCTACAAAAGACAAACAATTACTGTCTAGTTGACAAAAATACAGCATCATTTAAGTTGTATCTAACAATCATGTACTTCTGTTATTTGTCAAAGATGTTTCAGAATATACTAGCTTGAAACTAGGTACTAGTTTACGACAACATTTTTACATAAAACAACGGAATGGAGGCTTGATGTAAAACTGTTCTGTTGGTTCGCCCAGCCGTTACTATATGGTTACGGAGAAGCCCAAATCAAATAAGCTACTTTTATTTTGCAATTATTAACGTTTTAGTCCTTAAATATGGCTCAGGTCCTTGCTAATATATGGTATAGTTTATGGAAATGGTTTATCACTTATCAAAATTTACTCTTTTTAACGTTTAGAAAAGTAATTCCAGAGGTATGCCGTATAATTCATGTCCGAGTGGCACAAGTTAATTGCCCAAGTTTATTACTTAGACAAAGTATGTGTAATACAACAAAGAAAGCGTTTAAAAATGACCAAAGAAACCGGTGTCATCCAGATTAAATCTCCCCATTTAATGCCACAGGATCACAACGTAACGTATCACCACCTCACCCGTTTTGTTTATCTGACCTTGAGAAGCACAAGAGTCACGACAACACCGTATGTAGTTCTCCCGTCATGACCCTGAGATACAGAACTACATGCACGCTGGTGACGGGGAAAACTGACCTCTGTGTTACAGCACTCAAGTCTGTTTTTCAAAACAGAGCGGTAAAATTGTTCGAGAAATGAACCATTGTGGTGCAATTCGGAACGTGTTAAAAATAAACAAAAAATATCTTACCTGATTCACAACGATAAGCTGAAAATAACGTTAAAGGTATAGATCACACAAAAATTTTAATTCTGTCATCAGAAATTTACCCAAGTTAACTTCCGGTCTGTTTTTGGTTAAAATCTAACCATTTATTTTAGATTTATATTCATTTATTTTCATATTTTATAGTATATCAATTGTGTTAAATTACATTAAAACTATTCTATAGTTATTGATTCTTCGCAGGGGTTTAGTTTGGGCTAAAGAATGTTTCTTTATGTTGTTGCTACTGAAACTGTCTATACAGATATAAAATATTAAAATATTATGGCTGTCAAATGATTAACCGTATTCAGAATACAAATGTGTGTTTACATAATACACGTCTGTGTACTTTGAATATACATTTTGTATTTATAAAAACATAAACAGTACATTTACATTTAGTCATTTAGCAGATGCTTTTATCCAAAGCGACTTACAAAGAGTTAAGGAGCAACAAGCGATATGTCATACAGGAGCCATAATACATTAGGTGCCAATACAAAGTTACTAGTTTCAACAAAAGCTAGACCACTACCTGTTGTTTTTTTTGTTTGTCTGTCAGATATTCACAGAAGAGATGGGTTTTAAGTAGTTTTTTGAATGTTGTGAGAGATGTGGTTGACCGGATAGAGTTAGGAAGAATGTTCCACCAGGAAGACGTTGTGAAGCGGAATGAGCGGGAAAGTGATTTACTGTCCTTATGAGAAGGCAATACAAGACGCCGCTGGTTTACTGAACGCAGGGATCTTGATGGGGTGTAGGGTTGCAGGAGGGTGTGAAAGTAAGCCGGTGCAGATCCAGTGATGGTCCTGTAGGCAAGCATTAGTGACTTGAATCTGATGCGGGCTTCGACGGGAAGCCAGTGGAGAGAGATGAAAAGGGGTGTCACATGAGCCCTTTTGGGCTGTTGGAAGACGAGGCGTGCTGCTGCGTTCTGAACCAGCTGGAGCGGTTTGATAGCCTTTGCAGGAAGACCAGCAAGGAGAGCATTGCAGTAGTCCAACCTTGAGATTACCAGGGCCTGGACAAGGAGTTGTGCCGCATGCTCCGTGAGATAAGGTCTAACCTTTCTATACAGTATAAACATACTGTACATGCATATATTTAAGATTTTTTTTTTAAACATTTATATGTAATTTTGATTATTGTTAAATACAAATAAATATTTCCTAAATATATTTACATGTATGAATATGTGTATGTGTTCAGTATATGTATATAAATACAAAATTAATATGCAAAGTACACAGACATATAGTATATTATGTAAACACAAACGTTTCTGAATGCGATTATTCACGTTGACGTCTATTAATCGTTTGACGGCCCTAAAAATATAGAAAACAACGAAATATGGGCAGTCACTATTAAATGAAGTAAAATCTTTTCTTTCTTGGTACCTGGCTCATAGGTCAAAAAGTTGAATGCTCCCTCAATTGTAAGTTGCTTTGGATAAAAGTAAAAAATGTACATAAAAAAAATGTTGAGAAGCAAAAAAATTGACCATTTACTTTTTTTCAAGTACAACCAAATTGGCTCTAAAAGTCATTTCAACTTTTTTTTAGAAATTGACATTTTGAAATGACTTATTTTGATGAGTAAAAATAGAAAGTTGAAATGACTTGTAAAGCCTATTTGACTCTGACTTGATATTGTAGACATTACAATGTAGAACAAGAGAAACTGTCTTTAATTATTAACTAAATATTTTGAAAGATGTTAAAAATGAAAATCATGAAAGACATTCCTAACCACTAGATAACACGATTACCTCTGATGATAGTGACTGTTAACAGCTTCACACTGGCAGACATAAAGTCATGAATGAGTAACCTGACTCCACCCAGTTCCACTATCAGCTCACTGATGTAGTACACGATGTGATCACACGTACGGCAAACACAGATAATGCTGGAGCTCTCCGTGCTGAATATTTACCAGCGTATGACCGGCCTCCTGCAGCAACAACAAGAGTAAGAACAGCAACACCATCAACCTAAAAAGCCATAAACAATGAGCCGTATCCGAGCCAGAAACAGCAGGTCTGAAGAGGCACTATTTGGAAATTATGTAAGCGGTTTTGTGACGCTTCCAGGAATCCAGACAAAGTGTTCACATTAGCAAAGCAAACACATTTCTTCGGGGTCAGGGTAGAAGATTTTCACAATAGGGCTATGGCGGGATGTTTGGTACTGTAAAAGCATTCTGGGGCTTTGTTGGGGGAGTCTGGCCTTACTGCAAAAATACATAGTTCATAGAGAGTCATACGAAGCCTAATTGTTTTTCTCTGTGTTATATTAACATAAGCGAGAAACCGAGTGAATGTCCATTTAGATGACGATGTTAGTTTTGATTGAATAATTGTCCTCGTAGGGGAAGTTTATAATGCTCAAGGTTTGCAGTTTTATAACCTAAAACTCCCTTAGGTTATCAGGCATGTCATATAAGGTCTCTTTGTCGGCAAAAAACATCTGTGAAGAATCAAACCTATCTCCCCAAACTAATCTAATTTGCCTATTTATAAGAACTATGCGAGCAAAAAGTCCTATGCAAGTGTAATGCACCTATTCTAGCCCTGAAATAAAAGAGAAATCGAGGACTGCGGTACAATATTGACGTGGCATTGAGCTTTCCAGATTTGTTTAAAGGGTGTTATAAAAAGTTCCACTCCCATTTTGGAGTGTCAAAAATACAGGCCGTGTGTTTTTAACAGCTCTTTAGAGTCGCTCCAACCATGAGCGTCTGGCCCTCTGACAGAACAATGAATAACCACATGCAGAAAAGAGAGCCGAGCGCTGAGCCACTAACTAGAATCCCTTATTCATGATCCTCATAGTGGGACACAGTGTCTCTCTGTTTTATTTCACATTAGATAATCTACTCTCTCTCTCTCTCTCTCTCGCTTTCACAGCATTTCTTGCACTGATAAAAAACGGTAATATTCGCCATTTTCACTTTCTAGGGCCTCGGAAAAAAACATGCGAGAGTGCAGGGTTGATTTATATGACGGTGCCGAAGGTTGGATTTGATATTGCATATGCTATAAAAAAACTGTAATTTTACAGTTGTTTTCTATTAGAGATTTTTCACATTCTTTTTATTTAAATGACTCTTTTGCTGTAAAAACTATAATTTTACAGATTTGTGCCGTTTTATTTGATAGATTTTTCACATAATGTTTATTTAAAGTAGAAAAATATACAAGATGGGGGAAACTAACATGAAATGTATGTGAAATATCGAAATGTCTTTTTTTGTGATAAAAGCTGTGATTTTATGGTACTTTACTGGCGCCCCAGTTGCCGGAAAACATTTTCACGGTAAATTAAAAGCGTATAATTAATTTATAGAAATTATATAGACGTACAATTCTATGCACTTAGATTGAGAGAGGCAGCCAAACTATATTCAAAAACTTTATTGATAGAGGCCTTTTGAATTTGCTGCCTGGTGATCTCCAAAAGGGGCAGGGAACTTCAGAATGGGGCGTGGCTTCAATTCAATTTAAAGGCACACACACCTAATTAATAAATGATTTGTGCGTCTGTATTAAAAATCTCAAATCTGTAACAAAAGTGACTGTTTACTTGCTGCTATCACTGCTAATGCTTCTCAAACGAGCTACTTATTCTTCAGCTCTTGCCTTGGTTACACAAATAACACACGTGCGAACACTGACGCCTAGTGGCCATTGCATGTCTACGCAGACAACGACGCAGAAGTATAAATCAAAACCGATACGTAGGCTACGGCGTAGGTACAACGCACGCGTATAAACGTACCGAAACCCTACACACAATCCTCCTTTTGAAGTTCATGCACCATTTCAGAGATCTCCAGTCTGCAGTTATATTGACTTTTTGGCCTCTTCAGATACCAAGAACACTCAAGCAACCATATGGCAATGCCATGGCAACCAACCACAACACACCAGCATCACAATGGCCAGTTTGGTTCAGGCAAACATCACTCACATTTATAATTTGCAATTACTGAAGTTTTAGGAAAAAAATGAATCTCCTTGAAACTTCATCTACAAAAAATAATTGGACCCTTGCAAAATGTTCACCAAACTTGCTTCAGTGCACTTCCACTTTACTGCATCTCCGAAATGTTAGCGTGGAAGACGAATACTGTAGTTTCCATGACAACATAGTAACATCATAAATTGGCCGCGCGAATGCTAACCCACAATTAACCTAGCGATGTCCATGTGTACTCGAGGATCATCGAAACAGGGAAAGTTTCAAGAAATTCCTCATGAACCGAACCAGACGGTGGCACGTGTACACGTTACATAACCCGAGCATTCATTTGAACACGATTAATGCAGAGGGGGGCCGAGAGCGGCAGAAACCCAGATTAACCCAACGATAGCAATAGGTCTCAGAATTTGGCTGAAATGGTAAATTCCTGCAGAAGTCGTCCAGAGCAAGGAAAGCTGGGAGATGACATGCTGGAGGCGACTGAACTAACCTCTGATATCACATTGACGTTTGGACAGCAGGTGGCTGGTATTGACGGAGTGATAGACCTATTCACTTAATGAGAGAGATATGCAATGAATCAAGATTAAAAAACAGATTTCAGTTTAAAGAATGCGTCTGACCTCATTGAGAGCTCGTGGCATCGCTGGATAAAGTCCAACAGTGCTTATTGATTCGACCTCCTCTTCCTGTCAAAGTGATTTACTTCAGATTGAATTGGTCTTTCTGCAGTCTTCAAAGATCCGCTTGACCTCAATGTTGATTTTAGAGCCGTTTCCCAATTTGCATACAAGTGTCAGAAGATACGCTTCTTGTGCTAGTTTCCAACTTTTGGGTAATATTCAATACCAAACTTTGTACGAGAAAATAAGAGATTTACTTTCACCCAACACAACAACCCTTTCCATTTTTCGCTATGTTACATTAGACACTTATGAAATCATACCTGCGTCCCAACAAAAACGCTACGCAACAAAGAGAACGGTCGCATCGTGATGCTAATTCACCATCACCGGTGAAATACATACTGTGGGTGCATGACCTGCATTCTGTGGCAATCCCTTTAAAGAGCAAATTTACAGCTTATCACCTGTTAACTGCAACAGGCAGCATATGCGAAACCAGTACGTAGGTCATAGGGCAAACGCGGCGCATTTCCACCCCAGTTAAGTGAAGGAAAAGACAGAGAAACAGACGGATGGATGGATAAGTCAGCTGTGTGCACTGAAGTGTTAACCCTAATGGTTCCTCTTACACCTGCTCATGGAACACAACACCTGTTGCATATCGGAGAGCTCGACGTGTAACACGTGCTAATGGGAAGGTGTGAGCGCGTGCGTGCCTGGTTAAACACGACCGTGTACTTCAGTGCACACTGAGACACGCGCAAACCCGAAACACCAGCTGCCGAAATACTCATTAACCCGCAGCACTTTCCTTCAATCCAGCCGCATAAATGTTTATGGCATACTTATGGGTTTTTATGAACCTTTTTGTAGGTTCTTTGAGCTACGGAGTAAAATCCTAACTGATATCAAGCGGCCGGACAAAAGAGCTCTGCTTGAATTAGGATATGCATACTATCTTTATGCGCAGTAAAACATGTGGGTTCTAAGTTGTGTGTTTGTTATGTGTCGGGGTTACAACCAAGGTTGGATTAAAGTCAGACCCTCCCGAACCTAAACTCAGCCTGACTGCAGACTTCTATTGCTGTGGTCACATTAGACTTCGATCCATTGACTTCCATTCACACGCATCGGAAATGCTGGAGACCGGGAAAAGCTAGCAACCAAACAACGAGTGCTCGATTTTAATCATGTCTCATGGTGGGTTCCCACCATGGGATGTTTTATCTTGGGCGTAGAATTGTTGGCAAAGGCTATTTGTATTACTATACTAGAGGTGAGCCAGAATAGTCGTAGATTCGATGCTTCAATAGGAGGAGCCTGATTTGACAAACAATCTCACAGTCATTTACATTTAGTCATTTAGCAGACACTTTTATCCAAAGCGACTTACAAAGGGAGCAACAAGCGATATGTCATACAGGAGCCATAATACATTAGGTGCCAATACAAAGTCACTGGTTTCAACTAAAGCTAGACCACTACCTGTTGAGAGAAAGTTTTTTTTTTTTTGTCAGATATTCACAGAAGAGATGGGTTTTAAGTAGTTTTTTGAATGTTGTGATTGATGTGGTTGACGGATTGAGTTAGGAAGAATGTTCCACCAGGAAGAAGTTGTGAAGCAGAATGAGCGGGAACGGGATTTACTGTCCTTATGAGAAGGCAATACAAGACGCCGCTGGTTTGCTGAACGCAGGGATCTTGATGGGTTGTAGGAGTGCAGGAGGGTGTGAAAGTAAGCCGGTGCAGATCCAGTGATGGTCCTGTAGGCAAGCATTAGTGACTTGAATCTGATATGGGCTTCGACTGGTAGCCAGTAGAGTGAGATGAAAGTCAAATCTTCGCAGAAGTGTCATGCAATGGGGATCATGCCATTTTGGTGATATGGGCAGTGACGTAGCAGACGGACATAATATATTTTTTTGAGTTGGATACCGAAACACCCGGCGCATATGAGCGTGAGGTCTGGGTATGACCCAGCGCAGAATTGCATCTCTCGGCATCTTCTGTGCTGTGAAACCGGTAATATAAAGAGCTTGTTCCGCACACACCCGCAGATGACTCCCAAATGAATGTGTACACCGGTTCCAAACATTTTTCACTTACTGAATGTTTGGGCATGTAAATATGAATGTGGCTGAACTGCTCAGCGTTTTAAAAGACAGTTAACATATTAACACTACATCTAAATACACTGTATACAAGCCAGAAAGAATCAGTATGGATTACCAAATTGCACTCCTTGCACACTTAGTTTTGTTGTGATCTACATAATGCCTTTACATGACATGATAGTTCACCCAAAAATGAAAAATCTGTCATCATTAACTCACCCTCATATTATTTCAGACCTGTATGACTTTATTTCTCCTGCAGAAGAAGATATTGAGAAGAATGATTTTGTCTGTTCCTCAAAATATCTTCTTTTGCAGAAGAAAAAGTCAAACAGATTTGCAATGCTATGACGGTAAACTAAGACTGAATTTAAATTTTTGGGTGCAAATTTTCATTTTAATGCCAATTTTTTGGCATTTATCACTTTCCCGGTTTCAATTTGAAAAGAATCTCATGAAATATATCATATTTAAGTAATTTAAAAGGTAAAACATGTCATATACATTACATTTTATACATCTATAACTTATTCATATCTAAAAAGGAAATAACCAAAAAACATTGAATATTTAAATTTCAATAGTTTATATTTTGAATATTTATTTAAACATCTATATAATTATTCAGTGACTATTTAATATCTGAATAAAACTCAATTATGCAAGTCTAAAAATATTACTTAAAGGTGCAGTTAACAATTTTGCAGAAAAATATCCAAAAACCACCAGGCTGTTATATATTTTGTTCAGCCGAGTACTTACAATATCTCAAATGTTTCCAACTACTTTTAAATCGTGAGAAAATCGCCATTCTATACAGTGGCGCTGTGCAGTTGACGGTCAATGGCGTCATATCCGCGTTACCCTTTGTTGTGTCTTTACTGACGTAGAATCCGCATGACAACAGTGTCGTTGACAAATACGGTGGAGGAACTAGCGTCTAGCAAGCCACTAACTTGTTTCAAGCAGTTCATTACTTTACTTCATCCGCCTAAATGATTTCTCGTTCCCATCTGATTGATGGCATTAGCAGCGGAGTTGAAGACAACAGATCTTATCTTTCAACGCTCATTCACAGCATCAAGCTGCGCCATTGCTGTTGTTTTGACTGTGCGCCCTCTAGCGGCGTTTTTTACAAACTGAAGCTTTAATTGTATTTCGATTATGTCTGCCATCTTATCACTTTAAGTGATCTAAAAATATTCACCAAAAATGTTCTATAAAACCAATATATAGTATGTGTTGACAGTGATATTATGGTGACGACGTTCATGCTGATCCAATGAAAGAATACTCATGTGATGTACTGTATACACTGTTGGATAACAATGCAGAACAAATTCAAGGGATAGTTTACCCAAAAATGAAAATTCCTTTATCATTTCCTCAACAGCTTGACATTTTAAACCTATATGACTTTGATCTGAATTATTATGAAGAAGAAAGATTTTTTGAATGCGACTTCAAACATAAAAGAGCTTTTGAAGCTTTTTAAAGCTTACCAAACGTTTTATTCATTAAAAAAGAAAAAAGCGCTTTCAAAATCCCCTCAGACTGACAACAGGCTGCACGCAAAACTTTTTCAGCTCAAACGATGGGTTTCAGATTTAGATGCTGTGCGATAACCAAAATGGGTCTCCCTGCTTGCCGCAGACATAACTTGGTTTAAAAATAGCCCTTTGAATTCATAACCCATTTCACAGAACACCACACGGTCACCTTTGTACTTCACTAGCCTTTGCTGTCTGCTAACTAAAAGCCTTCAGCTAAACGCAAGGCATGTGAGGGGCAGCTCAGCTATGGGCATTAAGGGGAGAGTCCCTTTACTGTGGCCATGTGACAGGCTGAAAATATTCCCTCCGATGAGCCTCCGGCCAATCTCACACACTGACTTCACTGTAAGTCTCCGCACCCCAGCAGCTTTTATCCGTCGCCCGCCTGTCTTAACTCTTCCATCTGCTTCCATTTCAGTACTGGCAACTTTCTTTTAATAGCCGAAGAGTAACGCGGCTTTTTTCTGCGTTTTTTTTCGGCGTTTAGCTAAATTTAGTTGACGAATGAGCGCTGGCGGCTGCTTTGTCGGCAATTAAAGGATGGCGTGACTGCCATTGGTCCGCTAACATGAAAGCCCCATTGTGTTGAGAGAATGCATTCCACTTTCTCCTCATTGGTCGACGGCTCCGCTGGGTGGCCGCAAAACTATCTCTTTCAAGTAGTTTTGAGAAAAAACAGCACACATAGACTTGCGATTGTTATTTAAAGCAGTTACAATTTAATGAAGTGTTTTTGCATACAGACTGAAGCTGAGTCACATCAGGCTCTCCGTGGTTGTGTGTGTGTGTAAGAAAAAGCCCCGTGTATGTAATGTAATGACTGGATGTATATTTGAGTGCGTGTGGTTAAGAAATAGTCTGCAGTTTGCTTCTCCGTGCTGTTGGCGGGGATCTCCGCTCACGTGCGGAGTTAAAACAAATATTTCTTTCCACTTGCGAGCTGTTCTCTCCTCTCCTCAGGCCAACAGCTCCGTCGGGCGATTAACGCGAGGGCAGCCCGTGAGAACATCCACACAGAGACCTTTCTGTACACTCGATGTCTTTACTTTACTCTTCCATAGTTTACAAAAGTCCCGTCACCAAATGACACAGTCCTGTGGTTAGAATCCGACGTTTGCCGGGTTGCACCGAGGACGATGCGTATGCTTTTGGTTATCACATGGCGTCTGCACGTAGTTGGTAATGTTTGTGTGCGTGACCTGTCTCAAGACAGCAAAGTTTGTACCTGCTGCGGCGATCTGTGCAGGACAGACTCCGGCTCTTTATAGCCGTTTACGGGGTTGGTTACGGCTTTGTACATCTCACCATATGCACGGCACACCAGCTCCGTAGACTGTTTGAAGATCTGATCCCTGTGAAAGAGAAAGAGAGAAATGTAACTCAAAATAATATTTTTTTTTATATTCATTCAAATACATATGAAACAAAAGATTGCAACTCAAATTATAATTCATGTTTCCATGCATTTCATATTTAATTTTTTAATTGTATGTACATATACATTAAAATGAGGGACCTAAGACAAATTTAAGATTTTAAACAGCCTCACGGCTGGGGGGACCCTAGCAACCACCCTAGCAAACCCCTAGCAAGCACCCCAATGTTCTGGCAATGCTGCAGCACGCTAAAACATTCAATTTCAGAAATTCTGAACTAATTATTATTGTCACAAAGTAAATTTAAATATTAATGTTTGGCCCGCTGTGACCTCTAGGGCCGGTGTTATTAACGATCGAAAGTCCGGATCGGGACGCCGAGAACTTTGCGTCCGGGCAAGGAGCACTTTTTCAGATCAACAAACCAACATTCACCGGTCCGTACCTTCTGTCCGGAAATACGTCGAAAAACGAGCCAGGAATCATTGGAAATAGCATTATAGTAAGTATAACTACTAATACTATTAAATTGTTATATAGTAAGTATTACACATGGTTTTTAAATCACCTTTCTTAAGTAATGTGTTTAGCATGTAAGCAGCGGATGTTTAAATGTCGCGGCTTATCCTGAGACTTTACATTGGTCACAAGACAGGTGTTATGTCGTTAAGTTAGTGGTAAAACGCATCGCGCCCATCAGTTCAGAAAACTTGTGGCCGACATAATTTCTGTAAATATGACGAGAGAAAGTTAGCAGTGTCTTTTTCGGTGAGCTCAGTGTTTTCCCGTATGTCCTAAGTGCGACAATACTTAAAGCTGATAGATAAAGGGTGCGCATTTGTAAGAAAACCGGGTTGCTGATCTTTACATACCTGTCTGTCATTTACAATAACTCTGATAGCATATGGATGCCTCTATCTGTGTTTATGTCTGCTAGTAATATGCATGCACATGATTAATCATCAATGGCCAACATTTCATTCAGCGAATGGTCAGCATATGTTGTTCTTTCTATGCTTTCGTCTTCTCCATTTAATTTGTATGTATGAACAAGGCATTAAAGTGATTTTTATTACAGTTAGTGTATGGATTTGGTTGGATAGGTCATTACATACGTATTGCGCTTTTAGCCATATTGCTTTTCATGATGTCATCCAAAGCACATGTGAAAGCGCTCTACGTCATATTTTGCATACAGGGAGGGGAGAAGAAGCTCATTTGCATTTAAAGAGACACACACACAAACAGCGTGTTTTCCATTGCAGCCACAAATGGCCATGTTCAACATATTGTAATGAAAGATATGTGGTGTATTTTGAGCTGAAACTTTACAGAGACATTCTGTGGATACCACTGACTATATTTTCATTGCAGAAAACACCCCGATTTGCGGCCCTTTTATCCAAACACCCGTTCAATCCACACTGTATATGTTATATTTGATAATAGTCAAGGCTAACATGCCTTGTTTCACATTTCGTGACCCAACAAACTTAACCCATCACAAAAACACGACTGATAAATAAATCTAAGAACATGTTGGTAGTCAAAACTCGTGCTGTTTTGGTTTCGAGGTTGATTCTGTTCAACGTGGTTCCTGGAAACACATCACACACGCATCTGCCTGATGGACAAACTACACACGCTGCTCAGAGAACTGCTGGCCGGGGAAAAAAAGACAAGCGACACACAAGGGATCTTGGTTCACGACTAACACTGCACTCTACAGGTGCTCTTCTAGCACCACAGCAACACACGAGCAGATGATACATTCATTCTTCGGTTAATCTGCTATTTACATTGCACGAAGTACAAAACATCGTGTTTGACCCTGTCTGTGAAAACCAAGATAAAGTCTCAAAGCCTAATTCTGAGATCAGAAAAATGTGAAAAAAATAATTGTATTATGGTATACATTTTTGACACGGCCTTACCCAGTCAATATTAAAGATATCATGTTTATATTAACATGGAACAGGAATAGTTCTTACTTCAGATCTTTTGTTTAAATCATCTTTTGTACGTTTAAAACTATCTAAATTCTGAAGCTCCAAAAGGCACACATTTCCATCAAAGTAATCCAAATTTAGTACACATCTTAGTAAACTATGTACAGGCAAGCAGATGAGGTCATACATAAACGAGAGAAGAGTTTAATTTTAAACACTTTTTCTCTAATGAAATATGCCTTTCTTATGCACACATTGTGTGCTTTGTTATTTATGATGTGCGGTAGATTTGATCTTTTAATACAACAGTCTTGATGTGGCTTAACGCATTAATCGGTATAGCATGTGCCCAAATCTAACTGGTTCCCGTGTGTCTTGTGATGAAATATCGCCGCCCTTTATTAAAAACCTCAGATGTCCGAATTCGCTGTTTGTCAGGAAGAGCACTGTACTTTTTAAATTATGAAATAGTGTTTTGTCAAATTTGTCAAGCACTTTTTTAATACAAACAAAGGTACTAATAACAATGATTTATGGCGAAAAATCACGAAAAGATGCAGATACAAGGTTTCAGAAGAACAGCACACATATAACTAGTAATGAGAGAAATAACTAAATGAAAAGTCATTAGTGTGACTCCATATTTGAACTTGTCGCTCTGGTCTGATTTATCTGGATTTAAATCAGCTAGATAATTTATGAATTAATCGTTTTCTCATAAAAATATTTTATATTGCTTCAAAAGACATGAACGAACTCACTGTAGTCATTTAGATTAGCTTAATAATGAATGTATGGCCTTACTGGAGCTTTAATACTTCGATACCTACAGTATAAATTTAAATAAAATGATGGACATTGTAATACTGTAAAATAATGATAAAACAAGGTTAAACTTTATTTTACAGTGCCCCTGTTACAGTGAAATTATACATTTACGTACAGAGCAATAAAAATAAACTACATGTACTTACTATAGTGTTAGGTTTAGGGACAGTTACATGCAATTATGCATAATTTATAGTAAATACTACAGTAAATACATGTAACACGTGTAACAAGGGGTCCGTAAAAAAAAGTCTTACCTAAAACAATTTCTCAACTCAGGAAAGATAAGGTCACTTGTGTGATACATTTAAGGTGACCTATTCCTTAAAGAATTATAAAAAATGACATTGGCTCATAATAATGTTTATAGTATAATGTTGATGGTTATTTGTTGCATCTCCTTATGCAATGTATAACAGCCCTTACATGATCCTGATGGTTAATTACATTATTTTTATAACATAAAACATTAAGGTTGTGCATAAAACAAATCAAACTTAAATGTAAGATTCAATTATTTGAACAAAAACACTGCTTAGCTTTTCTTTGTAGCACATGCAGGTTGAGTCATGTGTGACATGTTTATGTGTGGGAGAGCGAGATAGAAAGAGAGAGAGAAATGGACCAGGATCTAATTAGTTGTGCCAAGCCCGTGCACGAGTCCATCTCCATTAATAGAGAACATTAACCTGAGGGACAGTGAGTGCTCCTCAAGCCTGTTACATTTCCCAGTAACAATTGTGACTCAGTGTGCGTGGCTCTGTGCCGCACAAATAGCATCATTGCGCTGATGCGCTGACACTAAAAGCATGCTCTAACAGCCAGGAAAAAACAAACGTGACAAATGCAGGAGAAACCTCTCATGCTTATCGCTCTGTTAATGAGATGTGATTGTATTGATTGGTGATTTTATGAGAAAAACATGAATGCTGATCTAAGATCCATTTTTGTTTCGATTATTTACGACAACTAGTCACAAGACACGCAGAAACCAATGAGATTTGAAGTGCTGCCACATTTGAATTAAGCGCCAATATGTATTTTTTGGGGCGAAATAAATTCTACATATTAGCTAGTGGTGTATTGTACCACTGTATCACAATATTTTTTACGAAAATGTAAACAATACACTGAAAGATAAACAACAGATTTACCTTCTGAACATGAACAAAATAACACGTTATATTAATAAGAGAGCTTCATAAAGCAATAAAGCACAAAATTAAATACAATATATTAAAATACTCTTTATGTTAATGTAGGCCACGTTACAAACAATAGGAATAAACAGACATATTATCAAAAAACAATCGCAATAGTTTTAAGATACACATTTTTATGAATAATTTTTTTCTTTAAATTATTCCAGATTTATACACTATACAATTAGTATTTACATACGATTTATAATTTAGATACTTTTTTATAATGGATGTTCATGTTCTGTAAAGCTTAATTTAGGGACCTACATATGTATGAAACTAGAGATGCACCGATATACTGTTTCGGCCAATAATCGGTATCAGTCGATGAAAGCAATTTTTATCACTGTGGGCTGTCGGCGAGATAGTTTAAACACAGCCCATGATCAGGGTTGATAGATCATGTCAATGAAAAGACTACAGGAAATGCAACTAGCTTTCCTGTAGCTCAGTGGTAAGAGCATTGCGTTAACAACGTAAGGTTGTGGGCTCGATCCCAGGGGATTGCAAATACCTATGTAAAATGTATATGATAAAGCAATGTGAGTCGCTTTGGATAAAAGGGTCTGCCAAATGCCTAAATGTAAATGTAACTAAATTCTGCTCTGTATTTAAAAAATATTGAGAAACATCATAAGTTTGATGTTCAAAATATTTAGATGTTAAGATATATTATTTTACTCTTCAGTATTACCTGCAGTGTTAAAACCCTCAAAATCATCATCTAGATTTGTTATATAAATGTAATGTGACTCATACTTGATAGCAGCGCTGAGCAGGAAGTTCAGCTGCGGCATTAAAAGTGTATCAGGAGAGGCCAAATAACGGTCAAACTGGACCTGTGAGAGAAACGCACTTTGTGAGACAAAAACACACCAATACATGAACAAAACAAGAAAGCGGAGGAAAGAAGAGGTGATAAAATCCACCGAGAGAGAAACACGACTCACCATGGCGGTTTTTAAGGATGTGCTGTCCATGCCGGGGAGGTTGGCCAAAGGACCCTGAGAGAGAGAACAGAGCGAAACATTAGACAAAAATACATGACCGCTTCAACGAACAATAGCTGTGAATTCAGCCAGCGTTCGGCGCAGATATAACACATGAAGACAGATAAGAATAGGGAGATCAGAAGAAAAAATTAGATGTTTCCAAGCCTGTGACACTGAAGTGAAAACAAAAATCGGGCAATCTGTCCATACACAAAAGGGAAATACTGGTCATGACAGCTCTTGTCGTGAACGGAAAAACTCACGATTAAAGATAATGTTTATGCAAAATGTTCGCACCCCTTATGGCACTGCTGAGAACACAACGTGAACAAGATCTGCATTACTAATTGCGTGTGAAGTTGTGCGTGTTCGGCTAGAAGAATTTGAATTTTTGTGCTCGTAGTAATACACTACATCAATAGAATCATAATGTATATTAACATGCTAGCAAACTATACTAGCCACGGTAAAACCAAAGTAAAACTTTGAAAGGAAATGAAGAACTGAGCACAAAGAGTCATTTTGAAAACATCAAGAGGAGTTTCTTGCAAACGAACTGAAACGTTTTGAAAATGATGCCTTCAAAAAGAGACACAAAGTTGGCATTGGAGGTCCAGATCATTAATCATGTCTGTTATGAGCACCAGGAGCCATATAAAGCTGAGACGGCCATAATTAACAGCACGGGCTAACAGTTAAGATATTGATGCTGTGGGCGAGACAGTTGTGTCCTGTGCTGTTGGACAGCAGGTGTCCAGAGACGCTTAGTCACACGCCAGCCTTTTACGGGGGTGTGTGATGAGGACAGGCGCGGAAATGCCCGGACTGCACTGCTGTGCCAAGACCCACACGCGCACAGACTTCTTTTCTGTGCCTTTTCTTTCTCGCTTGTCATCTGTAATATGGATCCTCCGTTTATATTTATGCGTCGATAACTTCTACATTAGATGATGTATTGTCACCAAATTTGACAGGTTAATGTATGGGCGCAGCAGTCCAAGGAAACACAAAACCTCATATTAAAAAAACAATAAATTGTATCGAAACAAAAGTATGTGCATATCACCATTGGCACGATGTTCTCCGCATACAAATTTGGTGACAGAGCTACTTATTTGTCAAAAGCTATAAGCAATTTTATGGTGCTGAAAGTACTTTCAGCTATGGTTTTAAATTTCTTTTGGGTTGCTTGTCAAAAACTCTCCATCAGAAATGTCAAAATACGTTTCCATTTTTATCTTTGCAAGCCTGGAGCCCATAATTGCTGCTTGCAGCTTTATTTTTATTATCATTATTTTTAGATATATCTATCTGTGAGTATCTGGTCTACAAAAAAAATCATATTATATGCTCAATCGCATGCTGTAACAGTACGTACTGAATTTGAAGTACATTTACATTTATTCATTTGGCAGACGCTTTTATCCAAAGCGACTTACAAGTAGGGTGCAGTGGGCAACTAGCACTGAAGGGCAAACAGGGGTAAGGTGCCTTGCTCAAGGGCACTTCAGTCATTTCCTGGTGGTACTGAGAATTGAACCAGCGACCTTCTGATAACGAGTCCAACTCTCTAACCACTAGACCACAATTGACCTCGTTGTGAAGTAGTGCTTACTTCTCGACCACTGTCATGTGTAGTACTACTATGTGTTCATAACAACTATGTGTGCCATTTTTAATTCTGATTGGTACTCTGTGACAGACACGTGGCCTCATGGGATTGTAATATATCAGATGTGATACACACATGGCCGAACTTTATCTGGGTAGACTTTGTTGATAACTGATTCATGAATACTCTGTGTTTAGACATGTTACTCAAAAACATAAACTGATTTTGGCACACTATGTTGGAAAGTAGGCATACTTGACTGTGCGGTTGAAACGGCAAACAGCGACATTTTTTTATTTGGGGGATGAACAATCTCTTAAAAATACTTTAACCAGAAATCCACAATGATTTGTACGTACCTTACTCTACATAGCACATATATAAAACAAACTACAAATAATTCTGTGTCCTCTAAGCCTCTGAGTTTTGCAAATCCACATGACTAATAACAAATAACACATTTATTTGAAAACAATTTGCTTTGTCGACTCTCTAAATGCGGGAGCTGGTGCACATGCTCGACAGATGTGTACTGTAATCATGTTTACAGCATTAAGTCTATTTCTTATTCTTGTTCAATCTCGGACCATTTCCTGCCATGCGACGAATAAGTGGAAATCCACGAGCGTGATTTTATTCACGAGCCTTTAACAGTGGAGTAACCATGGTAATGAGCTCTAAAGAGGGACCATATGAGCAATACAGAGTATTCCTCTAAAAAGTGATAGAAAAGATAATAAGGAACTAATGTGTGGGGGCTAATGTGTTTGTGTGTTGGGGGCTAATGCAGGTAAATGATGATGATAAAATGAGCTACGGTAAAAGTTATTAGAAGTCCACATTTTTTTCTGGTTATCTTATAATGGCTTCTCTTCCTATATTCTGGCACTTTTGCACCTACAAAGGCATGGGATCAAAATAAAATGAGTAAACAAGACACAAATGTTCATCTTATACTTATAAGAAATAAAAAAATAGTTTAGTGTCCAAACTGCAGGCTGTTGCAACCAGAACATTGATTTAATTGATGTGTGGTCACAAGTTTGCGAGTTTTAAGCTTTTAACTTGCTCACACAATCAGATTTTACAGCAAAAAATTCTTGTTTTACTTTCTCCTCTGGCTTGAATAAGAAATTTCCGAATCTTCAATCCAAAACGCCAGGCTCCAACAAGAGAAGCCCCATTATATCTGATAATGAAGAGAACATCTGAAATAATTGCCAGCCAGCTGCTCGGTGAAGATAATTTCTCTAAAAGCTTTATTTCTGGGACTTCATATATATAATTCACATTTTTGCCATTTTAGAGCGGGCGGGAGGAGAGTTTTTTTTTTCGTAAACAACACCCGGTTCAAGTAATGTCTCAAGTAGTCAAGTTCAAATCCTGTGTCTTCCGGTGAAGAAAGAGTTTCTGGATGAGGTCTCACCTGTTCTATGGTGTGTTGCTGAACGCAGCTGTAGATGTGAGTCAGTGCAGCTCTGGTCAGAACGTATGTCGCCTGCTCATTTATTAAAGTGTCCAAATGAGCTTCGATCTACAGTGTTTGCACAGAAAGAAAGAAATGAAAATAATATATATTGATTATTCATTATATTGAGTATATTAAGAATGGAACATAAAAATGATTAAAACATGTTTAAGTATAGCTGCAAGCAGCAATTACGGGGTCAAGCCCTACAAGGGCACAAAGGGAAATACATGTGATCATGTATGATCATGATTTTTTGAAAATCAAATTGGTAAAAGTATAAGAAACACAATAACAATGCGTATTACCTTTGACCTCGCTGTCAACAAATTAATATGAGGTGGACAAGATGTGCTACTGATGTAGTATCGCAAGGATACAGACATATGACCCTTTGGTATCCTCACCTTCAAATTCTAATAACTATTGTCAAGAGTGTCTCTGAAATTGGTCCCTATCATTCTAATCAATGTAGTGATCTAAAATCTATTCGTCCAAAATGCAGAACAATGCATTTGCTCCGTTTCTATTTCTGACATCGCAAAGCTGCTCCAGCCACTAGTTTAGCCGACCTATATGAAATAAAATGTTTTTAAAAACAAACATTAAAGGTGTGAATTGATCTGTATGAACTTTACCGTATTATACATTAAAAACACTTGTCACATCAAACCACCTGCTAACGTTTTGTCTCTGGCTATAATTGTCTTTTTAATAATGTGTACAAACACATGACTATCATTTGTAAACTAATTTTAGTTATTTTATTACTTTAATAGAGCAGAGAGATTTGTGTGCATTAAATGCATTGTGGACATTACATTTGTGGACAGGCAGGTGAAGTAACCTATCTTTCTTCCCCTTATAATTTCAGCAATAGATTCAGTAAACATCAGCACACCTGAAACTCCAGCATTTCCAAGCGTTTGTCTGTGAACTCGAAGAGAGCCAGTGTGGTCTTCATTATGTAGAGGGAATTCACCATGTATGTGGCCATGTCGGCTGTGCCCAGATTACTGGCTGATACCGTGCACAACTGCAGAAGGGGGTCGAGGATACAGGATAACACCTGAGCGAGAATGTTATGGACGCAGTTAACATGATAAATCATTACATGAACAGAAATGTAAATATGCCAAATAGAATGCACATGTATACACATGTCATATAAAATCAATATTTAAGTTATAATCTGATAACATATATTTTTATTTTTCTTGCATCTTAATAAGAAAGTGTGTGTAGACTTTTTACGAATAATATTTCAATTGCTTGAAGCATATTGTCTGAATAAGCTGTATTAATAAAAAAAGTATTATTTTATCAAATGAATAGCTCTGTTCTTAGATGCTGATGGTCAATAGAAATAGATTTATGACTAAAAGTGAACAGACTTGTTATAAACTATATCTTCTATTTGAAAGATGACAGTAACCTGTATTTTAATGGCACGAGATATAAGACAACTGCATCATTAAGCTTTAAATATATTCACAATACAGCACAAGCAGTCATACAATTCTGTTTAAACGGCTGCAGGATCTATCCAATAAAAGCTCGAAACACTTTTTGTCACAACACATGCAGTAAAACCAAGTCACCTGTGCGAAGTCAGCCTGACGGGTGTCTAGAGGCAGAACTGAAGAATCATGGGAGGCCAAAACCTCTCTGAGGAGCGACAGAGTCTGAGTGAGAGACGCTGTGGGACCCAGATCAGGAGGAGGGAGCTCGACCTATAAGACACAGAGAGAGAAACAGAGGGATGCCATTGAAAATGCAAGTCCAAAGTTGTTTGAAATTTAATCTATAACTTTTGCCTCGCTATCACCATCGCAGTTTTAAACAAAAAACAGCAAGTTACTTGAAGGAAAAAGTACCGTTACCTTTGTGAGTGGGGGACTTGGTAAATTCACCAAGTGAATTTGGTATATTTTTAACAGCAACAAAAAATTCGGAAAAAGTTATGGATTGCAGCTTTACCTGTCTGAACCAGAAGTGATGTGCAACATAAAAAAAACATTACATATATAAAATATATCCTAGCTTGTGAGAACGGATACTAAAAACCAAACCATTTTGTAATTATTCGTGATGTTTCGTAATCTCCAGGGTTTTTTTCCTGCATAGAGAAATTGGAGCCAAAACTATGTCGGGTGTCTTCACAAGAAATGCTGCGTGCATTAGTAAGACTAGTTAACAGACTGTCATTTGTAACTGCAGTTGCTCCATTACGCCATATTGGAGGCGCTGTTTCCTTATCAGCACACTGAGGAGCTTAAAAGAGTTACCAAACAAGAGCTGACTGTGTTTCACGGCTGTTTGTTTTGCATCCAAGTGCGATTCATTTCTTAAAATCTCTTGAATTAACATGACCTACATCATTGTAATGTCTTTAACTGTGCAGTTGGATCCTTGAATAAGCGCACATTGCGTTCAATACGACTCGCACAAGAATGACTCATTTGAACCGATACATTTAAACTATTGAACTTAAATCATCATTGAATCTTTAAAGTGAATCACAAAGAATCCAAGATGGGAATGAGTTTTGATCATTAAGTTGGCTATTGTGGGCTGAAACGTTAGTTGAAAATGATAATAAAGCTTTATTTGATTTTAAAAATATTTCTGTTTGGTTGAATGTAACATTGTTATAACATTTTTAAACGTTTGTTTTCATTGATACAGATACTAATCAGTCAGACCAACTCAACTAGTTAAAAATATAAAACTACAAAAAACTTAACTTGAAAAAAGAAATACTATTACAGCCAAAGGGACTGTCAGAGGTTCAACAAATTTAGCCTTTTACCAGCGACCAGCTCTCCTAGTTCTGGACATCATAATCAGTTTTACAATTGGACTATAAGGACAAAGGACAAAAATATGATAAAATTGCAAAAACATCTTCTTTTTAAGTTTGAGTGATTCAGTTAACATGAAAGACCTGTATTTACAATTCCAGCTAATGTTCAGGATCCTCAGAATCAAGGTAAATGTGTATGACGGAGAGAGCCTGACTAATAAACACCCTGCCAGGCGAGCACTAGCTAGAGCACGTCTGTCTCTAATAGGGCTTATTTGCTCTGGCTTGTGTTCCTGGCAGCGAGCTGGGTTAGTGAGTGATATGTAACGTCCTGAGGCTGAGGTGATTTGATTAGAGCACTGTTAAGGCGATAATTCTCTCAGAAGTGTGCACCGGGGGCCATCTTGTTCTGGCTATTGATCCACTTGTCGATAAAGTTTTTTTAAAAGCAGCTAGTACGTGTTTGGGGATATTTTGGGGGTAATTTAAAATCCCTGGTCCGAGAATGCTGTTTTTCAGTCAGATGGTAAAACTCATAAAGTTGGTAATGGGTTAAGAGGGAACTTTCAATTGTGTTGAGTGCAAGAGAATAAAGTTTACAAGATCCACAATGCAAATTTTAAAGTAGTTTTATTCAACAGGTTCACTGTTCAAAAAAGTTCTTAAAAATGTTCTTCGATGCCATAGAAGAATCTTTTGGTTCCATAAAGAAAATGTAGCATCTTCAGATTAAAAAAAGGAAGAAAAAGATGGTTCTTTAAAGAACCTTTCACTGAATGGTTCTGTGCGGAACCAACAATGGTTTTTCGATGGCATCGCTCTGAAGAACCGTTTAAGCAACGTTATGTTTAAGAGTGTAGTTCAAGCCAAGCAGTGTTGGGAAGGAACAAACTAAAAGTAGAGACATAACTAGTCTCAGCCAAATATGACACATTACAAAGTACACAGTTTGTGATGATATAACAATCAAAACATGCTCTCCCAAGCTGACCGTTTTGTCTCGCATGAACCGCTGGAAAGTCTGATTCAAATTTGCGAACAGTCAAAATCATTCTGATGAATCAGTTACTTCAAATGGTTCATCTAAAGCAAAACAAGTCACTGTGTGGTTAAATGATGATTTTTATTTAGTTTTAAGTTATATTTTGGCCATTTGATAGGACTGTACATATATAGACTGAAAAGTTTAGGATTGAGAGAGGGGAACAGGATCAACAAAAGAACTCTGCACTGGGACTCGAACTCTCTCAGCACAGTTAGCTCAGTTGCCATAGAGCACTTTGTTAGTCGTAAACACTGGTCCAGAAACACTTCTGGTTTCATTTTTATTTTATGTACATTTACGCATTTGACAGACACTTTTATCACTGCGTTATATTATACATCGTATCAAAGTATGTTCAATCCCAGAGATTTACCCACGACCGTGGCGTTGCTAACCACTGAGCTATAGGAAAGTTATTATTTATTTAAATCTTACATATATTATTACATTTTAAAGATATTAATTGACCGTTTTGATTCGTCTATAATTGTTCTGTTGGTTGTATTTTGTTCAAACACTTGTTTTGCGTTTAATCACTGAAACAAAGTTCCTCTGGACCAGCGTTGTTTATGTCTTCAGAAGTGGTCCATATGTCGGAAGGCAAGTCAAAATGTACTGTGTGCTACTGTGCTTGTGCTATAAACTGGGATTCATCTACAATTCAGATGTGATGTTCCGCATTTTTCAGCTTTATGAGAACATGTGAATTTACTTTATTGTATCTTCAATGTATTTAACTACTGTTTGATAGTAGAATGTAATGTAATAAGCTCTTTCTACTTATAAAAGAGTAACTTATAATTATTTGTAGCAAAACACGGTTTCAAAGTTGATTCTCTACCGGGTCACAGAATCTGACAAAAAACATTTGAATCCTCATTTCATGATAACAGCGTGTTTTTCACTTGTTTCATTCAACCCATTGACAACGGGGACGTGTCACCACTGGCATGCAGAAAGATTAACATTGACACAAAAATTAAGAGAAGAGAGAAGAACAATGATTGCGATAAAGTTTGTTTCATGTTAAAGGACCAGAGTTCACACTCGCCAAGTGCCAAATAGGAGCAAAAAAAGGTTTGGTGAGTAAATAAAACATGATTTTAGTTGAACTTTAAGAATGACAGACCCTTGAAGTTTAAAGTGACATGCATTCATCACATTAAAGTCATACGAACCGCATGCTAAAGAAGAGGTCTGTTGTGACTCGTGCATCTGACAATTAAACCTCACAATTTAATCACAGGATCGGCTACTGTCTTTAGATTTATAATGTTAAGTATATTTTATGTCCAATCACCAAGGATTCTAAGCAAACTAATGACTACGAGATGTGCAGGTACTCACTTTATCCATGAGACGACTGGCGTGAAGGCTGAGACTGTTGAAGAACATCTTCTTACTGAGCATGTGCATCTCGTCCATAGTCATTAACAGAGAGGAAACACTGGTACCTATGATTCCACTGTGAGGACCAAAAAGATGAGCACCCAGAAATGTCAAAAGCTATATCCAAAATGTAATTTAAAAAATATATAATATCTCGTTCAAGATGTTTAGCTCATTCCCCCCCAGCCTTTTTTTAAAAAAGTTGCCAGCCTACGACAGCGTTTTTTAACATTTTCAATGAACTTTATAGGCTCACAGTAAATTTTCTGTAAAGATTGTATACAAAATGTGAAATAAAATAACAGAGTCTCAGCTTTTAAACAAAAGAAACCGTATTCTTCTATCCTCATTTGTTCGTTTTTTTATCACTCCGTAGATGTGGGTAGGTTTCTTCAAAAATGCATCACTTTGATTAAACAGCTGAGATAATTAACGTTTTTTGTCAAAGATTCCGCAGAAAAATTATTAAAAACCGCTAAAACATTACGTTCCAGGTTCTGAGATTCTGTACTTTTTTCCAAAGGTGTTTAATAGCGCCACCTGATGTACAACAGAATAAACACTGATTGCCGTAAAAACCCGTCTTTGGCGGGGAACCGTTTATTTTTTAATGACGAGATATCTCGTCAATGGCGGTGAAAGAGTTAATAAACATCACATGAAACTTACAATTTCCATTTAGTAAAAGTAGAGGTTTACTCTGAATTGCAGGACATAAAGGCATGAAAAAGCCTGGTGTTTATACCTGATGGTGTGATGGTAAAACTTGAGCAGGTTGGAGAGTTTATACAGCAGAACTGCACCGGGCTCGGCAACGATGACCTGCTCTATACGAACCTGACAGATGATGAAACAAATCAACAGAGATTCACCTTCATGTACTTTCCAAAAAGAAACATTCATCCTTTGTGTGTGAATTTTATCCTAGCTTTTTAACACTTTTAATGATGCTGACAGATTTTTATTCCTCTCTCTTGCCTCTTTGTTTTACCTGTTTGGCAAAAGTTATCAATATCATTCACTTTCATAAAGGTTGTCAAGGGTCCTGTAAATCTCAATTTTTATCAGTTGAATTTTTGTGTCTTGTGTGGTATGTCATTACTATTTTGTACGTAGCTTTCGTGCATTCAAATACCTACATGTATCAGCATACTTTACTGTTGAAAGTTGTTAAACCCTTGAAAAAATTAGTTTTTTGGTGCATTGATTTGTTGTTATTGTGTATTTAAGTGTATTTTTTTGGGTTACCATAGTTTTATTACAGATAAAACCAAAAAACTAGGATTTCTATCGTTGGATGCACTGGCCCAAAGCTAACTTCTGGTCTGTGTTTGGTTATAATATAACAATTTAATTTAAATCAATTAACATTCATATTAATTTGTTTTATTGCATATGAATTGTATTAAATAATTAAAAACTAGTCAACACTTACTGATTCTTTGCATAGGTCTAACAGAAGTTAAGTTTGGGCCACATAATGGTCATGTTGTTGCTGCTAAAACCATCTATAGTCCTACAATGGTTAATTTGCATAAGTTAAGTAAGAAAAAGCGACAGACCGGACACATAATAGATTGTTAATTAAATATTTATTTGATCAAAGTGCAGCAAAGCATGTTGTATTACTGTACTAATTACTATTTAAAAAAATTCATTAAACAACGGAAAATGATAGAACATTTTTTGAAATACATCAGTAAACGTTTTTGTTAAATGCTGGGAAATCTTTCAATATTGAGTTGAGACGGTGTTGATCTCACCTTAAGTGGTCTGCAGACTCCTTCAGTGATGTGGCCAACAACTTCCTGCATGTTCTCCTCAACTCCTGTGCAAACACAGCGAGACAATCTATCAGCAACTTAACCCCACACATTGAGTTCATTTCACAATGTTCTGTATGATCTGTGCAGGACTGTGTGTACCTTGTATGGTAACCTGTTTGAGCAGAGCTTCCAGATGTTCCTTCTCTGAGGCTGTGGCTTGATGGAGCCACGCCAACATGTCGCCAACATACCTGAAAAATCCTATAATCTTTATCCTATTACCAGAGCCATTTAGAGAAAGAGTCGCGTCAACTCTGGAACAGTTTTTTCACAGCAACGGTGGTTCATGAAAGCTCTCAATAGTTCCCGGAAGTTGCAAGTAACAAATGGAGCTGTGGCTAAACAGACCAACTGAGGAAATCTTGTATCCCGTTTAAAGAAGTAAGTCATTAAATGACTTAAATAATGAAGGAAATAAAGCATTTAAAGAGAAAACTTCCTGGAACTATCTGAAGCCTCCATGAATCACGTGACACGCGGAAATTTCGAACTTCCGTTAGCATTCTCTCTCAATAACTCTGCCGACTACTAAGTGGTTGCTAGGGCGTTGCTAGGCAGGATTCTTTGCCAGTTTTTATTCTGATTGGCTAGCCGTGACATCCTACCTAAGCTTTCATTGACTTCTGTAACTTTTGTTCTTAGTATGGGCAATAGTAAAAGGGATGTCTGCTTTAGCAAACAGCTTTGGTTAACCCTGCACATGTGGAAGCTGGATGACCACATGATTAACTACTTCAAACGTTGCGTCTAAATGTCCACAGTCGTCGTTACATCCAGTCGAGTTATAGATTTTCAGAGACTTGAGGCTATCACACAGTCGGCTATCATTACGTCGGCTCCATATCCTTTGACAGAGTCAGCGGGAGGGAAGCACCATTCTGAGAACAAACCGCTTCCCAGTTTTATCGACGTTCTTGGTTCCTGACAGGAGGGGTGGAAGAGGCCGTTCGAACACCTGACGGGGTGCTGGCCTGGAGCGTGTGCTTCGATCCATAGATCTCAACAGAACAACCTTTCTCTGAACCTACGCTAAGTAATTCCCTGAAAGAGCGGGTGCTTCCCAGAAAGAATCAGGTTGGGTTTAATGTGCTTACAGGCTGAATTGGATTTGCAGCTTTGGTAGACGCGGCTGAGGTGCGCGGAGAACATAAGAGCCGGCGGTTCTGCGTGTGACAACGTTAATCAGAGATGGAGAGGCTTTTAGCGGTTAACAACGGCATGACCCTAAAAACGACCCTCAATTACTAGCGCTGGGATATTTTTAGAGCTGGAAATGATAATATCGTCCTTCGTGTTTTTGGCAGGTTTTAAATTGAATGATTGGATGAGATGTACGCGTGTGAGGGGCTGTACCTCATGGGATCATGTGAGTGCATCTCGATGGGTCTCGGGGTGCCGCCCGGGCCGCCACGGGTCAGGGCATCGATAAACCCACGAACCACGGAGGAGCGCCTCGCTGTGCCAAATTCATCCAGTGTGTATCTGCAAAGTAAAAGCAAGAATAAGGGTTTTTTTACAAAAAAATTGTCAGAAATTTTGATTTGCGTTTTTGTATTTTTTAACGTGCAAAAGATTCAGAAGAAAATTTCAGACTAGACTGGGGGATTAACATAAAACTCATTACTGGTTTCTTAAATTTCCTATGAAACCCTTCCAAATCCAAAACAATATTTTACAGTCCATACATTTTAAGAGGTATATGAAATAACATTCTATACATTACAAGATGCAGCTTTTAAAATACAAAAAACTTAACCACATATCATAGGTAAAAGAGTAATGATTTGTATTATTTGTGTTTATTATATTATATAAATGATGTAAAAATTATAAAATATAAATATATAATTATAAACTATAAACTATACTATAATATACATACAAGTAAATATATTATTAGTATATTATATATTATGAATAAATAATATCTATACATAATTTATATATAATACCTTATTTATTTGTCATTCTAAATAAATAAATAATAATACAAATATAATATATTAAATACATTATATATATATATTTAATATTCTATACATTTTCTTACATCGATTTAATACATATCTTTTGATTTATTTAAGTATTAAACATATGCACACACACACACACACACAGCCCGGGAAAACATTAAGAGATAGTTTTCTGTTTTTTCTATTATTTATAGGTTTGTTTTTGTTAACTACCTAAACTAAATTTTAACCGAATTTCATATAAAATATTGTTTATATTTTTCATTTATTTGCAGTCACTGAAAACTAGAGAAACAGGTCAAAATAACAGAAAATATTCTCTGTATTTTTCAGACCTCAAATACTGCAACGAAAACTAGCTGGTATTCATTTTGAAGCAATACAATAGTAATATCTGTACACGTAGGCTACTCACAAAAAATGTTTATGTGATAACCTTGATTTTTATCACAGTTTTCATGCGTCCAGTCATGCTGTCAGTCTTTCACATCACTGTTGGATGACTGCTGAGGTTTGATTTTGTCAACAGACACTGGACTGAAATGGTCATAATACATCTAGAAATGCTGATTTGGAAGTAGGAAAAGTAGGAATGGTCTCTTAAAAAGTAGGAATGGTCTCTTAATTTTTTCCACGGCTGTATATAGCACCTTTAAACATTTGAGTGCATTGGAAGGTAAAAACCAGATCTCAATTTAAAACCCCAGTGATAAACATAAAGACACAAAGAGAAAGAAGCAAAACATTAACAAACAAGATTGGTTGGCCGGTCAAGAAATGTAACAGGCTTTGCCAGACCTTTGGTACAGAAATCAGCGGAAGAATAATACTGAAGGTAAGAGACCCAGGGTCAAACAAAAAGACGCCAAACAGTTATGAAGTTAGGAAACGCGGCTGTGTTTTGATGTACGAGCTGAGAACGACCCGGCGCAGACTAAACAGTAGCGACCACAGCAGCCAGAGAAAAAGGGAGGAGAGGAGGGATGGAGAGGTTAGGCACAGATTCCAAGAACTCTTGAGGCCCCGTCCTCTCCTTTCCCTCCTCTGGCCTTGGATTAGCCCAGATAAACTCACTGCAGGCTGGGAGAAAGAGAAAGAAAGAGCATGAGAAAGTGTGATAAAAAACATCTGCGTAAATGCGTAAGCTTATCCACGTACTAAAAAGCATGACGTTACTGCAGCGCCTTGGAAAACTGTATTGTCTTTGAAAGATAAACCGAAACTTTAGGAAAGAGAGAAACCTTAACGATATCTATGAATGTTCTGCTGAAGGATGTGAGAAAATCTCAATATTTGGTCGATACGATGAGAAAAATGCTCGGGATGTTTCGACAGATTGTTTGGGCTCATAAAGAGCGAAATAAATAAGAGATTACGCTCTCTATTTAAAGACAATGACCATGTTTTATCTCATAACAGATATGCAACACCAAAATAAACTTCATGTTTACATTTTTTGAGAAAACATAAGGTTTAAGAAAGTAAAAGCATGACCACACATCTCAGAAATTTAGTTTTCAACGGTGTCTGTAGCACAAACAGAACAGAATGAGTAAACAAACCTCATACCTAACATAAAAACAACAGATATAGTGATGCTGGTCTGAATTTTGCATCTTTGAACAACAACGTAAAGTTGGCATAGCAAAATACGTTGCGTAACTTCAAAACACAGACAGCGTTTATTTGCACTCATTGTAGACGTCACTCCATTCAACCTTTCTTCGTGCAAACAGGGTTGTTATTGCATTGATGTTGCTCATTCACTGGAAAACACTAATCAGTCTTAACCGTTGTTTTCCCTCGCGGAAGTCGGACCATTCATAAAGCGCTGACAGTCAGGAAGGTAAACACTGCTGTTGTTAAACGGATTTCACGTGGACGAGAGAGACACATTGTGGTGGAAATGAAGAACTGCAGCCCTGCTTTTGAAAGAGCTACGAACAGTACAGAAGCAAAACTTCCATACTGTATAAATGATGGAGCAGTGAGTGTGGGTAGATATCGGTAGAGCATCTTTAAAGACTGTCGTTCCTTTCCAAATTCTAGTGAGCAGCCCATCAAGACATCATTCTATTATACTCATGGATGTTCACAGATGATGCCTTTGTCAACTCACACTGTGAATAAGTTAAAAATAAGGTTTCGCTTCTGCATTGCATCTCTATTAAAACATAAAAGTTATTTTTAGTTTTTGCTCGATAATATTTTTTGTTTATTTTTAACAACACCAAAAAAGTTATGAATTGCAGCTTTACCAATATGTTGGTATTCGCAACATTAATAAAACTATATACATCCCAGCATACAGTTGAAAGAAAAAGTATGTGAACCCTTTGAGCTTACTTGAATTTCTTCATAAATTGGTCATAAAATGTGTTCTGATCTTCATCTAAGTCACAACAATAGAGAAACACAGTCTGCTTAAACTAATACCGCACAAACATTATATGTTTTCATGTTTTTATTGAACACAACATGTAAACATTCATAGTGCAGGGTGGAAAAAGTATGTGAACCTTTGGGTTTAATAACTGGTTGACCCTCCTTTGGCAGCAATAACCTCAACCAAACGTTTCCTATAGTTGCAGATCAGACCTGCACAACGGTCAGGAGAAATTTTGGACCATTCCTCTTTACAAAAGTGTTTCAGTTCAGCAATATTCTTGGGATGTCTGGTGTGAATCGCTCTCTTGAAAAAAGCTCTCTTGTTTTTCACATGAAAACTTATAATGTTTGTGCGGTATTAGTTTAAGCAGACTGTGTTTCTCTATTGTTGTGACTTAGATGAAGATCAGAACACATTTCATGACCAATTTATGAAGAAATCCAAGTAAGCCCAAAGGGTTCACATACTTTTTCTTCAACTGTATAACCCATATATACATCTATGTAGCCTTTTGGAATTAGCAGCTCCGCAGGATTTGTAAGCGAGCTGATGCGTGTGTGAGAATGTGTGAGGGACACAACTTACTTATAAAGAACAGGACGCTCCTGGAGAGCTTCCATAGCCTGACTCAGCACTTCAGGAATATCACATGTTTCCTGAGTCAACCCTCTGCACTCGTCTACACGCACACACAGAGAAAGAAAAACAGAAGAAAGACAAAAACATAAAATTGACACATTAATATGGCCGTCAATTATACTAAAATGAACAAGCAAATGGTCATATTTGAGACTATTTTGACTGCCAGTGTGACCAGTTTTTTCATCCTTGTGCTAAAATACTCCAACACGGTTCTTTTCTTTCTTTCTTTCTTTCTTTCCATCCATTTGTTTTGTCTGTAATTCTTCCTTTTTAAATTTCTCTTGGATCTGTTTCGCCTCCATTTATGCTTTAAGAAACAGACTCCCCTCTACCGTCTATGCGCACTTATTTCTTTTAAAATGAGTGCAAATTAACGTTTGCCATATCGAATATGCATTTAAAACACATTCATATTTTTGGAGAATTTTTTTAACTATATGTATATGATCTCATCCCCATGCCACCCGCCGACAATTAATCAGAATTTTTTTTTATAACCTGACCCACCCGACCCACAGATCATCTGCAGCGCCCGCGGATTTGACCGCCATCCGCGCATCACTTATATGCATGTATGTATTGTAAGGGAATCCCCTCTTAAAGTCTGATAATTAATATTTGTAAATAAGAAACTACTAACAACATACAAACAACAAATGTAATGTAACAATTGAAATGCTCTCATCATAAACAGAAAACGAATTTACTTACTAAATTAACCTTCGCATGCCATTCACACTATCTTTAAATAATTTCCCAATTAGAACGTTGTTTATTATAAAATGTGAGCCTGCGTGTGAAAACCCAGTAGAAGTCTTTTTATTATTTTCTACATAAAATCATCCAACAGAATATTCTGTGAATATATAACAATATCTTCAATATTGACTGAATAAGGCTTGATTCACATTTCGCGTCTGAAAACGTGTGCCACGCCGATTTCTCTCTAGAATGATCATACTGTGCGTCTACATTTAAAGTAACTGAGAACACGTGAAATGTGAATCGGGCCTAATGCCATTTTTAAAGATTGAAATCTTAGTGAAACTAATGCTTGAAATGAATCTTTGATGTTGGTTATCTAATAAATAATTAGATTATGAGTATTTGGCCTTGGTTTTCACAGGGTCACAAGTGTTTACATGCTAATAGATAATGCTAATGCTAAATGTAGATAAAATGTTATAATAAATATCACAAATCTGGGCAAAAGGTTGGAGTCATATACCAAACAGTAAACAGACTAACAGATACAAATGCTTTAAAATTGATGCATTTTGTTAACTGTTGTGTGTCCATTTATCTACTCTGCGTGTCTGCACTACTGTTGTTAAAATAAGCCGCGTCTGCTGCTCATCATGCGGCTCATCTTTGGCGGAAGAGCAGCAGCGCGCCCGGAGCGGAAAGGGTTATGGGCCATTATCACAGTACGCGGTGCAATGGCCTTTAATCCGATGTGGCTGAAAAAATACCAAATAATATCAAATAATCGTACTCAGCTGCGCCTGTGGCAAAGAGCCGTGCCCGCGGAAGTTGCAGGATTTTGGATGCGCAAGCACCGCTTGCGCACCGCCAACGAAACGGACGCGCATTTTGCCACTTATCACATGTTTCCCTTTGAAAATGATCTAGACGATCGCGACTGCCGCGTACCGTGTGAATCCATCACTAAAAAAGAAGCACGTTTGATGCTAGATAAAGATGTTAGAGGATCCAGCCTGCGTTCCGCTGATCAAGGAATGTGACTCATTGTCACATTTATTCATGGCAAACTTTATATACTATGAGTCTGTTTTCTTCTTCCTCATTCCTGGCAGCAGCAGCTTTGCTATTTTGATTTTCCACTGACTTCTCACCTCTGCTGCGCGCGCTTGTGTGTGTTTGTGTGTGTCACACTCACTCTGAGCCCAGCGATACAACTGCTCATATGCAGTCTCCTGTAACACAGCCATCTGCTCCATGATCTCCAGTCTAGAGTTAAACACACCAGATAACATTTAAAGCTACACATTAGCTGTAAACAAACAGTGTGTGTGTGTCGACTAACACAAACTCTTTCTTTCTTTCACTCACCCTGCTGTTTGCTGGTTGGTTCTCAAAAGTACCTTCACATCTTCATGAATGTTCTTCACACGGGTTAGAGCTCTGAAGAAGTCCTGTACAACAAAACAGCCATAAAATAAACTCTGTTTCAAATGAGTGCTCTTAGATCTTACATCTTATCATTTTGCATGTAGATAACCAGAAATCAGGGCTGCACTGACAGGAGAACATCAACATTGTAAAAGAACAAAAATACTACAAACAGAAAATATGGTAGCAAAATGCTCTTATATCAATTATTATTTATTTTAAAGAGTTTGGTGTATGTTTATATGATGGCACCTCGGTGATGGGCCCATGTCGTGCAGAGCGTAACGTGCCCATCTCAGCAGCAGACAGCTGGAACTTTGACAGAAAAGCTTGAGCCACCTGAGATCGAACCTCCAACCGATGACTAGTGAGAGAGAGGAACAGACAATAAAAAACAACTTTCCAAAACGATACGATTTTAACAGAAACAAATCTGTGTCTGGAAGCTCAACTGTGACGGTCATTCATTCATTTTGGTAAATGTCTACGACACAACACTAGATGGCAGCAATGCCTCTCTTTCAAACAAAACAAGGTCTCACCCTAATATGAAATGAAAGTCAATACATGATTTGATTTTCATTGTTGAATGCAAAACATGGATTTTCTGAAGATCGTTTTATAATGCCACATCAAGTCTGAAGTAAAACAACAGCTTGTGCCAGTAATAATGATATTTAAGACTGATGTGACCAGATTCGAGTGAGTTACACTCGTGAAACGAAAAGGGTGTGATTGTTAAAAGAATCACTCATATCGGCTTTATAATCGGGATCAAACATCAAATTCAAATGAATCATTCATTCACAAACTGGACTTTTCTCATGCTCTTGTGAGCTTTCATGAATGTGCCAATGAGAGGTGAAAAGAGAGATGTCCAGATGAATAACAACTTAAATTTGGCAATCTTACTCACACAAAGCTCTCATGACATCATGCTATTATCCAAGTCTTCATTCACGAACATGATACAAAATAAATGAAGAGGAAATCCTTTACAAAACAAAAAAGGACCTTTTGTTTTCAACAAAAGAGAGCAAGTCATTCAGGTTTTAAAGACCTGACGGTAAATAAATAGAGACAAAATTTTCACTTCTGAATGAACTATTCAAACGTTAGACAAACATCTCAACAGACTTTGATCAAAGATACCAGCTGTGTTTTTGTAAGATGAACAACGGTGAGAGAGATTGCATAAAGCAGAACAAGAGGAAATGTTGGATATTGTACAGTGGCACATTTATAAGTAGGACATCAGAACAATAACAATGAGAACCTGTGTACTCAAGAGAACAACCTAATGCTGAATCAGCTCATCTGTCTCTCCATTTACAGACATTAGGATAAAAGTCTCTTCAGAGCAGTCGGCACACTCGGCGGCCATGTTTGAAACACCGCCGGGCAGCTTTTTCGGTAATCCAAGACTAAAATCCTATTCATTTGAATGAAGGAAGACAAATGTCTAGATATCACTTAAATCGCTGACTTTACTCACACTTTCCAATCAACATTGAAAGGGGTCATATGGCGCGAACATGTACTTTTCTGTGTGTTTGGTGTGTTATAAGATGCCCGTGTATGTATGAGACATGTAAAAATTGCAAAATTGAAAGTGTCAGAACAAAAGATGCATTCTATCTAAAAGCGAATGCTCACCCAGACCTGGATTAATCCAGTTTTTCTGGATTAATGATTGCTCTTTTTACAGAAAGGCGGAACATTCCTTCGCTCCGTTTATTAGAAAAAAGCAGAGCGGTTGACAGAGTCAACTCAACTCCATTGTTTCAAACACAGCATCTCACTATATGTAATGTTTTCAAATAGAGAACAGACAACGTCTCAGCGTTTTATGCTTATTCAGCATGCAAACAGAACAATATTACCTTATCAATCTGATCACAGCTATCCCACAGACAACCATTCTTTTCCCTTTGTTTCTGACACGCAGTTCTTACTGGACATTTTTTGTTCTTTTGCAGAGTAACATTTATTTAATGTGATAATAGAGCCCTCATTTCACATACCATTAGCTATTCTGAATTTCCATTCATTCTCTCCCTCTGTTTGACAGTAAATATTGTTGTAACTATCCCTGTGGCTACATGTGTGCAACAACATCTAACATGACAGAGGAGGTATGTACGAGTTCAGGAGATGTTTGGGGTCATGCAGGCTTGCTTTGCAATCATATCCCATGTTTACTTTGTTAACTCTTTAGACCCTGAAGCAAAAAATGGCTGTTTTCACATGTTTCGTTTTTTAACAGACAAATTCTAACACAATGTGCCATCATAATGTGCAAGGTATCATTTTTTTCAAAAAACAAATGTCTTTAAATAAATGAAGGTTTTTGACCATGACTGTGTGTTTTGGGTTTGTAAATTGAATTTAAAAAGACAAAAATAAAAAATGGAAATAATATTATATATAATATATATTTTTATTTAGAAATTCTCAAAAAACTAAAGAACAACAGGATGTAAGTTTTCATTCATGAGCCTTTTTTACCCCAGTTCTCCAGGTGTCTTTTTTTGCAGTATTCACTCAAATGTGGTGGTGTCTTAAGCAGTCTGATTGCAAGTAAAGAACCACATCACACACATTTCATTGTCAAAATCATCCCAATCGCCTTTTCTGTTGTGTATCTTCTATTTGCCATGTTCTGTTTGCTAATTTCATAGAGCGCTCCACGAAAAAAAGCAGCTCTGTAAATACCTGTTCATACTCGCCGTGCTGCTATCCACGAAAACAGCAGCGATTGGCAGAACGCAAGACATTAACGTAAATGCCATGTATGTCCAAAAAGCACAGTTTGTCTACTTTTAGGAGCAATTCAAATTTTGATAGCACAAATGGTTGCAAAATGATGGTAAAATTAATACCGCTTGGTAGAATCTGTCGGCGAAGACACGTCTGGTTTAAAAGTCTTAAACGGGTCATGAGACACGGCTAAAACGAATATTATCGTTCGTTTAAGATGTAATGCAATGTGTATACACGATTTAAGGTTAAAAAAACGTATTTTTCACATCCTCTTTGCCCCGCATCTCTGAAACGTGCAGATTTTTAACAAAGCATCGTTCTGAAAAGCGAGGACTGCTATGATTGGCCAGTTAACCAGTGCGTTGTGATTGGTTGAATACTTCAAGTGTGTGGCATAATTGTAACGCCTTTTTCCATATTTTGAACATCAGGTTCCAAAGCAATTGTACTGACAGGTACGCCCACCTTACATGCGTATACATATGGGCGGTCTTAGTCAAATTGTACCACGGACTGATGTAGATTTGTGGGGGTGTGGTTACACGAGGCATTTCAGGCGGATCTGGGTGAGCATTCGCTTTTAGATAGAATGCTTGTTTTATTCTGACACTTTAATGTTTGCAATTTCATGTGTCTAATAGATGCATGGGCAACTTATAACACACCAAAGACACAGAAAAACACGTATTCGCACCACATGACCCCTTTAAGAAGCATTGGACACCAATTTTAGACTCGAGGAAAGATCGGACGTGGAAAATGTAGTGAAAATATTCAATAGCTGTAATTTCCCTGCCGCCCAGGGTTTACCTCTGCAGGGTGTACTGTGTGCATGTCTGTGTGTGAGGTGTGTCGTAAACGTCAAAGGAAGGTAAATCATACTTCAAAGACATCCCAGATGAAAAAAAGTTAGACTTTCTATGCACATGTTAGAACTTCCACTCTCACTGGAGCGTAGATGAGGGAAACACATGCGAGTCTATGATCTGTGTTTGGAAGAGCAGAGATGATTTGTAGAATTTTATCAGTATCTTCTTATTTCATGTGATGTTGTTTGTAGGATTTATGATGCACCACAATAACCCCGTTACCAGAGAAACACTCTGTCATGAATACATACTGTCATGAATTATTAATGTCTGATCTATAAATTCTGAGAGAACAATTTAAGTTATGACTCATTCTTCAGGCTAACATCAAATCAAAGCTACTGCTTATCAAACTGAATATATTGTAGAATAACACAGAAATACATTTAATTTGCCTCTCTAACCAAAACGAAAGATTAAACAATAAACACAAAAGTCAACACAGCGGGTTTGCCTAATTATTGACTTTCATCTAGTGTTGTGTTTTTTGGCGTGTATTAAAGACAGAGAACATTCATGTGGGTGGCTAATAAAGTCCCAGCCTAACTAGCAGAGATAATCACTACAAGAAGGAGACATCTGATTCACAATTGTACTTTATCAATCACAATGCAAATTTACAAATCACGCAAACAAATCACTGAACTAAAGTTATGACTGCAAAGAGCAGAAAACTAAAATAGTACAAGACTGCATATAGTGAATTGCTTAAAAACGTGATGATATCATAACAAAACTATGCTGAGAGCTTTCTTTCTGACAGTGTAGGGTTGAGATCCAGGCGATTTAGTCACAATGATCAAGTGAGAGACAACACCTGGAATTAAAGGTCCGGTGAATGAAATGTAGCGACATCTAGCAGGGATGTTACGAATTGCAACCAACGGCTCACTCCACCCCTCCCTTTCCACGCACTGCGGTGGCTGACACAGAATGAAGATGTCCACACATATACGCATCTTAGGCGTAGGAGCTAACATTTCAGAAACGCGCCCTGAAGAGCAGTTTGTCCGTGTGTAGGAACTGTTAAAACAACATGGCGAATTCCATGCTGGGACTTCAAGCGAGTTCTGTACGTGCACAAGGCTAACTTTGATACATTCTTGATATCAAGTATTGGAACAGACTTTGACGGTTATTGATGACGTAGAACGAGAACACGAAAACACAAGACCGCTGGACAACCCATATTGAGAAACGGCCATTCTATCGCTGTTCTTCAAACCTTTTCAGGTATTTCCATGATAAATAGGTATATTTATAGTGATGATGTTTGACGAGTGTTGCTTCATCAAATGCATGTAACGACTCAATCTCATAGTGAATTTACATCGAGCAGTACTTGCTACTGATGGAAGAGCTGTGCATAAAACAGAATCCATTTCAGAATCGATGTAGACATGTTTATTTAGTGTGAATCGCGATATTCTGTATATCACCCAGTCCTAATACACCTCTCAATATATAGTTCTTACTATATGTTTAGAGACTAGAGAGACTACACTTTAAAAAGTTATTAGATGTCTCAACAACCAGATTGTATCATGTTAACTTGCTTCTATTTAAAAATAAGCAAATTTATAACATTTCTAGCTTAACTTAAAATCCTTTGTTCACGCAAAATAAAAAATATAAATTACAATAAAAGCTCAAAAGTATGCATTAAGTGAATGGAAAATTTTGGGTGAACTACAGTTAATATTTAGTAACTTAACATACATTCAAAGTGCAATCTACTTAATATTTTAAGTACAAATGCTGTAAGGAATACCCATAAGCCCTTCCGCCTGAAAAGTTTGATTATTCATTCTTTTTTAAATAAAAAGCACTTTTTGGGCATTTATATAGATGTTAATAAGATGTATAACGAAATGTTAGATGTATTCAGTATTTTTGCTGTTGTTTTGTAGTGAATAATCATTTTCTGTGAATGATTTGTGTTTGCTTTGCATAGACCCTGTTCAACCCATCATATTTATGACCACAATAAGGAAAACACAGTTGCTGTATGTTGTGAGCGACTGTGGAGAATCATTCAATGACTGACATCAAATCAGTCATCAATTATTCCAAACTGTTTGTCATGATACTATACTTCACTATGCTACAGAAACATAAGGTAAATCAATGAAATATTTAAGTACAGCCCACATGAGCACTGTAAGTTGATTGAACTTGTGCTACATGCTTAAATTGAATTAACTTAAAAACCATAATGCAAAAATTGTGCACATATGTTTAAAGTAAAATCAACACATCATTTTTTTACAGTGTAGGTACTATATATTATAGTGCATTCTGTCAAAAGATCCTGCAAAAGAAAACTCACTGGACCTTTAACATGTGTCTCCTGTGAGCACTTGTGTTTGGATGTTGTGAGGTGGGTCACTGTATTCATAAGCACATACATCACTCACAGAATGATGAAAAAACTAATGTTGTGTACATATACTGTTTATGGACTTCTTGATCGTGCTCTACAGTTCGGAATGCATGTGACCCATGTGATTCATTTATTATTTATTCATAAACTAGCCTTTCCTCCAGTTTTAGCTCAAACGCGCGATCTGTCCAGTATCTTGACGAGAACAATATTCCTCGCATGTATCTTAACTTAAACTGCTGCGTAAGCAGCAATGTTGCGTTGAGTCAAAGTGCAAATGACGAGATTCACGCGCAAAGTCGCACCACTACACCACCCACTCATGATTCGGAAGCCTAACACAAAGTCGGTCGAGATACTTCATGATCGCCACCTCATAACACCTCTCAGATTTAAAATCTGATCTCTAGTGATCCAGTGGTGAGCCGTTTACTCTGACTGCATGTTCTTAAATGTAGTCACTTTTAATGCATGCACACTGTAGTACATAGCCTAGAAGATCAATTATAATGTTAAATAATCCGTTCAATTAATCTGTTGATATCCTCATGGTCCTATCACAATTTAATTTGTATAAAATTCTTTACCCCTTAAAGAAGTGGCCCTATTTTTTTTTCGCCTTATATTGATCGCAAAAACAAGTTATTAAAGTTATTATTTACAATAATAAAACTATGATGACCATTTACATTAGCTGATCCAAAAAATGATTCGATCCGTGACCCAAAATCAGAGTTTGTAACTTCTGGACAAAAAAAAAACCCTCTCAAAAAGTCTTCATCAGTCATCTATACATCACATAATTTTGTCCCATCCAAAAAAATCTCTTTTCTTGACTACTCTTACCCAAGAGACACCCAAGTTTGACAAGTGCTGAATATAAATCATAAACTTCACAGAAATTCTATAAAAGATTGTGTTGGCTGGTGACGGTGTGGAACCTGTTGAAAACTGTCATGGAGGATACAGCACATATCATTTAAGACTTCATGACTGAAGGTTGAATCTCAATACAACCCCAGAAGATTAATTTCCTTTCTCCTACTGAAAATGTGTCTCCACATCCACTCAAACTCCGCTGACAAAGAGAGACATAATGAGGCGAGAAATATAGTGTGAAAAAACGATGCTGTCAGGTCCTTCTCTGTTTGCCAGTCCTTGGTTACTTTTGTTAGTGCTTTCATCACTGTCCGGAAGCGATGTCTAGAGTCACAAAGAATTATCCACACAAGCCAAACAACATGATAACAGTGACAAGCGTCATACTCAGCTACAAAAGAAATTGCTGTCATTTCTCTTTTTAAATAATGAAGCTACCCGGCTGTGTCAAACAGTGACAGACTTTCTCACTGATATGGAAGTGCAAACATTAAACATCCTGCTCTGTCTCAGCGAGACTAGAGGTGTAATGGAAAAGATATACACTGCATGAAAAGAGCTTTCAACGGTTACGTGTACCACTTTTCTTCTATTCAAGCAGTGAAACATTAGGGGCTCATCCGGGATGACAAAACATTTGTATAGAAAAAAACATCTTAGTTTCATAAAATAATGAAAACAAATGATGCCATATGCATGTTGCATGTACTTCGCCACATCACTAACTCGTTTAAAGGAACAGTTCAGCCAAAAATGAAAAATTCTGTCATCTTTTACTCACCCTCTTGTCACTTCATACCTGCATGACTTTCTTCCTTCTACTGAACACAAGATATTTTGAAGAATGTTGATAAACGAACAACGTCATTACCAATTCACTTCTATTTTGCGGACACCTAACTGATGCAAAACAATGGGTACTGCCATTCTTCAAAAGATCTTCTTTAGTGTTTTGTCATAGAGGTTTGAAATGAAAAGAGGGTGAGTGAATCAGGACAGAATTTTCTTTTTGGGTGAACTATCCCTTTAAGAACACTATCATATAAAAACAGCAACATTAACAGTAAAATAAATCTTGTTTGTCCAATTCCTTAGTGTTAGAGCACTTTGATTTCACAAAATAGCTAAAGAGACCAAAGGTCATCTTGTAGAGAAATCTCTTTATTGATGGAGCTGAACACCAGCAGGTGTACATTAATATTTTAGTTCCTCTTTTATGTCCTCTATGAAAGCACGACAAGCTGTGTTCTAACCTGTCGCTCACACAGCTGTGCCTCTTGGTACAGCCACGGTCAAGCAAGGTTAAAAGATAACCGGACAAACAGCCAAAATCCCATCTGGCTGATGAGAATGTCACTGAGACAGGCTGTATCCCAACACAATGACACTATAGGGAGAGACGCTCTGTATTTATAGAAGGGTCTATAAGGGACAATGCAGAAAAAACATACAGTATAATTACAAGTGCTGTCATTTGATTTAAAAAAAATGATCCAACTGATCGCACATAACATTCCTGTTTTTAGAAATACTTTTACATTCTATAATTTCACATTTAATCTCCAAATTAATTTAGAAACATCCGATTTCTTTAAAAGAATAATTTTATGAATGAACGATGAAATACACGATGAAAAATGAAAGGTTTTTCTTTGAGTTTTTTAAAAGTTTCACATTCACATGACACTGTTATCAACACGGTCTGTATTTACACGAAAGCAGGAAAACAGATAAAAACGTTGTAGTAGGCTGCCCGGCCAGTGGATGGCGATGCTGTGGTGCAAAGAAAAAGGACGTGCCTTGGCACATACACCGTTATAAGCCAAGTGATTTTTAATACCTTTGGTCGACGTATAGGTGTTTGAGATCTGTTTAAAGTTCCGTCTGGCAGTTTACATGGAAACGAACACGGCGGCGTTTTCAAAAAGTTGGACTTTGAGGCACGTTTTTCAAAAGTTTGTGTTTTCTGTCCCCCCAAAACGTCATTTCTGTCTAAACTTACGGCTGAAACATATTCAAATTTTTGCGTTTTCTTTTGAAAATGACGTTGTATAAACTGCCTCTCAGTGGGAAAAGGTTGCCAGGTTTGCCCCGTTTTCCCCCGCTTGCACGAGGTCAGTGTTAGCGGCAGACAGAAGGGAGGAGCCAAAGATGCTAAATGGAAAGCCTACAACCTTTAGCCAAAAAGCGTAATGACTAATGCCCTGGCTTCCGCTCTTTAATGTGTCTTGGTTATAAAACAGAAACAGCTGTATGTAATGTTCAGATTAAATTTAAACGGGTCTGAAGTTGTAACTTTTGCAGCCTTCAAGCGCTATCGGAAATTTAATAATTCCCACTTCAACCCGGAAATAATTAATGGAACGGTGCTCTTTTAACATTAAAAGATACTTGTAATCTTTTAATGCTAATAAATCATTATTAACATTAATGTTACTAAATACTTTAAATGTTAGTAGATCCAAATGTTTATTTTGGTGAAATTTAAGGCTTGTTGCTGATGGCTGGTCATGTGATTTTGACACTGTACAGTACCTTTAAAAAAGACGGCTGACTGTTCCAAGAGACCTGAACGCAGGACGGATGTCATTCCCATCCGCTTCAGCGGGATTTTGTTACACTCCCGGAAATAAAATGCTATCTTGTCCTGCTTACACACGCATCATTCACAATGTGTCCTGTTTTTATCCGCCACATTCACGATTTGTTCTGATGCCGCAAAAGCTTGGAGGTAATGCCTAATGTTTCAGAGTTTTCTTTCTTTTGGACCTTGACAACTCCAAGGCCCAATAATAAAGGTTTGGAATAAGTTGAGTGGGTTAACTCACTGGGCGAAACATCCATTTAAATTAAGGAAGCTGAAGCTGGAAGTTCATGAACCAAATATTAAGCATCATTTATTGCTGTAGACAAATATATCCTGACAGAATTCCATTACAATGCCTTCTGGGAAAATGACCTCATTATTGTTTCAACAGACTCTCGGACGCACATCCCTGATGTCTCTTTCTGTTCCATCTCTTCACTACAACCTGTCCATCCCTGTGCGTCTCTCTGCGGATTCGACTGAATTCTCTAGCTGGATGAGTGCGGGGCCTGGTGGCAACAGAGTGTGGAGACACCAGCTGTCCATCACAGCTGTCAGCGACTCTTCTGGTGCCAACAACAAGGGCCATTCCACAAGGTCAGACGGACGGTGGTCAAATAACAGGATAGTTTCCTCTCCACATCCTGGTTGAATCTTCCACCTCAATATCTCAGTTCATCTCTTTATGTAAATAATTGCATCTCTACATTGAGTTTCTCTGAGCCTAAACCAAGAGGGCAGCCTAACTTTTAAAACATCTTAGAAGCCCTGTAATCATTCAAAAAACAGTCAACATTCAAATGTACTCTTCTTTGGCCAATTGGTGAAGCAGCAAGAAAGCAGTCTGCTTATGGGCTTCCATTTCAGAAAGGCTGAAATTAGCGGCCTATGTAGACAGCTTTCTAGGTTTTGCAGTTTCTCATTGGTCCAGCAGAAAGCATGCCACTGCCCAGCGGTGTCAGCACCTCGTCAGCTTTCTCTCCAATCAATTATGCCCCAATGACTTTCACTGGCAGCCTCTCAGTACCCATAAACAAGCACATGGGCGATGGCTATAAAGGGCTATAAAACTGATCTGTGGGTAGCAGGATGTGAATATACTCCAGCAATCGCCTTAATTTATTATCAACCCCAGGGTTAAATCGGGTTAAATTCAAGGCATTTGGGTAGATTCCATCCAGAAAAACAAAAGAAAATATTGACAACTTGCTTGTTAATTCATTCTTCTGTTGAGTCTAGCCGTCTTACTTTGATCCTTAGTTCCTTATGTTGTGAATAAGCATATCAAGAACTCAGGGTCTTTTACGCACAAGACGTCACAGATGTTGGGACACTACACTTTTCCTGGATTTACTAAGCAAAACAGATCAAAATAGACAGTAAACTTTTGTCATAGGCAATGGCACTTGCACATAAATACACAGGGCTCGACATTAAAGGGGTGCTGCACAGAGTCCTACACACGGTGAACAGCTGATATTTGATGTAACGGGTGGAATAATTATTCACATGTCATTTGCGGTTTGGGTGCGGGTCGGTAATAAATAGGCGCGGGCGGACAGTGGGTCCAGTAGCCAAGAAAACTATTTCAACTCAGCTGAGGGAGCTGCTTTTACACGGTCCTGTGCTTATTTGTGCTAAAGCTCTGTCTGAAGAGCTGGTTTCTAATTGCAGCGCAATTTGCAGAATTTAGCATTGTAGGCAATCGCACGGCAACTGATTGACAGCGAGCACTCGACTCTATGCTCTTATCACAACTTAAATAAAGATTTAAGCTCATCACGGTCAGGGTTTTTCCTGCATAAAGAATTTGGAGGCGGCCGCCTCTGCCTAATTTTGCGCCGCCTCAGCCCCTCTCGACAAAAACAGTGTTGCAGAAAACGCTGTCTTCATGCCATGGACAAGCGTTGCACTCAATAGGCATTTGTAACTGTATTTGTGACTTTAAGCCACTATGGTGGCTCTGTATCGCAATTTCGTCACATGTTATGTTTTTAACTTAGCAGATATGGCTCAAAAAATCACAGATTACTTTTTAAAGCCTGTTTATGAGCTGCCGGATCATGAGGGCAGGTAAACAGTGCAGATAGCATGAGGCTAACGTTATTCAAGTCTGTAAACTAGCCAATATTCTGTTAACAAGTAGTAAATATGGTGTCATTTGCTTTAACATAATATATTTGGATATTTTGTCTTTCAGCTTCGCTTAACGAATAAACCGTAATACAGAATAAACTGCTGCCTTTTGCTCATATACTGTCGCTGAATGTCTGAAAAGAATCACCATGCATGTTCATTAAAGACGGTGTGGTGAAAGATGGAGGTGCGGCTATATGATAACACACTAAGAAGTTAAGAGACTAAATGGCTTTTGCATGCAAAATTGACTTTGTCTCACATCATGTCGTCTTTTTCCACGTTGCGCTGATCGCGTTCTGTATAAGTTCTGCCGGTTCCAGTCTCCTTCCTCCCTTTTAATTAACTTTTCTACATTGGTGCCGAAACCCGGGAGTAAGGTAAGGCATGCTGTTGGAAAATCTTCGCCGCCCAGTGGCCTCATGGTGCCGGAGAGTTCAGGCAGCGTGGACGAAGGGCGTCCGCCAGTGGCTGCCCAAAGCGATGGCTCTGGAGAAACGGAAGTGCACTGTGCGGCCACCGTCAAAGCCTCGGTGGAACGGCGACCTGTGCTGCCGCGCCCCTGGGTCGAGGGGGGATGGCTATCGTCGAAGCGGGATCAGGGGAGTTGCCGCCGTCCGCCAGAGGCCCGAGCCTTCGTACGTCCCCCGAGGGGGAGGAGCAGGGGACGGTAGTGCCGAGTGGGGCCACCGCCTGCCAGAGGCCGAAGCCTGCGTCAGTCCGCCCAAGGGGGAGGAGCAGGGGACGCGGAACATGCCCCGACTCCACGCTAAAGGAGGAGCCACCGCCGGCCGCAAGGGGGCAGACGGTCAAGCCGTTCACCAACGGCCCAGGGCCACCGCAAGGCACAGCGAAGGAAAGTACCCAGGCTGGTTGAGGACCGAGCGGCAGCATATCGGGGAACAGGACTATAATTTTTTTTTCTCTCTCCCCTCTCTCTTTCTGTTCCCTCTGAGGGCTCCCGTCTCCGTTGTCTCGTCTTGTCGCTGCATGCCCCCAGGGAAAAGGTACTCCGAGACTGGGAGGTACTCCGAGACTGGGAGGTTCTCCGAGATTGGGAGACCCCCGTGGGAGGGGGGAGCAAGCACAGTCTCAGGGGGTGCCCCCGGCCTGTGAGGGGCGTCGGGGGTATGTATTGGAGTAGGCGGGGCGAGACCGTGGTTCGAGACCGGTGAGTAATTGTTAATGACCGCCAGTTGTGCGCGCAACGGTCTCTTATCACGTAGGAGATTGGGAGCATATAAGAGAACGAGCGACCGGACCGTCCAGGAGAGAGGACCGGGCCCGAACATGTTTGTATTTATGTTTTATTCGCTGTCATTTTACATCCGTGTTTTTGCTTGTGATTTGTTTTGTTCGCCGGCGGTCGGCCGTGAGGGCCCGCCGGCTGTTATTATTTATATTAAACCTTCATTTAAATGTCTGCCGGATCCCGCCTCCTTTCTTCCTTTAAATGAACCTTTCTACAATGTTGGCAAGTGGAAAATTTGTTAAGTCTGAAAGAAGTAATGCAGAACCAGAATGAAAATTAGGAGACTTGTTCTGCTGATGGTTGTGAACTGTGTAGATAAGAAAATACCAAACTACAATGTTATCCAATCTGCATATTATTGGTTGTAAAAATGAAAACGGATAAATAAAATTCTAATCAATTAAAAGCTTATGTTTCTGTTCAGCTACATTATAAAAATAAGGATTATTTTCAACTAAAACTTAAGACAATTGAAAACGAACAAACTAGGCTTTAATGATAAAACTTGCTCTATATGAAAATGAGAAATAGCCTTGAAATAAAATAAAGTTAATTCAAATAGTAATAAAAGTAAATGACTAAAGTTATATTTGCATTTAAGGGGTTTTAAACATTTGATTACAAATGATAATTACGTTTTTATATTAATTAATTAAGAGCGCAACATTGTACAGCCGGGATAAAATATTCAGCCAGAAGATGATGAATGATTCATAAGAGCTTATTAGAAGTTGAATTTCACTGGTGAACATGTGCACACTCTTTTCATCTTCCAGATGTATAAATGAAAATGTGGCGTCGTCATCTGCTCAGAAAAAGAGCTATGCTGGCAGCGCTGAGAAACAGATCACCATTTATTTTTAGAATAGTGGAAAAACTATGTTTACTATTTATTTTGATTTCGATGAAAAAACATTAACTAACTAATCACACACAGCTAAACATACTTTTACATTCTTATAATTTCACATTTTATCTCCAAATTAATTTAGAAACACATTTCTTTAACAGTATTATTTTACGAATGGAAGCCAACATTCGCATGTGTCACACGTTAATGTTGACAGCCCTAGTTTCTATATAATCCAACATCTGAAATGTTGTCACCCAATGTGCTGGTATAATATTTTACTAATTTGGCAACAATTTGTAAATGAAGAACTAATGATAACTATAACAATATTAGTATCCTCACCAATACACACTGTTTATTCAAAGCTTGCACGCTGAAGTTTCTTTTTTTTTAATTCGAATAGGTTTTGGTTGGCTGAAAATGTTTTCTTGTTCAGCAGTTTTTAGCAGAATATTACTCCTAAATGGATCCTAACTGTCTCGTTTCTCTATATTGTAATAAATATTTATTACAATTATTTGTATAAATATATAAAAAACTTTTAATTTTTTTTGTATTATCTCACTTTACATTTAAACATGGCACAGGAGAAAGTATTACTATAAAAGTAAGATGGGTCAAAGATGAAAAAGGTTTAAGGGGGAAAAAAAGTGTAATACTGTTTTAAAAAGTCTTCTGTTTAATTTAATTGCATTATTTTCAAAATAAGATGTAATATTCTCTCTTATTCTTTTATATATGTAATATGAATTTGTACATAAATATTGTGTTAAACTGAATGACAATGTAACATTATTTCAAACAAATTTTGACATTTTATTCTCCCAAAACTCGAAACCATAAAGTAGTCCATCTTAACGTCTGCTAAAAGCATTTAAACCCCTACTATTGTATTCCATAATGGGTCGGATATAAAAATCACCATAATAGGCCTGACTTATTTGACAGCATTTGTACTACAGCTCAGAGTAAAACACATACTCGGACAGGGATTAGACTAGTAATAGATTTAAATAAATGCTAGAGCTGTCCAAACCGAAAACTGTGCATCTTAAGATAAATCATTGCTTTTGTCTGGTGTCAAAATGCACACAAGTAATGTTTTCAGTAAGGCATGTTTGGTAAAACTAATTAAGTTTCCTGATTGAACAAAGGCCTAGTCCTGATTTAAACTAATCCCGGTCTGGAAAACCACCCCTTATGGTCGGTTTCCCAAAAAGGGTTTAAAACTAGTCTCAGACTTACTCAAATGTTAGAAGTGTATTGATCAAAAACAACTCATGCTGATATTTCATTAAATATTTTAGTGCGTTTGTTTTGTCTCGAGATGCACACCAGTTATGTTTTTATAAGGCATAATTTTTATAAGCTTTCCTGTAGGTCAGTGGTAAGAGCATTGCGTTAACAACGCAAGGTTATGGGTTCGATCGCAGGGGATTGCAAATACCTGTGTAAAATGTATATGATAAAGCAATGTGAGTCGCTTTGGATAAAAGCATCTGCCATATGCCTAAATGTAAATGTAAAATGTAACTGTCATTTTAAAACGACTTAAATATACTAATTTAACTAAGGCCCAGTCCTGGTTTAAACTAATCCCTGTGCGGGAACCGCCCCTTTGAGTTTAAGCTTAAACACCACCACAAGTGATTCCCATCAGTGATTCCAGCAATCCTCAAAATTTACAAAGACAGAGACAGTATAAAGAGAAAGAGACCGTTTAAGTGTGGTGTGGACATGCTTTGCATAAATGAAAAGATTTATATTAGACTCACTTCTCTCCTTGGAGTTTGTTGGTCTTCACAATCAAGTCCTGCGTTTGTTCTTTAGCTGCCTATTGACACACAAGACGAAATTCTTAAAATATACAGTTAAAAATATAGTCTCCTATTGTCAAGAGGAAGTCTATTTCAAGAGGAAATCTATTTCCTAACAGTGAAAGTGAATGAGAAATAAAGCTGTCAATCACTAACAAACAGTTGCTGACGTCCATTTGTTAAAGCTAGATTTTATGAAGAACTATTTTTGCATCTTTAAGGTAAAAAAATGTTTGACTAACAATAAAATAAACTTAGTTTAAATTATACATTACATTTTAACATAATTTTAAAGGTTTAAACTATTTTTAGAACTAAGCAAACATATGGCAACATCAAATAGTTCTATAGCGCATTTGTTATATTGCAACAGTCATGGATTCAAATCCAAAGAAAACACACATACTGATAAAATGTATAAACTGAAGGCGCTGTAAACTGTATTAATGTAAATACAGATCATACCTTTAATCTGTTGGTCATTTCTTCACAGCAGTTGCTCATGGCATGAACATCTTCATGCACACTCTCCAGCTCCTGAAACAGAGGGACACAGTGATGAATGAAAACACTGGAGGTGATATGTGTCTGTCGACTGCAGTGAGAATGTGTTCAATGTTGTTTTCTGTTGTATGTGGTGTAACAGCGATAACTTTTACAGCTCTACAAAGGCTAAAATAGACTACAAAACTTTTGATCAGATATTCCCCAGATTTTCAGTCTGGACTTGTTGCCAAAAGTCTGTGCCAGTCTGCAGATTTGACCATTTAGTGTTTTCTATCTGAAACTTTCAAAAAGTCTGCACGTGTATGTCTAGTTTAAAAAGAAATCTGTTCAGATTTTAAAAGTCTTGTTGTGTATTCCAGCCATAAAACCATCAGAGGATGGTTTACATAAATTTCTCCCAAAATCTATAAACCATTAGGGGCGATGATGCATTGTATGCAAATGATTTCATTGTCATTTTAATACAATGTGCCTTGTCAGCTAATAAATCACCTAACAGGCATCATAATAACCTTATTTTGGCTATCAATTAACCAGGTGTTTTTCGTGAGATTAATTATTTATCAAAAATATCGCAATAAATTATGTCCAGTTACCCATGTAAATTCCCAAAAAGGTAATTTTCTTACTATCTGATCAATTCATGCTTAAAGTACCACTTTCATGTCGCATAATCACACTCGCATGGAGAAGGATGAAGCATTCAGATATACTAAACACCTACTTAGGTCATTGTGGTCAACTAATAACCAGAAGATGAAGATGTAGAAATAGAAAACCATCATGATGGCATTTACCTCTTTTACTTCCTTAAATATTCGCACAAACTCTTCATTAATGGACAGGCTGCGTCTCTCAATGTCTCCTCGCAAGTTCCTCCTGGTCCTCAGACTGTTCTCCATAAAGAACACAGAAAGAGATTTTAACGCTTCCAGCATCTCCTACAGATATAAAGATAAAGAGAGAGGAGTTTAGGTGTAGCTGAATTTCAACTCATTCCCATCATTAAACCACAAAACAATACTGTGATCTTAATTATATATGTCATGATCAAAGCGGTTTGTCTCATGATCACTGTTAAATACATGACATCGAATACAGTGGATGACAAGTTTTATGGTAATTTCCTGATAGTTGGTCCTTTTCGAAGCTTTAGAGTAACATCCAACGGGTATCGCAACGGATCGGATTATAGGGAACCCGTCAGTCCGATACCCGATCCAGCTAAAAAGACCCGTATCGGCCCCAATTCCGATCCAGAGTATCGGATCGGTGCATCCCTAACAACAAGACGTATTGTACCACAGTAAGAGTTGATATTTACTGTTACATTTACCATAAATACCATAATACACACACAAAGAGCAAATTAACTATGAAAATAACGTAAGAACTTATACCTTTATTAAAGATAAACGGCCCATTGTCGTAATATTCTAATGGTACTTTCTTGTACTGAATAAATCAATGACACATATTCACGAAACCATGAACTGATGGTGATAAACATTCAAAACTTACATGAAATGCCTTAAGTACCACATCTAGTAAAACAATGTAGGCCTATTAACGTTACCATACTACTGAATGCAAAACCCATGCCAATACCATGGCAATATTTAGTCCTGTTCTAACTTGTTGGATTTACTCTGCTAAACACAGTTTGCAAACTGTAACTTTATTTAACTGCAGGTGCACTGGCAAGCTAAGCGGCTAACAAAAGCAAAAGAGACAGCCACAGACCTTGTCGTTATCCAGCCTGGTTTCCAGGATCTTGTTGAGTTTTCTGGAAAGAGGATTATTGGACTGAGAGGACACATTCCCGCTGCTGTTAGAAATGTGAAGGTTTGATGTGTCCGTTGACAACTCAGCTTTAATCTCCGCCATCGTTACTATCCACGTCAACCTGAACCTCTAGGAAGCTATTTTGAGTAACCTGCAAAAACGTCCCCGCTGAAACAAGAGCGCGGAACTGTTGTTCCACATAAGCACCTGTATGACTGAACGCGGTCCGAAATATCGTAAATGTGAAATAATGTTCAAATAAAAATAAATGTTGCTCGTTTAAGTGCTGCATATTAAAACGTACTTTTTTCGTGTATAATTTTATGTTGCATAATTCAATCTGTGTGTATATTTATTTAATGTAGACAATAATTTTGCTAAATATTTGTTGTTAAATCCTGTAGTTCTAAACAGACTGTTATATTTGTAATTATTTGACTTACTAGGCCTATTAATTAATTTAGCGGACGCCTAGATGTAAATCTGAATGCTATGTGAAAGAAGAGTCTGGAAGTGCTGTGTTGTCAGGTTTAAGTCGTCAATATGCAAACAAATTTGCCAGCTTTTTTTAAAAGAGAACAGAAAGACTTTAACAATATTCAAATGAAGGTTATAAATATGAATACAACTGAATGTTTGGAGGGAGTGCTTAAGCAAAACCTGTGTGCACGTCTATAGTGCGCATGCGTGATGATTGCTATGTCATGAATGCACTCCCTTCCATTGAGGACATCCAGGGGAAACGCTGTCTGCGTCGAGCTCGCAGCATTCTCAAGGACTCCTCTCACCCCGCTCATAGACTGTTTACTCTCCTGCCTTCCGGTAGGCGCTTCAGGTGCCTCCGGACAAGAACCAGCAGACTAGGAAACAGCTTTTTTCCCAGAGCTGTTTCATTATTGAACTCTGCTCCCCACTGATTCCACTAACCCTCATAACTTTAACTTTAATGCTGCTACTACATTGTTTACATTGCATAACAGGGCTGCATCCATGACGGAACTGTACACACCAGTACTTCATGTTATCTGCTCTACCGGACTGTTTACACACACATAGCATCATTTCCACTCTATACTGCTCACTTGCACACCAGGAATATTACACTGAATGCTCATTTGCACTAATAAACTACTTCCATAACTGCATTAACTCATCTACTGCACTGTAACTCATCTATTGCATTTATTGCATAACTAACTGCATCTACTCATCTATTGCACTGTAACTTCAATAACTGCATTAACTCATCTACTGCACTGTAACCTTAATAACCGCATTAACGCATATACTGCACTGTAACTTCAATAACTGCACTAACTCATCTAATACACTGTAACTGTATTATCTGCATCTACTCATGTATTGCACTATAACTTCAACAACTGCATTAACTCATGTACTGCACTGTACCTTTAATAACCGCATTAACTCATCTACTGCACTGTAACTTTAATAGCTAATGTCTGTAATTAATGCACACTCAAGTCACTTGCACTATTGTATTGTCTATATTGTTATCTGTTCATAACCACCTGTACATTAATGTTCACAGTATATAGCCTTCTGTATATATTGTTCATAGTACATACCGACTGTCATATTTTCATACAACATTTGTATAGTATTTTCCTAATATTGTATTCTGTATTTATTCACACTGTATATCTGCACTTGCTAATTGCACTTCTGGTTAGACCTAAACTACATTTCGTTACACTGTACTTGTATATGTGTAATGACAATAAAGTTGAATCTAATCTAATCTAAAAAATTGTGAGACTGCAGGGGCCGGCTGCATAAACTGCTTAGACTAGTCTTGGAAGTTATTCATCTTTTTGTTTCTTTAAGACTGGTCATACCTTCTTTAAATCAGTTACATAAAAATGTGTATTTGGCTTATTGAAATATGAAAAGTAAGACTGGTTAATCCTAACTAATAATCAGGGAGACTAGTTGTTGAGATGCTGTCTTAACTTAGCAGCTAAGCTTATGCAACTGGGCCCCTGGGCCAAACATGCACACTTGTGTGAACATACTTTAAAAAAATCTATGAAATCCTCGCCATTGTGTACAAACGACAAACTACTTTATTTCTTACTGCTTCTACCTAGATTTTTTTCAGGGATCACTTGGACGTTTTTTTCCCAGAAGGCCACTGGAGAAGTTATGAAATGCAAGAAAGCGGTTGGGATCCCTTGTCAACCATAAGTGATAAACCTATGCATCTCATTTTAATTTAAGCTTACGACACGTATTCCTTGTAGTTATACTTTAGCGACATCTGAGTGACTTATTTTAATAGTTATTATCTGTTCAAGAAATAGCCTATTGCTATGTTGTTTGTTAAACATAATGCAAACATGATGTATACAACTGTGCACTGGTACCAAAAGAAAACAGTCCCTATGTGGAAAATTCCCCAATTAAATTAATCAGTAGCCTAATGTTTCAAATGCTGTATTTATAAACTCTTTAAGGATATAGGGTTAACTGTATAAAACTAGAAATGAACAGAAAGTCCCCACCTGTATAAATAAAAAAATCAATACTAATTTAGTAGAAGATAGTTTTGTAAATCATTCCAATTGGTAATTCTAATTGTATTATCCTGCCAGTACTTTTGGGGTTTGACACTTTTGTATTGAACCCCCCCCACCCCCAGTTGAAACAGTTGAACAAACACAATAAAGACTGATCTTTTGAGGTGACACCTAACAGCTACTATAATTTCCTACCCACTGGCAGCTAGCTGTTGGCCCAGTCACTTCAAACTAGTGTCTTGACATTAACTTCACCTTGCCGGAGGGAAAGGGGATGACATGTTGACAATGAACAAGTACAGCCCCTACAAATATTGCAACAGAGAGGGCAAAACAATTGAATTTCAGCACATTTTTTTCTCAGTGGAATTGGATGGAGAAAGAAGGTGGGCCAAGGGGTTACAGCTTTCGCCTGTGTTTTTGGGCGTGGGGGGATTTCTAAATAATTCACAGCTGTGGTCATTTCTCCAGAATGCAGGACTTTACACCATGCATCTCCCGAGATTTACAAATGCACGCAGAATATCTTCTGTTCCATCAGCTCCATCAAAAACCATCCTGATCCTGCCTTTTAAGAGAATAAATGAGATTTTTATTGAGTATTAATAAAGAATAATACAAATGAACGTGTCACACATTGCAACTGTGAAATTAAGTTTGTACATTGAAAGTTGACACATCAGTGTCTTCTTCACTGCGGTGGATATGTTGGGTGCATGTATTTAGTTGTTTTCCAGGTAAAATATTGTTGAAAAACAAATAAATCGCCCATGGTACATTCTAGGATAATGAACACAATATTAGACATGTGCGTTTGGTGTTGTGGCAGATCAGAGTGAATAACATCAAGCTGACTCCCGGTGTGTGACAACATGCCCCTTTTCCACATGTATAAACGCAAATTAACTTTAAAAGTTTACAGAACATGTGACACTTCATCATGATTCAAAGGCAGCCTGTGGGGGCGGAGACTCGAGTGAGTGAAAGCACACTGTGTCTCAGCCTCATTCACTCACTCAGTCTGACTGCTGTCTCATACTGAGCCCGATGCTGGAGCACGCGCACCGTCAATGTTTTCCGTCTCTTTTATTATAAAAACACCAGGATTATATCAGCTCTTTTCAAGCAGGAGGGACTAACCATAAAGACTGAAACAGAACTCAGCACGGGGCACCTGAAGGAATTTAGGCTTGTTTTCTGTTCGCACACCCGCGAGTTGCGCTTCGTTCGGGGACAGACTTTATCTATTCCACGGTGTGGGAAAGACAGGGTTTGAATAAAGACATCGCCTACAAAATATCGTGGTAAGTTATTCATTATTCATGATGTTTTTTTGGTCGTTCATGCATTGCATGACTGTTCTGTATTTAGTGTTACGCAGGACTGCGCGTGTCAGTGACTAATAATTGATTATTAGAGCGCCTTGGGCTTTGCATGACTTTTTTTTATTTTCCAGTCAATATTGGGTTGTGTAAATATGAGATGTTTGACCATCTCGCTGTTTCAAAGTTTTGGGGAGTTTTTGGAGTGCAGAGAGAGTTTTGGGTTCCAGTTCACACGGCCGCGTTCTTCAGTACATCACGCGCTCTGCGATCTAAACGCAATTTGGCGTCTTGTGTGAACCGCCAATTTAATTTTAAGAAGATTCGTTTGCAATTTTGACTGATGCTTTTAAAACTGAAAATATACGTATTTTTTAATTGTATAACTTAATTTTTACAATCATCCAGTGTTTCCGATTCTCGTGACAGTTTTGTTTCTTTGACAGGTGAAACGACACGAAAGTGAGAACCACGTTGAAGACTGTATGGAGCTAGACATTTCACGTCCAACCCGGGAAAGGGAATTATTTTGTGACATCTTTGTTTGTCCACGACCCATTTGGAAGTGATATTTATAACGATTTATCCAGCATGGCATCCAGTCTGACATACACAGGGATGATCTGGGCTCTGGTGTCTCTGCTGAGCGCAGCTGCCTCATGTGTGGGATTCTTCATGCCCTACTGGCTGCTGGGCTCGCAGATGGGTAAGCCCGTGTCTTTCGGAACATTTCGCCGCTGTTCATATCCCGTCCGGGATGAGGACAGGCAGGCCACGGTCATGCTGGAGGAGTGCGGGCGCTACGCGAGCTTTCAGGGTATCCCGAGCGTGGAGTGGCGCATCTGTACAGTGGTGACGGGCATCGGATGCGGTCTGCTGCTGCTGGTGGCGCTCACAGCTCTAATGGGATGCTGCATATCAGAGCTCATCTCCAGAACCATCGGACGAGCAGCCGGGGGGATGCAGTTTGTTGGGGGTGAGTAATAGACTGTCAACATGCATAACAAGGGTTAGATTTATGTGCAGCATGCAGACTGGAGACGCTATAAGGTGAATCTCACAAAACATCACGTTTAAAAGTCAAAACACCGAAGAACTGAAGTAAACAAATAAAAACACAATGCTTCTTTATGCAAATATATTGCTGATGGAACAATACGAGACCACTCAGAAATTATTTTCAATTTTTCTTAATCGAGTTTTTATAGTAACAATGATAATTTTTGTTTCATTCTGTGAACTACTGACAACATTTCCAAATGAAAATATTGTTTTGTATTTGCATTTGGAGAAAATTGAAACGCTACGAACTGTTGCAACCAATGCAAGGTTTGCAGATCTTGAATACTGCAAAGAAATATTCACGGTTAAACAGCACAATACTAATTATTTTATTAGAATTGTATTGGAGTTATTATTAGAATTATAGTTTAGTATCAGAATGAATATATGATGGAATAATCCTGATGTTTTCACAACGTCTGTGTCTTTGAATTGTCTTTGCATTCTCCAAGTCTTCCAAATTGGTTTAGGGTGAGTTTATTCCTGATGTTTGTTGAAATTCAGCACATGAGTAAATCCCTTTATAAAGCACCTATGTAAATGTAAATGGAGAATTACTCCATAAGCCAGAAGGAACAGGCAATAAACTCTGTATATATTTGGCATCTACCTGTATTGTAGATGTGTGTTTTTAAATGCAACATTCAGTTTGAGGATCTGCAAGTACCATGTACAACTATGTATGAATAATGTCTTTACCGTAACTGTACAAAGTCAGTTTGTCTGTGGTGAGTAATATTACAGCCAACCTAAGTAGCCTTAAATAAATAATCAAATTGGCTACACAACTTACAATTTTAAATCTTGCATTGTGCTGAATTGCTGTAACTTTTTTTTCAATAAAGTTGAAATTAATTCAACAATTTTGATGATAATTGAGAAGCACATAATTGGCAAGACTTTTTGCTCACTTCATCATTAAAATGATAACGCGCACAAACATTATAGCTTTAAAAATGTCTTTGTCGCAAACATTGTGTGGTTTTACAATCTATGTGATTTTTATTTATTTAGAATAGTTGCAATAATGCCACGTGTGCATCTTTGCTGTAACTTTCGAAGCACACCACATGCAAGTTTCAGCTAAGTCATTAAAATAATAACATATAAGATCATTATAATTGTTGAAGGTGAGTGCGTGTTTTGGAAATTTTATGGAGGCTGTGTCTACATTGTGTTTCCCATGAATTTTGGTCATGTCAAATCCCTTTCCATTTTCTCTCTAATTCAGTGAACAGCAATTTCAGCCGGTGTAATTCAGGGTGCCTTTGCCCCAATGTGAACAGATTGAGGACAACCTGATTGAGTTTAGACTGGAACCTCGGGGCTGTAATTCCAAACTTGGTTTGTTTGTTCTTGCCCACAAGGTGCCTTTTATTCGCTGATCTGATAGACTTTCAACTCTCTGCAGAGAAGGTGAAACAAATACTTCAGGAAATAAAGTTGAATTGCCTTTTCAACTGGTGGAAATGTCTTGGTCATGTCTTGGATTGTTGGTGTTGTAAGGATACTTCATCTTCATTAACGCAGCCCATTTATCTCCATCTTGCTTGTGGAGAGAAACTCATCTTCATTCTCTACGAGCTCATCGTCTCTGCAAACTCGCATACAAACTGTTCAAATCATGTTACATTAAAGTTTGCCTCATATTTGTTCAGACATCAATTTTGCTCTAAAGCCAACAGTGTCAAGGCAAATTCTACCTGATTTCTAGTCAGCTATCCAAGTGTGTCATTATTCGTTGGGGTCTGACAGCTGAGGCGTCCGCTTTCGCTTCTCAATGAGAGAAATGGCTTGAACGAGAGAGACACAAAGACGTTACAGGAATGCTGGACTCATCACTTCCTGTTATGCTGCCCATAGCAGACTGGGTGGATGAGACGCTTATTACAAATGTTGTGGCTGATGTAAGCAAACGTCATGGTCTTTATCACCAGTTTTACGCTTCACATCAATAGAAGTCGACAATTCGTCATTAGTGTTTATCCTGAAGCTGACACAGCTTTTTTTTGTTTGTGTTTGGATTACCTGAGTAGAACTAAACTCTTCAGTGCTTAAACTCTTCACACTGATATAGCCGCATGAGTCGAAGCGCAATGTTAAATTAATGCATGCGGAACAGAAGAAAAGAGAAATAGAGCATTGAGTCAGAGGTTAATAGAAAAAGGCCCGGGACCCAGAGAGAAAGGAACAGTACCCTGATGTTAAATCACCGGACCATGGCTGTCCCCGCTAATTGAGTCCCTTTCATTTCCATTGTGGTGTGTTAATGAGAGCTGTCTGGTGGCGAGGCCTGTGAGGAACGGGCCTTGGCATGGGCAGCAGCTCCCCGCGGTTCACTTTGACTCATCTGCTGCCCATTTCACTGATAACGGGACATATTATCCCTTTATTGTCACCAAAACATCTTTCATTAGAAACTCCTGCTCTGAAGCCTGTCTTTGTGATTTTGAGCGTGAATGATGTTTTCCTTTTGCAACAAAACCCAGAATTATGTAATTTATCACAACCTCTATATACCATTAAGAATAAATCAAGCCTTGTTGAGATCGAGGGTTGGAAAATGGTAACGCTTTAGATTACAGCCCGCAACGCATAATTAAACATAATTTACAACGTAACTAATTCTAACAATAATGTACCTTAAGTACATATCTGTGTAGGTAAAGGGGAACAATATAAGTTTGTGGAATTAAGGGGTAAGAGTTTACACCGTAAATTCTGTTTTATCATGCTGTACATATACTGAGGGCTGTAATCTAAAGCGTTACAAAATTGCTTTATTAGCAAAAACATTTGCCTTCATTGGCAACCATGCGTTGAAGGGGTGTGTCGTAAGATTCAGTTGTCAAAGTGATGCCGTCCAATAATAAAAAAATAAACAGAAGCTGAATAAATAACTATAATGTACAGTGCCTGTATATAGAAAATCATCTTTTGCTATTAAATGATTATATTTGGCAACATGTAAACTGTCAAAAAAAGTTTGAAACCAACGATTTCCTTTTTTGTAATGTCTTTGGATTACCAGCATGTGTGCTTTTATAGGGAAAGATAATAGCTCTAGATAAATGCATTTGTATGAGTAACACTCTTTTCTGTGAGATGCAATTCATTTAGTGTCATTTGTTTATTTATTTAAGTATCACTTTCTGGACATGTGCCGTAGTTGTTTGGACGGTAGCATCTCTTAGTAAGAAATAACAGGACATGTTTGTCCTGCTGTGTGGTGAAGTCAAAAGTTAAAAGACTTTTCCATGACAGACGAGTCAGTGGGAAAATCCATGACAGTTGTTCATAAAAGAATGCAGATATTATGCTTATCTTTCATGTTACTTGACTTGAAATTTAACCGTCCTTTTTGACATTTCTTGGTCATCATGTATCAAATGATTCATTGTTGAGTGTTCTCAAGATTCATATGTGATGAATCACTCATTGTGTACTCTATGAATAGTGCCGAGTAACTTCTATTGAATGGCTGATTTGTATAGTGTGTCAAAGTGGAATAAAATGTATTCGAATGTGACATATGTGAGCAAGTGAGTATGAGTCTCAAACAAAATCAATAATTTTTTCCCAGAGAAACAGATTTCTTTCCGTAATCTTCCACCGATGGGGTTTTAGCACCAAAATAGTACAAAACAGTCCCTATAGCCCACTAGCAAATATATTCCTCCCATATTCACTTACGCTCATGTTGTTTCAATCTCATATGGCTTTGAATATCACATATTGTATCTGGATCACATTTCAGACTTTTTATGAAATCAATGAAACTTGATCTTGAGTTGACCCATATGTTTGCAATGATAAAAGGTACTTCAGCTATGTCATGTTTGGGTGGGCTTATAAAAAGATCTCTAAATGAGATAAATTAGCTCGCTGGTACCCACACGTATGAAATTTATCTAAATGCCGGAAAATGAATTAGCTTGAGCTACACAGGGATACTGATTATTTTAACATTTTCTGGTTAAGCAAAAGCACTTTTGACAACATCTGTGGTATGAAAATACAATACAATCATTTTGACAACTTGGTAAGAACAAAATAACAAAGAATTGTGCTTATACTAATAACACAAGTCTATAGGGCGAGGCTATAGTTTAAAAGCAGTTTTTTCAGCTTTGTTCACTCAATTCCTTTTCTATTTGTCTTTGAGCGTGTCCTGTTTGTCTTTCTCCTCGACCGTTTGCTAACTCTCTATCCTCCTAAACATTTCAATTAATCGTCTCCAAGAGGTGATATAGCTCTGGGTCCTGATCTCCAGCCCTCTATTTCAGATCTGCGGCTCTCTTTAACCTCCTCACTCCACTCTGTTGACCCTCTGACTGATTTACATTCAAACAGTCTCTTGTGGTGGAATGAATATGTATTAGCGTGAAAAAGTGAAGTCAGGAGTCAGATAATGGAGTCCAATCATTGACGTGAGATTGGAGTTGTTGAGCTGTTGTGTCCTACTGTAGGCTACACAAAACACAAACTTTCAGTTTTCTATTCACAAGAAGCATTCGCTCAGACAAGAGAGATATTAAAATTAAGAATTGGTGTCTAAAACTGGAAATGGTTACAAAAATATCTCAAAGCCTCAGTGTCAGTCATAAGACAAATTGCTTTTAAATTATGAACGTTCAGCACTGTTGTTACTCTCCTTAGGAATGAGCATCCTGCAAAGATGACTGCAAGAGCGTGGAATGCTCAAAGATAGAAAAGTTCACAGCGTGTCAGCTAAAAAAGTACAGAAGACTCTGGAACGCACTGAAAATTTCTTTATAAATTTCTTTGTTCTGTTGAACTCAAATGAAGATGTTTTAAAGAATGTGGGACAGCAAACAGTTCTTGTGCACTTTTGACTACTATTGACATTCTTCCTAGTAGTTTCAAGCATTCTTCCAAATATCTTCCTCTGTGTTCATCAGAACAGAAAGAAAGTTATTTGGAACTCCAGGGTGAGATAACGATGACAGAACTTTTGGGTGAACTGTCCCTTTAAGAGATCGATTTGGACCAGAAATCCAAAGAATTCTGCTAAACTGTATGGCTCGTGAAAAAGGAATTCTGCAAAATTTCACACATCTTTACATTTTTTTCATTCAAAAATAAATTCTTTCATCATTTATTTACTCTCAGGTCATTCCAAACCTGTATGATATTTTGAAGATTGTTGGCAAGCCAAGATCGTTGTCCCCCCTCGACTATAATTGTATGGAGATTTCTCCAAATATCTTCTTTTGTGTTCCAAAGACGAATGAGTCATTTACAGGTTTTTAACAACATTGGGGTGAATAAGTAGAGGCAGAATTTGTATTTTTTGGGTGAACTATAAATAGAGGTCAGATAAAATGATGTGTTCAAATTTAAAGAACTCTATCCAATGGTTCATGTTATTCTTCCTGAAACTGTATCCCAACATTTTTTGAACACTCATGAGGTAGTGAAGCAGTCCGTGAGATCCAAAATAGAAGTGATAAAAGACAGAACTTGTGAAAGCATCGAGTGAGAGCTTGTGGAGGAACGTCCAGCTTCAGCAGAGCTTTGCTTCAGATAGACAGGAAGTCTGGGCTGCTGGAGGAAAGACAGGAAGTGTTATTTCAGTGCTGTGGGCTGTTAAGTCCTTTTTTTCAGCAGTATGGGGCCGAACCACCCTTGGCACTTCGCAAAAAATGAAGCACGCTGACATAAGGGATTTGTTATTGCACAGCCAACCTTAAAATGAAAGAAGCAGTAGTGGAGAAAATTTGTTTCATAGTTGATTTATGGAGCGTGGTGGCACGTTTCTCTTTTGTGGAAGTTAAGCGTTGGTGAAATGAGAATGTTTGAGGTGAAGGTGAATCATTAAAACAATTGCAAGCACTTTCTGCTGATATAAAGTGTAGGAAAGTTTTACCGGTAATAGTAAATATGTCAATGAAATCACAGCGGGGAGAGCCATTCAGGGCCAGGAATGTATTAAATAATAACCCAGAGGAAAATAGTATTGCTCATAGGTTGATCTTTTATGGCTCAAGAGATTTGATGTGTAGTTATCTTGTGCTTTTTTTTAACTATAATCTTCTTCTCAGATGTTCCTCCTTTGAATTAAGAGAAATTGAAATAACCTATTGTAAAAAAAATGTACATGTGCTCAGCATTTACTGTAGACATGTCGGAGTGTTTTTGGTGCTCTTTACCTTCCGAAAGTCAATGGGGACTGGGGTTGCACAACAAAAAAATAACCAAGAAAGCACCATTAAAGGAGTCCATCACCTTACTTTGACAGTGCCAAGTCTTCAACTCTTGTAAAGTAATTTAATATCTATAAGTCAAAATACAGCTTGCTGTTTTGTCATTTGAAGAGATTGACAGCCCCAGTCCCAATTTTCTCTAAACGGCCAGGACATTCTCCAAAACTTATTTTCGTTTAATTTTACCCTTCGTTACTTCACAATGACGTACCGCAGATTGATACAAAGTAAATGTGGTAGCTAGTGTAAACTGACAGATGCTACGGAGCTCTTGTGAAATACAGTCCTGTCAGCAGCCGCCCGGAGATCCCCGCGGTTCAGTCATCTGTCACAGTGAAATGGGGAAGGAAGACACTTCTCCCACAACAGTACCTCTCTCACTTTACACTGTCTCTCTCTCTTCACCGCAAGCCATCTTATCCAAACAACCGCAGACCAGGAGCTAACAGCTCCTTAAACAAACCTATGTTGCCTCAGATGAGGACTCTGAAAGTTTTGGAGGGGCATTACATTTCCATCTACGTACTCACACTACACTTTCTGAACCCCGAATCATATTTCTCCATTAATAGCTATGTAAAAGTAGCCCAACATTTTCCTATTGGGTTAGGCTGATCACAAAGCATTAAAGCCTCAGGTGAAAACAACTTGTTTGTATTTAAAGGTTCAGTGTATGAAATACAGCACCATCTACTGGTGGGGTTTCAAATTGCAGCCAACCATTCACTCCACCCTTCCCCCCTTTAAAAAGCACTACGGTGGCTGTCATACGGTGGCGTTCCAGCGGAGCTCCTCTGGAAGTTAGATAATTCTTATTGGTTTGCTTTTGTTTGCACTTGTTTGTCTGCGTCGGCTTATAAATGCAGATGTTAATAATGAATGTGATATTAGATTAGATGGAGATTGAGAATAATCCGTTTAACCCACTGTTTCTAACTTTTCTGCTATATAATTTCAACAATATCTCAAGGTGTGTCTGAATTGGCTCACTTGTTCACTCATTCACTATTCCCTACATAGTGAATGTTAAATAGTCCACTATATGGGGAAGAAGTGAATGAAAAGTCGTGAACAATTTCGGACACTGACAGTCTGACAGCACTGTCACAGACATTCGTCATAACGCTTATATTAGTTCTGTGTGGCATTATGGAGTTTTTTGTAAAATGGTAAAGTTAATTTTTACATTAACTGTCATGTTTATTGTATTAGCTTTTAGTAAAGAGATCAAAACTGTCATGATTCCGCTATCATGTCATGTTTATTCTTGTTTTGCAGCGGAGTCATGGCATAGCCCTTGGGTTTTGTGTGAGAAAGACATGGCTTTGCTTGTATATTGGCTGACATACGCTTTCTCATGTCTTGTCTGTGTTTCCCGCCATCTTGTTTCCTTGTTATCTTCCCATTAGTGTTTCATTACCCACACCTGTCCCTTGCCAATAATCCTGTGTTTGTTTCCCTTTAAAGCATCCTCTTGTCTATTGTCTTGTGCTCTTGGATTGTTTGATGTTAGATGTTGCTTTATGTACCTTGATGTGCCTTGTTCCTGTTGCTGTCCACATATCCGTGAAGCTGTGTCTTGTTCCCGTACCCCTTACCCCGTATCCCCGAAACCTATGTTCCTTGTTTTTGTCAACCCGTGTCTTGTAAGTTTAGTTTTAGTGTTATTCAAAGTGTTTATTTTCTAGTTAGTTAGTTAGTCCGTTTCTTTGGTAGTCATCTTGTCTTATTTTTCCCCCTCGTGGGTTTTGTTTTGTCCTTTTGTAGTGTTTTTTTGTCAGTAAATTGTCAACCCCTTCACCACCGTGTCTGCCTGCACTTGGGTTCTCCCCTCCGGAATTCATGACACAACACTGTTAAAACATCCATTTAATCCGTTCAGAAAGTAGAAAATAACAGTCCAGAAGAACAAACACAAGTGTATAATGTACATTCGTGGCATTAACGGTCACTCTCCTCCAGCTAAATCAATCATACGGTTGGTTCGCTTTGTGTCATGGAAAATATGAGTGACATCGGATGTACACTCAAAATCAAAATGCATTGTGGGTAAAAAGTAGCGAACAAATGTAGGGAATGAGTTGTTTACTTAGAATTCCGATAACACTACAAGATGGCGGACACCCGATATAGGGCACTAAATAGGATATACAGGGCGAATGCAGAGAAGGTCTCAGTGTGCTCATAATGCTCAGTTATCAAAGGATGCATATTAAAAGTCAGAGTAATACAGACTCAAACTTTTATCATTAATAATTCCAAAAGCAACTTATATTACTCAATTCATACGATCTAGCTCTATACATAATCTGAGGGTGTGACAATTTGTCTCACTTATGTATTTTCTTATTCCAAGAAATGTAGTAGAAACAACTGAGATAACGATACTTAAATGACAGAAAACTCTATGAATTCTCCTGAAAATTAGAAGAGCAACTATTGAGCAATTTAATGTTCCTCAGTTCAACATCGATGATGGAAAGAAGCCATTTTGGCAGCAACTCCTGTGATGTCTGGCCAGAACCCAGTGTTATGTTAAGGAATAAACTCTTGTGTTGTGCGAGTAGTGGAGGATTTGTCAAGGGGCTTTAAAATTAGTCAGAAATTACACTTCTTCTTGCAAACAGTGGATGCTTGTGAATTACTAGAAAGCAAGAGTGCAGAGAATGTTTATTGCACTTGTTTTTTAGTAGCTCAAGGGACTTTATGGAGTTTCCAATTACTTTTTTATTATTTATCAGCTGTTTCTTATAAATGTTTCTTCTAAAATTCCTTGGGAGAAATTTATGTAGACGAAACTCAAAATAATGAGGCTAGCAAGATCATTAGTAGTGTTTGCTAGAGCAAGTTTTCATCATCACTGTTACTTATTGCGAGTATACGGATCCACATGAATTACTATTATAGTGTTGGCATTTAAGCATTATGAAGATATTTTAGAGAGGAATGTCTGCTGTCTCACAGTTTTCCTGTCAATTCTTCAATCCCCACATATAGCAATTCAGCTCTGAGTGGGACGCTAAACTTATTGAACTTCACCCTGAGCTCCACACACCTACAGTTCCTACTATAAAATCAGTGTTTTAGTTATCAGTTTAATTATGTTGTAAATACATGCATGAGGTGGTAAAAGTTTGCCAGCTGCTTGTTAAAGAAAGACTGTCAATAGTTCTCCTTTGAGTCAGAGTCAGCGAGGGGCGGAGTTTAACAAAAATATATTGTGCATTTATTTTGTTTAGGAGTAAGGTTTGATTCTTGAGACATCCAGGCACTTCTATTGAAAGGATATTGTTGTTTTAGAACGCCACCACCTGGGTTGAGCTTAAACATCTGTTAGTGACTGCAATAGTGGGAAACTGAATCATTTCTCTTTTCTCAAGCATCATCTCTCCACTTGTTGCCTGCTGGTTCTCCGAGGTCTAATCGCTGTTGGACATCATTTGGGTGGGCTTTGGATATTATGGGATCTTGTTTCCATGGCAGCAGGAGGGCACAGACGTCAAGTGGGTGATCAGCAGTTGTAGTGAACAGTGCAGCATACTGTCATAGCCTGCTTGCATCACCTCTATGTTTTTAGACTGCCACCTTCTTAAATGTAATATAATCTGATGTAATGGAAATTGCTGATTTGAAATGCTGTAAACAACACACTAACGTGTCATTCACGCACATAATCAAAATAGCTCTTTTAATGTGAACGGCTCTAGAGACTCGATGGCTTTTTACAGTTCGAGTGATTCTAGTTAAATAAAAGATTCAAATAGAGGCTGGTGCTAAAATAATGGCTTGATATTTTAACATGCAAAAATATTTAAGTCCAATTTATTTCTGAGGGCCTGTCACAGTTTTGTAGATTTACACTAAATACATATTAGAACAGATAGTAGTGACAGTAAAAAAAGGAAATAATTATGACCAGGAAGTTGTGAAATATATAGAATAAATAAAATATATGGTATTATTGCAATTGTTTTCATTAAGATAGGTGATAACCAGGATTCCTTCTTACTGCTTGATCATTTGAGCTAAGTCATCATTTTGATTGGAATTAAAGTTGTTAACTTTATTTAAAATGGGGGTGCAATGTTTTTCTTTGCACTGAAACGAATATGGAGACAATCTCCCATGAATATTTGTATATACTGTATTTGTTCTGGTATTTGAATATGTGTGTGTGTGGGCTAACACAAGTATTAATGCAAGGATTAGCAGCATCACAAGAGAAGACATCCACACAGCTCATTTTTCCAGCAGTAAGGGTTGAGGTTCTGACCCTACCGTGACCACCCACAGTGGGGGAACACGATGATATTTAAACCAACATCTGAACACGAATGCATAATGCACTTCTGGCATCTTCCGTGGGAAGCTTTGTCTCAATTTTTTTGGTTAATTGCCTAAATGCAATAATTCTCCAACTCCCCCAGAGTAAATAAGTTGAGTTTTACCGTTTTGGAATCTATTCAGCCGATGTTCGGGTCTGGCGACAGCACTTTTAGAATAGCTTAGCACAGATCATAGAATCCAATTAGACTGTTTAAAAATGACCAGAGAGTTTCGATATTTTTCCTTTTTAAAACTTGACTCTTCTGTATTGTTCTGTGATAAGACCGGTGGAAAATGAAAATTTAAGATTTTCTATGCTGATATGATTAGGAACTATACTACCATTCCGGCGTAATAATCAAGGAAGTTTGCTGCCGTAACCTGGCCGCAGCAGGCGCAGTGATATCACGCCGCGCCTGAAATTAGTGCCCAGCTAGGTATCTAGTAGAATGAGCCTATTTCCAAAAAAAGTGGAGTGTTCATTTAAAGGGCTCTTTCCTTAATTAATTAATTTGTTTTTGTTACTATGTAAGGAGACATTTCATGCAGACCAGATTATCTGAGCTCTGGCTATTTACATAAGCTTTATCGCCAAATGTTTTTCTAAATGTTAACGACTGTATCTTTTATTTATTTATTCCAAGGAATTTAAAACATAGGCCAGAAAGGTGCTTCTTAAATAGAAATATTAAAGTTTTACCTCAGATAGGCCTGTCGTGATTCTGTCCCATAAGACCAGGAAAGACATTGCATGATGGGGCGGAATCATAGCAGGATCCATTGTTTCATGTGGAGAGAGGCTTTTTAGCGCTATTGGCTTGCCATACAATCTCTCCGGTCTTGTCATTGTTCCTGTCCTCTTGTTTCCTTGTTAATGTTTGTTATGATTTCATGTCCCACACCTGCCCTCTCCTGATTTAGTTACCTTTATAATACCCTTGTGTTTTCTGTTCTGTGCTGGTCCATTGTTTGTGTTATTGTGGTGAGTTCCTGTGTCATGTCAGTGAGTTTAATTTATTGTAGTTAAATAGCTAGTGTTATTGTCTAGTCTAGTTTAGTTAGTCCTTTGTCCTGTTATTTGCCATATCTTGTTATGTTACCCCCTCGTGAGTGTTTGTTTTATATTATATTTTATTAAATGTCTTGTTAACTTACCCACTGTCTGGGTCTGGGTCCTCTACCCTTGTCCTCACCACCCACGTTCATGACATAGGCCTATGTTATGTTTCTAAGAGAATCAGGACATTTTATGGGTAAAATGTATTACGGGATTGGATTTTTCAACCAGGAGTTGTTTTAATTGTGAGTTGTTTCTATATGACAGTCGGTTAGAAGGGAGGGGTTGAGAAATAAGATGACTTGATGACATTGCCTTAAGGAAAGTTGTTCTATAATAGATTTAATGGACATTTTGTGAAAAGCAATAAGTTCCATTTTGATTCCATGTTACATAAACTATTTAACAGTTATTGATTTTTCCCATGGATTTTAATTTTAATTTTACCCAAATAAAAACGACAATAGTTTATCCATTGTAGTTGCTTCAGTCCTGAAGTACAGCCAGCGATATGGAGGTTGAGGCTCTGATTTCAGTTGCTCAATGTCCTGATCGGTGTTGTGGAATGACCTGTATTTATATTGTGAGTGAAAACTGAGACACAATCTTTCCTTTCTACCCTGTTTTCACCTGTCTTAACTGATATGCACTGAACAATGTCCTCTCTCTCTTTCTACTGGTTGTCTTTGTACTGTTGCTTTTTAATCTGTTTTTCACATCAGCTCAAGTGCTCGTAGAGATGCCCTTTGGAAGAGTTTCTGACCACCGGTAAAAAGTATTTGACTGGTGCGATTAATTGTCGCAGGTATATTGCCTGACCTTACCTTGCACCAAGTGCTTGAAAACATCATCTGTAGCATTTTGATCAGATTTTTCAATGAACTGTCCAACGAGTGCTGCGTGTTAAGAAACTGCCATGTTTGATGCTCGAGAGACCTTGTATTCGTGAACACCAGAACACAGCAGGAAGAAACGTGCGGAGAGGAATATATGTTGAAACCTGATGAGGCATTGTGAATTTGGGATTGTCTTTTTATGTGCTGTAACAGGTTAAACCTTGCTCAACTCTAATGAAACAGCTCGTAGCATTATAAGAGGTGGTGCTGAGAAAACTGTAGCCCTAAATAATATGCACATGCGTCAGAGACACGCCAAAACATATTGATCTTATAATAATTTACACCTTCTCCCGTTTGTAGGTCACAGCTGTCATATCTGATAAAATGCTAAGCCTTCTGTAGTGAACATAAAAATCACATAAAAATATGGGTAAAAATTTGTAAAGTTAAATAAAAGTTTAATCACGTAAAATCATACACTGTGTTTTACTGGTACTTTTTTTTACAGAATTGAACAGGTTTTCTAAAGGGTTTTTAAAATACAGTAAAAAAACATCAATTGACAGAAAAAGTCTGCTAATTTTAAAGATAAACTTGTAATTTTACTTGAAGAAACTGTTATTTTACTGACGCTCCAGCTGCCCTAAAATTGCTGTTTTTTACGGAATAATTTTTATAGAGTATTTTTTAAAAGTGGTAAAAAACTTAATTCCAGAAAAGACTTTCATTTTCGGGCAGCTGGAGGATCAGTAAAATAATATTTTCTTCAAGTAAAATTACATGTTTTTCTTTAAATTTATAGATCAATATTTTGAAAATTGTCAGTTTTTTTACTGTATTTTTAAACCCTGTAGAAAAACATGTAATTTTACATGATTATACTGGGACCCCAGCTGCCAGAAAATAACAGTTTTTAAAAGTTTTTTTAAAGCCATCTTAGATATATTTTCTCAATTAGCTTCTTGGGCTTCTTGCCATTTTCATGAATATTATGCACAGTGGTGTTTTATATTTTCCTGCAAAGAAATTTTTGAAGTAAGCACAATTATAAGCAGAATTATGAAAAAACTTTCAATTCACACACATGTTTATGATGTCATAAAACAGAGTTTAAATGTCATGTTTCTGCAAAGGTTTCTGTGATTATAATGCAAATTCAGATCACACTGAGAGCCACATTTAACAAGTGCCACTCAGACAAGCGCCTTTTACCTGAGCTGAAATGTTTTTTCTGGCATAATTTGGTGCCAGCGTTTCGAAGTCCATCACTAAGTACTGGCTTGTTGTCACTGCTGAAATAAACCACTGGTGCTTTTCATTATATCTTACATGTTGAGAAACTGAAAACAACTCTTAATATAACACATCCCAGAGAAAATCATAAGGGATCCGTTAGATATTAAAATGAAGCCTCTGATGTACTCCATACTGTAACTAAAAGATAACACTAAAAGCTTCCTGAAGTTGATTATTCAGCAAATGTAAGCCTTTCAAGGTATTATGGAAATGTGTCATTAATAAAGCTGATGTTATTTCTGGACGGATGTGCACTTGGTGGTGTTCGAAGCTCGGCTTTCATAGTACGGGTGAAGATATGATCATTAGCTAATCTGTCACTCCAAAGAGAATTCCATTAACGTTACTTTAGCATGCTAACCCTTCTGCTCACCCCGCCAGACGGTTCACACCCATCTTAACCCTGACACTACTGCTCATCTATCACTGACAAAGAGCTTGACACTTCTGAATGGAAATCAGAATTGTAATGGATGCTGGAAATCGAGTTGGTTGGTCAGGACCAGAGAGGTCAGGAATGCTTAAAAAAGAGTTCCTCTAGAATCTAAAGAAACTGTTTTGAATGTTTTTTATTTGTGTTATTGTTAGAGGCAAATTCTGTTGGAGTTTTGAATGTATTAGGAACCTTTATCATGATCTTAATAAAAGTTATGTTAGTATTATATTAGCAGGTTTTAATATTTAAACAATATAAGATCCATTTTAAAAACAATGTTTTATTTAATAGTTATGAAATAGCATGAATGATAATTTTCAGTATTGTTTAATATAATGGGTAGTTCCAGGTCTGGATTTTGTGTCACGTAAAATCATTATGCATATAAGCTTCATATTTTACAGTTATTAAAAAACTGAAAATCACTTAATAAAATATTTATATGCTTTTGGCAGACACTTTTAATAAAATGATTTATGGCGAATTACAATCTACACTCTTGTTAATGTATTGTTTATTTATTTTAATTAGTATAAGTATTATTAATAATTACTAACATAAATAAAATAATATTAAATATAATATTGATCATTATTAACTACTTATTACCATGAGATCAACATGCATTTTTTATTTTTGAACATTTTTATTAGCGAGAAATGTACAAAGAATATTTATATATTTTAGGATTCAAAACAAATAGCATTTCTAATACCCACAAATAGTAAGCAACTTCATGGAAGTTTCCTATTTTGTCTGAATGATTTCTTTTCTCAACCCCAGTTTAGCAGATTTATCCCAGACGCCAACAGCAACGGCCCTTGTCCCAGCATAATAGGCATTTACACTGGCGGGTTCTGAATTTGGCCTCGCCGATAATAGCTCACTTCTCTGAGACTGAGAGATAACTGTGAGGTGGGATGCGGTTGGGGAGGGTGGGGGTGACTCAAAAACCGTGTTCTTATAAAGGCCACAATGCACTCAATCATGGTGGGCGACTTAATGGGAAGTTTGGTGCTAAAGGGCTGATAATAAGAATAAAAGGACACTTGGGGTCTCGGAGCCCTTGATAATGCCTGGGGCCGGCCTCATTATGGGTTTTGCCTTCCACTGAGCCATATTTCGTTCATTTCCAGCCATTCAATTTCCCCAATGAGATGGTTTACGGAGGCCACAGCTCAGGTCAGTTTCTTGTGGGGCAGCGGGAGGTTAGATATCACAATGGAAAATAGAATTAATATTCTATTCGGTACCTGCATGCTGACATGCATATCAATATGTTTTGCATTTGTTGATAGCGTTTGCTTACCGTCTTGCCTGGGTTAAAGTTGTGTTTTAGCTGAGCTAGGGGAATGAACAGTGCTTGGACTCGGGTAGGCAAGTTATTTGGCAACCAGGAGACATTCACTGTCCTTTTAGCAGATCAGAAGCTAGAAATCGCTGATGGAGTCGATCACATAAGTGCCAATTTCATGCAGACGGTTAGCCAGGAAAGATGACCTTAAATCACCTCAACGGAGCGAAGACGCACCGACCATGAAAGCCACTAACAGTGATCGACCCTGTCCTAACTCTGTTGTAAACTCTCAGTAAACTCCTTGACTCCTTAAATGCAACAAAATCAGTTTTCTCAAAGAAATACTATATCAAGAGATAGACTCAATGGTGAGATGCACAGTGGTAAGAATTGCCACTTGTGATAATTAAACATTTTACTTACCAGCGCAGGGGCCCGTTGTAAAGACATGTTTATCCCTGCTGTCCTTCTGAATCCTTGTATTGCCATATTTTGTGAGTTTAATTTTCATTTAATCATTATTATGAGTCACCCTTTATGTTTGTCACCTGGATTTGTAAATATCTAACCAATAAAGAATATTGTGCTTGTCAAGTTTGACAACACGGTAATTATATAATTGAATACTGTAATTTAATACTGACAACCAGTATTAAACCAAGTGGTTACGTACAGTGTTTTTTCCATTTCTTGAGAAACACCGAATTAGGACAAGAAGGACACAATGATATGCAATTTCTGTATATGTCAAATAAAATCTGTTCTCAATAGTAATTTATTAACGTGTGAGAGAAACTGTGGGCATCAAGAAGCACACTGTAAAACTTTGCTGTAATTCTGCAGCAGGTTTGCCGGTAATTTACTGTAGATTATTAGAAATGTTTTTAATTGGAGTTAAACTTGACTTTTATCAAAATTAAAACACTTTAAATTTGAGATTTAAAATTAGCAAGAAGAGACAGGTCTCACTACTGGCATTACACTGCAAAGAATGACATTCTTCCTAAGCATTTTTGTTTTGTTTTCTAGTTAAAGTATTTAAAACTTCTTAAAACTTAGATACATTTACACAATAAGAAAATATATTTTGTCTTGTTTTATTAAAGAAAATATGAGAACCAGGTAAGATTATGTTTAAATCAAAATTGTAAATTAAATCTACAGTAAGTTACTGGCAAATCCGCTGCAAAACTACAGCTTAGATCATGACATTTTAATGAGCAAGCTCCCCGCCATCCCATTTTTCAACCTTTAGTTAGTGTGTAATGTTGCTGTTAGAGCATAAATAATACCTGCAAAATGATAAAGCTCAAAGTTCAGTGCCAAGCGAGATATTGTCTTTAACAGAATTTTCATTTCAAGGACTACAGAGAACGACTGGATAGGACTACAGCCCTCTGCTTCCCGGGTACATGATGTCATTATTCCGAGTGCTTTTAATAACCTGCGCCCAACGGAATACACCAAAAAAGAGGCGAGTTCTTCCTTAGAGAAGTGGAAGAGGCACTGGAGTTGTGTTTGGTTATCAGAGATTGTAAACATTTAACTGAGCTGCGCGCTAAACTACTTTCTCTTTCATCTCAGTCCAAGAGCTGCTAATAAAAATTCAGCTACACACATTCTAAAATAACCAATGGTCAAATAACAGCTTCCATGACTTTAACATCGGCTGTTAAAGCTGTTCTGTGTAAAACACTGATATTGTGTGTGTGTGTGTGTGTGTGTTTGTGTCCGCATAGCCTACCTCTAAAACACTTCTGTGAAACGCCCATTGAAGTCCTGCTTTCAAATGTCTCCTGGTCAATCTGCTTGTTTTATTTTCCAACTCGGGTCCAATATAAAAAGGCATAACAAAGGCTTCTGTTATTAGTGTTAGTCTTTTACAATTGTGTGTCCTTCCGCTATCCTGCCATTCCTACTTTCGTGTGACTCCCCAAAGTTCAGATTTAAAGGCATATTTAAGCAATTCTATGACCTTTCATAGCTTTCAGATACACTTCTGCTGTGAGGTCTCCCGTCTAATGAGCGAGTACGTCTTCAGTCAGAAAAGCAAATAAAATGTCAAAGGCTTATGCGAACGTCTGGCAGCTTATTATGTCGGCTCTGCAGTCTGTTTGGATTTCGGATTCCTGTCGTTCTTAAGACTTGAAAAAGTGTTTATATAATGAGCACTGATGGAACCAGAGAGGTCTAAATATGCTTCTGGTGTGTGAGAAATACACATTCCCCCAAATCTTGCTTAATTCTATGGACAGGCAGATAAAAAAATGCACGGCAGATTTACTTCTGGGCTCATATTAACTGCTTTTAATATTCACACTGTCCATATAAGCAGTGCTGCACCACCGAATCTGTTTTTGATGAACATTGTCTCGGCACATGGTTTTGTTATTAAAGAAAAGCGCTCCAAATTGTTTAATTTACACACAATTCAGTCACATAACAAAAACATACCCGTGTACCTTCAAAAAAGACAACAACTTTGTTCAGACCTTCTTGCTGTTAAGAGTCATAAAAGCCAATATAAAAGAACCATCGAGTAGAGACGGAGAAGAGATGAAGCCACGAAGGCTCTTTCACCGTTTGTAAGGTAATATCCTCTCTTTCCACATCCTTGATGCACTTAAATGATGCACTCAAGAGGAAATTGAGCGGATGTCTTTGTGAAGTCTTCACTTTAGAACTGCTTTCTCTGTTCCGAGAGAGAAAGACACACAGTTACAGCCGGTCCGTGATGGATGGACTTCTTCCAGCCAGTCAATAAACCTAAATATAACGTTTATAAACCCAGAGTCCTCTGATGAGCAAAACAGATGAATTATGGGAGGTTACAGTGTGGGTGTGGTTTATACAGTTTTTGCATCAGGTTATTTCAGCTATGTGAACGATGGCTTGAGGCAGTAACGCAAGGAATGAGTTATTTGTAGGTTGGAAGGGTCTGGGAAAAATGGTTGAAATGTACAACAGTCAATTTTCATTTAGTTGCCTTTTTGTGGAAACATCACGAAACCAAGGTTATGCATTCTGTAAAAGTAGAACATTGTCTCAAATGAAATGGTCGACTGAAGCTGTCAGTTACCAACATCTTTTGCAGTATAAAAGTATTTTTAAACTAAGTCTAAAGAGTATAACATGAGATCATGAAAATGACATTTCATGCAGTGTTTAATGGTGCCTTGTTTGAAGGTTAGCAGTCTGCCAAGCTGTAAATACGAAGGTGAATGAATAACAAAGTTATTGGCTTGGAAAAAAGGGAGTCGACTGTGCATCACGCAAACGATTCGTCTCTAGTCCGATTCGCGAACTAACACGCTTTTACGTCACTAAATACACTCACCTATAGGATTATTAGGAACACCATACTAATACTGTGTTTGACCCCCTTTGGCCTTCAGAACTGCCTTAATTCTACGTGGCATTGATTCAACAAGGTGCTGAAAGCATTCTTTAGAAATGTTGGCCCATATTGATAGGATAGCATCTTGCAGTTGATGGAGATTTGTGGGATGCACGAAGCTCCCGTTCCACCAAATCCCAAAGATGCTCTATTGGGTTGAGATCTGGTGACTGTGGGGGCCATTTTAGTACAGTGAACTCATTGTCTTGTTCAAGAAACCAATTTGAAATGATTGGAGCTTTGTGACATGGTGCATTATCCTGCTGGAAGTAGCCATCAGAGGATGAGTACATGGTGGTCATTAAGGGATGGACATGGTCAGAAACAATGCTCAGGTAGGCCGTGGCCGATAAACGATGCCCAATTGGCACTAAGGGGCCTAAAGCGTGCCAAGAAAACATCCCCACACCTTTACACCACCACCATAATTAGACCATCTGACCAATCACATCAGACTAGGCTTGCAGAAAGGAGGGGATTAGACAGATGAATCGCGGAACGAATCATTTGAGACTCAGTTAAGAAGAAAGGTAAGATTAACTGCCTATTATTAATAAATAATAGAGTTTTTAAACCTTCTATGTACATAAACTTGTTATTGGACACTCCATAAACCAAAGCGGGACTCCTTAAAATGACTTTTGAGTGAACTATTATGAGTACATTTATTGGATTATCATAAATAGACTTTCCCAGAAATATTCTTTAATTACTTGATTGACGCTTTGTTTCGCACTAATGTGCTCAAGTAATCTCATTGATGTGTCAATGTTTGCAGGAAGTTCTCTAGGGAGCACCTGTAAGACGCGAGAATTGAAGCAAAGCGTGCGAGACCCTGACTAACAGAGACCCAAGGTTTCATAAATGTTATCAAAGATCCCTGCTGAGTCCAGCTCTGTAGTTTCCAGAACACATCGCTCCATTTCCTAGAATTCCTAAGAGATTAAGTCTGCATGGAACATTTTTGAGCTCTACTGAGCTGTAAAACCCTCTCCTGTACATTAGCCAATTCAGGGATATCTTCTGTTTTTTACCCGTGAGATCTGTGATCCCACACAAGATACACAACCTGGTGGTGGTACAATTATCATCAAAGAAGGATTTCGTTTTTAGAGACATTCTTCTTATGATGATCTACATTTTGATATGCAAGCAACTGAAAAGTTTTATATCTTGAGAGCACTCCTTAAAAATTTTACCTGGTTTCATGGTTCTCTGTGGTGTATTAGGTTTAGCCAATTACCCTGTTTTTGTGAGGAGCTATTTTTGGCTTTCAGGGTTTTTGAGGTGACATTTTCTTTTAAGATTTAAGGAGTTCTTGTTGGTGTTTTATACTATAGTTATTTACAAATACTACATGCACAATGACCCAGGAAAAGTAAAAACCTTTTCCACTCTCAAAAAGGTGCTTCATGATGCCATAGAAGAACCTTCATCCGGTTTCACAAAAGGTTCTTTGTGGCAAAAAAAGGTTCTTCAGATTTTAAAAGGGTAAGAAAGAGATTCTTCTAAAGAACATTGGACTGAATGGTTCTTTGTGGAACCAAATATGGTTCTCCTATGGCATCGATGTACAGAACCTTTAAAGTACCTTTATTTTTAAGGGGGTAGTTTCTATGTAATGGGATGGGGTTCTTTAGTTTATAAAAAGAAATTGTTCTTACGTGTGAGTAAATGGTACTTTCGCGAACCAAAAATGGTTCTTCTATGATGGCATCACTGTGAAGAACCTTTTGTACCTTTTCAAAGTTTACATGATATTGTAAATGCTCATTTATACTGTAGGAACTTATTTCAGGTCAATATGAAATGAAATTGCTATTCATTTTCTTAACACAAAGGTCTCTTATATTATTGTGCAGAGTTCATTGATGTTTGTTAACCCAATACTTTTCAACTTTTTAATCTTTTAATGAGAATATAATTATATTTAAACTCAAAATGTTTATTTTTTCTAAATTCACAAGAACCCTCACACTCTTAACCCCCTACCTTCCTACTTCAAGCCTTGCTTCTGATGTAACACCTACTTTGTATGATTCATTCTGGAGATCTATTATTATACAAACCCATAGTTCTTCTTCTTCGTCAACAAGCTGCAAAATCTTTTTTTCCTGAAAGTATACATGCAAATAATAGGTTTTAAAGTAACTTTTATAAGTCATCTTTTTGTTAGAGAGTACAGTACAGAACTGAGGATGCATTTTTTTCATTAACAGGCAATTAACCTTCACATAGCCACATTGTTCAGGTCATGGTCTGTCTCTGGCCTCCTGACCCTGAAACATTGACCCTGACCCATTAGAAGAGACATCTTATGTTCAGGTCAGGTGTGACAGACAGCCATATTTATCTACCTCATCAGAATGTAAAGCAGTTAGCCCTCTGTATGCCGTGAAGCTGAAATGCTAATTTCTCAGGTCAAGAGCAGACAGCCAATGTTTCTGAATCCATGACTCCCTCATTTAATACATGGACTGTTAATGCATATGCAAAACAATTGACCAGTTTTAGGATCGTTTATAACATTTTCAACATTTAAGAGTGTTTTACTAATAACTGCAGTAAAACTGGAGCATAAAACACATTTAGAATTTCTTATAATTGCATTTATAAAACTAAAATCTACTAGGGACAAACAATGTATCTTTTTATCCTAATTTTATTATAGTTAAGTAAGATCTTAGTTATTCTGCATAAAACAAACTGTTTATGAGTTTTACACACAGTTATGTGCATCTGCAGGGTTAGTCAATGAAACGCACTGTTATTGAGCATCGACATTCGTTTGAGTCTTAAATACCATCACGGTTGAGCTTTTTGCTCGGTTGGGTGCAACCAGCAGTTCCCGAAAGGCCAACATCACCCCAGAGATGTCAACACTGATCCAGGTTTAATCCACCAATCTGCTGCTCTCTCGACTCTGTATTTAATTCAGTAGAATATCAAATGTGAATTGTTTGGTTGTCGTAGTTTTTAGTATAATTATAAGACCTTTTCAAACTGTATTACCAGAATTTTAATAGTGAAACTAAATTAATTTGTGGGTAGTGGTTTCAATGTTAAAATACTTCCTTCTGCCCCAGTCTACAATAAAGAAATAAGTATAAGTAAACTATTCATATGTTGATTTTCTTATAGAGGTTATTACACTCTACATTATTCCAACCAGCCTGATACAGCAACATTGATTTAACCAATAGTGTGAGTTTGGGGGCGGGGCTATCTGTTTGAATAATACAGTACCACAGAGATGAAAATTTTGTCGATTTTGTCGATCAAAATAATATTTACAAATTAAGACCGCATTTGTTACTTTTCAAGACGAAATACAATCGGCAGAAGTAAGAAGCTAACACGATGCCATAAACAGACTACACTTAAGGTCGCTCGATATCAACATCACCACCACCAAGCCTCCGACAACACTTTCAAACTTTATTAGAAATGTTTTCCCTATTAAATATTTACTCCATTATTAAATCCAAATTTACGTTTTAAGAGATTTGTGCCCATGTTGCATTATTTGTGAGCTTTATATGCGTGATGACATCTAACGTCCCCACCAAAGGAAGTAGGACTCGCTTTTAGCAACGTGTGAGCAACCGCTGATTTTAAGACACAATAAGGCTTTAAAAATCAGCAGCGTCTTATAATTGGTGTGTCATAGAATGAAACGTGAAAATATTTAGAGGCTTTGTTTACCACAGACCTTATTTCTAGCCATTCAAAAATGCAGATGCGGATTCATTCACGGAGTGATAACTTAACAGTAAAGACTTTTTTTAGAAAGCTGTCCAATGTTTGGTGATGGTGACGTTGATATCGAGCGACCGTACTGTCATGATTCCGCTATCATGTCATGTTTATTCTTGTTCTTAGAGCGGAGTCATGGCATAGCCTTAAGTTGTGTGTGGAGGGAGAGATAGTGATCCTACCGGCTTTCTATATTCTATCTCTCCGGTCTGCGTCATTGTTCCCTCCATCTCGTTTCCTTGTTAACCTTTCCTTAGTGCTTAATCCCCAGCACCTGTTCCTTGTTAATTATCCTGTGTTTGTCTCCCTTTAAAACACCCTCTAGTTCATTGTCCTGTGCTTGTTCATTGTAGCTGTATGTGTTTACCTTGTACGTGGTAACGTTTTCCTTGTCACTGTATATGGATGCCTTGTTTTGCCTTGTTCCTGTTACCCCTGTGTCTTAGTAAGTGTACTCTAGTGTTGTTCAAGTGTTTAGTTTGTCCGTGTCCCTGTTCTCATTTATATATTATCTTGTCTTGTTTTCCCCATCGTGGGTTTTGTTTTGCCTTTTTGTATAGTCTTGATTTATAATAAAATCTGTTTAACCCCGTACCATCGCCTCTTGTGCCTGCAATTGGGTTCTTTCCCAAGACGTTCCATGACAGTATTTAAGCAGTCTGTTTGTTTTAGCAATTCTGATTCCACTTATTGATTCTGATTCTTATCGATTCCCAGTTTCGATTCCACAGGAAGACATGTTATTTAACAGGAAAAAAATGCATTTTTCAGAAATGTCAGAGATTTATTTTACGGCCCAAAATATGTTCACGCGTCTATGCCTTGTTGGTAATTTTATGAAAAAGATTTAGCATAATTCACAATAATTGTTAACTTGAAAGTTTAAAGAGAACTTTGGATGTTTTTACAGCATTAATGATGTAATGTGTTTCCATATATACATTGCATTCTCATAGTATCCATTATAACATTTCCTAGGCAATGTACTTAACCACATATTGAGTTTCAGGATATTTCTCATTTTCGGAAACTTGACTCTTAACTCTTAACACAGAAAGCCGAGCATGTGGCTATGTGTGTGTGTTGGGAGCCAATGTCTCTGAGATACATTTCTTCTGTGATATCTTGAGTGTTTACTCTTGTTTGTAGTCTCTGTCTTCAGATAAATTGAGCTCAGGGATCAAGCTTGAAGGCATTTTAATGAGCGTAAAGACAACAGACACGTTGTTGTGGTAAAATACATCACACGATGTTGATGAAACATGACAGAGTTGGAGCTTCATTGTCATTTTCTGTTTGTTATGGTCCGCTGTGACATGTTTGTGTGGCTGTACCTGACAATAAATAGAAGTAGATCAGTTTTATTTTATTCCTTGTAACATTTTCAGCTTGAATTGACAATATTAATGTGTTTTCATGCGGTTCCTCTGAGAATGGCTTTTCACTGAGGTATTTTTGGGATGCTGTGATATGTTATTGTCAGTGTGAGAGAAAGTGTCAGTGGTACTCCAGTCACGAGTCAATGACACAGAAGTGACTTGTCGCTGTTCACATAGGATGAATGCGGGAGTTAATGGTTTCTTCCTTTAGAGCCGATTTATGTGATCTGTGGGAGCAGAAGATGCACAACAAGTGATAAGAGAGAGTGAGATAGAAATAAAGAGTTTGAAAAAAATCATGTTAGACACCCCAGGAAAACAACTTGAGGATAAGAAGTCAAGAAGATGGCGGGTCATACAGTACCTCTGAATGCATAGCAATGACAATTAAACTTGTTTTACATTAAAGTCCCATTATTGTGCGTCTTTTTATTCAATTTTTTTACATGAATGCATTGTCTACAATACATTTCCATAATGGCAAAATATAGATACACTGTATATGATTTAAACTGTAATGTTAACTGTAAGGAAAAAAATTCATTTTCATTACATTTATATAAAATGCAAATAAAATATTACTAGTCCTACATTTTTATATAGGCCTTTCTTTTCTATTGCTTTGTTCTGTAACTCTTAACTCTTCTTAACTTAAAGGGACAATTCATCCAAAAATGAAAATTCTGTCTTTTTCTTCACACCCTCAAATTGTTCCATTACTACACATTTCTTGATGAACACAGAGAAAGATATTTGAAAGAATGCTTGGAACCAAAAAGTTCTTGGCCACCATTGACTACCATAGTAGGGAAAATGACCCTGGGAGTCAATAGTGCACCAGAACTGTTTGCTTTCCTACATCCTTCAAAATATTTCATTTTGTGTTTGACAGAAAGAAAATAATAAAAAAAAATTCTAATATGATAATGGCAGCCAAAAACTGTTAGGTTTCAAGCATTCTTCCAAACAGTTTTCTCTGTGTTTATCTGTTCATCAAGAAATGTATCGTTAAGGAACAATTTGAGGTCGAGTAAACGATGACAGAATCTTCTTTTTTTGAGGAAAAGAGTTCCTTTAACATAAAAGAATACTCAAACAAATCTCCCCTTTTCTCATTTTGTTCAAAAACACACAAAGTAACACTTTAATTTACAATCTCAATCCAGTTGTATGCAAAGCATGCTGGGAACTGTAAATCCTCTGCCTTGCTCAGCAATGTTAGTCTGTGCCAGTGAGATTTATCCGTGTACTGTAATCCCGCATATGAATTGTGCAAATTTATAATTGGAAGGTATAAACTGCAAGAATTGTTTTGAATTAGCTTGTTTTAATTATGCAAATTGAATGAGCAGAAATATCTTAAACCAAAATCTTTATGGGTATGACTATATTTCCAGTTTTAACAGTGTAGTTTATGTCAGTAACAGACCATTATTGCCCATCTAAAACCAATAAAGTCCATCTTGAAATAAAGCGTTATCTAAACTGGCCTAATTAGACACGGTGTTCGTATAAAAGAGGTTTAAATCCAGCATTTCTTGCTTAAAGTTTTTCTATCAATAAAACAACAGAATCAGTACAGTAGATTATTTCCTATGAAAATCACAAAGCAATAAAAAGAAGATTATATTTTTCTTTTTTGTTGTCATTACTAAGCACTTTGTTGTTGCTAGCTCTGCTGTAAAAAGTGTTTCGCCTTTAATGTTATATCATGATCGATTCAGAAGACCTGTATTTATCACACTGGTATAGAAATTAGTGCTGTTGAAGACTCAACTAAATAAAAATTTCAAAGTTTTTTGCGGTTTTGTTTGTGTCTTTTTGCTCTGAGGCTCTTTTTATGCTTGTCTACTTCTGAAAATTGCCTAAATAAAAATTCAAGCAAAAGAACACAAAGTATTGATGTCTCATTAATAAATAATTTGCACAGTAATATAAACTAATTTGGTTTGGACAGTTTGAAATGTGATCTAAATGTCATGGGATGTTAGGATGTAACATAGAGGTTGTGCAATAAAAGTCTATTATGGTAGAAAGAGTCTCAACACAGGACAAATTGCAATCATTAAACCATTTATTTATAAACTCAACTAAAATAAAAGATCTAATGATATCAATGTTTCAGTATGAGGTTTTATGCAATGTAGCATCCTTATAGAATATGAAACAATAATGTGAGCATGAGAAATTATCACTCTGTGTGTAGGATGTAAAATATGTGAATAAGATTTATGAGGAAGAAAGAAAGAGTTTAATTGAGATGTAGAAACAGAGGGGACATATAAAGGGACCATAACCTGCAATAAACCAATTACACACTTTCCAGCTTCTTGTTATCTCAGCAGAAAAATGACCTGACAACTACTTGTGTGACCACTGCCATGTTTTAAAAGTAGAGAAGCAAGCCATGTGTCTGTGATAAAGGTGATTTCACATCTACTGACACCTCACCAGGCCTTCCCTATGAAACATACAGCCATGGATAAAATTAAGAGACGTTTTCAAAATTAATTTAAGTTTTTCTGAATTTACTATTTATGGGTATGTGTTCGGGTAAAATTATATTTTTTGTTTACAATTTGTGAACTACTAACAATATTTTTTACAAATTTCAAGTAAAACTATTTGTTTTATTTGCAGAAAAGGAAAACTGGAGAAACAGGTTAATACAACAGAAAAGAAAATACTGCAAAAAAAACAAGTTCATATTCACTTTTAAGGAAATACAACCGCAATGGTTCTACATGCATTTAGGAAAAGTTTAAAATATATATGTTTTCATGTTATAACATGAATTTTTGTCTTGTCGTGCTGTCAGTCTTTCACATTGCTGTTGAAGACTTTATGACACTCCTGAGGTTTGATTCTTTTAATATTTAATAGACTCTGGACTGGAGATAGATAGGAGTATACTCTTAAAAATAAAGGTGCTTGAAAGGTTCTTCACAGCGATGCCATAGTAGAACCATTTTTGGTTCCACAAAGAACCATTCTGTCAAAGGTTCTTTAAAGAAGCATCTCTTTCTTACCTTTTTATAATCTAATGAGCCTTTTTCCCCACAAAGAACCTTTTGTGACACCGAAATGCTTTTCAGATGTTTAAGGTTCTTTATGGAAGCATGGAAGAACCTTTTGAAGCACCTTTATTTAAGATTGTAGAATATACATAAAAATTGACACAAAGTCGTTGATAAAAAGTGTTTCAGTGTAGTGTAAGAGGTGAATTGTATGAGCGTGTTAAATGTCTCGATGGCCTAGGGAAAGAAACAAGCCACGGTGTGTACAAGCCAATGTTATCTCATTCAAACAGCTCAGGACAACAACGGGGTTATACGGTTTATATCTCTAAATGTCTTAGAAAACCAGCAGCATCTTTTCGCACATAATATCGGGTTTTTATGAGAAAACTTTACACAAATGTTGATTTATTTATGTGCCTTGAAGTATATTTAACTATTCTCTTACGCCACTTGTCCTCTTAGAGTCGGTGTAGACTGGTGCCTGCCTTAAAGTCATCGCAATAATATTTTGTTTCATCATGTCATATATTTTCAAGATCAAAATAATTTGTTGCATGAAGTTGATTACCATAAATAAATAGTAATAGTTAAACTAAGAGACTATGGAAGTAAATGGGGACTGCTCATAAACAATAAAATAAAGACTGTTTTAAAAGGATCACGTGCCAGATACAGTATATAAATATTACTGTACTGCAATCAAATTGGCAGCAATGTCGTGATATTAAATATGAATTTAGACATGTTAAAATGTGATTTTATCTTTCTTTTTGTTCTGTTCCCTGAACTATCTCCAGAAAGCCGGTTGGCGTGTACCTTTGGTTTAAATTAAACCTCAACCACAGCACATATAAACAAACACCAGCATCTGCTTGTTTTCTCTTGTGTGTCGCACAGGGACAATATAGTGCCCCTTCACCCTCTACCCTTTAAATAAAAAGGATAAAGAGTAGAGTTGGCCTGCTCCCATAAAGAAGGACAGGCAACAAACATCCCCACAGCGAAAGACCAGATGGAGAATCTAAATCAGGCGACAAGGTTATAAATACGCTGGAGAAAGCCAACGGATGCATACGCTTCTTATTTTTACATTTACCACAGTAAAACAGCCTGGGGTTTAGATATTTACAGCTTTGCTTAGCCAGCTATGATTAAATTCCATGTTGTGTGAATGCAATACATTGTCGAGGCGCTATCTAATAACCCGGGAAAGTAATGTCGAATGCAAGCACCAACTGGTTTATTTCTGCTCCCCCTGCTAGATTTATGTTCGTCTGACAGATGAGTATTGAATGTGAGATCGGGGTGGTCCGGACGGCCGCTCATCACTCCTTATCAGATGGCGTAGGCTTTCAGAGAAAGGCTAGTTTTTCATGTTAAGATACACCCCATGGGTCCTGGTCACAATGAGGCCAACATGAGAACCCAAGAGGATCAATTTAGACTTGAAAGGACAAGTGGTAATAAGAGGTGTAAGGATCTCGGGGGGAAATGTGATCTATTTAGCAGTCTGCTAACACGCTAACATTTATCATGCTACATTAGAGAAAGACACACATGCTACCCTTGTTACACGACAACGCTTTGGGTTGTGTCGTAGAGAAGAGACACACAAACACACTAACGTGTGAGTTTAGCAAGGAAACTGTTTCAATGTGTTTGCTGACCTACAATAAGTGGCTTTTCTTAGGGATTTGAGATGTTCTAGCAAGATTTGTGATGAGGACTTAAAGCACAGTCTAAGCAAGAATACAATTGAAACACTTGCATGCCTTCAAGCTCAGTTTTTCACATAGTTTTGTTCTAAAATGTTTGCATAGAAAGTGTTATTTGTCATCTTCTACTAAGGGCTGATTTATGATGCATTGTGATATTGAAGTTTAAAGCTGCAATTAGTTTCATTATGCCTCCATTATTATCCCTGTTTTCGGATATCTGTCACAATATGAGTCTCAACAAAATCATATCTAAACCGTTTTCAACAAACGTGAATTCAAAAAACAACTACTACTTAGGCTGTTTATGTTAATCCTAAAAATATACCTAATACTCTATGTTAAATCAGAAGGTTTTACTTCAAAAGTCAGTGACTGCAACTGTAACACGTGATTCACACATACTCCGTGTGCAGTGCGTAGAGCAACACGTATTCAGAAAAGATCCGTCATGACCCATTTTGGTATCACAAATATTACATTGTAGAGCGCAAGCGGTCCGCGTCTTCTGTGTGATTCAGTCAACACTGGCCAAGTCATTTCCCAATAGCCTATTTGGATAATTGATCGACACATATTTTTTTAAAAGGGTTTATGAAACGCTATTTTCATCAATGTGATTCTCTGTTAAATGTTAATGCCTATTAAAAGAGTTGCAAAGTATCTTACCATCCCTTCCAGTGGCAGAGGAAATTGCCTCCCATGCCTTTTCTCTAGCATTAAGGTCTTTATAAAAGCAGTCCTGGGGGTCATAAAACTTTTTGGATCACTCAGCCAAGTGTCATCAATTTCGCTGCCGTCTTGTACTTTCTGCACCACCTGCTTGTCACCTTCTGCATAAAAGCACCTTCCCCACGCAATATAAACACATATTTGTACCACACAACATTTTAATCGGATTAGTAATTTTACAACTCCTGTTAAGTGTTTTTCTTTTACTGCTTAATTAAACGGAAAACATAAATAAATTTTTTTTACAGAAAAATCGGCAGGATGAAAAAGGTCAAATGAACTCTCACAGTGTACTGTATATATAATCCACACTTTGAGAGTGTGGATTACAGACAGACCGCACCTTATCCGTGGTGCTGTGTGAATGGTCTATTCCGTTAACATGGGCATGTAAAAAATTACGCACGGCGTAATGAGTGAATTGGGCGTAATGTGTCAGAGGAGAACTGGCCCTCCCGGCTGAGACGGGTTTCTCTCTAGGTTTTTCTCCATTAATTCATTATTAGAGTTTTGGTTCCCTGCCGCCTCTGCCATATTGGCTTGCTCACTGGAAGACTGCTGATTATAGATTATCTTCTATAAATCACATCTACATTTTTTTTTAGGATGATCCTCTCTGTTTACTCTTCACACTAACTTTCCTCTTCTGTGTTTTCTTTTCCATTCAAATCTGATTTGAAACAAGGCAAAATTGTAAAAAGCGCTATATGAATAAACTTGACATGTCTTTTCTACAGTCTGTGTTGTAAATAAAGTATTCTTATTATCTTATTTGAAAGCGTTGGTAGAAAAGTTCAATAAAAGGAAGGAAGGAGGCAGGAACCGGCAGACCTTTAAATAAAGTTTTAATATAGATAATAACAGCCGGCGGGCCATCACGGCCGACCGCCGGCGAACAAAACAGATCACAAAACAAAATCACGGAAGTAAAACATTCATACAACCATGAAACATGTTCGGGCCCGGTCCCCTCTCATCGACGGTCCGGTCGCTCGTTCTCTTTATGCTCCCGATCTCCTTCGTGATACGAGACCGGTGCGTGCACAGCTGGTGCTCATTAACAATAACTCACCGGTCTCGAACCACGGTCTCGCCCCGCCTACTCCACTACAGCGTTCCTTTCGATACAAACCATATAAGACTCATGATGCGCACCTCTGCTTTAAGCTAACACAAAAATGGCAGGAAAGTATGTAGAACAGGACCACTCTTGCAATGTGTTGTCATAATATTCACCTCTTTATTCCAATGTCTTTTTTCCTGGAGTGTTACTTAGAGAAATTAACACGATTTAAATATAGTAATAATGAAAATCACAGTAACTAATCATAGTAACAACTTATTTACCTACAAACATACTGTGCGTTACTTGTTATAAACTGTTCAAACTCTTGAAAGAAAGAACTTGAAAGAGTGAAGCAAGAAAATACCGGGCATTCGACAGACAACTCTCATGTGATGATCATTCTCAGGCCATATGGTGATGTTGTTAAAAGCAAGTGCGGGTGAAGTTGTAACAGTATGATTCCAAGAAACCTTGAGATTTGAGAAATGTCTGCAGGTTTTGTGTTCATACAGCGGATGTCAACGAAGTCTAATGTTGTTTGGTTACCAACATTCTTTAAAATATTGTGTTCTGGAGAAGAACAGTCAGCAGTCTACTGAATTTTCCCCATGAGAAATTGAAAGAAATGATTGTCATCTCACTCCGCAAACCCATATTTTGAGCATAACAAGGTTAAGATTGACCTTCAAACGGAATTACCAACATCATAACATTTCAATTGTCGAGCACCAGTCAGCGTCAAACGCCCCTGCAGCGCAACCAGATGAGGACGTGACATTTCCGCGTGTCCAAATTCTTGACAAAAGATCCCGATAACATTTATTTTCCTCCTCTTGCACAGAGAAGTGTCTTTTTAAATTGCCCTTGTGAGCAAACATCTTTGAAAATGCCATCACTTTACCTTTGAGGGCATGCCGGCTTTGTTCTGTAGATAACATAGATGCTCTGACTTCAGAACTGAGGGGTTTGAAGCTGAAGAAACCCCATCAAGCAGAAGTGGAGCAATCGCGTGTAAATTAAAGAGCCTGGAGGTGATGTGGAGGTTATTGGATAGCGGTTGACCTTTGAGTGGGACCCATAGGACTTCAGTGCCATCTGTGCCCGCTGGGTGTCTCTAATCCCTGTGCTTCCGTACTCAGCAGTAATTGGCTCCCACACTTTGGCATCATGCCCATTTTATTACTTTCCTACTAACTCATATTCTCTCTCTTTCCCGTATTTAAGTCGTTGACATAGTTTTAATTGCCACATCCCCAGGGTCTAAAATTTCCACTGAAATAAGTGTTAAGTCTGAAATAAAACCCGGTTATGCGTGTGTAAATTTTAGTCTGAAATTCGAAAACAAATTTAACTAAAGAGACATTTGTGAATTAAATCAGAGAGGTTTTGGAGATGATAACTGGATAAAAATATGTATTATTTAAAGGCAGAATAAGTAATTTTTGTGCTATTACTACAAATCAACATATGACGGAATTATGACTGAAGCTAACTGGGGTTTTGAGGCAGTGTTCTTTGTTAAGCTGAGTAAAACAAGATTTAGAGCCAGATTTACTAACCAAGGCAAAATAGCCAGAGAACACACTTTCCAGAAGCACCAATGGGATTGGAAATATCGTCAGGTGATTTACCAGCAAGGCGCACCTTAGATAACACAGGCTTGTTCCCATACTGACCATCGTAATGTATAAGAGCAGTGCAAATATTTTTCAAGGTTTAAGACAGTTTTGGGGCGTTAAATAAAGCTGCAAATATCAGTACATTGACAAGTTCAAAGCTTAGTAAATCAAGTTGCTTGATTCATTTAAATCATCTCCTCCCATAAAGTTTACATCTGAAGAGGAAACTCTTACAAATGCATATGAAATGAGATCATTCGCATAAACAGATTTGTCCATGCCTTTTCAGCGTAATGAATACCCATGTTAGATTTTTTATGCCAAAAGACTTGTTAGTAAACTGTTAGTAAATCTGGCCCTTAATGTGAACATTTGAATGACGTTTAAATAGTTTTCTTGAATTAAATTTAAATGTAGAGTTTCTCCATGCAAATACACTTTATATTACTAATGAATGACTAAATTTTATATATATGTTAAATTAAGCCAACATATTAATCATTTTCTGTACTGTTACAAGTTCACTGACAAGAACCCTATTTTTCTACAAAAGTTCTCGTTTTTATTTTTTAGATAAAACGTATATGTGTCAGGGATGGGGTGGAGAAGAACCCAGATGCAGGCAGTGGTAAAGGGATAAACAAACGGGACTTTATTTAATGAATAAAAACCTACGATGGGGAAACACAGTGACCAAACATGAATTTAAAACGAAACACTTTCCACGAGGGGGCAAAAAAGAAACTAAGTACAAACACTGACACAACGCTGACAAGGCAAGGCAAAGCAAGGGTATTTTTAGGCAAGGCAAGACAAACGCGTGGCACATTGAACAAGCTAGGTAACTTTGCAAAATGAACAAGCACAGGACAGTCGACGGGAGGGCATTTTAGAGGGGAACTAACAGGGGAGATAACAATGGGTAGGTGTGGGTAATGAGACACAGGTGGGAAGCTAAATGAGAGAACGAGAGGGAAGGGCCATAGATGAGACCGGAGAGAGCGCATGTTATGACATAACAGACAATAACATGCTTCTCTCAGCACCAAACAAGAGGTTCTGCCATGATCCTGCCACAAGACCAAGAAAGACATGACATGATGAGGCAGAATCATGACAGAACCCCCGCTCGACACCCTGACGCTCCTCAAGGTGACCTACAGGGCAAGACAGACTGGGACAGTGACAGAAACCAACAAAACATTGAATACATAATCAAAGGCAGACATGAATACATGATAAACGGGTTGGGGGGGCACTAAAAATAAGAAACATGGTAGGGGAACCAAAGAGTTCAAGTGGGGAAGTCCAAAGGGTTTGGGGGTGGGGGAGTCGAACTGCAGCCCAACTGGAGGCAGGCTGCACCGAACTGGACACCTGCGGCTGGGCAGGACTAGACGCCTGGGGCCGGGTGCATAGAGCTCTGCGCCCCCCTACGCTGCCTCTTCTTCTTTCTGTTATAGCTTTTGACTCAATAATTTTTTAACAATTTATCTAATAAAACATGTTTCTTTTGTTAGAGTTTGCAGAATTTTGAACGTTGAATCAATATAAAACTCTTGTCAGATGTGTTCAAAGCCTCCTGAAGCCATCTTGGTCTGTCTATAAAAAGCTGTCTGGATCTGTTTGTTTTCTTCTTATTTAAAATCTTGTGTTGCATTGCCATGCCTGGCATCACATCATCTGCTTAAAAAGCAACAGCCCCCTGCCACGAGAATCCTATTTTACAGTTGACAGCACAACCAAGTAAAATACGACCCAGATATGGATCCTCTGTAGTCAGATGAGAAAGAATTACTGTCAGATTTACACCGATACCTAATCAAAACCATTTATTTTCCATCACAGTTGACCTTGGACATCGTGGGCACGACTGTGGGCCCTGTAGCTTTTCTTGGCTTTGACTCACTGGAGAGCTCCAGCTTATATTACAACCTGCTATATTTTGTCTTATATCTTTCATGGTTGTCTCGAATTCTGATTTAAAGTGCTTGGCACCGGTTTCCCTGTGTTTATCCACAACAGTGTACCATCTATTCCGAGCGCGCTTTTCTTTCCACGCTTGTCCTACTTTCGTCTTCCACCTGCACTTCACCTTCCCGTTCGGCGCTGGATGGAAACCCCTTTTGCCCTGTTATGTTCTCGGCTGTAGAGAAGTTCTACCCGATGATAGAAGCCTTCTCTCCCACGTCCCGTCGGTGGAATCAAAAAGGCAAGCTGTGCCGTATAACAGTAACGTCTCGGGGGGGAGGGGGGTTTGCTACTCTGATAGCTCACTGTTTCTTTCCTCTATGCCTAGACCGGAGGAAATTGAGCTTTATCAGTTTCAAACAATCTCCTCCGCCCACCTCCTTTGGAAAAATCAATAATGGTTAAAAAACATTGTTCGGCGATGGGTTCTCTGTGTGACCAGCTCACACTTTAATGGGTCAATCTTCTGATAGGAGTGCTTAGGTGTTAGAAGGTTAATGTCTTTTGTATGCTTCTGGAAAAACACTTCTATAAACAGAATGTCAACAGAAACATAGTCCTCACCTGCACTCGAACCTCTCTGTTTGTGCTTATGAATTGGATGGAAATCAATCACTATTTTCAAAACAATTTTCAAGTGTGTAGAGCAAAAAATATTTGCTCAACCATGTAACATAGTCCACACTTTGGAAACAAAAAGACCAATGAAGGTCCATCAAAAATGTGTCTGTCTTTTTGAGAGCTCCATACACCAAATGAGACTCCAAAGTGTTTAAATATATCAGTTTCCATTTTATTTTTATCAAATTTTTGCTACAAAAAGTGCAATAACATGTTTTTTCTGGGAGGATGTGTGCATGTTCTTCTGAGAAATGGGTAGATTTCCCCAAATCTGACCAATTAAGTTTAGGGGCTTTATGATAGTCTTTTATGCCCCAAACTTTTTTAGGTCAGAAAGATAAGAAGAAGAAAAACCTGATCAAACGCAATAGAGTTTCAGTAGCTTCAGTGCTTGGGCCCCTAATTATTGTTGGACTTCAGATCTCCTGCTGTGAGCATCACTCTCGGTCCTGAGTCTCTGGATTTGTGATGGTAATTATTTTAGCCTATTTGTTAGGGGGTAAGATAAGCTGATTGGTGGACATGCCACTTAACAAGGTTTGTTAGCCATGTAGGCGAAGCACTGAAGTCATTTTCGATGTTATGTATTTTAGCAATGCACTAAATGATGTCTTCTCTAGACTGGAGAATTGGAAACTATACGCCAACCCCCCCATGGCGGTTTGATTTATTGGGGCGAGGTGCTCATATAGGATGGGTTTTGTTTGGTGGAATTCATTAAAGTGGCTGAAGTGTGTGCCTCCATACTGAGTGATTCATTGCAGGTTGCGAATAAGCAGTCTGGACTGTAATTCATGAATGCTTTCAGGAGTTATCAGGGTTTCAGAACAAGGTGTCTGACAACCGTTCTACAACGTCATCTTTTGAGATTTTGGGATTGATCTGGAAGCTTGGAACGTGGCTCTCGCATATTATTTTTATGGCTTACATGGAAAAGGGGTTTATAACAGGCTGTTAAACGTGTCAAGTATGAAAGATAGCGTTCAGGAGCGAAGAAATAAGGATTTCAGTTTATTCCTCAGAGGCGTTTGGGTGAGATTCATAATTTGTCTGGAGTACTTGGACAACTAATTGTTGTTTAACCTAGAAAGTTGGCAGGCAGGTGCACCAAACACATTCGTTTCAAATAGGTTTAAGGTGAAAATGAATGAGAAAATAATAAACCTCATTCACAATCATTCAACAACCGAGTTACGAGAAAATATGCAATCGTTCTCACAGACATTGATGAACATACGGTTTGGGTACATCTTCGAAACTCTTTGGGCTTAAACAGGTAGTTTCATCGAACGGTTGTTTTATTCCAGGTTATTTTTAGTTTGTGGGTTTATTAAATGCTCAGGGCTATGTTAAAATAAAACTAAAGCAATAACATTTATAGGACCTCATATTATTAATTCAAGTCACAGTGGGTTATGGTTATTTAACCATATCATAAAATATGGTGGTTGTTATGATTCAGTTTATTGCTTTATTTTGTCAAACAGCCTCTCTGACTAAAGTTTTTTCAAAGCATTCTCAACAGGATGATTAAGGATGTTAATACTAAAAATGGACAGAGTACTTGAATAAAATACATGAAGAAATACTATAAGAAAATAATATGTTGAAAAATAACTCATTTTCAATCAGCTCAGATCATAGAATCATTAAGCTCGACCTGGTAAGGATGCAGTGACATTGAGTTTTAGAGGACAGCGGTGTGTGTGTGTGTGAGAGAGAGATGAGGTCTGGGGCGGTTCTCATTGTTTCTGCTCATGTGAAAAGAGGATGGTCTTGGGCTTTCCTGGTGGGTTTGGTAAGGTTGTATATTCCCACTGATGAGTGTGTGTGCGTGCTCCTAAATGCATGGAATACTGATGAGCAGTCTGGTATAGAGGGGGGTTGTGCAGGGGCACACACTGACACGCACATCTGAATCACTAAAGGAATGTGCCACACTTTCTTAAGAGACATTTTGAGACATGAAATGAATACATCTATATTACAAAATGTATTTTTAGTAGGACAGAAACACAATATGATATACATAACTGTGTCTTCAGAGGTGTTTAAAGACCTTACATCCTGAAGCGGTTTCAGTACCTTAGAATGAGCTATTTCTATCTACATACACCGCGGGTCCCCTTACACAAAATTCACCATGTTGTTTCTACAGTAGTCCTAAGCGGACAAACTGATATACAAAGTGCATTTCCTAATAGGTTATCTCCTTCAGCAAAGAAGCGAAAACGTGAAGACATCTTTGTTCTGTGTCAGCCACCCTTGTGCTTCGAAAGGGGTGAGGCGTTGGCTGCAATTCACAACCTTACCACTAGATTTAGCTAAATTTCATACACGGAGCTTTAGATGTCACAGTTAAAACATTTAATTTTATTTTCTGTCTAATAGGAATAAAATAACACATTTACACGTGATCAAAATCTTTTAAATGTGATTGTTAAGTTATGATAAATGTTGCCGGGCAGTACGCGAAGAGATCTTTATCGTAATGAGGTGCTGGGAGCTGTTTGTTCAGACATGAGGTTTGATATATGAGCCACTTCATTTCTTTTGCTTCGCTCTTGAAAGCACAGGATGTGTTTTCATGGTTTAATATCAGGGTCCCACAATAATCGGCTCAGTAACCGCACCGGTTCACCCAATTCAAGGTCACTGAGAAATATCCCAAAGGCATTTTATTATAGTATTACACGTTTACGTTCTCATGTGTGCAGTTTGAAGTAGCATATTCATCAAGTTGAGGTCAAGAGGCGAGCTTCCCCCTCTCATGTAGTTCAATTCATCTACAAATGTTTCTTCAATACTGATGTCAATCAGAAAGTCTGCCTTCAGGACTTGTTTGGACTTCTCTAAGAGCTTTTCACACAGTTCTCTGTAACTCTCTAAAAGACCACCAAGATCATGGGTTTGATTCTCAGATCAACTCATGAAACGTATACTATGAATGCACTTTAGGTCATGTGTAAAGTCACTGATCAAAAATCAGTTTTGTCTCATCAGATTTTCATCTGATGTCTGGTCATATGAATTCAAGAATTTATTGGATTTAGATCTTGAGATTTCAGGTGGGAGCTTTAACAGTATGTGTAAATTACAGGGGAAGGACAAGCCAGCTATTCTGTGTTTATACAGAGTTTATAGTGAACTCGCTGTTATATGAGTCAATGTGAGTAAAGACAGCTGTGCTGTTCAGCAGTTCATGTGTGGAAAAGTTTACATAAACCGAGCTGCTCGATGACTGATGGCGATTACATAGAAACGTCATCACATAGAGATGCCGAGCATATAGGGATCTATTTTCAATCCGATTGTATTAAGGTGATAGTTCACCCAAAAATGAATTCTGTCATCATTTACTCAACATCTTATCATTTCTTACTTTACTTTAGATTATGAGTTTACATTTTTTGCAGCATCCCCAGGATATCTCTGTAAAGTTTCAGCTCAAAATACACCACATATCTTTCATTACAATATGTTGAACATGGCCATTTGTGGCTGCAATGGAAACGCGCTGTTTGTGTGTGTGTCACTTTAAATGCAAATGAGCTTCTGCTCCCCTCCCTGTATGCATAATATGATGTAGAGCGCTTACACGTGTGCTTTGGATGACAGTAAGACAAGCAATATGGCGGAATGCGCAATTACGTCTGTAAAGCCCTTTCCAAAGGAAACCATACACTAACTGCAATTAAAATCACCTTAGTGCCTTGTTCATACATAAGAATTAAATGGAGAAGACGAAAACGTAGAAAGAACAACATATGCTGACCATTCGCTGAATGAAATGTTGGCCATTGATGATTGATTATGTGCATGCATATTACTAACAGACATAAACCCGGATAGTGGCAAAAACATGTATTCAGTGTCCTTGTGTATGTCAGACAGGTATGTAAAGATCAGCAACCAGGTGTTTTTACGTTGTGAGTAGCAATTTCTGCGTAACCTCATCGTCTTACAAATGCAAACTTTGTTTCTATCCGTTCTCAGTATTGTCGCACTTAGGACAAACGAGAAAACTTCTTTTGTTGTAATCAATAACTTTACATAAATTATTTCGGTCACACGTCTTCTGAAACGATGGGCACGATGCATTTTACCACTAACGTTACGACATAACACATGACTTTGGACCAATGTAAAGTCCGCGAACATGTAAATAACAGCCACTAACATGCTCAAGACATTATTTAAGTAAGCGATTTAAAAACGATGTGTAATACTTACTTCTTCCTGAGATGAAGCTTGATCGAGAACAGCTGAGAATGATCCTCTCTTGGGAATCAACTCGTTCATTGGAAAGGTCTTGGCCGGGCCTTTCCAACAAATCCGGGCCCGTGCTACTGGGCCACCTGGTACTGGAGCTTTGATTTCTCAAACTTTCCGGTTACTGGGAGCTCTAGTTTCCGACCTGGGGGACGCATCAACTCGAGGTCATTCAGATACCCCTGCGGAGACCTTTCCAACAAGTCCTGGCTCGTTTCTCTAAATCTTTCCCCAACGGAAATACACACCGGTAAATGTTGGTATGTCCATCCGTTAAAAGTAAATTCTTCCCGAAGGCTAAGTCATCATGCACATCGGAAAGTCAGAAAGTTCTCCTCCCGGCCTTTCCACGACCCAGGGGGCCAGAGCTACTGGCCTCCGAACCCGTTGAATTCTCTGCATACCGCGTTAATGGAACAAAGACTTGTATGTTCCATTCTACGTCCAACATTAGCACACCTTTGTTGTTTCTTAGACATTGTTTGTCACTGGCTACATCTGCTCTTGAAGGTGAAGGTGGAAGGTGGAACTACGCGCTCATAAGTCGGAGTCTGCGAGCGTTAATGGGTGGGCATATATCAATGTGACATCACCTTGATAGGGGATCGCCAACAGCCTGTTTTGTGTCACTGTTGTGGTTTAAAGGAGAATACAAAAAGAAGAATAGATGGATGTGTATAATTACAGGGTGTTTCTGCACACACGCTGGCAACTCAATTTCTAGTAGAGAAACATTTAAAAGTGCATTTTCTGGGATACTGGCCCTTTAAATTGATGTCACAAACCTGGAAAACTTCATTGACTTTCGACACAAGTTTGTCCAGAGGCTTGGAAACATTGCTTTGTTTCATGCCCAACTTATAACCTGTGTCTCTGGTTTTGGGAAGGTGCATGAATCAAGCCAATCAAATTGGAGCTTGTAATTTTGCAATGCTTGTGTAAGTAGTAGATTTGTTTCAAAAAGCTGTCAGCTTTTGTAAGACATAACAACTTTCGATTCATCCTTTGTCTAGTATTAATAGCAATGTACTTAAAATGTACTTCCATTTTTTCTCTTTTCAAAGTTTTACATTATAGAAATATAATACATTTTGTGTTAATTTATGAAATATAGTACACAATATTATTGTATTTTATAAAATGTACTTTTAAATAATTGTCTGTATGTTTGTAATCGGATAGTAACATATCATGCACTTTTAAACAAGTATGTGTATCAAATCTTTCATAAGACATAAAGTATATTAGCTATACTGACTATATTAGCAATATACTACTCTATATTACATCTGTAAGATTTTAATCCGTTTCTAAAAAGAAAGATGACTAAACTGATGACTGCTATCTCAAAATTATAACTTTTTTAGAAATGAAAGGGCCCAAAGGTTGCCAAGTCTGTAGTTTTCCCCCTCTGGTTGCTTTTAACTGTTGACGCAGATTTGTTTTTATTTCATTGGTTACATTTACATTAGGTTTTAAGGGGACTTTTCTATCCTAAGCGACTTACAGAGACATGAGGCAACAATAAAGTGATTTGTCATGAGGTTAACGGTGGAAGAATGTTTTTAATTTGTCATTTTTAGTTAGACTACTTATGAAAAAACAGACTGTATTTACAGTATGATACACAATGCTACATAATGTTTGTCATTACATGATGCATAACAGTAGCTGTAAACTATGTTTTAAGGAATTGAGATGACTGAGCGTTGAGTTTAGATATTTGGGCTGGGATCATTAAGGCATAGATCTGGCAACCCTGGTCGTGCATCTCTTATTATTCATCAGTGCCTTATAAGAAGACCATGTATCAAGACAATCTACTGAAAAAATATATATTTCATTAAATGAAACCTCAGTTTCCAGGGATTATAAAACGTGGTTTTATGTTATTTGGCTAAATGAAAGCTCATAATTTATGGTTTCATAAGAAATTTTATAAGGTAGGTCTGTAGGGTTGGCTTTACACCGTGCAGGAACACAGATCTCAAGCAGCAGGACTGACACATAATCACATTTCAACACACTTTAGAAACTAGTGTGGTTCATCTGAGGATTTGCAGTACTCCAGAACAGACAAATCCACAGGATGAAACTTCTGCTCCTGGACCAGCACCTCTAGTTTTAAAGCGGTGGTATGTTCTCTGATGTCCTGAAGCCTGTTAATGTGTTCTGGGTACTCTGGGAGGATGAAGTAATAGATCCGTGATCCCCGCTGAAGCTCCTTTCATGGGCCGAGAGCTGAGATGAGAGGGATAAGTGGAAAGCTCTATCTGCTGCGGGATTAATTAGTCGCTAGGCGGGAGGGGAGGTCTTGGAAGTGTTGAGGCATCAGCAGGCAGAGGACTTCTGGGATATGAAAGCTGTAGGAGACCGCTGAAGCAGAGATACTGGTTTGGGAAAAGGAGTGTGTGTTTGTGTGTGTTGATTTGGATAGATTGTGAAGCGCCAATGAAAGACAATTCCCATGAAACATATCGACAAACTTTTAATGCTTTGAACTTGAATATCCTGTCGAAAATCAAGTTCAGACGTTAATTTTCTTCAAAGCTTTCCCCTGTGGAACACAAAGGGTGTTTTTTATTAAAAAAAAACAGAATGAGAGCAGTGTGAGCATTCCTCGAAGATTCTGCAGATAAATTATGCATTATGAATTTAAATCTTTGTACGAGTAAATACGATCACTTCAATTTAGTCCGATAAACTTTCCTCGTTGAATTAGTTAGAAAATATTAGAAAAACTATGCGATTTTTTTCATTTTTATCAGTTTTTTTTAAAAACCAGGATATCCTGACGTGGGGTTTGGTTTTAAACTCTTGCCTCAAGACATTTCTGTGAAAGCACATTTAAGACAAAGATGCACCCGCTATGTTGAAACAACCCAAAAAGTAAAAATAGCAGCTGTCAGTTACGTGTCCGGAGGCGAACACACATCAGACAGAATCTCCTGAAAAATGCCATTCAGATACAGCTCGGTAGCTTTAATCAGGTGGAAGCTGACAATTCATTTAGTTGTGGGAAGTATTTATGCATATTGAATTATATTTCGGCATGCATGTTATCTAATTTGAAACTGTTAAACTTATTAAGCTTGAGATCTTTGAGAAGGACTGGTTATGTAAGGTCAATATAAATGCATTGAATATAAATGTAAGTGGTTCTTATCGCTATATCATTTCTAGTTTTCTAGATGAATGATTGCTAGTGACGTAGGTTAAAGGTGCAATGTGTCATTTTTTGGAGGATCTATTGACAGAAATGCAATTTAATATACATAACTTTGTCTTCAGAGGTGTATAGAGACCTTACATAATAAAGAGTTCTAATTTTATTACCTAAGAATGAGTTATTTCTATCTACATATGCCGCGGGTCCCCTTACGTGGACTTCACCATGTTGTTTCTACAGTAGCCCTAAAGAAGTGAAAGAAGCACGTCTTAGTCCTGTGTCAGCCACCGTAGTGCTTCGAAAGGGTTCATGGTCAAGAAATTGACATTACTAATCTTTCAAAACAAGTTAAACAGTTTCAGTTCACTTTAAAACTGTTGTCATGTAGTTCAATTGTGTTTTCACACAACACAGAGCAAGCGTGATGTCATCTTAGCTTATTTATTGCCGGCTGACTTTAAACAGAATCTCTGTTTGATCAGCGTTTGGAAAAAGAGGCTTACTTTGATAGTCCACCGGCCGCTACGAACGTTGACCAAATGAAGCAAAACGGCTTAACTCGGTTTGGAGGTCATTAATGATAACACAAAAGTGTGCGGCAGACATTCGAGTTTATAAATTATACCGAAAAGCTCCTTTAGGGTTTAGATTTAATTGGCCAAATAAATCTCAGTAGACAAGAGTGCAAAAACCTGCATTTAAAAAACTTAAATGCATAATTTATTTTCTGTCAGCTCTGTATCTCCTGTAGTCATTCAATGCAGCGTATAATATATTTCAGTTCACAGCGGGATCCAGGGTGGGGCAATAGAAATATTGTTACAGTAAATTCAGTTATTAGGACTTATCTCGGTAGGTTGAATTTCACGGTAAATGCTGCTCAGTAATTGCTCTCGTAAAGATCTTATGACAGTTTTTGACTGTACATAAGAAAGACAAAGTTACCTGCAATTTCAGATTTCAAACAGAGATGGCGACAGAGAGGCACAGTTTGGTGCAATAACTTATGAAAAGCATGCCTTTAGGTCATATCCCATAATGCATCTTAATGTCAAGTTATGATTTTCCCCAGCAAAACCCAAATCCATTTCCGCTATAGAGTTTCCTATTCTTAATGGAAGCGAGAGAAGCGTAGGGTCACGAGAACTGAGTGATACCAACTCTAGCATACACCCCAGAGGAGGGATTATGGAGCATTTGAAATGGAGTTATTCCTCTCAGCATTTTAAAGGAGTTTGTGTGCATTTAGAGCAGAGGAATAATTGAGAGTTGACTGAAAGACTGACGCAACAGGGAAAGATCGGCTCGCTCGCTTTCTCCGGGGTAAGAGTGTCAATCAAAATCGCAAGGAAGCTAACATATTCCTTTTGAAAATCCTCAAGCATCAAGAAGCCCACAGCTGGATTAATAGCTTACTCACTCGCGCTTTGTACAAGTTCATGTGGACTTATTTTGGTGTCTGAGCTGCGTCGTGCCGGGGATTTTTGCAGCAGTTTACTGAAGCTGACAGACTCACGTTCAAAGGAGGGAGAAGTGGAACATTTCACAAGTGCTAATGCATTCGTTAGACCTTTTTAATGTCTTTATGTGCCATTCTTTGAATCTGCTTCATTCACATGAATTAATTCAGGTTTTAAATTGTAGTTCTGCTACAAATGAAAATCATTATCGTGTCATCATTTTCCGATCCTGATGTTTAATTGAATATATTATGGAGTTATTACTTCAGTGGAACACTGTGGAATTTTTATTTTTTACTGAAGTAAATGGGGCTGGGAGTGTCAAGCACCAAAATAATAAAGAAATATGTTGTTAAAATGTGCTTTGCATCCCATATATGATATCTCTGTTTGAGAGGTAAGATGAAATGTATAATTTACTAAAGATATTTTGAAGAACTAAATCATTATATTTATTTATTTAAATATTATTTAGTATTATTGAAATAATTATTTTATCATTGATCATAAATAATTGTAATACAATTATTATTTATTATTATATGAATTAATCATTGTTATATTATAATTATTTATTTAACTGTGATTAAATAAATAATAAAACGTTTCCCTCAATTGACTTTCATTGTACGCACAGAAACCACTGAGACATTTGTCAAAATATCTTATTTTGTGTTGCACAAATATAAGACTCGCATACAGTACAGGTTTACTGTACTTTAGGGGGTACTATCTCTAAGACTTTGTATGCAATTTGCGAGCAAATCATTAGGATTGCTTAAAAAACGGAATCAATTGAACTCATATAAAAATGTCAAGCAGAACTAAAACATTCACATAAAAAAAATAATGATTTTCATTTTGGATTAATTATTTCTTTAATGAGAGAGTCATATAAAGCAGTAAACACAGGTGAGATTGCAGCATTACTTTGCAGGATTTTCTCATTCCCGTTCTGTCTAGCTGCACTTCAGTGGTTTCCCTCATCTGATGTCTGTTTATGAAATCTGAAGGATGAACTTTTGATATCAATCTTAAAGTCATTACAGTAAGACAGCAGTGCGGTTTATCATCATAGCATACTCCAAATGAACCGCTCTCAGCTTTTGTCAAGAAAAAGAGAATAAAGCTCAAATTGTTTTTAGCTTGATGACTTCAACGTTTCCAAAGCGCATGCAACCCGATTCATGTGTACAAAAATCATTCCAGAAATTGTGCTATTTAAATGCTGTGCACATCTCCAAATCTGTTTATTGCTCATTTAGTTGTGAATTTATTGCCTAATGTAGTCAACGGTGCCTAACAAACCTTGACTGGATCAATCCAGCTATTGACCGAAGACCTCTGAGATGTTCAGTGGACAACAGATCAATTGAGATGAAGTGGGAATTGCTGAAAGAGACGCGGTGCTGACATAGTATCTCTGTGCACACATTTATTGAGGTTATGCCACGTGTACCTGATATTTTCCTGTTCCATTGAAACTATTACATTTCAGCCAGTACTTAGCATAAAATAGCACTGGTTTTTATGATGCGTTAATTTGAATAAACCACCTTAGCTGCCTTTCAAACCATTAATGGCTCATACAAGAGTTGCTCATTGGGTATTAGCTCACTCAAAGTTTACAATTCGATTTGGATAAGGCAGATGCTGTGTCCCATCTAAAATCAAATGTGGGTCACACATGCTTTATGAGCATAAAATTGTCCCAGATAAACATTTTGTTGAGTTCTCTGTTGCGTTTTATTTATGTATCAACTCAGTCTCAAATGTTTTTCTTATTGCTTTGTCCAAAAGTTCTCCTAAGCAAATAATTGCATAAAGCAGCTAGAAATGGCATCAATTACTCAACCTCAAGTTTTTCAAATCTGTATAAATGTCTTTGTTCAGTTGAACACAACGAAAATGGAAGAATGTTAGCAACTGAGATTTCTAGGTCACAATTGACTGCCATTAAAATGTTTGTAAAAGGTTCCCCAGTACTGTTTGGTTTCCTAAATTCTTCAGAATATATGATTTTGTGTGCCCCAGAAATCTTAGTTCCTAACATTTTTCCAAATGTCTTTGTGTTCAGCAGAACAAAGAAATGTATACAGATTTCAGAGTAAGTCATGACAGAATACCATTCATACCATCATCCCTAACATGTATGAAACAATCATCCTAGAAATTTACATTGCATCAATTTTTCATTCAAATTCAGAAATGCTAACTTATTTAGACTGAACTATCAAAACGCTGCTCAAAAATACACATATTTTTTGCAAACCAGTCAATAAGGAGGCTAAATGACCAAACAGGGTGATTTCTAAATGATAACTTTACTTTTTGGTCATTGAAACTAGGAATCGATAAGAAACAAAATTGATAAAATCAATACCCAACCCTAACAATGATAGATGGTAAATGATCACAGGCGTATGGTTTAAGAACTGTTTCTTTAAGATGTTGTTGTACATTAGCATGTTTTAACATCTGTCTTCATTGGGTCAATACCCGCTGAAATGAATGTGGTTTGACCTGACCTGGTAGTTCCTCAAGCCAGGAGAGAATAATATGTAGTTGACAGGTCTCTCTCTCTCTCTTTCTCTCTTTCTCTCTACCTCGTATGGACCAGATTTCCTCTGAAATTTATGAACTGGTGAAGATGACACTAATGAAAAGAATGGCCTATTTATAGTGATTTGACCTTTGACTTCCCTCAAATCTTCACCAAATTCCCAGACCGCCTCGGACTGAAGATGTAATCACACCGGATCCTCTTGCCTTCAGCCATCTAACAGCACAAGAGCTTTAACTCTCTGGACTTTAACAAGCCTCCACTTACTGCACTCCACATCCAAACTTTCCCACCAAAGCCTCCCAACCAGGTCCACTCCCACTCTCGGCTGTGTTTACATCCTTTCACTTGCCTACTCCAATCCAGAGCACACTTTCAAAGGATTATGTGAAAGCTTTATGCGGTGTTAAGCTCATCTAGTCTTAAAAATTCTCTGATCCCATTTGGACGGTGAAAGGAGATGAAATGTTACAGGAACGGAAAGAGTGTGGTGACACTTTGCAATAAAGAAAGTTATGAAAAACAAACTTTAGTTGCATAGATATTCACATATTACACATGCTTTTGAAATTAAAAGTTCATCCAAAAATGTAAATTCTTTCATTTAAAAACAGTTCTTCCAAACGTATATAAATGTCATTTTTAAACTGAATACTTAGAAAGATATTTTGAAAAATGTTTGTAACCAACAGTTTGGGATCACTATTGACTACCATAGTGGGAAAAGAAACTCCAAAGTATTCAATGGTGCCCCAGAACGTTTTTCAAAATATCTTCTTTTGTGTTTTAGAGAACAAAACAATTAATACTGGTTTGGAACAACCTGAGGTGAGTAAATGATGACTTGAGTGATGATTTTTGGGTGAACTGTACCTTTAAATGAGGATAACCATAAAAAGAAGAAAGATAATGTGTTTTGCAGGTATGAACAGACTCTCTTATATCTGGTGTGCAGTAATCTTACATTTAAATACAGTATATCGGCCTAGTTTGTAATGTATCTTTAAAATATTAGTCGTAACTGTTTTGTCGTTTTTGGTTTCTCTCATCCATCTTCACGTCTATTTTTCTGTTAATTGGCTCTTGCGGTTTCTCTGTGCTCCTGTTTCCGGTGTATTCTTTTCTTTCTGCTCCCATCTGCCCATTCGTTTCTCGTTCCATCATTCTTCGGCCTCGATGAAAGCGTGGGAGGGAGAGGCAGGTCCCGTCCATTCACCTCGACAGCCTCTGCGCTGCCCTCAACCCTCGGCGGGCTCTCACCAGCTCTCCTTCTTTCAAACCTTCTGACAGCAGCTCGACGTGACCTATTCATGGCCCATTTCTCCTCTCCCCCTTAAACTTAACCTGACTTATTTCTCTCGGTCCCTGCCCATTCTTTTCTCCCCTTGCGAATGCTAAACGTGAACTCTATTGTGTGGGCCAGAGAGCGGAGAAAGGAATTCCTGAGGCGCCATTGAAGAGGACCAGGGAGGGTTGACAAAGGGTACGATCTATCCCGAGACACAGCATTGGCAGGCAGATGAAAGGCACAACCTTGTTCTTACTCCAAAAGAGATTTCAGGGGAGAATGTAAACCTCAGACGTCTGGATTAAGAACTCACCTTTCAACCTTCATTACATGGATAAACACTGACTGACTTTTTATAAACCCGAGCATTGTGAAAGCCAATTTTCAGCCATGTTGGCGTGCCTTTGACATTGAGAAATGAGCCCTTGAGTTTCATTTAATAAACAGCTTTCATGTCTTGTGGGTCTTGGGGTGAGGAATTGTTTACGGGGAAGAATAAATATCACAAACCGTTATGATATCACAGAAACACATGCAAAATGCGATTCACCGCACATGTAAATACCACAAGCCTCAAAAATCTGTTGACATTTTGCCAGGAGTTTGGAGAGACCCAATTTTTCATTCCCAGTAATTATTATTATTTACTGTAACCCAATACTTCATAAATTCATTATTTTTTTATGAAAAACATTACGGATCTTTATTTGTTTGAAAAATATGCATTTCCCACCTGTAGTTGGAATGAATGGAGTTCAGGTCCAATAAACTAGTGTTTCTCACACTTTTTCGTTGGAAGGCCCCCTTTGTGTGGTTTGCATTGATTTGTGTCCCCCCCAAATTAAGACTTTTGATCTTAAACTCAGAGTTTGTTTTAAACCCAAGACATGTTAAATAAAACAATCCTGGAACATACATTTTTGGGTTAGTGGTCTAATGTTTCTAATGTTTGATTGCACAAGACTTATGATAAAATTAATATTTCATAAAATGCGACAAAAGCTGTGGCCCCCCCGTTTAAAAACCACTGCTTTAAACCATCCTCATTGAAGGTTCGGCCTCCTCCTGAAATTGACCTTTTGGTTCAACTCCTCCTGTTCAGTATTCTGACCATGTGTCTAAAATCTTTAATTACCTGTAGAGATGTCCATGGTAGGGGCCGTTCTCAGGCCTCACTGAATGAACGGCACTTAGAGAGATAATAAGAGCGTGTGTGCTGGCATTAAACGCAGACTCATTATGAGCCACTCAGGAGTGGATATTGAATGCTTCTTTAATGGACGATACTAATGGCAACCTGTAATGGACTGGTTCTACACCGCCGAGATCGATGTGTTGGAAACCTCAGCATCTGATCCTAATAAATGGTGAGAGCTTGCGTCGATTTGGGAAAATGGCTTTCTGATCGTCTGGGAAAGTTTGGGACTTGTGGAGTCTCTTCACATTCATTCATTGGGATGCTTGCCGGCAGTCATCTCAGGTCTCTCCTTCAAATTAAATCTACAATGTAAGTACACCTGCATTTGCAAATACACCCCTAAAATTCTTTTTAAAACGCCAAACCGAGTATTGAATGTGCTGTGTTCTTAAAACAGCCTTTATTTACTTTGCACATTTATACAAATATATTCCAAGCAGTTTTTTAACATTTCAAAGACACGTCGCCACGATATGATCTCATTAAGGGAAAGACCACTTGGATGTGTTTCGTTTTTATCTCAAGTACGCGATAAAACTTAACGAGTGTAACTTCAAACAATCTCCATGAACGACATCAGTCTCGGAAACAGCGATTCATTTTCATTTCCATGAGTGCTTCTAAAAACTGAAGAACCTCTTGTTTGCTTGTCAAAGGCTCTCGAAAAATAGATGGAATTCTTTACGCCACATTTACAGTGCTTCAAAATCTGCTGCTTTTCACCTCAAACCAGTAATTGCATGCACGTCTGTGATATCGACTCGAGTGGAATCATCCATTTAATCCTGAAGCTTTCGTGTGTATCAGGAAACAAGTACAAAAGCAGACATCTTTTTTAAGAGTTCTGCAATCTGCAATTGGTGCACTGAACCTCCACCTCGCTATGGTTTCTTGGCACTTCAGTAAAATTGCTGTTTCCATTCTTGGTAATCTCCACCCACGCCTCTATACCGATATCTGTGTTTCAATAACCCACACATGGGAAGTGTGGAGGATGAGATTAAACTTCTGGAAACAGTTAATGAAATGCAAATAAAGTAACAGAAGTGATGGGCTGCTCGGGTTAGGCGTCACTTTTAACACCCATGCCATGAGGGCTGTTTCTAAAGGCTATTATGATTCTGATGAAGTGTCCTGATTGATTATTGCCTTTTACCAGAATACCAGAACCCTAATGCAAGATCTAGACCCATACCACACCCTTTAACTTCAAGATCTAGACCAACAACAGACCCTTTCACTTCAAGATCTAGACCAACAGCAGACCCTTTAACTTCAAGACCTAGACCGGAGCATCACAAACTTCAGGCCCCCCACAAACGCACCAAAAGTTTTAAGGCCATCATATTCTTTTATTCAAAGCGACTTACAGGTGCAAATGGAAGGAATTGGGACAGCATAAGTACAACTAAAGCAAAAGTGCAAACAAAAAAGAAGACTGGTCTCATATAATCTAACACAGTATACGGAATCATTTTTTTTTTAAAGAGTAGAGAAGAAAATAGAGTCAGAACAGATCAGTCAGATGTTGACGGAAGAGATGTGTTTTTAGACGTTTCTTAAAGATGGCTACAGAATCTGCAGATCTTGTAGCAGCGGACAGATCATTCCACATAGGTGGAACAGATCCTGAGAAGGAGCGCGAGAGAGATTTTTTACCTTTTTGGGATGGAACCACAAGATGCTGTTCGTTTGCAGAGCGTAGGGATCTGGCGGGCACATATGTCTGCATTAGCGAGTGAAGATAAGGTAGTGCCAAACCAGTGGTGGTCTTGTAGGCCAGAACCTTGTCTCTCGCTGGAGTACCCTTAAGGTTCCTTTTTGTACCTTTACAGGTATACAAAACAATTTTTTTGTACCTTTTTGTGCACATAATTGTGCATTGTGTTCCATGAGTCTAGAGATACAAACCTTCGACTGTACCTTAAGAGGGAACACAATGGAATTATGTAACCAAATATACAACCTTCGATATTTTGTGAAGGTACAAAAATGAATCTTTTAGGTTACCGTACCACCTAATCGACAGAAAAGTACAGTTTAGTATTTAGTATGTGGGCTACCAATTTGATAATCGTATTCTGGTGAAGGTAAGATGATAATAAATATTTGCATTTGTAATTCATAACAATACACACTATTCAGACAAGCTATATAGTCGTTTACCACATCTTTTTGCATTGAAACGTGTAACTGTTTTTTATTGGAGTATTTGTAAATAAATGATTTAGTGTAAACCACAGCCCCCCGTGCAATACCCTTTAACTCCAAGATCTAGACCAATACCAGACCTCCTAACACAAAGATCTAGATCCAAATTCAGGTCAAGGCCTTGTCTATTTGGACCCATACATCTCAAGATCAACCGCAAAATCAGATCTCCCGTGAAGTTTTCTGGACTTGACTTGGGCTCATTACCAGATACAAAATAAATCATCAGATTTACTTACATCATTACATTTCCTCTCGATGCTGTTAGATTTTGCAATGATCAGCAGTGTTCCCCCATCTTCTGTGGAAATGATGTACACCTTCATTTGCACATTTCCTTTTGAACCAGTAAGTAAGTCTCATTAACATTTCGGCGATGAAAGAATATTCCTTACTGACTTCTTGAGAAAGTGAAGTGCGAGAACAAAGGGCAAAAATGAAAAGATAAAAGGAGAGAGTAGCACTTTGGTCTGATGATCAATAGAAGATGAAACCATTTCTTCATTGTCATCCTGCTGAAATACTATGAAAATAACTTGTTGTTCCTGTTTTCTTCTGCTTTCTGTTTCAAGAAATTGGTTTACTTTTATTTTCTCCCATGTGAGAGAATCTGCATCTGGAAAACATTTGCATGTACTGCTCAACGAATCCTCAACCAAATAAGAGATGCTTGACGGAAACGCAGTCTTTTTACAGTTTCATATGTTAAATATGTTTCTCTGTGCTAAAATGAGGACAGCAGCCACTTTGTGATTAATGAAAACCATAGAAATCCCTCATACTTCCTTGCTTTAATTTTTCAGGATAGAGACGGCTGTACCCCTTTTGTTTTTACTTTTCAGTGCTGCGGGGCATTTCAAGCTGATTACACGCCTCTTTATCTCCTGACATTACTGACGACTTGAAAGAGAATTCATGAATTTGTTTAATATTCCGCATGAATACATTAGCGTCACAACATGGCTTGGCTGCTGGCAAACACATTTGCGCCTCCGCCGCAGCGAGCAACAGAAGATTACATAAACGCCAACTTCTCAAAGACAGATCTCGGCGTTGCTAAATGTTTCAGGGGCGCTAAATGCAAACGCTAGAGGTTTTACTGGCTTTTGAGGATTCGGCATGGTAAAGATGCATTGAACGAATTTGTTTTATTTTTGGAGAAAATCTGAGCGCTGTTTCCCAGTGCTTGCAAGATACTTGGGTGGTTGCCAGGGTGTTGCTGTGTGGTTGCTAGGTGATCGCTTGATAGTCAAAAGGGTCCACCCCCAAATCTGTATAGTATTCAGATTCAATTGTCTTTAATGGGGTAATATTTCAAAAGTTTTACTGACCACCGGACTAACAATTGACTAAACACTTTTAGCAAGATGCATTTTCTTGAGTAGCAAAATAACACGAATTTGATCAGAAATTTCGTGCGTCCATGCTTAAATAAAGAAAAAGGGGGTTAGAAAAATAATCTTGTTTTCCCTCTGAGTTTAGTTTATTTTTCTTATTTCGCATTCAAATATACAGTATACATTGTACTTAAAATAATGTCAAAATATACAAAGTAAACATATCTTGATTGAAGAATGTTATGATGTTCGTGCTAAAAATCAAAGCAAAAGAAAAGAAAAGTTGTGCCAAAAAGTTAAATACTTAGTTATAATAATCATTTATATAATGTGCCTAATCTGCAAGCATCAAAAGTATGCAAGGTGTAAGCAGTTGTAAGGACTTGTGTTGTTTGTCCTATTATTTATCTTCAGGATAAATCATGCATATTATTGTATACACAAAGTAAATTACAACTAAATAGCACAATAATAGATTTTCTGAGGGCATTAAAGGGTTTCTTTTAGCACATGCCCTGCAAAACACTGGCATCAATGAAAGGCATTAATAATTCATGCTGGAAAATCTAAATGTGTACAATGTGATGATATCTTAAATCTTGAGAGGGCTTTTATGATTGCCTGTCTTCAAGTGCTAATTAATAACTCAAAATCTGTATACACATTGTAAAAACGTGCAGGACAATTTGATTATCTGCGTGTGAGTGTGTGCGTCTTGTGCGTTCCAAACCCACATAATCGAAAAGATTAATTCCTCTCCGCTATCTCGGCCATCTCAGTGAGTCCATGTGGTGTGACGGAGGTTAATCGACGTGTCTCGGATTGCCCGACCCCTCTCTTTCCAGTCGCGCTGTAAGACTGATAGGCATGCGAGAGGCAAATTGGAAAGGATTAAGTTAATGTGATAGAAAAGCCCCTTAGCCGAGGACCTGCGGGTTGGTGTCTATCTTGAGACAGAGGGGCTCCGTGTCAACACCTCAGCTCAGGGAAATCCAGAGGTGTGCTGCTATCTTCCTGTGACACTGCCGGCCCGATTCGCCCCGCTGATCCATCAGGGACTTAACCCATCCTTGTTTTTCCTTCATTGATACCCTTAGTGTCATTTTTGAAGTGCGTATTAGTTTTTGTTGAATAATTTCCATGAATAATGAAGAGATGAGGTTTTGTTGTGGTTGTGATTTAGTGTGCAGTACAGCGTTTACTTTTTACAGTAGACGTTACACTTTATTGTTTAAAATCGTTGCTGCCCTTCTGAAACCTTGGATGTCCAAATTTGTTTTTCTCAGGAAATGGAAAAATAACAGTGTACTTATTATTGCATACTGTGTTGTAAAAATTGACAAGCATTTTTAAATAAAAAGTAATGGTTAGATACTTGCAAGACAAACATAAAGGGTGACTAATACTAATGATTTATGACAGAAAAGTAACAAACACGAAATATGAAGATACGACATTTCAGAAGGACATCAGCAATTTGCTGAATTGACAGACTCACAGTCATCTGATAAAAAATAAATGAGTTACAGGTTGGTTTCTGTCAATATGTAAAAAACATGATGCTGTGGTGTTGTGGGTGGTTTCCAGGGCGGTCCTAAATGGTTGCCAATGCGTTCTCTATCCTTGCTATGTAGTTGTGTTAAAATATCCCGGTTTCTAGATACATGTTGTCTTCCTTCCTTCCTCTGGGTTTTTAGGATATTTAAGATAATCTTATCAAATGTGCATGTTGCAAGATGTCATAATGCTGTAACAAAACTGTAAAAACACAACTTAAAAAGCTTCATAAAACGTTTAAGTTAAATCAAATTAGCTTGATAGGTTAATTAAACTTTAATTATATTGAACTGACTTGAAAAAATCTAGTTGTATTTTACAACTCACTTTTTTAAGTCAGTTCAATATAATTAAGTTCAATTGACTCATTAAACTAATTTGATTTAACTTAAAAAGGCAACAGAAATTGGTGATTTTTTTACAATGAAAAATTACTAACATTACTGATCCTGCGTAAAGTTTTAGCAAATTTGAGCTGTTTTACACAGTGTGACATTGTCTCGTTTTTTCTTCTTCTGTTTCTCCAGGTCTGCTCATTGGTTCAGGATGTGCTCTGTATCCTCTCGGCTGGGACAGTGAGGAGGTCCAGCAGACATGTGACAACATATCAGATCAGTATGAACTTGGTACGTCTTCATGTCACTTTCACTCTTTCGTTCACATGCATTTGCTGTACATAGTGACATTATTCAACTATTACATCCCAAGTTGACCTTTCTTAAAGAATATACAAATCATTTATCATTCAATCTCATTTATACATTTAATATATAACTAAAAATAATTTCAGTTGTATCCTTCTCCAATTGCTGGGAAAGAAGTGAAAATTTCATTTCAAACCCTGGTTATGACCCATGTGACAACTAATGGTGTCAAACACGACGTGAAACTTCTTTATGCAACACATAGAGAAAGATCTCAACTCAGTTTTCTCTTTTGGCTCACGTAAGCTTTCATTTAACACTTTTTTGAGCTTTTTCGTGTGTGCGATAATCTCCCAGGAAAACTTTGTCAATCCAATTATTTCTAAAACTAAAAGCACATTCATGTTTGTAGCAACACTGATGAGGATGTTTGCCTCACCAAATACCGCTATTACAAATCCAACTATGACAGACACAAATTCAAAGTTTTGCGTTCAGTGTCATCTGCGATGCTGGGTTATGCATTTCTGTCACAATTATGGCAAATGTTGAGCAAATGTTGAACAAACATTCTTGAGTGTTGCACAATTGGTTCTAGGGTTTTGGGACTAAACCTCTAGAAATAAATATTTCAGCTGTATATGTAACAAAATCTTGTAATTGTTTGTCCTTTTTGTAATGGTAATAGTCTGCTGGTCCTGTAATAATTTATGTTATGCTGTTGCAATGCAAATAACAGCCCTTTGCAATTTTGTGATTCTCTGTTTACATAATTCATCAACATTATGATGCTTCAGTTTCCCTCCTGTTAATTAGAAACTTTAGTACTTATAAAATATTCAGCACCTCACTGATATTAGCTATATTGTTTATTTGACTTTGGTATGAACTCCACATTCTCTCGCTATTTTTTGGTTGATAAATTGGTGTGGCATTAATTAATCTGTATCTGTAGGGTATTAACAGCAATTAAAAGATTAAAAACAATTAAAAAAAAGATAATCGCAGTGTGTGAGTGGGTGTACGTGCAGGTTTTGGCTAAAGTATCCAATATAGTGAAACATCAACATAACTGACCTAATAGACGATTTTATTGGACGCGCACGCCTGGACCGAAGTTAGCTTCAGGGCTGTGTTGGGTTATAATATAACAATTTATTTCGAATTGAATTGATATTATTATTAATTTATATAAATATTTTATTGTATATTAATTGTATTAAATTACATTAAAACTATGTAGAAAAAGTTTGGGCTACATAACGTTTGTTTATATTGTTGTCACTGAAACCGCCTATTAGGTAACCATCAGTAGTAAAAATCTTATTGAGATGACTGATGGAACCAGCTGACACTGGATGTCCACAATGTACCTTCACTTGTGGTCTTGTAAGCTAGACTAAATTGTATTTTATGTGTTTTATTCACTTTAATGTTTATATTGATTATCAATAAATCCGGCATTATGTGTAAGCTCTTTATTCACTTTTAATATTAAAAAATAATTATTGTCGTTATCCATGAACATTCCAATTTAAAAACAATAAAGCACTTTATTGTTTTCCTTTATTCAGAAGCCCTATTTCCATCAATAAAACAGAGAGTGTTTTCATAAAAACGAGGTACATCATAACAATGCCAACAAGACTGCACGCTGTTTTCAAGGCCAAATGAGGCCATACAAATTATTATGTTGTGAATAAAGAATATTTTGTTGTTCCAGTTATTTGCTCAATAAATTACTAGATTTTTATTTTATTAAAACACGGTTTAAATTCCTAAAATATATTTATCTCCTAAAATGTGAATATTTTAAATAAAATTTATTTGGAGTACTATTTATACACTAGGATTTTATGATTTTTCAATAAAATCAATCTTTCAATGCAAAATATTTAGAGTGGTTAGAATGGCATATTAAATGGCTTATGAATCAATCCCCAACTTTTTTTTAATATGTACTCTCTTTAGAATCTTTAGAAGTGATACATCTGAGAATGTTAAAGCTTTAGCTAAGGAGAAAAATCTGAGCACAGTGTGAGATGTTACTGAGATATCTTATGAAACTATAGAGGAGATAAATCTGAGAATGTTAGACAGTCTTTAGCAAAGGAGACAAGTCTGAGCACAGTGTGAGATGTTACTGAGATATCTTATGAAACTATAGAGGAGATAAATCTGAGAATGTTAGACAGTCTCTAGCTAAGGAGACAAGTCTGAGCACAGTGTGAGATGTTACTGAGATCTATTATAAAAACTTTAGAGGAGATAAATCTGAGAATGTTAGACATTCTTTAGCTAAGGAGACAAGTCTGAGAACAGTGTGAGATGTTACTGAGATCTATTATAAAAACTTTAGAGGAGATAAATATGAGAATGTTAGACAGTCTTTAGCTAAGGAGAAAAATCTGAGCACAGTGTGAGATGTTACTGAGATATCTTATGAAACTATAGAGGAGATAAATCTGAGAATGTTAGACAGTCTCTAGCTAAGGAGACAAGTCTGAGCACAGTGTGAGATGTTACTGAGATCTATTATAAAAACTTTAGAGGAGATAAATCTGAGAATGTTAGACATTCTTTAGCTAAGGAGACAAGTCTGAGAACAGTGTGAGATGTTACTGAGATCTATTATAAAAACTTTAGAGGAGATAAATATGAGAATGTTAGACAGTCTTTAGCTAAGGAGACAAGTCTGAGCACAGTGTGAGATGTTACTGAGATCTATTATAAAATCTTTAGAGGAGATAAATATGAGAATGTAAGACAGTCTTTAGCAAAGGAGACAAGTCTGAGCACAATGTGAGATGTTACTGAGATATCTTACGAAACGTTAAGAGGAGATAAATATGTGAATGTTAGACAGTCTTTAGCTAAGGAGACAAGTCTGAGCACAATGTGAGATGTTACTGAGATCTCTTACGAAACGTTAGAGGAGATAAATATGTGAATGTTAGACAGTCTTTAGCTAAGGAGACAAGTCTGAGCACAGTGTGAGATGTTACTGAGATATCTTATGAAACTATAGAGGAGATAAATATGAGAATGTTAGACAGTCTTTAGCAAAGGAGACAAGTCTGAGCACAGTGTGAGATGTTACTGAGATATCTTATGAAACTATAGAGGAGATAAATATGAGAATGTTAGACAGCCTTCAGCTAAGGAGACAAGTCTGAGCACAGTGTGAGATCTTACTGAGATCTATTATAAAAACTTTAGAGGAGATAAATATGAGAATGTTAGACCGTCTTTAGCTAAGGAGACAAGTCTGAGCACAGTGTGAGATGTTACTGAGATATATTATGAAACTATAGAGGAGATAAATATGAGAATGTTAGACAGCCTTCAGCTAAGGAGACAAGTCTGAGAACAGTGTGAGATGTTACTGAGATCTATTATAAAAACTTTAGAGGAGATAAATATGAGAATGTTAGACAGTCTTCAGCTAAGGAGACAAGTCTGAGCACAATGTGAGATGTTACTGAGATCTCTTACGAAACGTTAGAGGAGATAAATATGAGAATGTTAGACAGTCTTTAGCTAAGGAGACAAGTCTGAGCACAGTGTGAGATGTTACTGAGATATCTTATGAAACTGTAGAGGAGATAAATATGAGAATGTTAGACAGTCTTTAGCAAAGGAGACAAGTCTGAGCACAGTGTGAGATGTTACTGAGATATCTTATGAAACTATAGAGGAGATAAATATGAGAATGTTAGACAGCCTTCAGCTAAGGAGACAAGTCTGAGAACAGTGTGAGATGTTATTGAGATCTATTATAAAAACTTTAGAGGAGATAAATATGAGAATGTTAGACAGTCTTTAGCTAAGGAGACAAGTCTGAGCACAGTGTGAGATGTTACTGAGATATCTTATGAAACTATAGAGGAGATAAATATGAGAATGTTAGACAGTCTTTAGCAAAGGAGACAAGTCTGAGCACAGTGTGAGATGTTACTGAGATATCTTATGAAACTATAGAGGAGATAAATATGAGAATGTTAGACAGCCTTCAGCTAAGGAGACAAGTCTGAGCACAGTGTGAGATGTTACTGAGATCTATTATAAAAACTTTAGAGGAGATAAATATGAGAATGTTAGACAGTCTTTAGCTAAGGAGACAAGTCTGAGCACAGTGTGAGATGTTACTGAGATATCTTATGAAACTATAGAGGAGATAAAAATGAGAATGTTAGACAGCCTTCAGCTAAGGAGACAAGTCTGAGAACAGTGTGAGATGTTACTGAGATCTATTATAAAAACTTTAGAGGAGATAAATATGAGAATGTTAGACAGTCTTTAGCTAAGGAGACAAGTCTGAGCACAATGTGAGATGTTACTGAGATCTCTTACGAAACGTTAGAGGAGATAAATATGAGAATGTTAGACAGTCTTTAGCTAAGGAGACAAGTCTGAGCACAGTGTGAGATGTTACTGAGATATCTTATGAAACTGTAGAGGAGATAAATATGAGAATGTTAGACCGTCTTTAGCAAAGGAGACAAGTCTGAGCACAGTGTGAGATGTTACTGAGATATATTATGAAACTATAGAGGAGATAAATATGAGAATGTTAGACAGCCTTCAGCTAAGGAGACAAGTCTGAGAATAGTGTGAGATGTTACTGAGATCTATTATAAAAACTTTAGAGGAGATAAATATGAGAATGTTAGACAGTCTTTAGCAAAGGAGACAAGTCCGAGCACAGTGTGAGATGTTACTGAGATATCTTATGAAACTATAGAGGAGATAAATATGAGAATGTTAGACAGCCTTCAGCTAAGGAGACAAGTCTGAGAACAGTGTGAGATGTTACTCAGATCTATTATGAAAACTTTAGAGGAGATAAATTTGAGAATGTTAGACAGTCTTTAGCTAAGAAGACAAGTCTGAGCACAGTGTGAGATGTTACTGAGATATCTTATGAAACTATGGAGGAGATAAATATGAGAATGTTAGACAGTCTTCAGCTAAGGAGATAAGTCTGAGAACAGTGTGAGATGTTACTGAGATCTATTATAAAAACTTTAGAGGAGATAAATAGGAGAATTTTTGTCAGTCTTTAGCAAAGGAGACAAGTCTGAGCACAGTGTGAGATGTTACTGAGATCTCTTATGAAACTTTAGAGGAGATAAATATGAGAATGTTAGACAGTCTTTAGCTAAGGAGACAAGTCTGAGCACAGTGTGAGATGTTACTGAGATATCTTATGAAACTATAGAGGAGATAAATATGAGAATGTTAGACAGTCTTTAGCAAAGGAGACAAGTCTGAGAACAGTGTGAGATGTTACTGAGATCTATTATAAAAACTTTAGAGGAGATAAATATGAGAATGTTAGACCGTCTTTAGCTAAGGAGACAAGTCTGAGCACAGTGTGAGATGTTACTGAGATATCTTATGAAACTATAGAGGAGATAAATATGAGAATGTTAGACAGCCTTCAGCTAAGGAGACAAGTCTGAGCACAGTGTGAGATGTTACTGAGATATCTTATGAAACTATAGAGGAGATAAATATGAGAATGTTAGACAGCCTTCAGCTAAGGAGACAAGTCTGAGAACAGTGTGAGATGTTACTCAGATCTATTATAAAAACTTTAGAGGAGATAAATTTGAGAATGTTAGACAGTCTTTAGCTAAGAAGACAAGTCTGAGCACAGTGTGAGATGTTACTGAGATATCTTATGAAACTATGGAGGAGATAAATATGAGAATGTTAGACAGTCTTCAGCTAAGGAGATAAGTCTGAGAACAGTGTGAGATGTTACTGAGATCTATTATAAAAACTTTAGAGGAGATAAATAGGAGAATTTTTGTCAGTCTTTAGCAAAGGAGACAAGTCTGAGCACAGTGTGAGATGTTACTGAGATCTCTTATGAAACTTTAGAGGAGATAAATATGAGAATGTTAGACAGTCTTTAGCTAAGGAGACAAGTCTGAGCACAGTGTGAGATGTTACTGAGATATCTTATGAAACTATAGAGGAGATAAATATGAGAATGTTAGACAGTCTTTAGCAAAGGAGACAAGTCTGAGAACAGTGTGAGATGTTACTGAGATCTATTATAAAAACTTTAGAGGAGATAAATATGAGAATGTTAGACCGTCTTTAGCTAAGGAGACAAGTCTGAGCACAGTGTGAGATGTTACTGAGATATCTTATGAAACTATAGAGGAGATAAATATGAGAATGTTAGACAGCCTTCAGCTAAGGAGACAAGTCTGAGCACAGTGTGAGATGTTACTGAGATCTATTATAAAAACTTTAGAGGAGATAAATATGAGAATGTTAGACAGCCTTCAGCTAAGGAGACAAGTCTGAGAACAGTGTGAGATGTTACTCAGATCTATTATAAAAACTTTAGAGGAGATAAATTTGAGAATGTTAGACAGTCTTTAGCTAAGAAGACAAGTCTGAGCACAGTGTGAGATGTTACTGAGATATCTTATGAAACTATGGAGGAGATAAATATGAGAATGTTAGACAGTCTTCAGCTAAGGAGATAAGTCTGAGAACAGTGTGAGATGTTACTGAGATCTATTATAAAAACTTTAGAGGAGATAAATAGGAGAATTTTTGTCAGTCTTTAGCAAAGGAGACAAGTCTGAGCACAGTGTGAGATGTTACTGAGATCTCTTATGAAACTTTAGAGGAGATAAATATGAGAATGTTAGACAGTCTTTAGCTAAGGAGACAAGTCTGAGCACAGTGTGAGATGTTACTGAGATATCTTATGAAACTATAGAGGAGATAAATATGAGAATGTTAGACAGTCTTTAGCAAAGGAGACAAGTCTGAGAACAGTGTGAGATGTTACTGAGATCTATTATAAAAACTTTAGAGGAGATAAATATGAGAATGTTAGACCGTCTTTAGCTAAGGAGACAAGTCTGAGCACAGTGTGAGATGTTACTGAGATATCTTATGAAACTATAGAGGAGATAAATATGAGAATGTTAGACAGCCTTCAGCTAAGGAGACAAGTCTGAGAACAGTGTGAGATGTTACTGAGATCTATTATAAAAACTTTAGAGGAGATAAATATGAGAATGTTAGACAGTCTTCAGCTAAGGAGACAAGTCTGAGAACAGTGTGAGATGTTACTGAGATCTCTTACGAAACGTTAGAGGAGATAAATATGAGAATGTTAGACAGTCTTTAGCTAAGGAGACAAGTCTGAGCACAGTGTGAGATGTTACTGAGATATCTTATGAAACTGTAGAGGAGATAAATATGAGAATGTTAGACAGTCTTTAGCAAAGGAGACAAGTCTGAGCACAGTGTGAGATGTTACTGAGATATCTTATGAAACTATAGAGGAGATAAATATGAGAATGTTAGACAGCCTTCAGCTAAGGAGACAAGTCTGAGAACAGTGTGAGATGTTATTGAGATCTATTATAAAAACTTTAGAGGAGATAAATATGAGAATGTTAGACAGTCTTTAGCTAAGGAGACAAGTCTGAGCACAGTGTGAGATGTTACTGAGATATCTTATGAAACTATAGAGGAGATAAATATGAGAATGTTAGACAGTCTTTAGCAAAGGAGACAAGTCTGAGCAGAGTGTGAGATGTTACTGAGATATCTTATGAAACTATAGAGGAGATAAATATGAGAATGTTAGACAGCCTTCAGCTAAGGAGACAAGTCTGAGCACAGTGTGAGATGTTACTGAGATCTATTATAAAAACTTTAGATGAGATAAATATGAGAATGTTAGACAGTCTTTGGCTAAGGAGACAAGTCTGAGCACAGTGTGAGATGTTACTGAGATATCTTATGAAACTATAGAGGAGATAAAAATGAGAATGTTAGACAGCCTTCAGCTAAGGAGACAAGTCTGAGAACAGTGTGAGATGTTACTGAGATCTATTATAAAAACTTTAGAGGAGATAAATATGAGAATGTTAGACAGTCTTTAGCTAAGGAGACAAGTCTGAGCACAATGTGAGATGTTACTGAGATCTCTTACGAAACGTTAGAGGAGATAAATATGAGAATGTTAGACAGTCTTTAGCTAAGGAGACAAGTCTGAGCACAGTGTGAGATGTTACTGAGATCTATTATAAAAACTTTAGAGGAGATAAATATGAGAATGTTAGACATTCTTTAGCTAAGGAGACAAGTCTGAGCACAATGTGAGATGTTACTGAGATCTCTTACGAAACGTTAGAGGAGATAAATATGAGAATGTTAGACAGTCTTTAGCTAAGGAGACAAGTCTGAGCACAATGTGAGATGTTACTGAGATCTCTTACGAAACGTTAGAGGAGATAAATATGAGAATGTTAGACAGTCTTTAGCTAAGGAGACAAGTCTGAGCACAGTGTGAGATGTTACTGAGATATCTTATGAAACTCTAGAGGAGATAAATATGAGAATGTTAGACAGTCTTTAGCAAAGAAGACAAGTCTGAGCACAGTGTGAGATGTTACTGAGATATCTTATGAAACTATAGTGGAGATAAATATGAGAATGTTAGACAGCCTTCAGCTAAGGAGACAAGTCTGAGCACAGTGTGAGATGTTACTGAAATCTATTATAAAAACTTTAGAGGAGATAAATATGAGAATGTTAGACAGCCTTCAGCTAAGGAGACAAGTCTGAGAACAGTGTGAGATGCTACTGAGATCTATTATAGAAACTTTAGAGGAGATAAATATGAGAATGTTAGACAGTCTTTAGCTAAGGAGACAAGTCTGAGCACAGTGTGAGATGTTACTGAGATATCTTATGAAACTATAGAGGAGATAAATATGAGAATGTTAGACAGCCTTCAGCTAAGGAGACAAGTCTGAAAACAGTGTGAGATGTTACTGAGATTTATTATAAAAACTTTAGAGGAGATAAATATGAGAATGTTAGACAGTCTTTAGCTAAGGAGACAAGTCTGAGCACAGTGTGAGATGTTACTGAGATATCTTATGAAACTATAGAGGAGATAAATATGAGAATGTTAGACAGTCTTTAGCAAAGGAGACAAGTCTGAGCACAGTGTGAGATGTTACTGAGATATCTTATGAAACTATAGAGGAGATAAATATGAGAATGTTAGACAGCCTTCAGCTAAGGAAACAAGTCTGAGCACAGTGTGAGATGTTACTGAGATCTATTATAAAAACTTTAGAGGAGATAAATATGAGAATGTTAGACAGTCTTTAGCTAAGGAGACAAGTCTGAGCACAGTGTGAGATGTTACTGAGATATCTTATGAAACTATAGAGGAGATAAATATGAGAATGTTAGACAGCCTTCAGCTAAGGAGACAAGTCTGAGAACAGTGTGAGATGTTACTGAGATCTATTATAAAAACTTTAGAGGAGATAAATATGAGAATGTTAGACAGTCTTTAGCTAAGGAGACAAGTCTGAGCACAATGTGAGATGTTACTGAGATCTCTTACGAAACGTTAGAGGAGATAAATATGAGAATGTTAGACAGTCTTTAGCTAAGGAGACAAGTCTGAGCACAGTGTGAGATGTTACTGAGATATATTATGAAACTATAGAGGAGATAAATATGAGAATGTTAGACAGCCTTCAGCTAAGGAGACAAGTCTGAGAACAGTGTGAGATGTTACTGAGATCTATTATAAAAACTTTAGAGGAGATAAATATGAGAATGTTAGACAGTCTTTAGCTAAGGAGACAAGTCTGAGCACAGTGTGAGATGTTACTGAGATATCTTATGAAACTATAGAGGAGATAAATATGAGAATGTTAGACAGTCTTTAGCAAAGGAGACAAGTCTGAGCACAGTGTGAGATGTTACTGAGATATCTTATGAAACTATAGAGGAGATAAATATGAGAATGTTAGACAGCCTTCAGCTAAGGAGACAAGTCTGAGCACAGTGTGAGATGTTACTGAGATCTATTATAAAAACTTTAGAGGAGATAAATATGAGAATGTTAGACAGTCTTTAGCTAAGGAGACAAGTCTGAGCACAGTGTGAGATGTTACTGAGATATCTTATGAAACTATAGAGGAGATAAATATGAGAATGTTAGACAGCCTTCAGCTAAGGAGACAAGTCTGAGAACAGTGTGAGATGTTACTGAGATCTATTATAAAAACTTTAGAGGAGATAAATATGAGAATGTTAGACAGTCTTTAGCTAAGGAGACAAGTCTGAGCACAATGTGAGATGTTACTGAGATCTCTTACGAAACGTTAGAGGAGATAAATATGAGAATGTTAGACAGTCTTTAGCTAAGGAGACAAGTCTGAGCACAGTGTGAGATGTTACTGAGATATCTTATGAAACTGTAGAGGAGATAAATATGAGAATGTTAGACAGTCTTTAGCAAAGGAGACAAGTCTGAGCACAGTGTGAGATGTTACTGAGATATATTATGAAACTATAGAGGAGATAAATATGAGAATGTTAGACAGCCTTCAGCTAAGGAGACAAGTCTGAGAACAGTGTGAGATGTTATTGAGATCTATTATAAAAACTTTAGAGGAGATAAATATGAGAATGTTAGACAGTCTTTATTAAAGGAGACAAGTCTGACCACAGTGTGAGATGTTACTGAGATATCTTATGAAACTATAGAGGAGATAAATATGAGAATGTCAGACAGCCTTCAGCTAAGGAGACAAGTCTGAGAACAGTGTGAGATGTTACTCAGATCTATTATAAAAACTTTAGAGGAGATAAATATTAGAATGTTAGACAGTCTTTAGCTAAGGAGACAAGTCTGAGCACAGTGTGAGATGTTACTGAGATATCTTATGAAACTATAAGATATCTCAGTAACTTGCACTCTATACTGCTCACTTGCACACCAGGAATATTACACTGAATGCTCATTTGCACTAATAAACTACTTTCATAACTGCTTTAACTCATCTACTGCACTGTAACTCATCTATTGCATCTATTGCATAACTAACTGCATCCACTCATCTATTGCACTGTAACTTCAATAACTGCATTAACTCATCTACTGCACTGTAACCTTAATACCGCATTAACGCATCTACTGCACTGTAACTTCAATAACTGCACTAACTCATCTAATACACTGTAACTGTATTATCTGCATCTACTCATGTATTGCACTATAACTTCAATAACTGCATTAACTCATGTACTGCACCGTACCATTAATAACCGCATTAACTCATCTACTGCACTGCAACTTTAATAGCTAATGTCTGTAATTAATGCACACTCAAGTCACTTGCACTATTGTATTGTCTATATTGTTATCTGTTCATAACCACCTGTACATTAATGTTCACAGTATATAGCCTTCTGTATATATTGTTCATAGCACATACTGACTGTCATATTTTCATACAACATTTGTATAGTATTTCCCTAAAATTGTATTCTGTATTTATTCACACTGTATATCTGCACTTGCTAATTGCACTTCTGGTTAGACCTAAACTACATTTCGTTACACTGTACTTGTATATGTGTAATGACAATAAAGTTGAATCTAATCTAATCTAATCTAATCTATAGAGGAGATAAATATGAGAATGTTAGACAGTCTTCAGCTAACGAGACAAGTCTGAGAACAGTGTGAGATGTTACTGAGATCTATTATAAAAACTTTAGAGGAGATAAATAGGAGAATTTTTGTCAGTCTTTAGCAAAGGAGACAAGTCTGAGCACAGTGTGAGATGTTACTGAGATCTCTTATGAAACTTTAGAGGAGATAAATCTGAGAATGTACGAGTCTTTTTTGACAGTGAATAATCTGAGCACAGTGTGAGATGTTATGGAGATCTCTTCTGAATGTCAGTGGAGACAAACATGATAGATTTAAAAAAAATGGTCTCAGGAGAAACATGTGAGAAGCAGGAGACTTAACATTATGTCTCATTTTAATGTTCACTTGATTTTATTTCCGTCTTGGAGAAAGATGCGAGATGAGAAGGAGATATCTTGTTTGATTTTCCTTTCCTCTGGGAGGTCTATGCAATAGCCCCATTTAGATAGCGTAATGTTATTTTATTGACCACTTTACAAGATTTAAACACTAGTCCAGAAGCATTTCATTTTTTTCTTTTTTAATCTCACATATACAGTATAATTCATTACAGTAAAATACAAGTTTCTTATCATTAGGTTTTGATAAATGTTCTGTTGTAAACGGGTCCTCGGTCATTCTGTAACCTGGAACAGAAATTAGCAAACAGAACCACACATATGTGCTTTTGATCACAACTTCACACTTCATACTGTATGACCTCTGCTTTGAAGTTTACCTGTAAGAATTTGCATTGTTCACACACTGTCGTCTGTCTTTGTTTTGTCTTCAGGCTCTTGTCAAATAGGCTGGGCATATTATTGCACCGGGGCGGGCGCCGCCTCTGCCATGTTACTGTGCACTTGGCTGGCCTGTTTCGCTGGGAAGAAACAAAAGCACTACCCGTATTAAAAGAACCAGGAACAGCCTCAAGCAGGACGGATGCCTTCGACCCAATGGAGAACGGCTCTACTGCCCGAGGCATGACATATTTCCTCCATTACTGCATTACTCTGCAGTCATAGAGACTCATGAATGTTTGTGAGCATGAACTTCTTGAAGAGACAAGACTATTTACAGTACATTCACTGCTTTCACAAACCAGAGAGTGTTTGATGCAAAAGGACCAAGTGTCAGTTTATGACCAATGTTGTGTGTGTACTTATTTTTTGTGGGAGTTCTTCTTTTGCAATTGAAATTTTAAACGTGAGCTCTGGTCGGGTGTTAAAAAGTCTACTTGAAGTCTGTATAGTACAGTAAGTTTACACAGCTACCACGTGACTACATAATTGAATACTCATTTGAAGATTTTTGCAAAAGTTGGCATTTTGTTTATGTTTGTTAGCGTGAGAAAAGCAGTACAGAGACATGTAAAAAATCCCTTTACATGCCTGAAAACACATGATAAATAACATTATACTCACCTGAAAAGGTAAATATTGAAATTATATTACATTATGAACTTTTTAGGAATGCATTTTATATAGACTTCAAGTAAATTATTACCAAAACCTATATTCATCACAATTGTTTATTGTTGTAATTGTTTATTTTCATATCCATTGTGAAACGCAATAATATTCAATCAATATCTCTATATTGCTTGATCATTTACACAAATATATACTTAAAATATAAAGTACAACAAATTTTCTGATGACTGTTTTTGTCTTCCTGACATATTGTGTTTAAAAGACAAGCACTCGTGTATTATTTGTTTTTATTTTTTGTTGGTAAATAAAATTTGTTTATCACCATTGTTTTTACGTTCACTCAACCTAACGACTAGATAGAATTTAAAGGGATACTTCATCCAAAAATGTAAATACTTTCTTCATTTAATCACTCTCTAGTTGTTGCAAACCTGTTTACAGTTCTTTCTTTGGTTAAACACAGAGAAAGATATTATTTACCACCGTAGTAGGAAAAATCACAATGCTAGTCAAAAGTGCCCCAGTTCTGTTTTTCTGTCCTACATTCTTCAAAATATCTTCTTTTGTGTTCAACTGAACAAAAACATCAAGTAATTTTCCTACTATGGTAGTCAATGGGGTCCAGGAACTGTTTGGTTACAGTCAATCTTACAAATATCTTTCTTTGTGTTCATTAGAACAAAGACATTTATACAGGTTTGGAAAACTCGAGGAAAAATATAGATAAATAAAGATGCTTCAAAAGGTTCTTCGATGCCAAAGAACAACCTTTTGGTTTATTAAAGAACCTGGAACATCTTCACAAAAGGTTCATTGTGGTGATAAAAGGTTCTTCAGAATATGAAAAGCTGGAAAGAGATGGATGTTTAAAGTAGCTTTGACTGAATGGCTCTTTGTGGAACCAAAACATCGCTGTGAAGAACCTTTTTAAGCACTTTTAGTTTTATGAGTGTAAATAATGACAGAATTTAAATGTGGGGGTGAACTATCCCTTTAATTATCTTTACTGGGTTTTTTTATTTAATGTCTTAAGAAACATTAAAGTAGATTTCGTGGTGATTTTTGCGACAACAGTCTCAATGTTACCACTAATGGTGTCTGATGTTCTGACCATCACACTCGTACTCAACGGGCGTTTGTATTATTTTGTCCAACCCAGTTTGTGTAAAGGTATGTGACACAGCTGATATCAGTCATAATGCAGCTCGCTAATCACTTGATAGACATTTACTTATAATCCATGCTGACTCACTCGCCCGTTGGTGAGACATGGAGACATGTGGGACGTGAAACTGCTCCTATGATCCATTCTTTTAATGAGGATACCCAAGATACCTCAAACGTCTGTGTGTGCTGTCTTCCTCCTTATTTCTTTTTTCATCTTCACTTCTGAGAGAACCTCATCTTTTCTTGCCAAGTGTCCTCCAGTTTCATGTAAGATCTCTCCTCACACTGATATTGCTCAGGATTGTCTGAGGTTTGCGGCGTGTGTTTGATCGGCTGCTCAGCATGACACATTGAGGTCATGTGAACAAGCTTCTCTCTCTGCTATTTTCTCAGCTTGACATCTCACCGACAGCAGTCAGAGACCAAACCTCAGAAAGATTTTTTCGTATGATTACAGTCACTACATGCAGCAGTTTTTCAGATCACATACTAATGAAATGTTGACATGAAAAGCACTGTAAATGTAGAAATATTAATGAAGTGGAAATGACAATCTGTACAGAAACATAATGACAGTAAAGATATTAATTATAAAACATATAATTTAGTTACACATAAATAAAATTATCATCTTAAACATAATATGTTCTCTAGCTTGGACAAAGCATGTGCTGTAACAAAGTTATTTTCCAGAATTTTTATTTTAGTTTTTTCACAGTTTTTCCATGTATAAATGAAAAAAAAAATTCATGTATTTTTAAAAATACAGTAAAAAACGTAAAATCTTTTAAATACGGTCACAACCCATATAATTACAGAAAAGATTGTTAATTAGCAAGAAAAACAAGGAAAACGTGTAATTTGGCATCTTTTATTTTTTACAGTTTAAGTTTAACATAATTATGAATGAGTTATTTATGTATTTAATAAATTTTTATTTAGTAAAACATACAAGGAGTTTGACAGCTTTAAATTGTTTGGTAATGAGATTTTTATGGCCCTTTTTATTGTGCTTAACTGTCAGTCAAAAGTTGAAATTATAATTTTAATAATACACTATTTCAAATTGGTTGCAAATGTGTTTTAGGGGTTGCAAGTCGGTTTGGCTCAGGCCCCTCCCATCTCGATTTGACTACTCACTTTAAATGATGCATGTGAACGCTGCATTACATCATATTTTCTACTTTTTTTAATAAAATATGTAATTATTTATGCAATAGTAGTTCAAACTGGCCCTTCGAGGCATAACATATTGTTTGTATTTTGGCTTTACAAATTTGGCAATGAATATGTTTGTGTATTATCATCTGGCTAACACCCAAATTTTAAATGGACCCTTAAAATTTTGCTTTAAAGTGAAAGTTAACTTCAAGAGCAACACAAGTTCAGTGTTAATGGCTCATGCAACCCGTAGAGTTTGAACCAAAAACTTTTTAGTTCACAGCCTAGAATTTTAACCACTAGGTCACAGCACCATATTTTGACACATGCAAACAAATAATAAAGTTAATTGGTCGCTCAGTTCTAGCAATACAGTAATATTTCAGTACTCATGGACAGTATATTTCTGCTGAGCTTGACATTATACAGGTTAAGTTTTTAAAGTTCACAGAAGGTATTGCATCTCAGTGGGTCAGTGCGTGAAGCAGCAGATGAATCTATATTATTCAGAATCCAAATACTATTTAAATATGGAAGTCTATTTTTCACATGCATTGTGTTTGGATGGGATAGACTTCAGCCCTCTCGTGACCCTGCAGAGTATAAATGAATTTAGAAAATGAATGGACGTACTGAGGTCTACAAAAAGGCAAACACATGACGGTGCGATGGTTCAATTGAATGTTTATACTGCATGTCAAGAACTGGGTTTGCTGTAAATTCCTCTTGATTATTATTCCTTTAGTGTTTAAACAAAGAGGTCACAGTTTTATCATGGCTGTAATTATTTAAATCTGTACATTGTCCACACGCACACCAGACATGTCATCAGGATGTGTACATGTGAGACATTTGTGAATACAATACACTGACTGACATCCACATGCAAACACAGCTGCATGTACAGAGCAACATTACCGTGTGTCACAGAAGAACACAGATGGACAAGTTTGGGGGATTCTGAAAAGATTCATATATTAAACGCAGTTGAACTATTTAAACATTACTACAGGGAAGACTTCATATTTACAATATGATTAATAGACTTTCTTTAACAGACATGTTTTTAGTCACCCTGCTAACTCTCTTATTGATGCGCGTTAAATTCAGCTGAAAATTACCTATCAGATTAATACAAGGGCCATTTCCACTGGGTCTCCAGTACAGCCAGTATACGGACGGATCAGTGACTACATTAATGGCTGACCGTAATGACTACACAGGAGCTGAACGAGTATTTTACACAATGAAATAAATGTGTGGGTGAGTGAGTGAGATTAAAATTTAAATTGGGGGTTAACTGAGGGATGCTGCCGTTTCATGGCTGGGTTGAATATTTCTTTATGTTCTTGATGCGGATGTTTAAATCAAATTTTATTAATAAAAAAATTATGTGCTCAACGTCTTCTGGATATTTTGCTGTTTTGTTGCTAAATGTTTGTGCCATGCATATTATTTTAATGTATAAACTATATTACACATTTAAAAGAGAAGTACTGCAGTACTATCTATCTATCTATCTATCTATCTATCTATCTATCTATCTATCTATCTATCTATCTATCTATCTATCTATCTATCTATCTCTCTCTCTCTATCTATCTATCTATCTATCTATCTATCTATCTATCTATCTATCTATCTCTCTCTCTCTCTCTCTCTCTCTCTCTCTCTCTCTATCTATCTATCTATCTATCTCTCTCTCTCTCTCTCTCTCTCTCTCTCTCTCTCTATCTATCTATCTTTCTATCTATCTATCTATCTATCTATCTATCTATCTTTCTATCTATCTATCTTTCTATCTATCTATCTATCTTTCTGTCTGTCTGTCTGTCTGTCTGTCTATCTATCTCTCTCTCTCTCTCTCTCTCTCTCTCTCTCTCTCTCTATCTATCTATCTATCTATCTATCTAGTCTGCCTGTCCGTCCGTCTGTCTATCATCTATCTTTCTGTCTATCTGTCTGTCTGTCTGTCTGTCTATCATCTATCTATCTATCTATCTATCTATCTATCTATCTATCTATCTATCTGTCTGTCTGTCTGTCTGTCTGTCTGTCTGTCTGTCTGTCTGTCTGTCTGTCTGTCTGTCTGTCTATCTATCTATCTATCTAGTCTGTCTGTCCGTCTGTCTGTCTGTCTATCATCTATCTTTCTGTCTGTCTGTCTGTCTATCTATCCATCATTTCTATCATTTCCAAATGGCTTTCCTGACATCTGGTGGCTAAAAGTGAGACTGCATGTTGCTTTAGCACTACATAAAAGACGTGAAAGAATATAGAGAGACGGACAGAATGTACCGATCTACTGTTTGTAAAAAAATATGTCATTTCAAGTGAAAAAAAAATTGTAAAGATTAAAGTATAAAAATATATCTAAATATATCCCTTACGTTTCAAAATAGCATTCCTCTGTATATAACAGTGAGTGGTACGCTGAAGTCGATTATTATAGCTGTCAGCGCGCATGCTTTTACTAATGACTGGAAACACCGCGGGACAGTTTGTTTATTGATTCACAAAAAGCGTCAAAGCATCATAGTGCGCAGAGAAAAGGTTTATAAGTCCTATATTTATTATTTTTGCCGTGTTTTCACATTGCTTTGCGTTTGATTCGCAGTATTTACATTGGCAGCTTATTTTCCATGCATATATGTCCAGTCCACGTGATAACAGGTACCAACGCTACGTCACACAATAACACGGAAGTGATGCTATCGTGCGGTCGCGCGCACGTCTGAGACTCAAACTTGCGTTGATGAGTTTGCGTGAACGCTGTTCTGTCCTAAGCGACAACACAAATTCACATTTGACTTTAAACTACTGTGTGGAAAGAGGTGATGCTACTCGGTTGTTTAGTGTTGTCTGTTCAGCATGCAAGATCAGTGAGTGACAGCGTTAATTCTTACAGCTGATTCATAAAGAATCGACTTTTATTATCCTAGTGTGTTGATGATATGGATCAATATTCATTGGTGAAAGTCATCGGTGAAGGATCTTTTGGTCGAGCTCTATTGGTTCGAGCAGAAAACGAAGATGAAACGTTTGTAATTAAGGAAATACGTTTGCCAAAGGTAACGAACGTTCTGCATTATCAGCTACAGACTGGTGTTTATTAGCATGCATGAGAGAGAATATGTGCAGCAGTCTGTTATGATGTTATATGAACGTTATACAGGCTGAATCTGATATGAGGAACAGCAGAAAAGAGGCTGTGCTTCTGTCCAGAATGAAGCATCCAAACATTGTGGCATTCAGAGAGTCGTTTGAAGGTTTGTGAAGATTCACACAATACATATCATGAAGTTAAAAGATGAGAGAATGCTGCACTCATTCATAGACATTTGTCTTTATTTAGCTGCTGCTCATTTATATATCGTGATGGAGTTCTGCTGTGGTGGAGATCTGCTTCAGAGAATACAACAGCAAAAAAATGTGCCGTTTTCTGAGGACATGGTATGACAAAGATGAAAGTGGAAAATCACACGTTTGATGCTTTTGTTCTCACAGACATCTCTTATGAAAGGTTCTACTTTGAACTCATGTGTGTCCTTAAAACTGACTATTCATATTCAGTACAGCCATATCTTTACAACATGTATAAAGCTGGTTAAATATTATACAGTAGTGCCGACAGTAATATAGAATCTTACTTGTTACTTGGACCTCAAGAATATAACCAGTTTAACTTGCTTTTTACATTTACATTTACATTTAGTCATTTGGCAGACGCTTTTATCCAAGGCGACTTAAAGTGCACTTATTACAGGGACAATCCCCCTGGAGCAACATGGAGTAAAGTGTCTTGCTCAAGGACACACTGGTGGTGGCTGCTGGGATCGAACCAGCAACCTTCTGATTTTACTTTCAATACATTTTTTATTTATTTCTGGCTATTTGTCTTTAAATGTTAATTCGCTTTTCCCTGTTTCTTAGATTCTGAAGTGGTTTGTAGAGATGTGTCTAGCTACCAAGTACATTCATGACAAGAGAGTCCTGCACAGAGATTTAAAATCAAAGGTACATCTACAATACTTGATAAAATAGCACAAATATATCATTTGTATACATTGTTGATAATATATATATTACTGTATAGAAATATACATGTTAAATAGCACATGCACACTTGTCGAGTAAAACATTTTACAAAAAGACGTTTGTTCGATTTTAAATCATAAAACAATGGATATAATTGTATAATTAAAGGGATACTTCACCCAAAAGAAAGATATCTTGAAGGATGCTTATAACTAAATAGATTTTGCCCCATATAGACTCCCATAGTAGGATTTTTATGTTCTGTTGAACAAAAAAGAAGATATTTTGAAGAATGTGGGACTATTTAGCAAACAGTTCTAGGGCACTTTTGAGTTCCATTGTATTTTTTCCTACAATGGTAGTCAATATAGGGGAAAATCTGTCCGGTTATAATCATTCTTCCAAATATCTTTCTCGTTGTTCATCAGAACAAGGACATTTATACAGATTTGTACAAACAAGGACATTTATACAGATAAATAGATAGATATAGAACTCAAAGGGGAATAAATGATGACAGAATCTTCATTTTTGGGTGAAACGGATCCATAGTTACCCTGATGAATTAAATCTTAAGCCAATTTGCTACTATACAAACTCACAACACTAAGGTGAATGTATAGAATAGAATCTTGTTGATTCATTTTGTTGATTTCGAGCTGGAAAGCTTAAAACTCAATAAAAATAAATCCATATTTATGCGCTTGCATTTCCTCTCTGGAGAACATTTTCCTGACAGGTAATGGACTTGTGAAGGTTGGAGATTTTGGTTCAGCATGTACTCTTAACAGGTACTGAGAAATTCTGCTGTGTTTTTGTCCTTTTGGTATATTTTCTAGAATTGAATCATGTTTTGATGTGTAATTCTGCAGTGCAAAAGCATTTGCCCAGACATACGTTGGTACCCCTTACTATGTGTCGCCGGAGATATGGGACAGCAAACCTTACAATAATAAAAGGTAAAACTTTTCAGCTGATGGTATAACTTCCTTCATTTTTTAGACAAAATATACATTTGTGAAATTTGTGTATACGTATGTGTTACAGTGACGTCTGGTCCCTTGGCTGTGTCCTGTATGAACTGTGTTCTCTCCGGCACCCGGTATTTTCCTCTTTACATCCATCAAATATAAAAAAGAATCGTGTACTTTATATTTCATAAGCCGAATAACACTTTGGTATTCTTTTTGTATATCAACCCTCTCTTTATAAGTTTCAGGCACGCAGCTGGAAGAGTCTGATCCTGAAGGTGTGCCGGGGAGCGTATGCACCTTTACCCAGTCACTTCCCTTATGAACTACACCACCTCGTCAAACACATGTTCAAGACAAACCCCAGAGACAGACCCTCCGTACACACCATCTTAAACTCTCACCGTGTGTCCCGACTGCTGCATAAACACCTGACACCAGAGGTACCTGAGCAGATTGTGTGAGCGTCTCATCCAAACGCCAGGAATTCATTCAGACATGCCTGTAGAAATGTTATATTTATTCACAGAGTAAAGAGCTGGTGAAAAAACAAGAGTGCCGTTGGAGGAAAGAGGAGGGAGAGAAAGTGGCCGTGCTGTTGGGACAGAAGACTTTAATGACATCATCTACCACTGAAGGTCACTAACTGAGATCAGCTGTGCTGCTTTATGCTACATAATACAGAAACACACTTCACTATGTCAATACAAAAATTGAGCTTATTATTGTCTTAAGCTTTTAATGTGTTTGAATACAGGACAGTCCTTCACTGAGAATAACAGCATGGACCCGGCTTCTCGTAAGAAGTGGGCAGTCGGATCTTGTAATACAGTACTGGGGGTCCTAGGAAAAGCCAACATCATTTCCTCTGACAGCTTGACGGCTGCAGAAGGGTCTCATCTTATCTCAGGTTCTCTAACAACAACAGAAATGACCCGGTTGTATTATAGATACAACCGGGTATCTATAATACAACCGCATATTATAGATATTGGAAAAAAAATTTGAATCCTTTGGATTTGTCATGCGTGGAGTGATCCACACAAGCGGAATTTGAGTAAAATGTCTGTGAAAAAGCAAGAAAGCAGTGCAATTTCTGACCAAAAGGTGGCACTGTTCTCTCATTGCTCAGGTCCCTACAAGATAGTTGCTAAAGTTAAAGCCTGCATCTCCAGAGGTCGCATTTGTCAAGCATATACGTCATCCAAGATATTAATATTTCATGTTTTATTTTAGAAAATAACCATTACATCTCAAGGTAAGTACGAAACCACATTGATTATGTCTAAAGAGAAATAAATGTTAACTTAGTAATGAGTTACTTTTTTACTGAAATGAGACTTTGATGATGTATGTGTCGACCCATGCGACCTCCAACGCAGCAACTTTCGTTGATCGTACTGATAAAAAATATCACAATTGAGAATTACGACCAAAAATCTAACAAACAAAGATAATATTACTAAAATAAGAAGATTATTCTAGAATTTTATTTTCCATTAGTGATGCAAGTTTCCATAAAAATACCATGTTGAACTAATAATAATCCCCTATGAAAAATAACCATGGTTTAAAAGATCAAAAACATGAATACTGTAGTAAAACTAGGATTACCACAATATAACCATCGTTTTGACAATAGTAGTCAGTGCACCAAGAAACATGGTTAATATTCTTGAGGGATCATTTAGTACCATGGTATAAAATTACAACTTGTACACCAATACATTTTGTGCACTGTGGATATGAATCTAAAAACATTGAGCAGTTCTCCAGCTTTCATCTTTAAAAATACGTTTCCTGTCTGTTTTTGATTGGTTGGTTGTCAGTATTATTAACCCATCTTTGTTCTCTCTGACAATGTTCTCTTGTGTTCTCTGTGTGTTTTATAGAGTCAGTGTGTGAGAATCAGGAGAGAAGAACGAGGAAACAATGGGATAAACATCCACCAGAGAGACTTCTGAGTGTGCTAGAGAAAGCTCATCTCTGCTCCGCCTTTGAGACCTACACCATACACAGACACGGTCAGTGAGTGCACATCAGCCATCCTGTTTATGACTTATGTAACTGTAGGATTAATAATGTATTGCGATAATGACAAAAACCCTTAACCTCCCTGGGGGAATTATCCTGGTAGTACATAAACATGGTTAAAAGCATCTTCTAAGGCAGGAGTTCCCAACGTAGGGGTCGAGACCCTCCCTGGGGGGTCGCAAGGCCGTGAGGGTGGGGTCGCGAGATGATTTCCAGAAATCTTTTTTTTATAAGGAATAGCAAATTTAATCAATAAGCGTAACACAATATACAAATATGAATTAAGTTGAAAATAAAACCATGCAAGTAAAAAGCCATAAGCCTTTATCGTGACCCTTGAGGTGATAACATCACATAAGCATCGGCATTAGGTTAACTGCAGCAAGTCAATTTACAGCACCACGTAAAACAAATAAAAAGATCCTAAATATAAAACCTGAAAAATAATCGAAGTGGTGTAATTGCAAATTAATTTAGGATATTTTTATTTGTCGAAATGAAACGTTGGTTAAAAAAAATAGGACATCCATCATCACTTGAATCAGTTTGATGGAATTTGACCATCTGAACACCAACTTCCAAACATTTCAATTAAACCCTGCACATCGTTTTAGGCGTTTGGTATTTGCACACAGCCCAGCATATTGTACAATGTCTGAGTTACATCTGTAATTTGGTGTATGCGAGTCATTTTAAAAACCTTTGAACGGTAGTTTCTGTCACTTTGTCAACAGGTTGTGAAAGCCTGGGAGGTCCTTTAGGCTCAGAGGAGGGAGACAGTGTTGATGGTCCTGAGGAGACCATCATGGACGACAGCAGACTGGAGCCACGCTCGGATGATGACGACACGTCAGTATATCTCTTTATTTACATAAACTGTTTCTTATTTCTCCACCCACCTGTTTGAATCTAATAATATTTTTCTGACCGCAGGGATTTTGAAGAAGACTGTCCGTATGACTGGATACGCGAACTTGAGACAACATTGTAAGACTGCTAGCTGTTAAAGTTTGTTTTAGTATTTGTTTCACCAGATGATCGTGTTTTTTTGTACATATATTTATCACATTTAATGAGGTTTTAAATACTTCATCATTAAGTATGAAAATATGTAAAACCTTTCCAAATACATTTCCTGCTGAAAACCAATTTGTCTATTGTAGTGTTTAGTGTTAGTTGACAATACTGCCTTATGGGTGGACAAGACACTTGACTTCTAATCCTTCATGTTGGGTTTGGTTTATACATGTTTGTGACCATGGTAACACTTTTGTGTTTCGCAACAGAAATGAATCATGGTCTTTCGTCACTATTGTGTAATGTCACAGAATATATTTCATTCTCTGTTGTTTGCCACGTCTAAGCTGAGCAACCAGTTGCTTAGTGGGAAAACGTTTAAAGCTTTTTTATTCTTAAAGATTGAATAGCACTGACTTAAACCAGATTCATTCTACTTTGTTTTGTGCTCCGAGCTGCCCTATGAAGTAATGACTAAACTACACAATTTGTTTTGTCTAAATTGGTTAATGCCTTCACATGCATCTTTCGATCAGTGTGTTATTCTGTTTTCATTGCTGTGACACAAGCATCATTCATTTCCTTTTCCATTAAAACAAACAGGTGTTTGGCCTTTCTGTGCTCTGTTTCTCTGTCTGTTTTCACTCTGCGAGTCATTATGAAACAACAGCTGTAGAAACACATGGGAAAACACTCACGAAAAACACATGCTGAGCTTTGCTTTGGACTTGACCTGAACACTGGAGAGACACCGTGTTTCTGTTTATAACCACTAGGTGGACTCAAGATTCTGCAGATGAAACGCTTGCAAAGAGATTGAGGGGCTTGTCAGGTTCTCTAACAGAAAGATAAAATGTTGGAGTAAACTGGGTCACCCTCGAGCCATTTCTTTCAAAGCACCATAACATTTTATTTACAGTGTCTTTGATATACATTTTAAATCCTTTTACTACAATAATGATAATAGCACATTTACATGAATTTTTTCATTTGGGAGACTCTTTTATTAAAAGCGACTGACAAGTTGGAGTGCATATAAACATTTTGTCAACATGATAAATAGTACTGTTAGTTTACAAGGTCATGCTACTAGTAGGATTTAAGCTGGAGTAAGCAATGGAGAGAATCAACAACACGATTTTTTTTTAAACAAGACATACAGTTATTGGTTAGTTTTAGCAGTCTTATAGTAAATGATACATAATTGTAACCAACCTACCTAACCCAAACCTTAAAGTCAGTTAAGATGTTTGCAATAGTTAATTTATATATTTATCTTCAATCTGCAATCATGTAAAACAATATTTAAAAACTTTAAATACATACTCGTATAATATACTTCTGCAAATGTTTTTTTACCTATACGGTAGTTTTCACATACGTTTCTGTTGGATAATAGATGCGACCTATTGGATGTTTGTGCGTTATAACAGTTTAGACTGTTATGATGGGCAAAGATTTATAGTCACATAACTTTTTTCTCACATTGTATAAGTGATGTTTGAATGCTTCTGTTAGTGTGGATACATCACACTTCTTACATTGTTCAGTTGGGTAAACCAACTAAGCAAGCTGATATTAGATGAAATGCTCAAATTCCTTCCGCTGAAATACCTGTTTGAACTTGTACAGGAATCCCAACTAAAATATCCAAACTACTGCCTCTTACAAACGGAGTGCTGCTACACTTCTGCCAAGAGTGCTCAAAGTCGCTCTGCAGTATTGCCAGATCTGTTTCATTTACGACTGTTGGGGTGCTTGGTCTGCAGATAAATGCCCCCAGTTAAGTTATAAAGGAAATGCTGGGTTAGCATTAAGGGCTTATCTGAAAGCCACACGGAGTGCCTCAGGGTCCCAGTTTAGGCCCTTTAGACTAATTTAATATTCCTTCTTTACCTCAGTTTAGCCTCAATGACTTATGAAAGACAATGATAAACAAATGAGGATGTGCAGAGCAAGAACACTTCACATGATAGCAACCCATTCACTTGCTCTGAAAGACCCCCGTTCCTGTTGATGACATTTTGTTGTTTTCTTGACATTCAATAAGAAGAGAGAGAAATTGTAAGTCCCTCATTCATGATCATACGATGGTTTGACCATCTGTGAAAGAAATGAATGATATTTTCAATTAAAAGTCTCACTGTATATATAGACTCAATTTAAGTAACAGTCATGTTTAGCTGTTTATTCATCTGCATTGTATCAGTAAGCTGTTTTACCGAAGAGAGAGCTGAGATCATGCGCTTGAAACCTCTCAGCCTCACAAATATACATAGTATCACTGATACAAGTTTTATGGCTTTGCTGATATATTGCAAATAGTAAACTGTAAAATAAGGAGAGACATACGTATTGTCCCAATATCCCTCTTGTATGTGTCAATGCCTTCTTTACAAAAAAAATGTTTTGATAAAGGAAATTTACGATTCGTTTTATGACTTTTCATTTAGTGCGCTTGAATTTCAAAATATATTTTACCAGGACATTGAGCGTTCTTGTTTGTATACTGTTTTTTCTGTATGGTGCTCTTCAACAAAACATTACAGAGTAAGCAAGTAAACGGCAAAGTGTTTCCCCTTACAGGAAGGAGACATGAAGTCTTGTCTTTTTCAAGAATAACAAACAAATCAGCAAAGAAACCTTACATTGTATTAATTGTAAGGCCGCACAAAACTGACTATAAGTGTCTGTTGACTGCTTCCCACTCTTATATTTCTTTTCATGTAAATCGAATTGGTCACAGTTTGAATAATTTGCCACAAATTAAACGGTTAATGCTGAGTGTTCATGTGAAACCAGTATAAAAAGAATAGGTGCGAACTCTTGCGAGGTCACAGAGATGTGTTTACGCTGAAACTGTTGCATGTAGGCGCCAAATGAAAACATTCATAAAGGACATCCTGCAGCTTCTTCACACTTTTTACTGTAGCTTCTCACAGTAATGTTTTCGATTCGATTCTGCAGCATGTGTAGGACAGAATCTTACTTTATTCTTATATTCAAAAATAAAGTATGGTGGTTTAGTTTTGATGGAGTATCTCAGCCAACATTGGTGCATCATTCATCCTTTATTTATTTTAATAAACAAAAAAAAGCTTTTTAGACAAATGCCCTTTGTGCTTTTTCGTCATTCAATGAAGGCAGTAGGAGACTAGTGTTGTTCAACTTCTAAAAGTACTGCGGCAAACAAACATCATATAAGTAGATCCTATAACTTATCCGCTTATTCATTATTATCATTAAAGTTATCTGATAATAAAGATTTGTGTGAAGACCAGAACGCTCAATCTATTTCTCATATCTTCAAATAAGAGACATCATTGACATCAGTTGCAACAAACATCAGTGTATTCTGGCATTGACATCAAACCCTGGTTGACACAACTTGAGGCTCCATATTTGAATATGCGTCAACACATAAAAAGACGTGTGGGATTGATTTTCATTGACAAAAGCATGTACATTTTACTCTGTTTCTCACACAAAGAAACAGATTGAAATATATAGAACTCCAGTCCTTTTTTTGTTTATTTCGAAGCTTTTTACATTGTTTTCTACAGTGTACAGTGCAGTTCCCTTTTTACTATTATCACAAAACTTGTGATAAATGTATAAAGAAGGATTATATGTGAAAATTTGCACACATTTTGGAAGTTTATCTTCATCATCATGTGATCCGTCAGAAATGCTGTTTCTGTCTGTGTATAAATGTGAGTTCACAGGAAGAGGATAAGTCAAGCAGATGTTTTGTGACCTCATGATCTCCACTCTCTACTGAGTCCCTAACGCTCTATATTTGTATTTGTCAGTTCAAAAAACTGCGGACTCAAAGCATGTACCAAATACACTTTACAGGTTCAGTTTCCATCTTGATTTGTTCAATGTTTGGCTCTCTCACTCTCTCTCTCTCTCTCAATATATCTATTTAATTAAAGGTTAAACTTATATTGAAGTTAAGAAGCTTATATAACACTGTCAAACATTGTTTGAAAATACTGTAAAAATCCCTGTCTAATTACAGAAAAAGACAGCAAATTTAAAAGGAAAATATGTAATTGTAAGTGAAGAATATCAATTTTTCACCTTTATATTATACAGAGTACAGTAAAGCTTTTTTTTCAGAAATTAACAAAAAAATAAGATGTGATTTCCAAACTGGGTCAAACCTGTTTTTTATAGTGTAAAAATGTTTTTATTTAATTTTGTGTCAAGTTTTGGCACACAGTTTTTTAAAGTACAATGTGCAGATTAACTAAATCTAATAGTTGTTTTTTAGAGTGTACACCATTTTATTTGCATTGAAAATAATATAATCTAAAGATCTTGTGTCAAGTCATAAGGATTCTTGATTATATCTGTCTGCGAGGTTAAATTGGCCGAGACCCGCCCTGTAATTGCAAACCTGACAGGGGCACCATGAGTCAAATCTCCTTTGTAACTATTTATACGGTCATGACATTGTTATTGTCTCGCTCTATTGTCTCTGTATACTGATTTTGGACCGGATGGGATGAGAGAAGAGGTTGCGATGTGATTGGCTGAAGCATGCCAGGGTAATTTATCCTGTGTTCACTACCCAAAGGTCGACGGTGGGTAAAAATGGAAACAGCCACTGGAGGAGCAGGGTGGCGTGTGGAGCCGCATTGTTCTCAGAGCTGTATCTGACATGTCTGTCCGCCGTTAGGGAGAGACATTAAACATCTGTCCTTTGGCTTTCCTTCCTTTTGGCCGAAAATAGACCAGAAGCGCCTTACCAAAGCATCTCCAAAGTCATAGGCCTACCATGATCATTATAACTATAATAAAATTCCAGAGGTATTATTTTAATCATGTTTATATTAAATGTATATATTATATTCTGTCTAAATAGACCGTTTCATCGGACACGCGTGCGCCTGACCCCCAGTTAACTTCCAGTTTGTGTTTGTCTAGTGTCAAAAGTGTGTATGCGCAGTAACGTTTGTTATTGTTGTTAAGATGATACCTGCTATATTGTAAAAAAATATAAACAGTGTTGAACTTCTAATATTAAACATGTTGATTTTACTGTAAGAATCAGAGAGTGGAATTTCCACAACTCTTTCAGAGTAAATTACCCAAGTCTCTTTCACCATCAGGAAATCTGATTTACCCTGGACATTATATCAGTGAAGATGAAAATGTCCTCCACACCTCTTCCTGTCTGTCAGGAATACCGGGAAATAAGAGTTGAAAGTAAAAATTCTTGAATCTGTGCTTGAGTGTGACTGTATAGGAGTTGACGGGTGAGCAGGGTTCACCGCTTGTGTGAGCAATACAGAACATCGTCATATTTACCCCGAGGTTTTATTGGCACATCTGCCGTTCTGCTGGAAATGAAAGATTTAAATGCTGCTCTTTTTTCTGTGAAAGAAAATATGAAGAGTTCCTTCCAAAATGAGATAACTTTTTCAAATATCATGTTTTTTATAATGTTTTTATTGTGTTTTACTGTGTTAGTTTGCTGTTTTTTTAAACTTATTATGGCTTCATTTAAACACAACAACTGCAGTTTCGTTGTAATTAATTGGAATGCACATTAAAAAACATGATTTTTGAATATTATTTTTTTGTTATTTAATCTCTTTTTGGACTTAAACTCTTCATATTTTGATAAATGTCTCACTGGTTTTGTGTCCATACAATGGAAATCAATGGGGGCCAGTGATGTTAAGCTAACAGCATTCTTCAAAATATCTTATTTTGTGTTCTACAGAAGAAAGTCATACATGTTTACATTGACATGAGGATGAGTTTATAATTTTACATTTTAACATTTTTTGGGAAAACAATCCCTTCATATACAGAACCCCTCACTCCCACTATTTTAGTTTCTCGACTTTTAATAACACTAGTCAGAGATGTCCACCCATCATTGTTCAGAATGACCCACCTCCGTGACCTCACGCACATCAGCACATTTTAATCAGACAATCAGACTTTCTGCTGAAGATGTCTGTCTCTCTGACAGAGACACACACATATATGCGGTTCTATTGGCGCCAGCTAGTATTAAAACATGCTGATCAGGAGAATGTCATTAAAAGAGGATAGCAGGACAGTGGCTCAGTTAAACGTTTTACTTGTGTGTTTCTGAGTTGTGCAGGTTTTGTAAGTTATCCAGAAGACCCAGAATACCACTTCCCATCTGCTCCAGATACAGCTGATCATTGTACAGTCACAGAATCTTCCAGACATGCATTGACAAGTGATTTCATGAACACTGATGCTTCTTTCTTTCCAGAACTGTATCTAGTTTAACTTCCTCTTCTCAGAAAGGATTTGTACCTACATCCGTTCAACTAACAGCACAGATGTTTTGTTGTCTGCCTGTGATTTACTGTTTTCTAAACGAAATCAGCCGACACACAGTCCAATGTAAAGAACATTCTGAGAAAGTATAATTTTGATATCTATATATTATTGGAGATAGGAGTTAGATTGAAATCATTGAAATGAGTGGATGAATCAAATTTGATGCTTCTAATCTTAAAATTTTACAACAACACTTTAGTCTCAAATGTGTATGTGAGGTGTATTTGCATATTGGAGCATTACACAGAAAATTTGACCGGAGGTAACATTCCTCCCCAGCTGTTCTTATCTGTGTCTGGCAAACAGAATAAACCTTCAAAAGACAAATGTTGACACCTTTATGTTTCCATTGGTTATTTTATCTTCAAGACCTTCACTGAAGGAAATTCTGACTAATGGTCTTAAATATTTGCAATGAAGTGTAGTCAAGCACTAGCAATGATCTATTTAAACAACATCTAATATTTCAACAATTGTTATTCAGGTTTGACGATTAGGATATTTTATAGAATGTTTACAGGTTTATCAAATGTTGTTTCCAAAAAAAGAAACAAATCGAGATGATGTAATGTGCTTTCCTAGCTGTCAGGCAAAAACTTTGTATCTCCCAAATCATCACATTTGAGGAAATGATAAAACTGAGCATTTGATATAATTAAACACTGTATTGTCAAGGTTTACAAGCTGTTTTAATACTTTTCATGAGCAAAACTCAAAGAAAAATATGAAGTGCGACCAACAGTAGTGATTTATGAAAAAATAGTTATGAAGTTTCTGTCTGACAGCGATGATATGTTAATACAATATTTAACCCTGAAAATTCTTAATCTAAAAATGTGAGGATATCTAAACACTAATACAGACACATTTTTGTTCAAATTTGGTGTTTGTTCAGATCAGCGTTTTTAAGGATTTTCCCATAAAGACAAATGCTGCCTTATTCGCATACTATCTGTCCTAAAGGGTTTTCGAAAATAAAATTATTATGTCCCAAATCATGGTATGCTGAAATATGCACACTTAAAGTATCCGGATATTTCTGGTGAAAATTCGAAGCGTGAATCCATGGACACATAACGGCTGAGCTCCCCGGGAGAGGGCCGAGTTTAGTGACGGTACCACTGAATAAATCAAAGTAAATAAAAGTTGCCTCACAAATTCAGAAATGTAAGTATACAGTAAACATTACATATTAATTAACGAATGAAGCTTTCCTGTAGCTCAGTGGTAAGAGCATTGCGTTACCAACGCAAGGTTGTGGGTTTGATCCCAGGGGATTGCAAATACCTATGTAAAATGTATTTGATAAAGAAATGTAAGTCACTTTGGATAAAACCGTCTGCCAAATGCCTAAATGTAAATGTAATGAATAAATACTTAAATATGCAAATTGGGAAGTTGATGTTCGTGACAGTTTATGATCACAGTATTGTCTAGGGAACACCAGCCACTTCTGTTTTGCGTTAGTATGTCCCAGTGCATGCATACAGTTTTGCTATACACTCAAATATATCGAATTTGTCATAACTAAACAATAAAGTTGCGAAGTTAGGTGAAAATGTAGACTACGAATCATGACAGCTACGGCAAAGTATTCGAATATTTCTTCTAATAATAATTATAATAAATTGTAAGCAACGTAAGAAATACGTTGGACTGCTTTCTTTTAGGCCAAACATTTCACATGAAAACGGGTTTCGAAAGCCTCCGTCTGCACATTCCACACTTTTAAAAAAGCTTTGTTTTAGTTGACAATAGGGCTCTGAAATCGATTTAATCGTGATTAATCGATTCTAAAGAAATGTCTCCATTTATATCCTAAATGTGTGTGTGGAGTGAATGTACATGTGTCCATTTATGTAAATATACAACACAGATATTTATTATATAATCAAGAATTATTTTGAGAAGAGTTTCAAAACAAAACGTATTTATGTGGACTAGGCCTTATAGTGATGTGTAGAAAGTTTCTACTAGAAACCAAGGTGTTACAAAATCTGCATTTCCAAAATGCTACTTAATGTACTATAAAGTATATGCACTTTGTATTGTATTCAGTAAATTGTGTTTTAACTCTATAATGTTAATGTAATGTTATGATCAAAGACTTTATATAACCCTTTAACTACAGCAATATGTCAAAATACTTCTGATTCTCCCGAGATATTGCAGACATTCCTCAAAAGGACTATAAACATCATCAAATTTGGAAAGTCTCACAAAACCGTCATTGATTTCAAGGTAAGATGTCTGAGAGCCTAAAGCCATTCTCAAATGTGATGGATAACCTATGACCTGATCATGTGCTCACAGGGGACTCACCTCGACTACCCCTAACCCCGCCCCTAAACCTAATGCAAACCAAATTAAATGTATGAATGAGATTGTAAAAAATTTGTCTGAATTCCCAACCGAGGCATTAAAGCAAGCTTCAGGGGGAATTTTGCTTTTTGAAATGTAAAATTACAATAAAAAGATTTTTGCTTGTAACTTAAAGGTGGGGTGGTTGATTTGGAAAGGCGCTAGCAGGCTTAAGCATAACCCCATCCTCTATGCGATTCGCCATCCAAAGCCACACCTCCTTTAAACACATGAATGTATTGTGTAAATCCACGTAGGGAATTACACACTAAATCCATTAAATTCTTCTCACAGCATGTACATACCTGTCCAAAAGACAGAGATAAACAATGGTATCGTCTTACAGACCCTTCGCCCTTTTGTAACCATCGTATTAAAAGTGAAAAGTTAATTCAAGTTTTTCATGATCGAAACGTCTAATTTTCAAAAACTGACTATTGTTTTGTAGATCTACTTGTTGTCAGTTCTGCAGGACAGTTTGATTGTTGCTGATTCTCCGCCATTCTCCCACACAGTGGATATGAGCGCGCTGCGAAGCCGATGACGTATGATGTCTCCGTGAACAGGGTGAGCAGTGTTATGCAAAATACATTGGCTGAAAATGTACACATGACCAGTCAAAGCGAGCGGCCAGAACGTTTTGATTGGCCGAACATTTATACGGATCCAGGGAAACTGATTAACCGCTGAAGTATGCACGCCAGCCAGTGGATGTTGTTGTGTAAAGAAACAGGACGTGCCTTGGCACATACACCGTTATAAGGCAAAACTGCTTTTTAATACCGTTGGTCGACGTATATGTGTGTTTTAATAGTGTCTCCGCTGGTCTTTGTGGTGCAGCAAATCCACATTTTGCTGGGGAAGCGTTAATAAATAGTCAATCAGCGAGATTGACTATTTATTACAGTACTGGAAGCCACCATATTGTTTTGGCAATACTCGCGAGGCCAAGTGCGTATAGACGGTATCCCACGTCAACACGCCGGAACACGCCCCCCTTGAGCAACCTGACACGTTCCCCTGAGTGGTAAAAAAGCGGCAAAATGGCTGAGGAGAATAGGAGAAACACAGAAACCGGTTCTAAAACACGCAATTATTACTGAAATTACCAGCAGCTGGACTCGACGGTTAGTCACCTTATGCTTACGGCTTCACTGCGAGTTACAACTGAATCAGATGTTCCTGGATACTGAAATGTTGCGCGGAATTGCGTTCCCTGATATTGTAAGCAGTCATTTCGCTGAACGCTCAGGTGGTGTACACGTGGTAAAGTGACGACGAGTGCATTCCCTCTAAACCAGGGGCGTTTCCTCCGAGGAGGCAAGGGAGGCAGTGCCTCCCCTCCCCCTCGGAAAAAATCGATTAAGAATATTATTAAAAGTTCAGTAATAAAATAGGTGAGTGGATAAAACGTAATTAGTTTAATATGAGATCAATCGGCGTGTACAATAGTGTGAAACAGCGACACCGCTCGAAAGAAGATCAAATATGGATTTGATTTTTCTTGCCTCCTCTAAGCTCATTGATTTTCAATATACCCCCTAAAGCGTGCCGTGAGTTTGAGTGGGAGTAATTGAAAAGAATGGAGAAAAGTCACGTGAGAGGAGGCAATGCCTCCAAGGGGCTATGATTGGATTAACTCATCAGTGAGATCATATCTCACGTCATCCCGCCTTCCTCCTCGTCGTCATCATACATTTTAAACTGCTGGCGCTACAATAGATTGAACGTTAATTCAATTGTTTTATAGTTTTTTTAATCGGTGTATTTTAGGACCTGTAGGATTCGTATCTGAGATGGCCGAGGAAGAGGAGTTATCGATTGTTGACAGAATATTACGTGGTTTTTCATTCGACACCTTGTCTTTTGAGGAGAAAAAAGCAATCAAATCTGGCGGAAGACCGCAGCCCAATGTCAATATTAATAGACAAGGGAGAGTATTTTCTGTCAATTGGTACTCAAGAGTGGACTGGCTCACCGGGCGTAAAGAGAAAACCCGTTTGTTCTGTTGGCCTTGCCTTCTTTTCTCAAGTACCCAAATGGCACATGGACAAAATATGGATTTGAAGACGTTAAAAACTTGGAACGAGCAGTTCAACGACATTCCAAATCAAAGGACCATGTAAGTGCCCAAGTTAAACTTAATCTTTTGGGAAGAGTTCGCATAGAACATGTCTTGGATGAGGGAGCTAGACTTCAAGTTGAAAAGCATAACCAGACTGTGAGGAAAAATCGAGCAGTGCTCGAGAGCTTAATTGACACTACAACCCTTCTTGCCCGACAAGAACTAGCATTCCGCGGTCGCTATGAAAATGCAAGCTCGGACAACAAGGGTAACTACAGAGAATTTCTTGAATGTCAGGCTAAACACGATGAGTTGCTGGCGACGCATTTGCAGACAAGCACCGTGTTTTCTGGAACGTCAAATCGTATCCAGAATGATCTAATTCACTGTATCACTTCTGTCGTTTCCCAAGCTGTCAAAACTGAAATTGATGCAGCTCCATTCTTTGCATGGCATGTAGACGAAACAACAGCAATCAAGCTCAACTGTCAATTTCTGTGCGATACGTTGACGGAAATTCAGCAATTCAAGAGAGATTTATTGGATTTTTTACCGTTAAGGTTTGAAGAGAAATTGGTTGCGCAAACATATGACGGGGCAGCCGTGATGGCCTCTGCATTGAATGGTCTACAAGCAAAAGTGAAAGCGGTGGCTCCTTCTGCTATGTTTGTGCATTGTTATGCAAACAGGTTAAATCTCGTTCTTAGCCAGGGAGCAAAAAGCATACCAAGTGCACGAGTGTTTTTTGCAAATTTAGGAGGATTCGCGACGGTCTTTTCTCACTCTTCAAAGAGAACGGCTCTGCTGGAAGAGGTTGGCTGCTCTCGGTTGCCGAAAAGTGCTCCAACCAGATGGAATTTTAATTCACGGGCAGTGTCCACAGTTGCTGAAAATCGCGAGAAGTTGCTTAATGTATTCAGGCGAATTGTTGATGCACCTGCCATGGATGATGACACTGTGCGAGGAGCTCTGGGCTTCATTGGATATTTAGAAAACTTTGAGTTCTTGTTTTTTCTTTCAACATTCAAAGCAATTTTTTCTCTGACTGATGTGGTTTTCGATGTTGTACAAAATAAGGCAATGCATATTGCATTTTGTAGAAAGAAAATCGACAATCTTCTTTCCACATTGGTGACTCTGGGTTCTGAAGACCACTTTACACAGGTGTATGACAGTGCTGCTCATCTACCTGATGTTCATGCTCCAAAGAGGTCTCGGGCCATGATGAAAGAGGGAGTGGATGTTAAAGAGCACTATCGACTGCTTTACATGTCTATAATTGACAACCAGACGAAGCAGATCAAACAGAGATTTGCTGATTTGGACAACTTAAAGTTTCTCCAGTTGTTGAATTATGCAATGTTTGAGCAGATGCGCAATGTATTTCCAGTTGAGGCATTACACTCTCTAATCACCTCCTATGGTCAACATTTTGATACAGACCGGCTCAAATCAGAGTTACAAGTTTTTGATTCTGACAGAGAACTGCATGGAGAAAATGGCAAGTTGTGTGACCTCAGAGCATTTAAGTCTAATGATTTGGACATGGCTATGCCAGAACTTTATAAACTGTATCTTGGTGCTACAATTGGAGCGACATCTGCGGGAGTGGAAAGAAGTTTTTCATGCCTGAAACGGACCAAGAACTACAATCGCAGTGCAACAGGTCAGGAACGTCTATCTGAATTGGCACTGTTGTCTATTGAAAAATCCCTTGTGAAAGCATTGGAAGGAAGAGGCTCATGGTGGTATGACCAGGTGACAGAGAAGTTCAATTCCATGAAGGAAATAAGAGTGGACTTCACTTTTAAGGTTAGAAGTCTAAAATACCATAAATTTATTTCACAAATATTACAATGTGTCATTTTAGATAAATTAAAAGTTTCATATTTCAGTTGCACAAACTACAATTTTTGTGACTCATGGGTTACATATGAAATTGTAGAATAGAAAATGGATTAGATTATGAAAGCATTCACTTCCACTAAAAATATAATTAGCATTCATTTATGCAAGCATTAATTGTAAATTATTTTTGTCATTTGTAATATATCAATAAATATGACAATTTATGATTTTTAGGTGAACTGTTCAAGGATTGATCTGTTCCCTTTCACAGTGAAGTAGGCTAAGAGCAGGCTGTCAAGATATGACATGGTAGAACCCAATTGCAGGCAGACACAGACGGTACGGGTAACAAGGGATGTTTATTAAACATAAAGATCACTAAAAAAATAGGGCAAAACACAACCCACGAGGGGGAAAACAGGACAGGAATATATAACTTTGACAACAAACACTGACTAGCTAAACTATAAAACAAACACTGGAAACAAACACTAAACTAACACTTACTAAAACGGGAGGAAACAGGAACAAGGTGACAAGTAAGAAGCACAGCTACATGAACAGATACAGACATCTACATGTACAGGTACAAGTACAATGCACGAGCAACAAGACAAAGAAACATGAGGACTCTTTATACGGGAAACACACAGAGGATAATTAACGAGAAACAGGTGCTGGGGATTAGCACTCAGGGAAAGCTGACGAGAAGAGAGAGGGGCGGGGCCAAAGACGAGACACGAGAAAGAACTATGTCTTTCCCACATAAAACCATCAGGCAATGCCATGGCTCCACTTGAGACAAGAATAAAACATGACATGGTAGTGGAACCATGACATAAGCCCCCCCTTAAATGAACACCTCCAGGTGTTCATCAAGGGGTAACTAACCAGACAAGACTGACTGGGAAACAGACAAAAACCAGACAGACAAGGTAAACATGACTAGGGGCATACAAGACATAATAACAAATGGGTTGGGGTGAGAGAATAAAAATATCAAACAGGGGAGGGGGGGTGGGGGCAAACGAGGAAACATGGGTAGTCCAGAAGGGGCAGGGCTGGGAGGGGAAGTTCCAGCACTTGGGGACGCACCAGGGCGAAGAGGGGAAGTCCTGGGGGGAACTGTCCTAGTCCCCTGCAGGACTGCTGGGCTGGACCCCGGCTGGAATGCCGAGCTGGACCATGGCTGGAAGGCCGACTGGATCGTCGGCTGGACGGGGCTTGGTGCCGGTCGGAAGGCCGGCTGGACGGGGCTTGACGCCGGTCGGAAGACTGGCTGGATATGGCTTGACAACGGCTGCTGGGCCGGGCTGGGTGCCGGCTGGAATGCCGGACTTGACAGTGGCTGGGCAGCACGTTCTGGCAGCGCTCACTGGCGGCTGGGCAGCGCTCACTGGCGGCTGGGCAGCGCTCACTGGCGGCTGGGCAGCGCTCACTGGCGGCTGGGCAGCGCTCACTGGCGGTTGCTGGACCGGACTTGGTTCCGGCTCCTGGACCGGACTTGGTTCCGGCTCCTGGACCGGACTTGGTTCCGGCTCCTGGACCGGACCTGGTTCCGGCTCCTGGACCGGACCTGGTTCCGGCTCCTGGACCGGACCTGGTTCCGGCTCCTGGGAGGAATCTGCAGCCGGGCTGGCCGCTCGGACCGTCACCTCCCCACGGCGCCCCCCCAAAAGCCGTGGAGCTCGAGCCAGAGGGTACTGAATCCCCCAGGGCAGCGGCGGCCAGGACGAGACCCTCCGCAGCGCTCGACCGTGGGGCGAAAGTCCCATGTGGAACATCACCCCCGGGATCGCTCCGGTTGGTCACGTACCTGACCATGTCCGCAAACCCTAAGGGAGCCAGCAGCCTCTTCTCCGACGGTGTGAGGCGCTGGGTGAGGCAGCAGTTGAAGATCGTCTTCAACTCTGCCTCACCAAACTCGGTCACCTGCGCCACCGCCGAGAATGCCCTGGCGAACTCCTGGTCACCGTAAGACCCCTGGCGGAATCCAAGCAGCAAGTGGGCCTGGCGAGACCGCAAGGACGACGTCGTACCGTCCATGCTGCCTACTGGGTTCGTTTGTGGCTCGTGCATTCTGTCAAGATATGACATGGTAGAACCCAATTGCAGGCAGGCACAGACGGTAGGGGTAACAAGGGATGTTTATTAAACATAAAGAACACTAAAAAACAGGCAAAACAAAACCCACGAGGGGGAAAACAGGACAGGAATATATAACTTTAACAACAAACACTGACTAGCTAAACTATAAAACAAACACTGGAAACAAACACTAAACTAACACTTACTAAAACGGGAGGAAACAGGAACAAGGTGACAAGCAAGAAGCACAGCTACATGAACAGGTACAGACATCTACATGTACAGGTACAAGTACAATCCACGAGCAACAAGACAAAGAAACATGAGGACTCTTTATAGGGGAAACACACAGAGGATAATTAACGAGAAACAGGTGCTGGGGATTAGCACTCAGGGAAAGCTGACGAGAAGAGAGAGGGGCGGGGCCAAAGACGAGACACTAGAAAGAACTATGTCTTTCCCACATAAAACCATCAGGCAATGCCATGGCTCCACTTGAGACAAGAATAAAACATGACATGGTAGTGGAACCATGACACAGGCAGAAAAGGCAGTGAAGTGAGTTCAGGGTTTCAGGATTAGGAAATGTTCTTGTGCTGGCATTAATAGAAATTGTAAAATAATTGGTAAGTGTAAGGTGGTGAAAAATGTGAGAAAAGAAGAACCACCAACCACCCACTGGCCCAATGGCGGAGTCCAAGTGGCATGGCGAAGGCATGCGCGCGTTCTCTCTTTCCAGCGCTCTGGGTTGCTACAGTTAACGTTATTTTAATATAACAATGAGTGAATAATTAAAAATTACATGGGTAGAAATCTGCCTCCTCATTATTTAAGTCCACCGCACACCCCTGCTCTAAACGAATGCGCGTGACGTCGTCGTTTTCAGAAAGTTCCGTCTTGTAATTTTTATGGAAACGAAACAGGCGGCGTTTTCAAAAAGTCTAAATGAACGGCCAAGATGCATCATTTTTTTGGCGTTTTCAGTTGAAAACGGTCTCATGTAAACGGCCCCTAATAAATGAAGATATTTGGAGAAAGCAGGTGTGGAAAGTCAAAGATGTCAGGTTGTTGTTGGGTTTATTGTGACATCTGCGGTTCTCGGGAAACCTGTCAGTAGAGATAGTAAAGGCTGGGAAACACTGGCGTTTATGTAATCCCTCATGAGTACAGGAAGTTGTGGTCTTATGCTGGGAATTTCCACGGGGCTGAAGTGAGAGGGTTCATGGGAAAGATTCCAGCAGTGTGAGTAACGTTTCAGTGAGGTGACACCTTGTTTGAAGCTCATCAAACACGCATCCCAAACATGTTGCGACGGGACTGTGCTGAAACCACACCGTTCTCCTGAAGCTTGCCTTGCATTTATTATAAAAGATCAGCTCAGATAACATAAGCGGATGTGAACTGATCAAAATAAGCATCTTATTCTGATCAGTAATTTGTGATTTCATGATGCATGTGGTTCACATTTTATCTGACAATAATTCATAAATAATTTATTATTGGAATTTTTAGTTATACTGTATCTTAACCGGAGAATTTAAATAATCAATATTGTGAATGGGCCGGAGTCATTGCAAATATTTCTCATAAGCAGAACAAGGGATTTTTAAAGGGCATTCAGAGTTTAAATATTATTGTTTCTCGAATACTAATTTGAGCTAAAGTCAATATTTCACGTCCATTAAAAAACTGCGAACTAGCTGTGCTGTGTTAGTAGCGATGCAACCATCAATTTCATGGTGGCAATAGCTCAATTGTCTCAATATTATCCTGGTCACATGACTGTATGAAATAATAGGTCATCTGGGCCTTTAACAATAAAATGGTATTCAGGCGTCCATTATAATATTTGCACAATGGTTAGAAACGTTGTCTTTGCCTCCAAGCACTTGTATTTAAGTGTGATTCATTCAGACAGGTTTCGTTCCCCGCTAACTGTTTTGTGAAAACCCGATATCGTGACAGCAATAAGAGTTACGGAAAAGGAAAGCACAATTGGCCAAGCACAACCAACTTAACACTACGATGACACAGTGTTGGTGGTTAGTTGTTTGTAGTGCTTTTTAGCAAATCACATACAGTGACTTCATTTGTTTTAGCTGGTTTCTAGAGTATTACAAACCTAGGATTTTCATGATGGCTGCGAGGTAGTATTGACCCAATCCAAGGGACCCACCCTCAAATTTATATGTTTTGCTTTTATGAAAATCCAAAAGTCAGAAAACGCATTGATCAACTTTCTACTCCACAAAACTATAGGTTAAAGGAAATTCCCCCAGAAATGAAAACGCTTGCATCATTTACTCATCCGTTGTTTCATCATTCCGAACTTGTATGACTTTCTTTCTGCAGAAACAAAAGATATTTTGAAGAATGTAAGTAACCAAACAACATTGCCCCCATTGACTTCCATTGTCCAGATACAAAACTACCAAGACATTTTTAAAAATATCTTCTTTTGTGTTCCACAGATGTACAGCTTTTGAACGACATGAAAGCGATTGATGACAGCACTCTGTGGGATTAACTGTCCCTTTAATGCTTTTGAATGTTGTTTTGAATGAGAATTCATCTTTTTATGTGTGTGTTTTTATTTTGACACTGTTTTTACTTTGACTGGTGTTCTGCAAGGCAACTCTGATACAGATCCTCCCATGTGCATTGATAAGACTTGTTTATAGTTAGAGAAGTCTGGCTTGCATGACAGCCCATGATGTCCTCCACCCTTTCTTACCTTAACAGAATGGCATTCTGAAGGCTTTTTATTGAGGTGATGATGCTGAAAAAGGAGTGGAAGAAAGCACTTGCACTGCTTTTAAAGATCTTCTAAAAGCACCAGTGAGGCTGTTGTATAATAAGATCAGTCGTGTACAATGACTTGAAAAGTGAAAAAAAGCACAAAAGATATGAGAAATAAGGATATAGCCTAAAGTGAAACAATTAATAAACTGAGTCTAAGACATTTACATTTACAGTATTTGCTCCGGGAATGAAACATTGTGAGAATTTTTCAAAGTTCTCATATGATATTGTAATAAACAAGCCAATGAGCCACATTTTTCTGATAATGTTCATTTCCCTTTCACCGTCTGTGAGCTGTATTAGTGAGTTTTGAGTTTTGCTGTGAACTGCTCTGCTATAATTACCAACGCAAGCAAAACATGAAACAAAGTAGAGCATGTAAAGCCAAAAATAATTGACCGCCAAACCACTAAAAGTCAAAGTGATGTGGGAATCTTTTACAAATGTTGTCTTACGTGTAAGTTGGTTATACGTCTGTTTTTTTGGATTTTAAATTTGTGAAGCACTTTGGGAAACACGAGCTGTGAACGCTAATGCTATTCCCCAAATCGCTCAGATACAAACACACATTCAGATGGTCACAGCCTTCAGTCACTACCAGAAGAAAGCTTAGGCCACTTTTTTATTCTTGGCTAAACTTAAATGCGAGAAGTCACACAACCCTTTCAACAAAAAGTTTATGTAATACAATTTTTATCAAATATGAATTTATATTAATTAATAAAATAAAATATGAATAGGTATATTATTAGTCACATAGCCAGACTGATAAACAAACATAGGAAGTTAACTTTGCATTACAGGAAGTTAACCATGTACATGCGTTTGATGAAAAATGTATGAGCTCACTCTACAGGACCAGTGACATTAAAGGGATCGATAACACAAAAATAAAATTACATCATCATTTATTTGCCTTCATGTTATTTCAAACTTTTATAACATTCTTTCTGAAGAACACAAAAAAAGATATTTTGAAGAACGTTGGTAACCAAACCACAATGACCTCCATTGAGACATTTCCAAAAATATGTTCGTTGGTGTTTCACAGAAGAACAAGTGAAAGGTTTCGAACAACATGAAAGTTTCTTTTTGGGTGAACTATCCCTTTAAGGGAAGTCTCAATTTGCTCTTCATTTTCTGTCTAGAAAACAGATCTTTGAGTTGATTTAGATACACATTGCTGATACCAAAGTAGAGGACTATAAAGTATATCTTGGTTTTACGAATCACTTGAGCTAATTTTGAAATCTTAAAATGCTGACTATTATTGATTATTGAGACATGTTGATAGACTTAAATGTGAGGTTTTTAGGTCTCTTTCAAAATACATGTGACACAGGAGAGTTTAGCAAAGTTTCAGTTCCCTCTCTTCACATTGTTTTCTGAGTACATAAAAAAACATTTAAGCCCCACAAACAGACTGTCACCGAACGCCCATGGACGCACAGTACATCAGGATCATCTCTCTCACACCCCTGACGAAACACAAAAGTACAGCGTGAGATGCTCGTGATTTGTGTGGATACAGCCAGTGTGTTTTTCGTGTGTTTTGTGCTCTGGCTATTCTCAATGTCGGCCCCAGGCGGAGAGCTGTTAGTGTGATAAGATAAGACCACGCTCGAAGCGGGCAGCATGCTTTACGTACGAGGACCCTGATGCAGCTCAGATTGAATTTGAACATCCAGAGCAGGACCAGGAACAACACACACCTCTGTGAAGTCTCTCTGACATGCAGAAGACCCCTTATTTATGCGTGTTTACTCTTAAGTGCAATAACATTTCCCATTTAAAATTCCTGAAATATTTGACACGGCCTTGTAAAATTGTGGCGTTGTTTTGAGATTTTTTTTTAAACAAGATTTAAACAACATACTCTTTTTACTGTGTTTATACTATTACAGTGATCTAAAAGACTAGTGTTTAGGTTGAATTAAGAAACCCATAAAAGCTCAGCGGGATTGGTAACTGGAAGTATTTAAGTATCTCTTTGCTTTCCTCCCTCTTCCGGTAAAGTGACCACGATAACACTGAAAAATATGTTCAGAACGATCCTCTTCCATTTGTGACTTAAAAACCACACACACAAACACACATTTGTGTGCTGTCAACAGCTCTGTGGTTAGCAGGATGTTCTTAGATGGCTTACCAAAATGGTGAGTGCTGATTCAGTTCACCTCTATACTGTCACTTCACAGTCCATGCTTTTTTTCGTACTAGCAGAGGATTATTTCCGTGCAAAAGTCTGCATCGTTTTATGTATAACTTCCACCCTCCACCATAAATACTGCGGCACCTTATTCACAAAGCACTTTTGTCGAGCAGTTAACAAGAGCAGGGAGATTTTGCTTAAAAATACAACTCGTGCATTTCAAAACAAGACTCTTTTTTCTGTGGAACACAAAACAAGATATTTTGAGAAATGTGTCAGTGGTTTTTTGTTCATACAATGGAAGTCAATGAGGGTCAGTGATGTTTGGTTATTACTTTATGAATCATTTTCACCACATTTCTGATGGAACATGAAATGCACTGCATAGCACAAACTTGAGGAAGCATCAGGCTTTTAAAGGGATAGTTCACCTGAAAATGAAAACAATTTTAAGAGGCGATTATAGATACTCAATTATCTTTACTTTAAGTGCATTTTTGAAGTAGGCTATCTGTACTTTACCTTAGATTAAACACTTTACTACTCGATTTTTTGTATTTTGTTTATTTAACGAATTTTTGGAAATATAATGCAAATTTTAAAGAAAAACATGAGATTTTAAGTTAAAAAAAACGTCTTCATTTTTTTATGGTGCCTCCAGCTGACTTATTTTTCACAGAGTACATTATAAAGCATGTATATACATTAAACTTTTACTCTGCTACATTTCATGATTACATGTTTACATGTTTCTTTTCCTTTAATACAATATTTAAGTACATTAAATAACTTTACTGAAGTATTAAAAGGTCAAGCACTTTCAACAGAGAATTTGTTTACATTTCTAGTAATCATATAGAATCTAAAATGACGAAGAACCAGAATCTGTAAGATGCAAGAACATTTTCTGAGACAGGGTATGGCATTTATTGAATCTCAGCCATTAACACAAAATAATTTAAGTATGAAAGCAAAACTTTTTTCTTTGGATTTGTGTGTATGTTTTTTGTTAGTGGTTATGGTTTAGAGGTTTATTTAAGTACAAGCCTTCTAACCCGTATTTTTAAAAACTGAAATGTGGTCACCCTGGACTTCAGTTTTATTTGCAGACTCAGATGCCAAGAACTGCCGTGTAGTGTAAACGTGACACGAAGATTGGTCTGAAGGCAATAAACAGACCGCTTTGCATTGAGGAAACAAGCTTTCGATGGCACGCTATGGTTTGCACACCTGAGTCACTTTTGAGCGAAGTTCCTGTCACATGTGCTGCTGAAATAGGTCAGGGATGATGAGGAAACCTAATCTTGCAGCCTTGGGGTTTCTATCAATAACTTCAGTGGGTTCCTGCTTTGCTTTTTCAGCTGTCCTGGATCACCGTGAGAACATGTCAATAAACACGTTAATCTCGCATTTAAAGAACAGAGGAGAAATAAAAACACCAGAACGCTGGAACTGATTCAATGGCAAAGCCTTTTCTTCCAGACAGTTACTTTTCTTCGCGGGACCTCTCGTAATGCGGCCCTCACATGTCCAAAGGTCAGGAGGTCACGTGCATGTGAACATACTGGCCTCTTTGTTTTGTTGTGTCCCTTCACTCCCCCGCTGTCTTGTTTTCTGATGCTGGAACTTAAAATGCACTCATCTAGAACAAGCCCATTACTTCACATTGGTGGCAGGGGAGTTTTAAAGGGATACAATCACCGTTTATTCATTCATCTTCTGAGGAAAGAGTATGTTGCACACTATTTCTATAGGACTAAACTATAAACTTCTAGACAATGAATGTCAATGGGGACTCGGGACTCACATTCATGTATGTTGCCACAAACACTTCTGTTTAAGGCTAAAATACACTAGAAGACTTTTGCTCAGATTTTGCCCAAATTTTCAGTCTAGGCTTGTTACAGAAAGTCTGTGCTAGTCTGCAGATTTGATCCGTTAGTGTGTTTCTATCTGAAACTTTCAAAAAGTCTGCAAAGTGTTTGATGTCTAGTTTATAAAAATCTGTTAGGTCTTGTAGTGTATTCCAGACAGGTGCACGTTTGTATTTGCAGAAACACAAATGAGATTTGAAACTTATGGTACAGTGCCATTTTAATAAATTGAAAGCGTTTCCCCACAGAAATATGTCATTTGGTATCAAACCGCATTAGAATTATCGATGTATATAGAACACAAATCATATCTTCTTTCCTCTCTGATTCATTTTGTAGCTCTACATCCGTTCTTCATTTTACTTTCATGACATGGAAAACAACGAAAAGTGAGCAAATGATGACAGAATTTCCATTTAAGAAAAGATAAAATAAATACTAAACTTATCACAGACTAAACCTTAGTTCTTGGTTAAATCTAGTTTAGACTGGATCTCGCTCCCCTCCTTCTTTCAGGAAATGAGCCAGTCAAAGGTGCAGAAAAAGTCAACAACCTTGTGCTGAAGTTTTTCAAGCTTTGAAGTAGATCCTGGTGGTTGCCTGCTGGGTTTCAAATGCTGTGTTTGTGCAGAGCTAAGCCGCGGAAAAAAGACGGCGTGTAACGTTTGTTTGAAGTTAAGAGACCTAATCCTGCGTTTATCAAACGCACCCCAGCGCTGTTCTCAGTGCCAGGAGAACGGCGAGCTGTCAAGAAGAACCAAAAACACCACACATGCAAGCTCGTGTACATGTGTCAATCTCCTATTGTCTGTTAAAAACATTTTATTTTTACATTTATGCATTTTCCAGACACCCAAGGAGTCTTACAGAACATTCAAGCTTTACACCTTATTAGTTGTGTGTTCCCGCGGATCGAACCCACAACCGTTTGCGCTGCTTATGCAATGCTTTCCCACTTTGAGTATACGAAAATTGTAATATTACTATATTTTCATGAGAATCACTTTTCTCCTTTGCAGGTTCTCATTAGTTTTCCTAAAAAAGTTGTTATGTAAAACATACTTTTTACTTATAACTTGTATTTTCAAGTGAAATGTGACCTGGATGTTTGTTTGAAAGAACTTTGCACACAGACACAAAAAGGAATCAGGATTGAGGAAGTGATAAAAAGGATCTCGTTGTAATATAGGAACCAAAACGCATCTTGATTTTTGTTATTTAGATCTTTATGATAAAATTGTATATAATGTCTAAGCATGAATAATGTTAAACTGTATATGTACATGTACATATTAAATGGAAGTCTATCCAGAGCCAAACTGGAACAACTCTATTATGCATCATCATTTCTTAATAGTAGCCTATGCTTATTTATTAGGCAAGCTAGGAGTAAAATCAAAAGTACATTGAAAGTTAATGATTCCATGGAAGTGTGCGTCCACGCATCCATTTTCGTCAATATTGCCCACAACCCCTTGCGCAACAGAACAAAGTTCTCTTTCGAATTTGAAAACAATGGCTAAAATGTTCGAACCGGAAGATACAGTGATACTGAATGCTAGTGGGTTTAGCTAGATGCTAACGTTTACATGCAACAACAGTACAAGATGTGAGATCATGATTCAAATTTGTGATAGCCTAATACACGCATACTAAGTTTCTCAAATGTATTGTTTATCCTTCGTAGCAGTGTACATTTTAGTCAAGAATGTTACAAAATATTCAAATAAGGAACGAAAATTATTCATTGTCTCTCTTCCTCTTTTGAAGTTACTGCTTTTAATGCATTGTATATGCAAATAAAGATTAGCATAAACAATAATTAAATCAGGTTTTTTATACAGTATGTTATCATGTCTTTATTGTGCTTTATTTTGTAAGTTAGCTGTATTTCTTTAGTTATCATTACTTAATCAAAACAACGTAGCTGCACTTTGATTGATATTATTTGGAATGCACAATAAAACAAAATATTTTGAACATGTTTGAAAACTCACTTATCTGTTTTTGCAAATTAACTCTTCAAATATACACTGTGGCCTATAGACAACACATGTAAACGTGACTTTGAATGAATACAAGCGTTGAGGTATGCAAAAGTGAGCTTCTCAGTACACTGCATAACTTTTTGTTTTTTCACATGTCGAGCTAACTTCAAAACACGAGAGGAGCTTGAACTTAGAATATCAAGGCTCTTCTCATAACATCCGGTGTTTCTTCACATACAGTATTAAGGAACACCTTGTTGCACGTTCAGATGAAAAAGGTCTGACCATAATTGAATGTCAGAAAAATACATCTGTCATCATGTCACAATACACAAATATTTCACAACTTCGGCTTGCCCAAACCTCAACTAGGTTTTGCATGCAGCAAAGACTTATTTTCAATGAAATGGTAACAAAAAAATTTAGGGGAGTGAACAATGTCTTTAAAATCAGTTTTGTATATTGAATTTTCATTAATTTACATACAAAATGCTGTCAGTAACAAGTTATAATCCAATATATATTTAAATTGAAAATTGCTCAATTCTTGGGAAATATGTTATTTGGGTGTCAGTTTTATTATTAAAAATGTTTTCCTATTATCATTACACTATCATAACGGTGAAGCCAGTAAACTTTGAATAGATGTACACATTAAGAACAATCATTATTCGTTTCTTATAAATAAATAAATCCATCTATCATTTAAAAAGTTTATTTTCAAGTGAAGTTTGCGAGAGAAATAAACAGTGCATTATGACAGCATCAATGTCAGTGCAAAGTTAAGTACAGTATGTAAAAAAGTATAAAGTGCCATCAATAGGGTTTAGCTTGTTAATACTATGACACATCAGGCAGTCAGTGTGTGTAGTCATTCGACATTAATAAGATACATTAATGGTTCTGTGTACTTATAATCCTTTTAAATAGTGGTTATATTATCGAATGTTATTTCTACATTGACTTACCATTTCTGAAATGTAAGCACATTCACATACATTCTGGTCTATTTTAATCTAGTTCCAGTCTTCACTCCACACTTTCCAAATGTTTGCATATAATCCCATTGAAAAGAGGTGTGCCGCCCTGCGCTGGGTTAAAGTATGTCTGAAGTTAAATCCCCCTCGAAAGGGCACAGTTTACTCTTTGCGCTGAGCCATATTAACTAACCCAATCTGGGAGTGTTCCACATGTCGCACAGTGCTTGGTTTCACTCACTCCATCTGTCCTTGTATCTCCTCATACGTTAGATTCATTGTGAAACATCTTGTTCTTTATGGTCCTCAGACTGAACTGAAGGTTGGAGCTTGTTTCCGATTGCAAAGCCTCGGAGAACTTCACATCAAGGGTATGGCTGTTCTGCGACTTCCTCTTAATGGAGTTCTGTATCGTCTCTGAAGTAAAGTAATAAATGATGGGATCAAAACAGCAGTTGGACACGGCAATGCACAAAGCGATGGGATAGATGGCTCGGATCACCGATTCCACTCCGCACCCCTTTAAGGTCTTCGTCCGCACTAGGGAGTAGAACACCAGGTTGACGTTGTAAGGTATGAAGCAGAAGCAAAAGATGGACAGGTGGACGATGATCATCCTCAAAATCTTTTTTTTGTTCAGCTTCCCGCCCTGGCTGAAGGTCTGGGGTCTCCTCAAAATCTGGAGCACCATAGCAGAGCAAACCACGTTCAGGATTAGTGGGATGAGGAAGCCCACCGTCTCGATGAAGATCACCACCTTGGACAAATGGCTCTTCCACTGTTTCGACGAGAAGTTCTCGAAGCAAGATGTCATGTTGTTTTGCATGTTGGTACTGGTCAGCAGGAAGCCCGTCGGGAGACTTCCGGAGAGCACCAGAATCCAAATGGCCACACAGACGATTTTAGCGTTGCGTTTGGTCCGAAGCCCCCTGGAGCGGAATGGGTAGACGATGGCGAGGAAGCGGTCCACGCTGATGCAGGTGAGGAACAGGATGCTCCCATACATGTTGGTGTAAAAGAGCGAGACGGAGAGCTGGCAGATCAGGCTGCCAAACGGCCAGTCCTGCTGGATGAAATAAAAGACCCGCAAGGGCAACGTAAGAACGAACAACAAGTCGGACACCACCAGGTTTATCATGTACGTGGTGGTCTCGTTCCTCAGTTTAAGGGAACAGGTGAAAATGTACATTGCCGCCACGTTGGTGATGAGTCCCACCATGAAGACGATGCTGAAGACTATGCTATAGAGGGGATATTTAAAGCCATCATTCTTCGGGCAATGAGTGACGTTGTCCCCCTGCTCAGAGACGGAATGGGTCGAAACATCCATCAGAGAAGTTATGTTATACATCTTGCCGTGAAACAAAGGTGCACGTCGGGGTGGCAGTTGGGCGAAGACAAAACAATAAGAGGATTTCCCTCAGTCCAAGATTTAACAGGGGAAATAAAGCATGGGCGACAGATGGATGGCTTCAAAACGCAATGCGCTCCTGCCTTCGAGGATGCATAGATCTCTTGAAATGTGTTCGCAGCGAGTGATCAAGCGCTTCACGCCGGCAGTCTTTAACAAAGCGTGCTGGGTTCTGCGGGGGGGTTAGCTCATGTTGAAAGCATTTTTCCCCAGAGACTGGAGCCAGACCCCGACTACCTCTTCCCCTCCCCCTTCTATTTGCCCTTTCCCCAGCCACCCCACAGGACTCTAGCCCCAAGGTTAGAAGTTACTTACTCCAAAGTTTGAAGTCACGCTGTCTTTCCGTCCAGTTTGACTTGAGCAATACCACATGAGTTACCACAACAAGTTAATCCCATTGGAGGAAATCAATCTTCTTCTTGATAACAAACTCCAAATGATAGTCTCTTCCACTTCTTGCAAGATCCTTCAAGTAGTCCCGTCTTTGTTCTCAGTCTGGAAATCTCAGAGCACCTGCAGAAGGCGTACAGCACATCGGGTTTACGGTAAAGGGCTAGATACGCAGTCTCGGTCCTGTTCTCTAAGCATGTGACAGGAGAATTAACCAGTCGAGCTCACGGCTTCCAGTGAGGATTTGTCTCCTGACCCACCCCCTTCCTTACTACTCTGTCTCGGTATCTCCGTCAGCGACAGCCTTGGGGGCTTCTGGGCTGTGTGTATTGAAGAGGCGGGGTGTGAGGCAGCATTACTGTGAAGGCTTTTACAAGTGTTATCATGCCTATTGACTCACAGCGGCTCCTCCCATCTCCTGGATTACACCCCTTCCTCTGTGAGAGAAACACCATTTCTATTGTGAGCAGGGGGAAAATTACAGTTTCATCTCTTCTGTTTTACACTATTAAATATGTTGTTGTGTTGTTTATCGTCAAGCCTAAGGGTTTCCTTTAATACTTTCATTGAATACTTTCTTTTAAACTATATTAATCCTAAAATCCTTTCGGAAGAATATACATATATTTGACCCTGGATCACAAAACCAGTCTTAAGTAGCACAGGAACATTTTAGTAGAAGACAAAAATACATTGTATGGGTCAAAATGATCTATTTTTCTTTTATGCCCAAAATCATTAGGATATTAAGTAAAGATCATGTTCCATGAAGATATTTAGTACATTTCCCACCCAAAATATATAAAAACTTTATTTTTGTGAGTGGATGGCCTGCCACAAAGGCAATTTTCTCAATATTCAGATGTTTTTGCACTCTCAGATTCCAGAGTTTTAAACGGCTGTTTCTAAGACATATATTGATCTATCCTAACAAACCATAGATTAAAATGATGATTTTTCAGAATTTTCTTAAATATAAATAATAAACTTAAAAGATAAAATCAAAAATACAATTAATGTGTGAATGAAAAATAAAAATATTAAAAATAAAAATATTTTTTAAAAATACAATTGAAAGTAATATTGTATATTTGAAGAGTAACTCCGTTTAAAATCCAATAAATATAAATAAAACTGCAGTGTTTTTTTATTTAAGCCATAATAACTCAAGAAAACACAACAAAAACATGATAACATCATAAAAATCATTTTTTTTTTTTAAAACAGGGTTTTAACAGGAACCAAACTCTTAACTTGTAATTAATAATGTACACATTGAATTTATTTTTACGAATTTGACATTTTGATTTCTTTAACACAGTTAGCTGACTTAAACACAAAAAGTATTATGATTTTATTGCTGTACAGTAGTCTTGTCAGATGGTTAAACCAAGGTACTTTGATGTATACCGTGGTATTGAAACCTGAAAAATACTATTGTACATGTTTTAAAACCCAAAATACCATGCAAAGTTTACCCATAGGCATATTAACCATGGTTTTATTATAAAAAACTTAGTTTTTTGACAGCTAGATTACAATTTGTATAACCTTGGTCGTATTACAGTTAGACCAGTTAATATGTGGTTACAATAGTTTATACAAATAAAACCACAATAGTATCGTTACTATAGTTAAACCATGGTTCATTTTTGTAAGGGGTATAAGCTTGAACTTCCTTTAGGACTACTGATGGGTTGTGTTCTCTTAGCATGCAACTCAAGTCAAAATTTCTATTTGCTCGTTCTTTGTAAAACTGAAGTATGCAATTTTTAGACATTCAAATACTTTCAGCAGCTTTAAAAGCAGAGATAACCATGAGTGTTTTCATCATCAGTGTTTTCCCTGTAAATACACGTGTAAACACTGTGGCTGTATGGTGCTGTGAAAACATTGCTTTGTTTGTGTGATAAATGCAACTAAACAGCGCAACACCAGCTGAACCAATGGCGTGACTTTGGGGCAGGACTATCTGATTGACCAACCACTGGTTTTTCCAACAAATATGTGGAAAATTCATTCTTATTTTTGATATTCTGTCTAGTAGAAATAAGACTCTTGTCCTGGATTAACAAACTAAACATTAAGGAGCAAAATTGAACAAACATACAACGGCAAACTGTGCTTTCCCAGTGCACAGCTGCAGACAACGGAAAAACAGAGGAAGTGCAAGCAGCTACCTCAGCAAAACTTCCTTCTGTTTAGATCCCTGATGGCATCTGTGATTACACACCACACCCCTGTGACATATTGCATATAAGCTATGACATGTTATACAATATCATGAAATAAACGGTCTTTGGTCAGGTAGTTAGAATGACGAACGGTTTTATGTCACAGGATAAAAGTGAGAAAGCTAATCTCTGAACGATCGATTTACGGTTTATTTGTTTATCTTAATGCTGAACTAGCACCGTTTAAAAATGAGCCAAAGTCCACTTCAAGGAACAATTTACGTAAAATAAATGAAAAAATAAATTACTTTTATCCACAACTTTCTCTCTTCTGTGAAACACAAAAGAAGATATTTTGAAAAGTGTCTAAGTGGTTTTGTGGTAGTAAATGGGATTCAATGTTGTTTGATATCAACATTTTTCAAAATAGAAGAAAAAACTAAAATAAGTTTGAAAGGAATTTTCATTTTTGATTGTCATGCACCAATTAATCCTCAAATGATGTTGAGGAGAATGGGCAATATGACAATGTTTTGTTTATTTACTATACATAAACAAACAAATTTCCTATAAATTCGGAATAGTTACGATTTTCAAAACCTTTTAAATGCGGTAAAATCTAATTAGACAATTTTCCTCTGGCATGTTACCCATAGCATTACGGTACCTGACCTTAAGCATCACTTTCTGTCAATCTGATAAACCATGGAATCCTGATTAGCGGAAATGGTATTAGCGAGCCATTAAGATTGTTTCTTAATGCATTTACCATTTAACCATTATACAAAATACGCATTTTATGTGATTCTGTTAACCTCTAGATCATTATGAACATCACAGTATGGGCAGTTTCGGAGAAGATAGCAAAAGCAACCTATAAGGGCAAAATGTTTGCACCCTTCATAATTAATTTATGGTCCTGAGACTTCTAGAGGAAATATTTGTTTATGTTTTAATATTTGGACCATTTTACTTATTTATTTCTTATTAATTTTCGATCTATAGATGGAAGCATGTGCTGGCCAAAAGTTAACTTCCAGTCTGTGTTTGGTTATAATTTATGTTGATATTAATTTATATTAATATTTAATGTATTATATGTATAACATTTAATTAAAACTATTTATACAGTGATAGATTCTTTGCAAAGCTCCCCGGAACTGAAGTTTGGGCCACATAACATTTGTTACGAAACCGTCTATACAGTAGCGGCCAAAGTGATGTCCACCTTTGGATGACATCTTCAATATTCTATTCAAATATTTTTAATAAAGACCAATTAAAAATGTTATGCATGTTGCTTTAAGATGCTTCGATGAAGCTCAACTTTGAAAATAATTAAAGGATGCCTGGAAAAAAATTATTCACGACACATGAATACAAAACATAGCAGCATGAGAGGATCAACATAGTTAATGTTTGCTTATTTTATTTACATTTACATTACATTTAGGCATTTGGCAGACGCTTTTATCCAAAGCGACTTACATTGCTTCATCCTATACATTTTACATAGGCATTTGCAATCCCATGGGTTCGAACCCACAACCCTGCGTTGTTAACACAATGCTCTTACCACTGAACTACAGGAAATCACAAGGGTTCTAATGATGCAAATGCTGTATCCATTTGAAACTATGGATATTGTAATTTTAAATATATGGTAAATATTGCTTATTTATAATTGTAATTTACCTATTTTTAATATATTTGTGTATTTTAAGTTTTATTCTATGTATTTTTGTATATACCATCCTCCAAACCCAAGGACTGCAATTCCCATGATTCTCAATGCTCCCACACCTGTCTCCCATCAACAATCACCCACTCCTGCCAGCGGTTGTAGTCGTTTTTACCTCTGTATTCTGACACATTTCCTAGTGAAGAGGAATTTCAGAGGAACAATTAGTGGGCGTGGCTTGCGTTCAGGGGGGAAGTGCATTTTCAGATTTTATCTGAAGATTTTGAGGGCACATGAATTTTAAAAAGAAAAGAACCCACATTGATAAGCTATATAGAGGCTGCGATCTTTCGTGAAAATAAGAATTGTCATTTTTTATTTCACTGGGACTTTAACAGTTTCCAGTGTAGGTAATAAATTCAGTGTTTGTATCCCTATGTAACTTAAACATATTTTTTTGGGTGTATACTTCAGTCGCTGTGTGTTGAGTTAACTAAAAAATGTGCTTGTGATTGGTTGACTTATCTTTTTAAGTTGACTCAACTTGTTGTTTTTTTCTGTGCAGAACTGACACAAAAGTATCAGAAACAGTCTGTGCATTGCGACACAGTGAAACATGTAAGATGTTTTGTGTCCATTGTTCTGTTTTCCCAGTGGGCTCAGCTAATACAAACAGCATCAAGGTCAGGGAGACGTTTGCACTTAAAAACAAGTATTGTCTGCAGCACGCAAGACCTCAGACAAAACCATTCCTCCAATGGCATTAAAACAATGTACATGTGAGCAATGTCACTATCTGGCACACATGTTCCAGGGAACACAAAGCATCTCATTTTAATGGCAGGAAACTAAAAAAGGGCTGAGGATCAACCAAGATTTTCAAGATATTGTTTATTAATAATGTTTACTGTCTGTCGTGTGGAACACACTGTTGCTTTATATTTCTCAATGTAACTGTATAAGGATCTTGACTGTTTTATGTAAAAATGAGTGAAAGTCATAACTTTATTACACCTATTAAATCTGCCCAAATGAAGAAATGGCCTCTTGACCAAAAAATAAAAAAAGGTTCACATAAAATGATTAGCACTTTTGAAAAAAAATCCAGTTAAGTAGAGATATGACTCTTGTACTTCACATCTGATTTTAATGAAGGCATTGAATGATTACTTATTATTTTTAAAGTATTTGTCACCCAAGATTAAATTATTCTGTGACCAAAAGTATTAGAAATGAGATAATATATTATTTTCTATTTTAATATTTTGTTGATCATGTGATCAACCACCATGACAGGACCCGTACCATATCTGCAGAATAAAACTATACAACAGATTATATCACTGATATTTCTGCATTAGTGCGTGCACACAAGCACACACACACACTGACAACATTTCCGCTTACAAAGTGCACATGTGCGGCACTTATCTATTGTAGTAAACAATTTATGGGATAATCAAAGATGTTTGCTCTTTGCCTCTGGTCAGAATATTGCATCAGCAGCCAAACAGCTTTGTTGTTAGCTACCTTGCTTGACAAGCATTAAATATTTAGACTTATAGACAGCGGTCTGCACATAATGGAGAAATAAATCAATATCACGGATACTGAGTGGTGTAACATGTGCATGGGTTTATTACACATGGCCATCAATGTGGTTATAACTTATAGGACACAATATATCTGACAGTTGCTTCATGCAAATCTAAATGGGTGGCAGCATGCCAGACGTTCATGCAAACCGTTTAATACTGTTTGCAAACCAAACATTAGTGCACTGACAGTTGATAAGGTGTTGTTTTATATAGGGTCAGTTCACAAAAAGAGGAAATCCTTTTTTCTGCATTAAGCAAAAGTGTTACAGCTAAATAGTTAGTATAATAAAGAAAAATATAAAACATGTAAAAATCAAACAAAATGAAAAATTAATAAAAAACACACTGAGCCTCTGACTCCTGATGTTTTGAAAGTCTGTACATTTTTATATACAATGTCGACCGTATGGTTGTAGCTGACAATCCCTGGTAGTGTGTTTTTCTCAGAAAAACTCTCACAGGCAAGAACTTGACTTTGTTATTTTCTCTCAGTCGCGAGGAACACATTTCAACATAGTGTTCAATCTGTGAGAATCCACCTGTTTGAACAGGCTCAAGAGAAACTGCATTCACAGGTCATCGCCGCACATTAGAATGCGAAATGCTGCCATCTAGCGTTGATACACTTGCACATACACGCAAAGAAGTTTGGCAGCGTTTACTCACCCAAACAAACCCGAAAGATTTACTCTTTTCTATGAAACAGAATATTAGTTACAGAGAGATGCAAGAAATCTGACTTCCCTCACTTTTAATATGAAATATGGTCGTACTTTTCTTAAAATAATCTTATGATCATACTATTCTAAATATAATATATTTTGAAACATAATTTAATTTAACTTTAAAGTCCCGGTGAATTTAAAAATGACAATTCTTATTCTTTTTATAAAATACTGCTGCGTTTATAGTAAATAGCCACATGCGTAACTAGTAACTTCCAGGAACTATTGACAGCCTCCATAAACCACCATTGCTGAGAAAAAAACTGTTCCATTGGAGTCAATAGTTGTGTTCGAGCTCATGCGGCGCCGCAAGAATCTGCAGCCACCTGACAACAGCAATGCATTCTGGTTAGATCATTTGTACGACTTTGATCACCGTGTCGCTACCCGATCCGTCCCGGAAACAAGATTTGTTCCGCGCATGCGCGAAAGTGCGTCTACTTCCGGCAAAAACAATTTTCGGCAATTAAACAAAAAAAGGTCGTTTAACACAACTCGTTCCAATACCGGAAATATTTTTATTTTTATAAACTCTTTATTGAAAATTGCACTTAACATCAAAAGACATTAAACAAATTACAATCTGTAATGGTTTGGAGAAATGGGCTGAATGAGGAATAGGCTACACTACCCTTTTAAGAGCGGAAAATAGTCTTTATTTTTAAATTTTGATACGTTTTTAGTTTATTTTATGAAATTATAATATAAAAAACTGATACGTGTCATGAGTGAAAAATATTTTTAATTGATAAAATATAAATATGTTTACCCCAACTAAATAATTGTAAAATAAAAATCTAACTTAATAGTTTACAATTGTCAGACACCATTCAGTAAAGTGTGTTTTATTTATAAATTATGCTGGACATATTTTAGCATACTTTAACAAATAAAAAAAAGTTTTAAAAAACAAACTCTGTATTTATGAAACACACAGAATTTCTTGAATTCATTCAATTTATTTATACATTTGCTCCTTCTCTTCTTTAGTCATTCGTTCACTCACTACCTCCCTCCATCCCTGCCTCCCTTATTCACACTCTCTTTATTTTGTTACCTTTGAGTGTATAATTCGGAGACACCCGTTTTACCTTCCAACGCTCTGTAGGGCTGTCAGGAATTTCTACTTTGAGGAGATAATATTTATTTTATCAAATGCAAAAAAATCCAAACCGCCATCACATTTGCTCTTCACTCTTCACCAAATATCTAACTGCAGGACTGTCGTGAGACGCTTTTGCACATGCGCAGTACAAATCGAGCGACACCTGAACGGATCAAGTCGACTGTAGTAAAATCTGGATGAACCGGAAGTGGCGTCAGTTTCGCGCATGCGCGGAACAAATCGTGTTTCCGGGACGGATCGGGTAGCGACACACAGCTCCAGCCTTATAGGTCTAGATCACGTGTGCTGTGAAAGTACCGCGAGAGCAAAACGAGACCAGCCGTCTAGGTCAGGCGCTACAGCTGCTCAAAATCGGCAGCGAAAGCATTGATGACGACACACTTTATTCTCATTGGCCAGAATGTTCACGTGTATGTGATGCGTGTTTATTCTGAAACACACGGTTACGATTATACTCACAATGTTTTGTTATAACAAAATGTTCAATAAAGCATTTAAAAAAAAAAAAAAAAAAAGATTATACTCACAAATTAGATTTTTAGTATCGCATTTTATGTTTATCGTACCGTTCTTTATGCTAAAAATGGGTTATTCTATCATATTTACTTAATCCGTGATAAATAAATGAATATCCCGTGGTCTGCTGTAGGTTCAGCTCCCTATACGGGAAGCACGAAGTGTCTTTTAACTCCTCGGCAGTCGGTGTCAGGCAAGTATCGTATCGGTCAACTCGAACACACCTGTTGGCTCTGGGCGGGACCATACGTTAACTCCTCCCCTTCAACTGTCATGTCAAAATCAATGCAACAACTGAAACGCAAGCCACGCCCACTAATTTTCTCCTTTGAAATTGCTTTTGGCTAGAAGGGATACGGTTGCCTCCACTGGGCATGCGCACTTCAATCTCGCATAATTTTTTCCACGCTGAAAACAATTGATTGATTCTTTTTATTAATGTAAGTTTCGGCTAAGTGCAGGTGCAGGAGTTGGCTAAACTTATTTATTGTAATGATATTGCGAGATTTTGCACCACTTCCGGCTGTATCTGTATTTTATGTTTTTCTTTTTTTATGTTTTAATTCAAGGTGTAAAACACAATTACAGGGCAGACAACAGACATCACAAATACTCTATAAAGCCATACAAATCAATAAAACATATCAACACAGTTTTATTACACAAAAAAAATCTGTTAAAATACAGTTATGCATAAACTTAAAGAATTCTTAGAACAGACTCAAGTATGTGACATGTTTTAGAAGCCTTTGAATTTAAATGTTTTGAAATAGACGTAAATGAATTGAAAAGAGATATTATATCAGAGGAGAAAATTCAAAAGTTGGGATTACAATGTATTGCTGTGGTTTTGTGTAGATTTTATTTTTCAAGAAGACAAAGCAATAAATGTGTGTTCAAACTCACTGTACTTGGATTGAAAATTTGACAAAAAAAAAACATAGAATCTGTCATTTCTATCATCTTGTTACAGCAAGAAAGTATTCAAATGGTAACTTCTGACCAAAAATGAATGGGCAATGATAGAACAAATGTGAAACACAAAGACGAAACATTCTCAGAGAATCTGAATAAAAATGAATTACAACATCTGTGAAGAATTTTAGAATGAAGTTCTAATGAAGTGATTTTACTTCGAATAGAAGGTTTGTGATGAAAGGCCCACAAGTTATTGAAATCAGAATTTGGATAACAGATAGTTATACTGTGCTTTACAGAGACATCCTTGAGTTGAAGAAAGAGAATTTCTGATAAAGACGTTATGACATTTTTTATCTGATATAGCTGTTTTCAGAAACAGTTAAAATTCCTTTTAACTAGGCAATTATTCAGAAAATGGAAGTAAAAACGATCGCAACTTCCGGTTCACGCCACGGGAGATAGAACAACAGCACATGTATATTTTAAAATATGTTTTCGATCAAAAAGGCGCTAATATTTTATTAGTCTGGGATAGGTTTAAGCCCTGTCCAGGAAACCACCCCTTTAAGTCACTGAATATTTTGTTTTGATCAAAGTCACAGACTTACATTTAGCTTTTCCTTTTAATTTATCGTTATTTTTGTTTAATCATTGGAATTTTTACCTGCACAAAAATAGTAATATGTTACAGTAGGTGGGTGGTAAAACAAGGAACATAAAAGATCCTTCACATAAATTTCAGTTACTTCTATTATTATTCTATTATGACTTTTTTGTTTAGTGGATCTTTTGAATGAATTTGGGGAGTTCTGGTCTTGGCTCGGTCTCGGCCTGCCTTGGTTTCGTCTGGGTCTCGGCCCCTCAAAGTCTTGGTCTTGACAGCGTCTGGTCTCGGTCTTGTCATGAACACGGTTTTAGTTGTTTCATAGTGAGTTTCACTATACTGAGTGAAAAGTGACACATGTGTAGTGAGGTACGCACACCTTTTTAAACATGTCTAGGACATTTATTTACATGATTCAAGTTCTATATGACATTTTGCATATACGGGAACAAAAGCAGTTGTTATCTTGACTTTTCTGAAAGACTGTTTTAAGTGTTAAATAAAACTTAAAATTCACACACAAAACACAACACCTGAAGAATATTAAGCAGAATCCTGGCAATGAGCCAGGATTAACAGTTATGACCTTATTTATGCGACTAAACTGAACAGAAGACCCCTGACTGTGTAAACAAATGTGAATAGACTTACCATCAAAAACACATTCTGATATTTGCCTTTAAGTCATTCAAGTAAAACCCTTTTCTCATTGTAAAACAACCGTGTTGTCCTCGCTAAACATTATTTAATTGACTGTAAACCCTTTATTAAAATTGTGCTTTAAAATGCCATTACAAGATTACACTGGTAAGATAAAAAAACAAAAGAAAGCTTTTAGTTCCAGTAATCTCATTAAAACATGTCCGGGTCAATTTCACCCTTAAATCCAATAGTGTACTAATGTATCCGGATGTTTCTTAATGTCACATTAAATGAATCATCAATAAGTCATTATTTTGAATCATTACTGTAAAACACTATTGTCATTTATCTTGTCAAGCCAAGATAAAATTTGACCCGGACATGTTCTTCACTGGCCTCTCATGACATAAACCCTTCATCGTGTGTCGATAAAATGTTAAGGAAAAGCAGAATATGGGCACATGGTTATTTTTGTGTCAACACCAGATAACATCATTTGCCAACTGCACAGGAACAATGGCACTGTGGACGGTCATTTAGAGCTTGTACAAATATGTCCAGACAGAAGCGCAAATATTGACCTTGTACATGTTGAAAATAATAATACTGCTAGACAAAAAATCAGATGTATCAAATGTAACATTACAGTAAAAGTTACAAAATCGGAAATGTTCATTGTATTCTGGATAATGTCAAAGTAATTAAAATGCATGATATACTTCTCTAATAAGACATTGTAGTAAAGGAAATATTCACCCAAAAATGAAAAAATGGACCCTCATTAAATACAAAATAAATTGCACGCAGCTTTTTTCATACAATTTATAGTGACTGTATTTAATTAAACTCACAAAATCTCATCGGTGAAAATGACTTAATTTTTTTGTTTTCTCAACGACAAAAAAAAATGACTTGGCATCTATGATACAAGTGGCTATAACATTAATTTGTGGGGGAACTATTCCTTTAGATGTCCTTTTAGTGCCAGAGCAAAATAGAAATGAATTCAGATCAATAATGACATGTTTGTTTCCCATTTTACACCCTGCAAAATATTCATCTTTTGTCCTGGTATATAACTGTCATTATGTCAAGAACACATCACAGTAGCAAAGATAATTGTTGAATTTATGTTGAGAATAACCAATTTAACATCGGTTCAACAGGAAATCGATTATCTTTGCTATCTGTCAATATATCTGATCATAACAATAAGTGATGGCGTAGGTATGAACAATATGTTTGGCTGGACCCTTCCAAACCATCATATAATCATATTACGTGAAGGAATGTCAACTCTTCCTAAGAAGGTAATGCCTTTCACCCGTCATGTACATAAGACTCATCTTCCCTTATGGTTTATAAATCACATACTTATAATGTACATGTCTTTCATTAGATGCTCTTCAAGTCCCTTTAAATCCAGAGTGGATTTCCAGTATGCATCTGTTTTGCAGTTTACATTCACTGGGTCAAAAAAGACGTCAAAAAAGTGCAGCAGCCTCGCCAAAATCTTCACGCTCAAATGCAGAAATTTGGCTTATCTTCTCTAAAACTGAGGTATCTGAAGTAACATGCCTGGAATAGCAAAGCCATTGCAGATTTCCTCTTCAGCCTCTTAGTTTTTGAAGGCCCCGTAGCGGCTGGCTTTGCTGATGAAGTTCTTTAGCAGGTCATGGTCCATGTTGGTGAAGGCCTGCGTTTGCGTGACAGCCGTCAGGTGGTTAACGGAGAACTTGAAGCAGAACTCCTCCAGTTCCTGCACATGAAGAGTTGGTGGACTGATTCAATGAGAAAGAGAACCAACGCTAAACATCTAAAAACAAAACAATCTGTTTTTGTGTGTACCAAAACCTCTCGAATGCTCCACCTACACAGCATTTTATTTTTTGCTTTGTGTTTAGTATTTTTGTAATTATTAATGAATTTTGTTATTACTTTAGCAACATGCTACCAAATGCTAATGCAATGAAAATAAATGATGCCGTAGAACGTAGCTACTTATGTAGACATCTCACGCGGTTTTGCCAGTATTTAACTAGATCGTTTTTCTGATGAATGTATGATTATGTAGACTCACCCGTGCCTCATACTTGACAGCCGCTGACAGTAGTGTTACAGCATTCACTTCTGTAATGCCTCTCTTTATGGTCTCCTGACACAGTCTTTTCAGACGGCTCTCACGGTAGTATGTGGCCAAATCCAACAGACCTTTACAATAAAAACAACAAGATAAAAATGTTTCAGCCTATGCTCTAGCATTTATCTGTTGATAGCTTTGTTGATTTATCAAAATGATTCTCGATGATTCTCGAATTTTTTTAGCTCCAAAATCTGATTGGACGAGCCACAACTGACGCTGCTGTAAACTATCTGATACACACACAGCTGTGGACACACATGTGGTTATGTGCTACAGACACAATCCAAGCAAAAAACTTTCTTTGGTTAAAAATAAAGATGTCTACTATCCTTCTGAAACATCGTATCTCAATAATTCGTTTTTTTTTTCTTCCCACGAATCATTATCATTAGTAACCCTTTATGTTTTTTTTGCGAATAGCTAACCGATAAAATGTTTTCAAAAGTATTGTCAACTTTCACCATAAAGTATTAAATCATTTAAAAAGAACAGTTTTTTACATTTCATGAAAAACAACGAATTTGGACATACAAGGTTTCAGAAGGACAGCGTTATTGAGCTATTACATTTCAAAACATGTTCTTTCCTTACCCTGATTCACAATGGTAAGCTTGATACAAAAAATAATAATTAATCATGATTTGTGTGTCTGCGAATTTCGAGAAAAATATCAATTTGATGTAATTTGACGTAAAGATACGTACATAAATGACCTGCAGTTTTATGTTTCGAACAAAGATGGAGGCAAAGAGACAAATGTTACGTTTATTATTTCGGGCTGGCCTGGCAACCATCATAAAATGTATTTATGGTCTAAAGAATCGTTGATGGTTGTAGTCATTTACAGTAGCGGTAAACTCACAGTAATTCACAGCCATTTGTGACAGACTGCTTAAAGGATAGTTCACCCCAATATTGTATTAAGTTATTTATTTACTCATCCCCAGGCCATCTTGTGGTGACATTTTGACTTGAGTAGAACAATAAAGAAGATTTTTGGGTAAATCTGCAGCCCTCTCTGCTTCATACAATGGGAGTCTATGGGGTCCACCTGTCTAAGAGTTCCTAATGCACATAATTCCAAAAAAGCAGCTGTTGCTCAACACTCCCTTTCTGCAGGTGGCGCTAAGAAGATGCGATGCCATCCCCCACAAAATACTACAAGAAGAAGAACGCTATCGCGACGTGTGCTGAGGCTGTACAATATGGCTAATATTATTAAAAATGACGAGCAATTTATGACAATATAGAACAATTCGCTTCACAAGACGTCAACATTATGCCAGTAGTTGCTTTTTTGGAATTATGTGTTTTAAGGACCTCTTAGACAGGTGGACCCCATATACTCCCATCATAGGAAGCTCAGAGGGCTGCAGATTTACCAAAACATCTTCTTTAGTCAAAATTTCACCTACATCACGGATGGCCTGGGGGTGAGTAAACAAACAGCAAATTCTAACTTTAGGGTGAACTATCCCTTTAAGTGATGTGAACTTTCTGAAAATATCACCCTACTATAAAGGCTGAGATTTAACTTCCTGTTAGCATCTGAAGAGTCTCTCTTAAAGTTTCACCTATAGCATCTTCAGGGGGGAGGTTGATGGTATCTGTATACAGGTACTCCAGGAAGGCGCGGTACACCAGATAGGAGAACTGATGAACTTCTATGGTCTCTTCGTCGGTCTCGTTCAACAACGCTCGAAAATGCTCACACCTACATAGAACAAACAGATGAGGAACCAACCTGTGAAATAAGTTTTAAACTGGGCTACATTATCCTGCAAAACATCCCTTTTACACCATTAATAATACTATACAACAGTTACGGGAATTTTACAATAAAATAATAACAGTATTTTTTATTGAGGGCAAACTTGTCACGTAGTAAAAAATGCAAAACACAAATTGCTTTTATGTGCTGACAAGTTTGTACTGTTCAAGGAAATGATTTCAAATCCCCCCTCGTGTTGTTGTGACAAATTGCACAATGCCTTAGTTAACACTGTATTATTATGCCCATTTTATGTCGAGTATTTTCCAGCCAGTACTTGCACCAGTATAAACTGGAACAAATTCAAGTGCAATGATGTATTAAGTATTTGAATGCTGAGAAAACGAAGGACATGTGTATTGATTTACCTCGTAATCGGACTGCAGTAACGCGCAGTTACAATTATACACAATAATCAAATTGAGTTTGTTGAAAGTTTTAAATACTTATGCACTATAATAGACAACAAATTCATTTTTGCAGGGAGTACTGATAAGCTGTGTAAAGGAGACCGTAGTAGAGTAGGCGGGGCGAGACCGTGGTTCGAGGCCGGTAAGTAATTGTTAATTAGCGCCAGTGGTGCACGCACCGGCCTCGCATCACGTAGGAGATTGGGAGCATATAAAAGGAACAAGCGACCGGACCGTCGATGAGAGAGGACCGGGCCCGAACATGTTTGTATTTGTATTTATGTTTTGTTTACTTTTTTATTGTTGGCCGGCGGTCGTCCGTGAGGGGCCGCCGGCTGTTATGTTTCTTTATTAAATGTTTTCCGGTTCCCGTCTCCTTCCTGCCCTATCATGAATCTTATTACATTGGTGCCGAAACCCGGGAAGGAAGGAGACGGGAACTGGCGAACATTTAAAACATTTAATCAAATAATAACAGCCGGCGGCCCCTCACGGACAACCACCGGCGAACAACATCAGTAAACAAAACATAAATACAAATACAAACATGTTCGGGCCCGGTCCTCTCTCATCGACGGTCCGGTCGCTTGTTCCTTTTATATGCTCCCAATCTCCTACGTGACGCGAGGCCGGTGCGCACACCACTGGTGCTAATTAACAATAACTTACCGGCCTCGAACCACGGTCTCGCCCCGCCTACTCTACTACAGAGACCAACAGAGGCTTTATCGTCTTCGGAATCTGGCCAAGTTTAATATCAATCGATTTGGACCTTTTCATTATATTTGTTGGTTTGCTGCCTTGTAGGTCAATCAAAAAAAACGCACTGGTTAAAGTCGTGAACAACTGTAGTAAAGTAGTGGGTTTGAAAATGATGGGTGTGTCTGACTTGTATAATAGGCAAAAGCGAATAATATTACATCGGATAGCTCCATAATCCATTTCATACCCTTCCTTCTGTATCTTTATATAGACTTCTAAGGGCCAAGACCAACAGATTCAAATTCTCATTTTCACCTTGTGCCATAAGATTGATTAACGCAAATAGAAAAAGGTGGTATATTTTTCTATATGTGTTTTTTCTATATTTATACTCGGTGAATTTATTGTGTATATTGTCTTTGCAAATTTTCTGTGTATTTGTCCTTCTACTTGGTGTACGGGACATTAAAAGTGATTGAGACATTAAGAAAATCACAGCTGAACACATGAACAGAATCACTGGAAAAGCACAAGGAGCATAACTTATGCAACAATCTGTATTCTCAAGTATGTGCAGTCAGCAATATGCCTGAACATGTTCTTATCAACTAACTTTGTTTCCGGGTGTAGATGGAATCGAATGAGTAGAATGAGGGGAAAAAACTGTGGGGAAAACCCCAAACTGATGAGAATCACAACTATTTTGAATTTGATGTGATCAAACTTGATAATAACAGGAAAGCAGGGAAGCCAAATGACAGAGACAATATCTTAAACTGCTAAAAGGATTAACGTTTGCTGCATCTCCTGATTTAATGGGATTGTTACCTGATTTTAAGAAGGGCTTTGTGCACATGGATGCACTTCCCGTCAACCAGGAACTTGAGATCGGAGATTTCTGGGCTGTCAAACTCTCGCTTTAGCGACTGGGCGACGGTCAGATAGTCATCTCCATCTAATGAGCAGATACAAGCAAGAAGCACATTTCCAGAACATAATCAGCACCAAAAACTCAGCATTGGAAGAAATCTCCCACAACTACATGATACTCATAATGCAGTGTTGATTTTGAAATAACGCTCCTCTTACCCACAGACAGGAGATGCCAGGTCACGGCAGGTGTCGCGAAGCATGCAAAGACGTCATCTGTGCTGGTGAAATGCGTGAGGTGAGGATAAGCCACGGCCTGACCGCGACACTGACCCCACATCAGTACCTGACCGCTCTGTGTCTTTGCTGCTGATGTGTGGCTGGTGTGACATGCGGCAACTTCCACCATTCTGCAAAATCGAAAATGAGTACAGGGGTTCATTCAAGAGGCATACTGACCCCACGCAGAACTGCTGCAATAGGATGCCAGTACCTCTGACCCATCACCCCGAAGTATTCAAAGCATTTCACACGTCTCAGATATATAACCAGGTGAGGCAAATTTTTCCAGCTGATGTAGTGCAGAGATCTGAACTGGTTCTTACCTCTCTTTGTCCATGTTGATGAGAGTGGGCAAGGCCTGGTTGCTCTTGTTTCCTGTACCCAACTGTCCGTAAGAGTTGGCACCCCAAGAGTAAACAAATCCTTCATCTGTAAGTGCAAGCGTGTGCGCGTAACCACACACCACCTGTGAACACAAGCAGGTTAAGGATTATAGGCATTTGGGTGTAACACTGCTCACAGTATCTTGAACAGTATTACGTGGCAGGATAATCCTTTCCAGCCCTCCATTTAAACAATTTGCTAAGTTTTTTGGTGTTTAAAGAGACAGTTCACACAAAAATAAAGATTCTGTCATCATCATTTCCTCCCCTCGGAGTTGTTCCAAATCTATGTTAATAACTTTGTTCTGATGAACACAGAGAAAGATATTTGGACGAATGCTTGTAAGCAAACAGTTCCTCGACCCCATTGACTCCCATAGTAGGAAAAATGAAAACGGTAGTCAAAAGTGCCCTAGAACTGTTTGCTTTCCTACATTCTTGAAAAATATCTTCTTTTGTGTTCAACACTTATCCCAAGAAACTACTATGGTAGACAATGGTGCCCTGGAAGGGTTTGGTTTCCCAAATTCTTCAAAATGTCTTCTTTTGTGTTCAATAGAAAAAAGAAATATATACAGGTCTAAAAGTAAATGGTTACAGAATTTTCATTTTTGAGTGAACTATCCCATTAATGCACCTTAACGCTTTCACCCCATTAATGAGTTATATCGTCATTTAAAAAAAACTGTTCCCCGCCAAAGACGATGTATTACGGCAATCAGTGTTTATAGTGTTGTATAGCAGGTGGCGCTGCTAAACACCTTTGGGAAAAAGTACAGAATCCCAGAACCTAGAACCTATATTTCTTATCTGTTTTTAATGATTTTTCTGAGTGTAATCTTGGCGGAATCTTTGACAAAAAACGTTAATTATCTCAAAATTATCTTTTAATCAAAGTGATGCATTTTTGAAGAAAACTACCCACATCTAAGGAGTGAAAAAAAAGAACAAACCAAAATAGAAGAATACGGTTTTGTTTAAAAGCAGACTCAGTTCTTTCATAGGACATATTGTTTATCCATAAATTCTTTAAAGAAAATGTACTGCGAGCGATTCAAGTTTGGTGAAAATGTTAAAAAACGCTGGCATAGGCTGGGAACATTTTTTAAAAAAGGCTGTCGGGGAAAGAGTTAAATAATCTTCGTTACTCACCTGAACAATGTTTATTCCTTGTAAGGCCGCAATTCTGCAGGGGGTTTGCTGGTTTGCGTTGGTCCCCAGACCGAGCTGTCCATTGCAGTTATAACCCCATCCGTAAGTCTGTCAACACAGAACTTTAATTAGACGGCAAACTAGCATTACTCCTAACAGCAAACAACAAATGTACAAAAAAATGTACTTCTAATGTCTAATATATCTGAAAATGACAAATTTTCAAGGCGTACTGAGTTTATCTGAATGAATTTAACCTCTGAGTTACAGCACAGATAGTTACTATAATGAATGTCTGGTATGAATCAAACACTCAGAGAATAAATAAGTCACATATGAAATGCATGCCAACGCCTAGCCGGCGACAACTTCTTCAAAACTCATTACGCAGCTAAATTGAACTCTGGCATTCCTTAACTCAAAACGCAAGATAAAACATGTTAATCCAAAGCGTCTATCGAGAACACCTCTCCATTGTCGAGTACAGCCATGGAGCAGAGCTGTCCACAGGCGATGTTGACCACAACTTTATTCTGCAGGCAGCTGCTGACCCTGCGCGGGGTGGGCTGGTTGGCCGTTGAACCCGAGCCCACCTGTCCGGAGTTATTGTAGCCCCAGGCGTACACCTGTGAACAACACGAGAGGAAACGGATCTTGACCTTGTATAAGACAAATTTAACAAAATCCCTTAACATTTAACAGTCTTCAAGCCTCATCATTTCTGTTCACATTTCTCTCTTTAGTTTTTTGAAAGCACGCCTCTGGACAGCGTTTGTTATTTTAAAGCCTGAATGTTTTCATTGCAAAACCTCTTCAAAGTCCATGTGAACATCGGGACTGTCTCTTCCACAGAAGCGCCTCGAGTGTTCTCTCCTTCAGCTCTTGTTTCTGTGCTGGAGGTCAGCCAGCCATGTTAAATACACACCTGCTCCTCTTTCCTGTCTAATCTTGGTCCTCTGTGTTTTTATACTTGTTTGGTGCCTTGGACATTTTCCCATTTCCTCATCCTCAGTGTTCGTTCCCATAAACCTTGTCACATAAATACTGTGAAGGTTTTCTGGAAAGCGTTTCTCTGGAAACATTTTTTCCAAGACACGTATATCCATTTAATAAGGCAATTTGGTATTTATGATCAGCCATACACTGAGGTATTACGACAAAACTGGGAGTAATTAAACATTGAACGTTTTCCAAAAAAAGAGCCTGATTTATAGGCGTAAAGTCTATTTGGTTGGTTTGATTTAAATGTGTCTCAGCATCCGGTGTATTAGTACCTCTCCATCTGTCGTGAGAGCTATGGTATGGTGAGAGCCGCAGGCCACCTCCGTCACACTCTTGTTGATGAGATTGGTGGAGACCAGGGCAGGGGTCAGGCCGTGATTGGTGGTGCCGTTTCCCAGCTGACTGTAGCCATTGTGACCCCAGGCATAAACCTCTCCATCTACAGATATAGACAAGAGGACACCATGAAGTTAGAGAGAATGTTCATCCAGCTTGCTATCACAAAATAAACACCCTCTGACGGGACATTCCAGAGAGTCATGTAACATGTCTCTATAAAAGTCTTTATGCAGCCAAGTCAAAGGATTTTTTTAAATGATCTTATAATGGATGTGTTTTTTGGAGCTGTACCATCTTGTTCATATACGACAACATTATTTGTTTGTGTACAACTGAAGGAAGTAAGTTGTATATCTGGAACATATCCAAGAGAAATATGAACATTTGAAGTAGTTCTTTAAAGTTGGTCGGAGATTTTTGGCAGTTCCACATACTATTTAATACTCTGTACCAGAGGTGGAAAGAGTACTGGAAATTACTCTTACGTACAAGTAATGTTACATTGTTGAAATTTTACTCAATTACAAGTAAAAGTAGTGGTGATAAAAAAGTAATGTAAAGTAATGCATATGTTCCCTACTCACTTATAAGGGCAGGACACTTGATGTTGAGACTTTAGAGATGGACAATTTTTTGCCAGTTAATAGGCGTTTAAGAAACTAGGTGAACAGAGTGATACAGGAACTCAATATTTGCCGAGACTTCGTATTGTGTCCCTTTCAAAATCGCCGTTTGAAACGCGACCTGCCTGCCGCACACGTTCGTCCTCCTCCATGATTAAACGAAATTGGCGGCAGAGGTTTTGATATCTGTGTGACACAAGTTTTCTATTTGCGATTTGAGTGAACGGGGTTTTGTGACGGGATTGATTATTCTCCTTAGCCAATCACATGAAAATTAAACATTAAGTAGCGATGACAATGCGAGGAAAAAAGCGCAGTAAATGTATCGATACAGCACTAAAAATGTACTCAAGTAAAGGAAAAGTGCACCGTTTTTAAACTACTTAAAAAAAGTACAATTCCTGTAAAAAACTACTCAATTACAGTAATTTGAGTATTTGTAAATTGTTATTTTACACCACTGCTCGGTACACACCAAAACGACCATCAGGCGGGTTTCAACATCAACCGGGATTGAATAATTTTGAGTGGCTGTTCGGCTTAGCAAACCAGGGTACAAGATGAAGTCAAGAGGGGATGCTCTCATTTTTCAGTACTAAATATTTACATGAATCCATCTGTGGCGAGCGAGATTTGTTTGTAAAAGTGATTTGTTTGTAAGCAAGCCCTACTTTGTATGCCAGCATTAAGTGCTGTACTGAATCTGCTGGGTCTAAGTCACCTCAGTATCAAAAGTATTTTAAATACTGTTTGATTTTTCAAAAATAAATTTAGGCGCAGCTTTAAATTTTGTCCGGATATACCGTACTGTGCAAAAGTTTTAGGGGCGATTCACATTTCTTCGGTGCACACAAGTTTGTAATTTTGAATGTAGACACGCAGCAGCACATTTTTCTAGGCTCGGCGGCGCCACATCAAGATGGAAATAGTTCAACTTTTTAGAGTGCCACAAGCGCCAAGTGGCGCGGCTCGTATACAAGTATATATTTATTTATTTTTTCTTGGAAAATGACTAATCGTAATCGCTAAGCTAGACAACACGCTTTTTCATCAGCTGGTGTTGTATGAAGCCTTTAAAAGCTGCGATGAAACAGAAATTTGGACCTTAAAGGGGTCATAAGATAGAGCAAAAACTAATATTATAGTTTGTTTTAGATGTAATACAATGTGTATACACAATTTAAGGTTCAAAAACGCTGTATTTTCACATACCGTGCATGTGTGTAGCTCCTCTTTGCTCCGCTTCTCTGAAACGTGTGGATTTGATACAAAGCTCATTGCTATGATAAGCGATCTGTGCTATTATTGGTCAGTTAACCAGTGCGTAGTGATTGGTCGAATACTGCAAGAGTGTGGTGTAATTGTTAGGACTCTAACCATATTTGGAATATCAGGTTCCAAAGCAATTGTACTGACATGTACGCCCACCTTACTTGCATATACATTTGGGTGGTCTTAGACAAATTATACCACAAACTGATGTAGATCTGTTGGGGTGTGGATACACGAGGCATTTCAGGCAGGTTTGGCTGAGCATTCGCTTTTAGATAAAATGCATCTTTTGTTCTGAAACTTGCTATTTTACATGTCTAATACATGCATGGGCAACTTATAACACACCAAAGACACAGAAAAAACGTCGCCTTCTCTACACACGACTTCTTTAACCAACAGCCCGCTGTTTAAGTGCATTATATAGAGAAGAACCCTGGAAATTTTTTCTTAGAAGTCGAAATTGTTTTTCAACAGAAGAAATAAACAAACAGACAGTTAGTATTGCATGGTGTTGAGTGTGTGAAATCTTAATTTTAAAGTGAACTATTCCTTTAACTCTTTCACCGCCATTGACAAGTTATCTCGTCATTTAAAAAAAAAAAACTTCCCCGCCAAAGACGAGTTAAAACGACAATCAGTGTTTGTGCTGTTGTACAGCAGGTGGCACTGTAACACACCTTATGGAAAAAGTATAGAATCCCAGAAACTAGAACGTATGTTTCTTATCGGTTTTTATTTATTGTTCTGCGTGGAATCTGGGCGGAATCTTTGACCAAAAACGTTAATTCTCTCAGCTGTTTAATCAAAATGATGCATTTTTGATGAAACCTATCCACATCTCAGGAGTGATAAAAAAGAACAAAGAAGATAGAATACGGTTTCTTTTGTTTAAAAGCAGAGACTCAGTTCTTTAATTGGACATACTGTTTATCCATGTATTCTTTAAGGAAAATGTACTGTGAGTGTAGTAGAGTAGACGTGGAGAGACCGTGGTTTGAGACCGGTGAGTAATTGTGAATGAGCGCCAGCTGTGCGCACACCGGGCTCGAATCACGTAGGAGATGGGAGCATATAAAAGGAACGAGCGACCGGACCGTCGATGAGAGAGGACCGGGCCCGAACTTGTGTTGTGATTTATGTTTATGTTATGTGATTTGTTTTGTTCGCCGGCGGTCGGCCGTGAGGGGCCGCCGGCTGTTATTATTTATATTAGATGTTCAAATGTCTTCCGGTTCCCGACTCCTTCCTTCCATACTTGAATCTTGTTACAGTGAGCCATTAAAATTTGGTGAAAATGTAAAAAAAACGCTGCCGTAGGCTGGTACATTTTTTTTTAAAAGGCTGGCAGGGAAAGAGTTAATGGGACCTAAAATATCTTAAACAATTAACATGAAGCACGTGAGAACATTTCTGATTTTGATCAAGACTGTTTCACCTTCTCAGGAAACCTTTAAAGGTCTTATCAATCTCAGTGTTTGTATTAAAACAATGCTTTCAGTGCATTTAATAGATCTGATAAACAATCAAATCCAGTCACGTTTACTGTAGTTCAAGAAAAAACACTTCTCAAAGGCATGAATGGTCACAAATGCAGGAAAAAAGCAAATATAATTGGACCATTAAAGGTGTGATTTCATTAAAAACAGTTCCCTTTCTGTCGGTCTCTCAACGTTGTGTCGAGAACGACATATGGGGTTCGCCCTTGAGAACCAATCAACTCTGACTACTATAGAAAAGGCCAATGAAAATTGGCGAATAAAATTTGCATGCCGGGCTCCGCCCCCGGATATCCGGTATAATAGGAAGCCGGTGTGCAGCATTCATTTACCTCTTGGGTGCGGCACCCTCATCGAGGAGGGGGACCATGTGAGCTATCACAGATAGCTCTAACCCGACCTAGTGCTACTGGACGTCTGTAACACCTCCTCCGTGGGCTGTTCCGTATGATGTATCCTCATGAGAATGGTTCCCACTCCTGGTAACCCATGAGCTTCCCCAGATGGGCCTCCACCTCGCGGTTAACTACTCAGTCCGCACGTTCCATGCGTTCTCCTCCAAGGACGAGACCATACCTATATCCACCATATTCCTCCCCACGGGTAGGAGGTGGCCTCTGCAGCGCATTCCTGATTAAGGAAGTGGCGCTTACCCGGTGTAAACCCGAGCCGGACGGCCTCTCGCCAGTAGAGAGCTAAGGCCCCGTCCGTGAAAGGTTACCGGTCGGGCTGTACCCATCTTTCTCCAAGAAAGCTCTGGAACCCCCCGACCACCACACTGGAAGGTTACAGTTTCGCGAAAGCATCGAGCTGACACGCCCAGGCCTGTTACCGTCGCTTCGCTAGAGATTGTGACGCGATACAGCTTTGTGGCGTTTTCCATAGGCAACCCCATCTGTCGTTCTCGACACAACGTCGAGAAACCCACAGAAAGGCAACGTCTTGGTTACGTATGTAACCTCAGTTCCCTGATGGAGGGAACGAGACGTTGTGTCCCTTATGCCACAAACACGTATCGTATTCTGCTGCAGTCGTGAGAGGCTCTCAGGCTCTTCAGAACAAGAGGTAAATGAATGCTGCACGCCGGCTTCCTTTTATACCGGATATCCGGGGGGGGAGCCCGGCATGCAAATTTCATTCGCCAATTTTCATTGGCCTTTTCTATAGTAGTCAGAGTTGATTGGTTCTCAAAGGCGAACCCCATCTGCCGTTCTCGACACAACGTCTCGTTCCCTCCATCAGGGAACCGAGGTTACAAACGTAACCAAGACGTTTTTTCCATGTTTAAATGCTAAAATCGGGTCTGCATCTGCCAACTCGGAAAACGTGAAAAAAAAGACAAATCCTTAACTTTTTTTGGTATACTAGCGCATGGTATATTAAAAGATCTGTGGTGTTTTTTTAGCTAAAACTTCACAAACACTCTGGGGACACCAGAGACTTATTAAACATCTAGTGAAACCATTCGAACAACCTATCCTTTAAGTATCTTACATTTACATTTTATTCATTTGGCAGACGCTTTTATCCAAAGCGAATTACAGGTAGTGTGCAGTGAGCAGCTATACCTGCAGAGCCTTTCTCAAGGGCACTTCATTCATTTCCTGGTGGGACTGAGAATTGAACCAGCGACCTACTGATTACGAGTCGAACTCTCTAATCACTAGATGACAATTGACCGCTGATCTTCACTCCAGAAAATTGTGAGTATGGTTTGTAAACACACAACGCAGTTCTCTCTCCCCAATGCGGTTGTGACCCGACCAATAGGGACCGGAGGGTTCTCGCGAATGCCCCCTTGGGAAACCGGTGTGCTTATTGAAAACAATGTGGTTGGTGTTTCAAGACGAGACCTTGTTTCTCGTTCGCTTTATGTGACCATACTTTATCGTTTTGTCGCTGGGAGCACAGGGTCACACTCCTGGCTGTGTTTTCTGCTGAAAAGGGGGCTGAGACTAGCAGCTCCCTTGCACTTAAAGAGACACACACCAAAAGAGCGCATTTCTCCTCACATGCAAATGTGGGCATGTAGCGCATGGTATATTAAAAGATCTGTGGTGTTTTTTTGAGCTGAAACTTCACAGACACATTATGTGAACCCCAATGATTTATATTACATTTGTGTAAAACTGGAAAAAAATGAACCCAATGTTTAACACATAGTATGGTTACAATTCCAAGTTAATAAATCAACTAAAAAACAATTTTTGAAATCACTCTAAATAAATGTCCACTGGACTGGAATTGCAATGACTTAACAAAAAAATACTTATACATTTAACATCCCTAATAGTAAACATTGCTAAAATCTAAGCGAATGGCTTTCAGACCTGCTGTGGCAAGAACTAAGTGTGGTCCTGTGCCGTAGCTCAAAGACACAATTTTTTTGCCGCACAGGATGTCGATCCGCCTGGACTCAATGGTGCTCTGTGTGTCCCCGAGTCCCAGACAGCCACTGCAGTTTGTCCCCAATGCAAACGCCTGTAGACAACACATTTACAGCGATCAGGTGGTTTAAAATCTGAAAAACATCTAAACAGCATCTGATTGAAATTCAAAAACTGGGGCATTTAAGTACTTTATATTCATCAAACAGGATAAATCCAATCTAATATTGTTTTACAGCCTATAGGCGTAAAATTTACTCTACAGAAGTTTAAATATACAGGTGAGATGCAATGCCAATCCACTGAGTATTTAAATAATGGCATATAACTTGCCCAGCAAGATTTTAAATGACTCCATCACAGAAGTCTAGCCTCCCTTGAGGCATTGCATACTGTTTTTTCATACAGAATGCAACGACATGCGAAATCATGCTTGTGTGGCCGGAAGCGATAGAGTTCAGCTATCAGTTTGGGGGTGTTTGGGCTTGCTTCTTCAGCTTTTTATGCAGATATTTAGCAGAATTCTTTATAAAAAGCGCTGCATGTAATTTTTTTGAATGATCTATTGACAGAAATGCAATATACTATAAATGACTATATCTTCAGAGTATAATGTATAATGACCTTATATAATGAAGCGTTGTTTTTATTTCCTTAGAATGAGCTATTTGTATCTACATCAGGGATTTTCCTGGCTCAAAATGAGGAGGAGGTGGTGCCATCCTGATCTTGTACACACACATAGGCTTACCGTACCCTTAAGTGGCTCAAAGTGACTTTGACATTAAAAGTCCTAACAAAATTAGATGAAAATGACAATTATTAAGTTACATAAAACGTATCTTTCATTCAATCAAACAGACAACTTTTCAGCCCACAGTGGCCAACTGAATTAACTGATCAAAGCTCATTCACATCTTGCATTCTCTGTGATTCTCTTTAAATGATTCAATGATCTCTTATGTTCCCTAGTGACTGAAAAGTTCAATAGTTTAAATGAATCAGTTCAAATGATTCGATGATTTACGCTGATTTAACTATCCTACTGCACATTTAAAAACACTACAATGATGTGCGTCATGATCATTTAAGACATCTCAAGAAATTAAACATACTTGGATGCAAAACAAACACACGCCAGCTCTTGTTCTGCAACTCTTTTTTAGCGCTTCAGTGTGCTGATAACAAAACAGCTCCTCCACTGTGGCGTAATGCAGCAACTGGAGTTACAAATGAAAGTCTGTTAAAAGCAGGCAGCATTTCTTGTGAAGAGATTGACATAATGTTGACGAGAGACTGAGGCGGCGTGAGATTTGATGGAGGCGGCCGCCTCCAATTTCTCTATGCAGCAAAAGCCCTGTATATACGCCGCGGGTCCCCTTACATAGAATTCACAATGTTGTTTCTACAGTAGCCCTAAATGGACAAACTGCTCTACATAGCGCGTTTCGTAATTACGTCATCTCCTTCAGCAAAGATGTGAAAATGTGACGACATCTTAGTTATGTGTTCGAAAGAATTGGTTCCAATTCACAACCTCAACACTAGACAATTTCATAAACTGGACCTTTCATCCCAGAACATTTGCGTATTCAATATTTTTGTCACCATTTAATAAACAGCATTAACGACACTATATGCTTGAGACCGAATGCTAAGTGTTCTTCTAAGAGTAAATAAATATGTCTTGTGTAAACTGCATATATTTTTAACTTTTGTGGATCTGGAGAAAGCTAAACGCTTGTCTAGATGGGTCCAGGGAGAAAAAAATCCTCTCTGATCTAACAATGGATCACAGGAAAACAAAACTAAAAAAGGAAGTGACCGGGATCGAGCTCTTCTCAGGAAACAAACAAGGCTCCTATTAGTATTACACGCCTAAATATAGCCTCATTCTATCTGCTTAGCAGCAGGCCAGGATCACTTCGTCATTGTCGCCGATACTTTCCTCTCTGAGTTGTGTTGGAGACCTCTGCTTGCCAGAGAGAATGATTCCACTGAACGTGCTTATATACACACACAGACATCCCCGGCAGACAATTGATCATGTCCAGTACTGTACCTCATCATTGACTGTGACATAGATGGCCTCATTGGCAGCACTGCCGAACACGCAGGCTTGGCGGATGAGCCGTAGTTCCTCAGGGGGAAGAAGTGCAAACACCGGCCACTTTCCCACGTCAAGCATAATATACTGTAAACACCAAATACATACACTTGCATGAGAAATACACAGGTTGTGTTTCAAAGCCTAGGGAGCTGCATGCCTAGACAGCATCTCTGAGCATCATCATGCATGTATGGTTCTACAACAAGAGTCTTTCAATTCATTTTTTTGTTTTTCTTTATTTGTGTATTTATTTCTTGAGCAATGGTTAGGTTCACCTTTCTTGATTCAATACCGTATCATCTGTGTAAAATAGCAAAGTATTTTTTATTATAATAAAAAAGATGTCAGTCAAGTTAGCTGTCACACATTACTAACAGGAAATGAATCTCAATAATATGTTAGTTGACAAGACGTCACAAATCCTGTACTAAATGATGAAATCAAACCACTCATAGTGTTAAGAAAGTTAACAAACAGTTATAACATGCGTATGAGAAAACTTTCGTCAGTTTGTTATTACCTGTCAGCTAGATAACATGCTAACTACGTTAATGTTTACAATGATACATTTCAAAAAGCCGACGTATGAAAATAGTCCTAAAACGCACATAAACGCCAAACTGATATGCAATTTTAATGTTCAAATTGTTAAACTTCATTTGTTATGACGGTGTTTAATTGAGTTAAAGCAACTGACGTTAGCATATGTTAGCCGGCTGACGTCATACGAGATCTGTCAGTCAAACTCACCGCGAGGTTTTTCAATAAACATCTCTCAATCTTTGCTCCGCGTACACATGATCTCTCAGTCTTTAAACCCGATGGAGAAGAAGATGGAGGAGAAGATAAAGATGTGATAAAGCTCTCAATCGTAAATGGCTGTGGAGAAGATACTGCGGATATGTGCAGTACCAGCTGGCAGTGTGTCGCATGGGTGGATTTCAATCCACTTCCCCATTTAAAGAAATACTCCCATAAAATATATTTTTTAGTAAAGATTGTTTGATTTTTTAATTGACTTAAAATAATCACAATGATTAAAATGATGTGAAACATGTTATAATATTCACATTAAGTTCACACTGCCCCGTGACAAAAACATAGCATTACTGAATTGAAGCTATACTGTTTTTTAATACAGTTTTGTTATCATAGTTGCTTCAATTTTTACTCATTTAAAATCACCTCAATGTTAAAAACATGAATTGTTGTTAAACCTGAAATATTCAACTTCACATAGTATATTCATGTAAGTTTATTCTCAACAGGCACATCTCATGCACATACTTTGCAATGTTGGTCATTCACTCAACTCTGTTTACAGACACCAATTCTGTTTATTTTGGATCAGACTCTAGTGCATACTTTCACAGCAGTTGATATCTGTTGATTACAAGTGTTTACGGTATTTAAAACACTACGCTATTACATAAGTTACAGTATATGTTTCAATATCTATAAATCATTTTATATAAGGTATTATATATCTTTGCATGTATGTATATAAAGACTGAGATAGGTCATGTGGGGTATTAAAGATGAATGGGTGTGTCTTTTGGAAGTGAGAAAGGAGAAAGTGAATCAGTCCTCCAGAGCTGCAACAGTGTGGAGAGCAAGCTATGACTTTATACAACTTCATCTAAAAGCTTCTATCTTTTCATACGTCTCAGTTTATACTTCTGGGAACCTCTGAGGATTTCGTGCTGTTTGGTTAACTCTGGACAGGTACGTTTAATGTTGTAGAAGAAAATAATTTCCAGAAGAGTTTTGGAATGCTGGCGTTGGAAAATGCTTTACAGTGTAAACATTTTAATTCACAGATTTTAAAGCAATGTCCAAAAAACTCATTTAGGGAATCTTACTGTTTTTTTAATAGATTTTTCAAGGTTTTTTTTTAAATATGATCAAAAACCGTCCAATTACAGAAAAACAATGCAAATTTACAAGAAAAAAGCAAAACCATGTATTTTTACAGAAAAAAACGAAATGGAAAAGCTGCATGTAAATACTTCAGCGAAGTGTTTTTATTAATGATAACAACATTATTTTTATAATTTTCTGTGTTGTACAGCAGAGTTCAAAGAGTTTTACTCATGCATCAAGTCCAGACATTTTATTCCAGTGTATTCTGATGCTTCATGCTTTGCCTCATGAATGTATACAGAATTAGGATTTCATTCTTTTCTTACAGATGTACTGTATTTTGAAATTGTACAAAATGCAAGAAAGACCGGATCAACAACAATGTGACTGAATCATTTTATGATACTTTTTAACAAGTTAAAACATGCTGAGAGTTCATCTACAAAAAAAACTCTGCAATGCAATGCAATCTTTATTTTAATTTTTAGTGTTAACTACATCTCACAACCATTTAATTTCTTATTCTTCTTTGAATATCAGTTCAAATTCATACATATTTTGGACTTCCTTGGTTGATATTACTTTGGTTGCGTGTTTGTTATCTTGAATTATAATTATTTATTAAAACCTCACTGTTTTGGTTCTGGGCTGCTTAAAATTCTAACTGCATCACATCATGTTTCATCTACCATCTGTTTTTATTCAAGAGTGGCATGCTGTTTGCACATTTTAACATAAATAAACAGCTGGTTTAAATAAAATTTACAAATGAGAGAACCTTGTTTTTTACAGCTACATTTTATGGGCTGGATAGATTTTATGTGAGCGACATTAGTCTACTTCCGAGGTTATGTGGATTTGTGGTCTCTGTGGCTCCAATCTAATTGGATGCAACATTTCTTAGAAGTTGATGGGTTATTTGATACTCCCCGTTACAAGATACAGTACAAGTAAATGAAAGATAGAGAGAAAAGATTTGAAACATCATAGCTTGGTAAATATAATACATGGCCAAAAGTATTAATAATTTAACAAACTGTCATCATTTAAATTCCTTCCCAAGTTGTTCCTAATCTTTATAAATCTATTTGTTCTGTTACACACATAAGAAAATATTAAGAAGAATCTGGGAAATCAAACAGTTCTGGGGCACCATTGACTACCATAGAGTAGATTTTTAGTCAATGGTGCCCCAGAACTATTTGGTTACAAAAATTCTTTCAAATATTGTTATTTGTGTGCAGACCAAAAACCTTTGTTGAGGATTATTTGAGGATAAGTTTATGATGGCATCTTTTTCGGTTTGGCTATAGAGCTAGATAGGGCTTGATACCAAGACAGATCCGAATGCTACAACTATGAAAATCTTAAAGAGATAGTTCACCTAAAGTGAAATTTCTGTCATCATTGAATCATTTTTAAGTTGTTCCAAAGTGATATAGATGCATTTGTTCAAACAAGATCATTTGAAAAATGTGGGAAACCAACCAATTTTGGCACACCATTGACCTCTGGGGCACCATTGATTAACACAGAACAAAGTACTTCTTACAGGTTTGGCACAACTTCAGGGTGGGCAAATGCTGACAGGATTTTCATTTTTTGTTTGGTTTGGCCCTTTAATTCCAAAACAGATCTTGATGTAATATCTAGAGAATGAGATTCTTAAAGGGATGATTTACCCCCAAATATTCCGTCATCATTTAATCGCCCTGAAGTTGTTCCAAATGTACATAAGACTTTGTTCACACTGCCACACTCGCCCATGCATACAATTTGATGCTTAATGTTTGGCAACCGAGCTGACGGCTGGTGCACCACGTTACCAGAATGGCGCGTCAAGCTTTAAATCAGCACAGAATTTTGACGCATGTCGATCTGCAACGCGCAAAAGCCACTTAAATTTCCACATAACTGTTCAGACTTGGCCAAACATCAGATCTGTATGTATCTGATATGGAAGTTGCTCAGATCATATTTTAAGATATCGAATTCCATGTGGTTTGTCCTGTTCGCACTGTCATGCAATAAACAGATCTGGGTCACATGAGCGATTTTGGTGGCAGTGTGAACGTAGTCTTAATGTATATGTTATTTTGAAGAATGTTGGAAACCAAACTGTTCTGGAGCACCATTCATATTTAGTCAATGATCCCCCATAACTGTTTGGTTAATAATAACACATTCTTGCAAACATTATTCTTTGTGCTCTGCAGAACAAACTTATTTATACATGTTTTGAGCAACTTGATGATGACCGAATGATGACAAATAATTTGAAAAAATGAAAATTCATTTTTGGTTTGGCTAGGCCCCTTAATTCCAAGACAGATTTCAATGCTATAAGAAAAATTATATCATAAAAATTATTATTCTCTTTGTTTTATTTCCAGCTCACAGACCTTCTAAGTCCCATCATGGAGCAGTCAAACTTGTCGAACACCACAAACAACTGTTCCATCACTGAGTTCAAATATACCATCTATCCGGCTACATACTTGTTCATCTTTACCCTTGGGCTGATCGGCAACCTCATATCTCTATTCTTCTTCGTCAGAACATGGAGAACAACGGCTTCCTCTCCAGTCAACATCCTTATGGTCAATCTCCTCCTGTCAGACCTGATGACGGTGTGCTCGCTACCGCTCCGAGCCTCCTACTTTCTCATGGAGTCCCACTGGGCCTTCGGAGACGTCACCTGCCGAATCATGTCTTACATTTTCTACATCAACATGTACGGCAGCATTTACTTTCTCATGGTCTTAAGTGTGGTGCGCTTCGTGGCTATCGTTAAGCCGTTCCAATACATTCGCTGGCAAAGCTCTCGGAGAGCGTGGATGATATGCATTGTTGTCTGGCTGATCGTTTCTTTGACCTCCATCCCCCTTCTGAGAGCAGGAACTTCTGAGGGTGAACACGGCAAAACAAAATGTTTGGAATTGGACACGTCCCTGCTAGGGACTATCATTATATTGAATCGTGGTGTTTTGGTTTTAGGCTTCGTAATGCCCTTTGCGGTCATCTCGGTGTGTTATGTTTTCGCAGCCTTTTATTTGCTGAAGCTGAAGAATCAGAGATCACCGAGATCTCAGTTTAATCGCAAGAAGTCTTGCTCTCTTGTCATCATCGTGCTTCTTATATTTTTCACATGCTTCATGCCGTATCACGTAGTGCGAACCATCTTCTTGGAAGCTGAGATGGAGGTTAAAAAGAACGGCTATGGGGAATCATGTTATTACATTCAACGGCTGAGAGAAGCGGCGGTCGTCACACATTGTCTGGCTTCGGGAAACAGTTGCCTGGATCCACTGCTGTTCTTTTTCGTAGGGGAAAATTTTATAAGCTTTTGGCGGGAGAATACATCGAGAAGGCAAAGTTGTATTATAGAGCAGAGTGTGAAAGAGCCAGACAGGAAAAGAGTTAAGACTGGCGTGTTGTGCTTAGGACCTGTCGGGACTTGAGGGGAAACGTAAATTCCTTGAATACCTTAAGAGGGAAACGATATCCTTCTATAGGGGACAGATACATCACATATGCTGTACGTTTTCATTAGAGGTGAAGCGTGTCATTTCTGCACTGCTAGTGGCACAAAACAAAAACAGTTTGTCACGTCAACGAAAGATATAACTTTTGCTCTATCAGTTCCATGGGGCGGGTCTATCTGTTTGACCAACCAATAGCATATGGAGGGAGTGCTGAAAATTGTTTCACCTAAATGTCTCAATTGTTTCTCAGATGCAAATGAGGTTATGTGTAAAGTACATTAAGACTTTTTTTTATCTGATGATTGAAATCTTGTAATCTTGCTTGAGTCTCACCAATGTCCACGCTTTACTTTGTGTTACAACCTCCCAATGTCCAAAAATTGGGGATGGAATTTAAACATTGACGATTTAACCCAGGAATAAATAATCTATGCTGTGCTAGACACATTCTTTCTACATTCTTTCTGTGTTAGTTTACAATTATCTCATTTTTACAGTCTTTCTGAAAGTCATAGATGTTCTGTATGTGTATATCATCATATTAAACTTTGTTTTCATTGTTACAGGAATTGGGGAGAGGTTTGATTATTTTGAAAAAACAATGTTAAGGAAGTAATGTAGACAGACAATAGATACCGGTAAAAATGTATTATAGGGCTCTGAAAAACGATTAATCGCATCCAGAATATGTCTGTGCACGGTTTTGTGTATATGTAGTCATTCATACAGGCCTATACTGTATAGAGAGAGAGAGAGATTTAGATTTATTTATTTATAATTATCAATAAATCAAATTATGCTTAAAAAAATATATATTTTTAATTTTCTAAAATATTTTTGTGCATTCATGTGTGTGTTTATAAATCCAAAATTAATATGCAGAGTACACAGACATATATTATGTAAAACAAACATTTTTCTGGATGCGATTAATTACGATTAATCGCTTGACAGCCCTAATTTATTACTATATTACAATTTAATTGAGACGGTTTTAATTTTATTGAATGTTAGGCATGAGGTATGGGTGGGGTATTGAGTAGGCTGACCAAAATTGGTTGGTACCAATAACTAGGCAGCGGATGGGACAATATAACGCCTATACAAGCAATAAAGACCCAAGTTAATCTACGCATTAAATAATATTAAATTAAATTAAAATAATACATCACCTATACAGGGTAGATTCTAAAACACTTATGTAAATCATCCATGATCGCATGGCAATCCTAAAACAAATATCACAAAAAATGCCACAATTTGCAAACAAACTGTTGTATATTTGTCTGTCTTGTCCTTCATTTTGGCAACCTCTTGTACATAATAATGCACTTGGATCCTGACTCCTTGCCCTGATTTTTAATTGCAATTATTAATCATTTACTGTAGTTTAAACTAAAGAATTTGTTTGGAGAAAAATATAGAGGATAAAAACAAATGCAGGACGTTTTGGCTTGAATGGGAGAAACTCTTCAAACATAAACAATTTCAACCAATTTGGACTCTGTAGGTAAATAGCAGGAAGAAAGCAATAAATCATCCCTTGAGTTTAATAGAAGGTAAGTGAAAAACCTGAAACATATTGGAAGAACATTGTGTTATTATTATTTTATTAAATAATAATTTTATGAAATATAAATGAACAAATAGCTATTTAACATACAATTTAAGTGGGCATTGTTTGAACGTTTTATATTTAAAAAAATACTAGAAAGTTTGCAGAATTGAAGTTGCAACGCCACCTGCTGGGCGGTGCATCATTCTTGTGATCACTTTATATAAACACCTATTTTTAGAAGACAATCTCCTTAATGAAGCTCGGTCTCAAACGTAACTATTTTTTAATCCTTTTCCATTAGGTACAGGTCACAGAGGAGTGTTACACGACCCTGTGTCGCTCTCTGCTGGATAAAAGGGTCACGTATCCAACATTCCCAGATTCGGCTAAATTTTCCAAATGTATATTGCAATAACACGCTCAAAACAATAAATTAATATAAGAGAAGAGGTTTATATAATCGGGTAGTCTAGAAAAATACATTTAGAAAAAATGTAAGACTTTTGTTTTATTGGGTAGGCATCGGAGAGGAGCGCGTACACGACTCTGTGGCCCCCTCTGTCGGCTAAAAGAGAGAACGGCATCTACATTCGAGATATCGTCGTACATCTAACAAATAAATTAACGAAAATATACAGTTAGAAATGTATAATTTCCCATACAAATATCTTAACATTGTAGTTAAAATGCGGCAGTTAAACGTTATATAACAAACTGTAAAACTAGTAAGTCCGTTCGTGCTTCGATTGCACTTTTCCCTGTCAACAACATGTCTGAATACATATTGCATAACAACAGACACAGAGTGAATGGGAATGAAAGTTGCTTTCGGTAACGAGGGCTGACGCGCTCTCGATACGCATGCGCAGTGACGTGTGTGTACATTCTTGAGCGAAAAATGATGGCGATTATCCAGACGCTTCAAGAGCCTGCGCTCGACTATTGATGGAGTAGCCCGTAAAAACTGACACTCGCGGGGAAAAGTTGTTTGCTCGGGAAGATCGCGATCCGTCTCCAACTCTGGACGTTTTCAGACGTGGGAAAAAGCGACCGGACGAGGCTCGAGGCTGTAATCTGTTGTGATATTGAAGTGTGAAACAGCCACGTAGCTTATAGAGATCCAGATCACACACACCGGCCTAGTGCTTTTAAAACCCTAACAGACACCTACACATCAACCCGAAGAGGAGGAATCAAGTGAACGGAAGATACAAAGTGAAACCGGCTGTTGGTGAGTTTCATTCGCGTTTGCACTTTGTGTGAATTGACTAAATGTGCATTTCTACACTGCCTGCGTTAATGCAGGAGAATGTGGGTTTATTTATATCACCGTCTACATACGCTTCGTCAATTTAGACTCGCTTTGGACCACTTCGGCTGTGAAACGTTCGTGAAGTGTATCCGTGTTTTAAAGGGAAAGAACAGAGCGGGGCCTGAAATGCACACGTCAACGTCATCTGATCATAGAGCTGCAGATTAACTGCTGCTGGGCTGTTTTACTCAACATTTAGGAAGCTGTTTTACTAGACAGCACGATGGTTAAAGCGTCATTTTGTGAACGGGACCAAACGCCCTTAAATGTTAGATAAACAAGAGACAATTCTCTAAGTTTTATGCACGATCACTGGCACTTTCTGCTTTTGAACAATTCTCATGGCCATCGTTGTAGCCTAGTTTCTTAAAGTTAGCCACAAGTGTCGGTTATGATAAAGGACTCTCAACTCTTTTCTGAAGTTATGCTTGTTTGAATGTTTTAAATTACCTTGTGCTCCTTTCCTGGTTATATTACAGTGTGCCACCAGATGCCAGAAATGTTCAGGAATTCACTGGCAGACTATTTTGTCTCCCCCACTTAGTTTTTTGGAATAAATAAACTATAAACACTGCTAACAATTTTTTTTGCATTAATATAAAACGCTTTTTGTGACCGAATGTAGGATTATTTTACATTTCTCACGCTCAGTTCAATAGTTGGATATTTGTTCTGTGTCTTAAGTGAAAGTGACCTATGTGTCAGGTATGGTGACCCATACCCGAAATGTGACCTCTGCTTTTAACCCATCCAGTGAGTAGTGAGCACACGTACACCCGGAGCAGTGGGCAGCTATCACTGTAGCGCCCGTGGAGAAAGTGGGGGTAAGGTGCCTTGCTCTAGTGCACCTCAATCGTTACCTGCCGGCCCTAAGGATCGAACTGGCAACCTTCTGGTCACGAGTCCGACTCTCTAACCATTAGGCCACCCAAAAAATAATTTACTCACCTTCGAGTTGTTCCAAATGTGTAAAAATGTCTTTGTTCTGACGAACACAGAGAAAGATATTTGGAAGAATGCTTGTAACCAAACTGATATAAACGGAGAAAGATATTTGGAAGAATGCTTATAACCAAACAGATCTCAACACTCATTGTCTCCCATAGTAGGAAAATTTACTTTATTTTGTTTTTATGTTCTGTTGAACACAAAATAATACATTTTGAAGAATGTAGGACAGCTAACAGTTCTGGGACACTTTTGACCAGTGTTGGATAAGTTACTTGAAAAAGTAATTAATTACTAGTTACTCATTGCATATTCAATAGTGTAATTAGATTACTGTACAAATTACTCTGTCCAAAAAGTATTTAGTTACTCATTACTAATTACTTTCTATATCCTACATCAACCTTGATTAGTAAAGTAATTCAAGGATAGACATGAAACGGCTTATTTAATTCATTCAAATAAATAATATTATTAGCCGACCAAAGTATGACAAATGTGAGAATTATACATTAAAGCACAGATTTTAAAGTTAGACTTTGAATTTTGATGTCAATACACTATTGCACAGGCATGTATTGCACAAAGTATTTAGTTTAATTGCATCAAAAGTAACTGTAATGAAATTACAGTAGAAATAAGAGTAATCCCTTACTTTACTTTTTCAAGGGAAAAGTAATTAAAATACCGTAACTAATTACGTAGTAGCTAGTTACACCCAACATTGCTTTTGACTACCATTGTTTTTTTCCTACTATGGTCGTCAATGGGTGTTGAGATCTGTTTATAAGCATTTTTACAAATATATTTCTCTGTGTTCATCAGAATAAAGAAATGTAAACACATTTGGACAACTGGAAGGTGAATAAATGATGACAGAATCTTCATTTTTGAGTGAAGTATCACTTTAACATCATGAAATGCACGCTTGCTGTTTAGGTTTATTCACAGCTGTGCTGCAGGATAACATTGGTTATTTATTAATAGACCCAGGGCTTATAACTATACAAACATTGTTTGTTTTAGAAGTTCCTGCTGTGCTTAATTTCCTCGTCTTGTTCAGTCTCAGACACCCTCTATCTTTTTTCTTAAATTGAGTCTGCAGTTCTCCTAAAATATTATCTTTATGTACAAAAGTAAGGTTAGATCATTAGGTGTCAGTGCCAGGTTTCATGTATTTGGGACTTTTTTGGCTTTGTAATAGAATCTCTTTTATTTTCCTTCAAATGTGATGTAATTTGTTTGGTGTACAGTACAATCCCGTCTCCTTGTGGGCACATCTGTGTCCTTTTTCAGCTGTTGTTTACAGGTTATGTTATGCATCGCTGCTTTGATAATAGATATGTGATCCATCACTGCGTGTAGTAAACTTGTTTTCTGTTTTCATGGACACTATGTGCGGAGAATCAGGATCATCGGTATCCCCACAAACACGGCAGTTTAAGTTGCACCTGATTGTTACGGGTTCAGATATTCCAGGAAATACCGCCATATGTGTGGTTGACATGAGTGTTATAGCTACACTGCCACTCAATTTTAATTGTGTTCTTCTTAACCGTTCCTGTATGAAGAATGCTTTGATTTCCACTGTTTACTGAATTTTACATGCGTTTCGGACTAAAAGTTTATCAGTTGCAGATAGAGCTGCACGATTAATCGTTAAAAGATCGCAATCTCGATTCAAACACACACACAATCTCATTAAAGGGGTCATATGGTGCGAGTATGTGTTTTTCTGTGTCTTTGGTGTGTTATAAGTTGCCCATTCATGTATGGCATGTAAAATTGCAAAAATTTAATTGTCGGTACAAAAGATGAGTTCTATTTAAATGCAAAGACCTTCCTGAAACGCCTCATGTAACCACACCCCGGCAAATGTAAGTTACTTCGTAACATGACTAAACTAAGACTGCCCAAATGTATACGCAAATAAGGTGGGCGTACTTGTAAATCTCATTGTATCGTCATAGCCGCAGCCATGTCGCAGAGACGCTGTGTGTTTCGTTGCGAAAAGAAAGACTCTTTGTTTGCCCTGCCAAAAGATGCCACGACTAAAAACGAACGGTTACATTTTCAAGAACCGTTCAAATTTGTGCAGCGCATTTCACGGAAGATTGCTTTACGAACCTGGGAGAGAGATTAAGACCGGCTATGCACGAAAACTTTGGTTAAAAAGTGGGGCCGTTCCAACCATTAAAACTTTGCAATGAAAATCTGGCGATTTAGATTCGCAGCCTGTAAGAATATTTTCATTGTAAAAGACTTTGCTATGGACTAACGCGAGTTGAGTTTGTTGTCTGTTTGTGATCTGCAAATGCAGACATACGCAACTTGAAAAAAGACAACATAAGGCCTTATAATCATAAGTAACGTTCCATTTTTTTTGTTGAGACGCGACGAGTTGTGGCGTAACACTGGTTGATCAAGAAGGGCAAAATCGCTTGGGTTATTTATTATGTTACCGCTGAAATGCGAGGTTGTTTCTATCTCACACAAACTCTGAATGATGTATATGGTCATTTGTTTATTGTCTTTATAACATCGTATATAAAAGGTAAAACAGTTAACTATAGTTTTTAACCAGTTAACACAATATTTTTTTAATAAAACCTTACCAATCCTTAACATCCTTCTCAAGTCACGCCTGCAAAGTTGATGTATCGGCTTGATCATCTTCATTTTCCGTATCAGATTTGGCCTTTAATTGATATAAGGAAGTACAGATGACATTTTATCACCTTTCAGTACAATTGCTTCGGAACCTGATGTTCCGAATATGGTAAGAGGCGTTACATTTCTGTCACACGCTTGCAGTATTCGACCAATCACTAGGCACTAGTTAACTGGCCAATCATAGCAAACCTGGCTTTTCAGAGCGAGTAAAACATAGAGTTGCCAACTCACACACATGAGACTTGTTTACAAGCTCCTACTCTCCCAAATTAATGTCACACCAAATAACAGACCGACATATAAAGTAAATACAGCATAACAACAAAACTGTTTTTATGAGTGTCTTTCAGGATTGTGGTACATTGTTCTGGTTATGCTTCACATCTTAACTAGACAAATCCGAGTACGCGCTTACATCTGTCATCACGGTATCAACGTGTGTGGCGCTTATCACTGTATTAACACTAATAGAGAAGCTGCGCTATTAGAGCTTTTCATCAATTTGCACAGAATTTCATGTTTTAGCTTATTTTAAACTCTTTACAGGTGAGAATACTGCGTAGTTATGTTTATCAGCAGTGTCTTTAGTTAAAGACCCCTTCAAGCAATCTGTAGATATCAGGCAATTTTATAAATGTTTCTAAACACCTTTAATTGCAAGTGTCACCTTATGAATTTGTTTTCCTGAGAAATATTTCATATACAATTTACTTCAGTGCATTAATACTTTTCATACATTTAATTTAAACTTATGCATTTAAAGTATCAACGAAAACTTTATTAAGGAATTTGTGGTTAAAAATGACATACAAAGTATTACATACCTAAATATTTTTTTTTTTTTTCAGAACCTCTAGTAAATGATGTATTATTTTAAGTCATCATTCAGAACAGTTAAAGAATCGCAATCTGTATTTAAAACAAAATAATTGTGACTCTCAATTTATCCAGAATCGTGGAGCTTAGCAGCTGTGTGATGCCAAACTGTGTATGAAACTCCCCAGTTGGCCATCTCAAAACTAATGGTCTAACCACTGAAACTTAAATGCTGACTCAGAACAAAAAAGCTTTAGCAATGAACAAATTAGCATGTTGCATTAAAATATAAAGACAAAAATTTGGAAAGCTAAATCTTAAAATCAAAATGGCATATATGAGCGAAGAGCAGAACCTGTATTTCTCTTCCTATTGTTCTTGTTTAGTGAAATTATTTTTCCTGCTATTTTTGGAAGAACCATTTACATTTTTATTCTGGCATCTGCATAAGGGACTTTCTGATCTGTCTCTATGTTAGTTTTTTTTTTTAACTGAAAGGCAGATGTTGTCATGCTTGATGTTCTTTCTCCTGGTGTGATCTTCACCGTTTCGTTTGGTTTGACCTTATACTTGCAGCTTAAGTCAAAACATTTTTTTTTTATTTGCACATCGCATCACTGACGGGAAGCATATTGTGTAATTTATTTCCAAATCTCTCTCTGAATAGTTTGTTTTCTTAGTGTGAAACGTCAACTCCTATTCAAAAGAAAAACAGAAAGGGACGCAGAAACCTTGGAATGTCCACTCGGACTTTCCGAGTGTTGCTGTGGCACAGTTTGTGTTTTTATCATCTGTAGAGATTAGGTCTGTACCGAATACCATTTTTTTTTTTGAGCTTCGAACCTTCGATAGTAATCAACACGAAAATCCTTCGAAAGGAGTGGGCTGAACTTATTCTTCTCTCTAATAAAGGCAGGAATCTCTGTGTGTCTGTTTGCATCTTTATTTTGTCGAGAAACGTTCATCGAATCGACTTCGCTTATGGTGGTGTGTGTGTAGCTGCAGAACCAAGACAGTGCAGTGTCGCACCTTGTTGCCATATGGACAGGTGAGTCGCTACACGTTGACAATTAATAAACTTTTAATAAACTATAGAACAGCGCCAGACTGTGTTTATATGCTCCGAGAACGGACCCTTCACTAGTGATACAAAACACACAGGTCTGTTAAGAAGAATAATACTTTTAATAATGGTACGGAAGCCTAACATTTTTCTAACAATCAAATCGCTCCCAAATTAGAAATGATCAGCACAGTTATTAGGCAACTGAGACGTAATGGGGAGACTTTTTAAATAAAAGAACGAAAAATAAATGAACGAATGAACAAAAGAAGAACACGATAGCATACTTTCAAAACCAGCTTCACACATTTCAATTAACGAACAGTTAAAATAAGTAAGTGTTTTTTTTCTGCATGTATTTTCCAAGCAAACAATGTTTAAATCATGTGTAAAATTACTGATTAACATAAGGGATAAAAGCAGCCAATTTTTTCAAACCACAATATAGTATAGGTGACGGTGTAGCTACTACTTTCAAACTTGTTGTGCTGTTGTGGTATGCCGGTTTTAAATCTCAAATTTTGCACACTGCCTTTGTCTTGTCCTCACTCAATTTAAAGTGCTCCCACACAGCGTAGGTCTTCGGCATTTTGACGTCTGTTCCAGAAGAACTGAATGTCATTTATGACGTTCACTCATGGCCGATTCATATTAAAGCGCGAAGGAGAACGGTTTCGTGGGGGAATATTCGAATTTCAAAATTGAAAATCAAATGTCAACCCACCGAACGAATATTCAAATATTCTAGTACAGCCCCAGTTGAGTCACACTAGCAAATTATATGACATCATAATTGGAATTGAAACACATTATTGGTGGCTCTTGCTAAGTATCATTTAGCGTTCTGGGCAATTCCAGTGTTATGGATGTGACCGTGTCAGTCAAACCTTGAAATATAAATTCTAAGATAATGCATATATTACCATTATATTGAATCATATTTTTATATTTGACTAAACCTCTGTTGAAAGAGTCCAGACAATGTCCAGAAAAATATATGTCTATGCATGAGTTTTCTATTTTACAAGAAAGAAAAATGAATGCGTTATGCATATGACAAAAAAGGACACACCCTTTTGAGAGACTACGTACTTTGTAGGACTTCTGTGAATTAAAATGTACAAACCAGAAGCAATAATACCTAACAAATGAAGAAGGGATGGCCCATTGTAGACCATTAAATTAAGAGGCATTTCATTTCCGTCACACGCTTGCAGTATTCGACCAATCACTACGTACCATATATAGCACACCTCACTTTTCAGAGCGATGAGCTTTGTATAAAATCAGCGTGTTTCAGAGAGGCGGGCCAAAGCGCTAATTCAAACATATACGGTATGTGGAAAATACAGTGTTTTTTTATCTTAAATTGTGTATACACATTGCATTCCACCTAAAACAAATGATAAAATTCATTTTAGCCATGTCATATGACTCCTTTAACATTAAAGAGTGCGTTAAATGGCTAATATAACAGACATAAAGCTATTTAATGCTACCCTAAATCAACAAGTATGTATAATGTAGAAAACATTTAATAGCACTTCAATGTTTCACGCTCCATTCCAGTGGATGCTGTTAAGCCGCCATCAACTTGTTTGCCACCCACCATCAAACTAGAAGTTAGTGCGATGTGGGAAGTGTTTTCGCGTTGTGTTGTATAGTATGCGTGCTGCTACAACAAGAAGATTAAGGATGACAAGAAACCATGTTGTGTTTTTGAAGCGCCCAGCAATTCAAGTAGTCTCACAGTCCTGTAGTGTCAGCTCGGCTTTACCTGACCCTATTCAGATGGTAATTGTTTATCATCGGAGAAACAAGAAATTTTCACCATTTACAGGGGTAAATTGGAGATTTTATTGCTGTCTGAATCCAGAATGTTGGTATTTTTCTCACACCATCTGCAAAAAATCCCTGACCGAGTTGCCTACGATTTTGACAGTGACCAAGGTTGTGTGGTCATTTGCAGTCCGAATCAACATCTCTGTGTATGTTACAGGTGATGCGTCCAAACAATCTTTTTTAAGTCTGTTCTGCACTTAAAAGCACTTTAGAGTGTTGCTCTTTAGGAGGTTCAGATGGCACAGCATGACTCACAGAATGTCACATCATGCGCGCACCTGAAGCGCTTCTTATGTCTTATATCTTATGTCTACAACAGACATTAATGATTCATCAAACAAGACGACTTGTTATGAAGTTGTACTAATAATTTTTTTCGGAGGCCTGAAAGTCCTGAGAGATATCTGAACATCCTTCTGATGGTTGGCTGTTTTGATTTCGGCCAACTGGCACATAGACTCTCTGGGAAGCACCCTAAGATATTGTCCCTAGTTTGTTCGTTACTTCCCCTGTAAATTCCAAGCCATTTCCCCTGAAGACACGCACAGAAACCTGGTTTTCGGTGCGTAAAAATTACGGGAACCATTCTAAAGAGTATCCTAGGCAAATCTGTGAAGTCATTTCCACCCATATCGTGTGGCTGAGGACTGGGGTATTACCCAGTCACAGGAAGAGCTCTTATCCATGTGCTTTCAATGTCATGCTGGATGTGTTCACCACTTAGAATAATTGTAGCTATTGTGAATGTGAGGGAGTGTCATTCAGTGCTCCCCTCCATCTTCCGGTTACACATTCTAGGAAGCCAACACCTCACCTGTCTGACCTTTTGCTCCTGTAGTTCGTGCTCCATCCACTTTCTGCCTGAAAAGAGATATTTGGTCACCCTCTGTGGCCTCTTTCACGCAACAGTATTACGGTTTGAAAATAGCAGGTTTACAACAGAAAAACAGAGAATTTAGTGCCTCAGAATGCGATTACTCAACAGAATCATGTGGCCAAGCAACAGTTACTTCTATTTATTCACACTCACGCATTGCAAAGCTGTACGACTTTCTTCTGTACAACACAAAAGATTTTCACAAAAGGTTTTTTCATGGTAGATCGGCCATAATTATTTTTTCCCAGTGTGAGAATAAATGTGTCTGAAAATAACAACTATTGAAAAGATTACTGAAAGTGTTAAAGATTGGGTAACACATGCCGTGTCTGCCAATCTCATATTAATCTTTGTTACCTACACAGTAATATTGCATACGTGGTACCTTCGAAGAGTATTTTGTTTGATTACATTTTTAAAAAAGTGATACAGCTGTACGATTATTCCCGGGAAATCACAAGCTGCTGAAGGCAGGCAGGGGGGCGGAACTACAGCACAAGCACACTATACATCATCACATTAATCTCTTCGTGTTTTGTACATTATGCATGTACGCCCCCATTGCCAACAAAACACAGACATATGACCTAGTTTGACTTACCTGGTATTTGTTTAGCCTTGCCGTAGGTGTGCTTTTTCCGGGAGAATTTCCCAGTAATGCAGGGATACAGACTTATAATCCCCTGGGGATTATACCTAGTCAGAAACAAATGTATAATACAATGTATGTCGCTTTGGATAAAAGCGTTTGTCAAATGCATAAAAAAAAAATGTAACATCATTGACACGTGGACTTTCAACCCTCACCGATCTAGAAATCACATAAGGGGCTAGCAAGCGTAAAGAACACTAACGGCGGAACGTCCAAGCATCTCTGTGGTGACTTAAACGCCCAAGAATCCTTAGAAAGCTAATTTATTGTAATATTGAGTCGGCACCGAGGGGCCGTTCTCCTCATACTGTGGAAGTAAGAATAATGTCTTGAATTATTTGCCCAGGCCTTGCTGAATTGAAGCTGAAATGCCCTTAATACCTGACCAGGTCTCAAATGGCCATCTCCCTAAAGCCTTTGTTTGCTGAGAAGCCATTTGTTAAGTCTTAGCTGGATTCGTATTATTGAGCATCACCCCCATAACCTGACCGCATGCAGGTTTAAGCAGGGGACTAGCTTACGGATTAGACTGATCACCGCTGCTGGCCAACACGCATGCGCTAGATACTAATGAGCTTCAAGGACACATGTCATTTCCTACTTATTACCTCTCCGCCTGTGACTCATAGAGAGTGTGATGTATTTGAGAGAGAGAGAGAGAGAGAGAGACGTAATGAGTTCATTTGAATTCGTTTCGGAGCATGTGCCAACGTGGCAGAAAAGGAAAGCCGCATTTTCATTCATCTCCTGCACGGCACCCAGACAGGTCAAACGGTCCCCATATATAACGCACGAAGGCCTAAAATAGGCTCTTTTTGCTTACGCACGCTTCAAAAAAAAAAAGAAGAGCGTCTCTGCGTTCAAGACTGGCCTTTGGTGTTTGACGTCCCACGCTACCCTCGAAACCACGACTGACCCTGACAGGGTGAATAGAGCGAAATTGCCAGACTGTAAAAGCAAAATGCAAGGGCACATGTTAGTCAGTAGAAATACTTGTCCTTTTGTTGTGCCTCCTCCATAAAGATAGAGATGTTGAAAACAAAACTTGAGGCGTATTTCTTACATTGAGGGTGTGAGATAAAAATTGACCCGGTGAGCAAGTCAAGCAGCCATTCTGACATTCAAATGAAGCGACCGTGCTTGAAAACAAGGCGTTAGAGTTGCTTACTAGTTGTTGCGTTGTTTTATCACACTTTTTTAATATGCGTCAAGTTGTGAGAGATTGAGAGGGTGTTGCTGTTTGTTCATAAATTATAATTAAATGGAAAAGACAAAAACATAGAAAGAACAACATTTGCTCACCATTTGCTGTATGAAATGTTGGCCATTGATGATTAATCATGTGCATGCACATTGTTTACAGACATTTACACGGATACAGGCATAAACATGCATTCAGAGTACTTGTGTATGTCAGACAGGTATGTAAAGATAAGCAACCAGGTGTTATTACGTTGCGAGTAGCAATTTCTGCATAACCTCATCGTCTTGCAAATGTGAACTCTGTTTCTATCCGTTCTAGGTATTGTCTTACTCAGGACATGAGAGAAAACACTGAACTTACAGAGAAAGACATAATATCTGTAAAGCTTATTCATTCAGTCTATCACAAGTCTTCTGAACCGATGGGCGCGATGCGTTTGACCACTAACGTTACAACTAGGGCTGCAACTAACGATTATTTTGATAATCGATTAGTTGGACGATTATTTTTCCAATTAATCGGATCAAATGTAATTACATCTTTTCCTTGGAATAACTAAATCAGATATGGGAAAAGTATACAAAACTGAACTCATTAGCCTTCTTCCAAAATGTTGTGCATTACTCCATAATTAACACACCTGGTGAGTTGATTCTAAAACTAAAGTGAGTTGACTTTAAAACTGCGCACCTCGCGCTGTACAGAGAGACACTTGCACAGAGAGACGGGTCTGACTTTAAAATAGCCAGATAGCACGCATACATCTGGCTTACGTCTATTTGACGTCTGCATTTACATCTTGCAGACATCTACAATACATAGTTTGCTCATCTGCAATACGTCTCGGAGATGTCTGCTCTCAGTCGTCATATAGACATCTAGAAGACGTCTGTAAGATGTTTATGATTTAGAATGGATGTAAATCTGCTCTTTCTAGGATGTTTAGCAGATGTTTTTACGCAGCAAATCTCAAGATCTTTAGCAGACGTATTACAGACATTCAAACGTCTCTGAGACGTATTGCAGATGAGCAAACTACGTATTGAAGATGTCTGTTAGATGTAAATGCAGACGTCAAATAGACGTAAGCCAGATGGATTGTGCTATCTGGGTTCTGACTAGGGGTGTGCGATATGAGGATATTTGATCGCGAACGATTAAAATGACTGCACGATCCACTTTAGTGGAATAATCGTTACATCGTCCTATGTAGTGCAAGACACGTTATATCCGTTGCTATTCTGTTGAATTCTTCAACATCCTTGCGATAGATTGCGCCAAGTTAACAAGCTCGTATACGTTGCTTGTGAACTCTGTAAGATTAAGTGACGAAGCAGTGAAGATGGAGGGAAACACGGAGGAGTTGGTCCCTAAAATAAATTCTACTTAAGTAATTTTGAAATGGTTTGGGTTTTCCCCAACTGACACGGCCCAAACAACAGTTATTTGCAAATGTTGCCATGATGAGATTCGAACTTCAAATGGGAACACATCGAACCTTTTTAACCACCTCAAAAGAAAGCACCCGTAAGAGTATGCCGACAGTCAAACTATAAAGGCACCTCACGCAAGTAAATCAGGTATATACAAGGCTTAAACAAACAACTTTAATGAAAGAGGCATTTGAGAAAGGAACTACGTATGACAGAACGAGCAAGAGCTGGTAAGATGTAACTGACGTGGAAGCATTTTACCTGACCAAATACATGATTACAATAAAGACTGTCGAAAATGACGGCTTTAAAAGACTACTCAAAGTCGTAGATCCACTTACGAAATACCCAGCTGCAAATATTTTTCCTCCACGGCCATTCCACAGCTTTACTCCGAGTAGCGCAAAGAGATGTAAAACAAAATTCAAAATGTAAATTTTTTTGCTACAACAGCTGATATATGGTCTTGCACTTGCATTAAATAATAACTTGATTCAAATATTCTTGAAATATAAATGGTAAAGAGTATATTTTTATATGGGGACATTAGTTTGGCTGTTTTGTAGCTCTGTAATTGGCTAAATGGTCTTAAAACCAACTTGAAGAAGAACCTGTATAAAATCGTGAATCGTGATTTACCCAGAAAATATCGTGATTAGAATTTTTTTCTAGATCGCCCACCCGTACTTCTGACTTCAAACTTCACATCTCGCGCTGCACGGAGAAACACGTGTGACTCTAAAACTGCGCAACTCATGCTGCATGGAGAGACATCTAAAACAGTCATTTTAAAAGGGAAGAAGACGCGCTTGACTTATAACTGCGCATATCGCAAGTGTCGTCACAGACAAACTAATCAATAATGGTCATTATCGATTATTATCGATTTTATTGATTAGTTGTTGCAGCCCTAGTTACGACATAACACCTATCTTTGGACCATGTCTCGGGTTTAGCCGCATACATGTAAACAACAGCTGCTAACATGCTTAACAAATTATTTAAGAAAGGCGATTTAAAAGCAATGTGTAATGCTTTATTCTTCATGAGATGAAGCTTGATCCTTAATAAGTCCGGCCCCCGAGGTCGCAGCGGGACAAACCCGGGCTCCATTTTACATCCAACAACAGGACACATTAGTTCTTAAACATATTTGTCGCTGACTAGTGGCTACATCTGCTCTTGCCTGACAGCGTGTCTATAGGGGAAGATGGAACTACCCGCTCATAAGGCGAAGTCAGTGAGCGGTCATGGGCAGGCAACAATGTGACATCAGATTGATAGGGGATCGCCAACAGCCTGTCTCGTGTCACTGTTGTGGTTTAAAGGAGATTACAACAAAAAGAAAAATGGATTTGTATAATTACAGGGTGTTTCTGCACACAATTTCTTGTTGATAAACATTTAGAACTGCATTTTCTGGGATAGCGCCCTTTAAAGGGATTGTTCACCTGAAAATAAACAAAAAAATACAAATAATTCACTCTCATGTCGTTTTAAACCTGCATGTGTTTCTTTCTTCAGTGGAACACAAAATAGGTTTTGTGTACATACAATAGAAGTCAATGGGAGGTCAATGTTATTTGGTTACAACATTGTACAAAATATCTTCTTTTGTGTTCTGCAGAAGAAAAGAAGTCTGTTTGGAATGATGAATAATTTTTGATAATGAACAATAATCAGGGCTCAGGATTTTTTCTACTGACCCGGTCATGCAAGTGATTCCAATTTCTACTGGCCCTACCAAAATTTTCACCGCCCCCACCCCAAAAAAAGTAGTAAAGAAATAATAATTTCTAGTTATTTGTTGGTTTGTTGGTTTACCTATGTAATATTAAAAGGGTTTTTATGCCATAAAAACATTTATCCTAACTCACAGAAATTTCATGTAGTGTGGAAGACAAGTTATAAAAACAAAAGTCATCAAAGTATTTAGTAGCAAATATACGAATAATCAGTGTTTGAATGAAATAGAGACCTGAAGTATAGTTCCCTTTTTACGCGAGGGACAGAATACAGTGCTCATTTATTAAATTTCGTCATCGGAAGAGTACACGCAAAGCCACCATTTTGTTACTTCGTGTACATACTTCACGCAAGTTGTGCATGTGCATTCCATTTTGTGCAGTAATTAGTTTAATCACGACGTGGCAACCGTGTCCTGCTAGCGTAAATTTAAGGTAGTAGAAGAAAACCTGATCCCTTTTAGGCCCGGACATGTATTGCAATATGTCGTCAAAACCCATGTTTACTTGTATGGTTTGAAGGAAGTGTACTTTGCAATTTTGATTTTTTTTACAAGGATTCTTGCAAATATGGGCACTTTGTCATAATTTTATTTGCATATGTCTGTTTAAGAGTAAGAAGTAAGATGTGAACGAGAACTTTACGTTGTCTGAGTTGCGGCTTTCTGTACGCACGCATATTATAAACACCCCGTGAGAACAGAATCGAGTTCTCTTTTGCGTCTTTTTGAAAATATTTAAATAGGCAGAGTTTACAAATGTGCACATTATAAACTTTCTCTAAGATATGTGTGACGTGTGTCAATTGGGCCGAGGGTCTCTCATACTGGCCCCGGGCCATCGGCAATCCATATTGTTAAACTCTGATAACAGTGATGTTTGTTGAAGTCAGTGTATCACATAACATGTGATTTGTTTGGCAGATCTTTAACTGTATATCGACTTACGATGGAAGTGAATAATTGATTTAACCTAATTCTTCTTTGCGTTTGCAGGAGCAAGCAGTGCCTCTCCCATAGTGTGAATGAGGGAGTCATGGCTGACCACACCTCCCCACTGGAGTCCGGCCAGTTACACAGCCCAGACATCCCAATACTCGCCTCCCCGCCGCCTCCTCAGCATCCGCCCAACATCGTCAACGGAGACGGACCACAGCAGGTAGGATAAATCATCCACGATCGTTTACGCCCGCTTCTGTCTTCTCTGCCAAGTCCTTAAGCTATATTCCTCGGAAAAGCAATTTTATACTGAAATAATTCCTCATGACAGACTTGCTCATATGGTTGTGCTGATCCTTGGGACCAGACTCAGTCAATGATACAGTTGATCATATAGTCATATGTTCGTATTTTTCAGCTTTTGATGATTGCATATCGCAACGGTTTGCAAAACTGAATGATTGTAATATTTCAAAATGTTTGAGGTTGATGCAGAAGCAGATTGACTGGTAAGACAGAGAGATTCATGCTTTCTTTACCCAGAAAGAATGTGAAATATTAATTAATATAAACTGATTTTACCAACCTTAGAGGCTGAGTAGGCAACAAGTAATTGTAGTCATGTAATTTACTTTGTACTTTGTACTGTTTTCTCACCGATGAATGTGACATGACTTCACTGGAACCGATCCAACATCTTCTGGTCTGTACACGCGCTCATGTGATTTGGAGGAGGCGTGGATTTTGATGGTGATTCGTGAGAGGGAGGGATTGTATGATTGCAGTGCTAGCAGGCATACGTTAGCATTTTCCAAATGATCTACTCTGCCTTTAAGGATTATTATATTGCATTCTATACAAATTGCATTTTTTATTTTGAGCCTTTACATGTGTTTTACAACAAAGCTTGGGTGTCTTCAGCCAGAAGAGCCAATGTTTCCGGTGTGATTAAAAACATTTATGGCAAAAAATACAAATCTTAAGCTGTAAAATTGAGTGAAAACTAGGGCTGTCAAAATTAACGCGTTAACGCGAGATGATTAATTTCTGGAATTAACGGCAATAATTTTATTAACGCATTAACTCATTCCCGCCATGTTTTACCCCAAATTCAACCCCTGCTGCGTTCATTCCTCGTCGCGTATATAGCATGGGTGACACGAGCGAGCTGGAGGTGTCGGAAGAACCCGTTGGCCCTCTGGATGGACAAGAAATGTAAACTGGTTAATATTGTCGAGGACACGGCCCTCGCAGAATTTTTGAAAGCGGCAAGTTTAGACGCATTCTACAAGCTACCGTCGAGAGGCACAGTGATGACAAAAATCAACTGAAACTCGAAAAGAAAAACGTCCCATTCACTTATTTGCTAAGAGCAATGGCTAAATTGCCAAAATTGTTAAGAATTAAATAGTTATTTGGATTTGTCAATAATAAAAAAGAAGAGACAAATGTAATAGGCTATCCGCTTCTTGTCATTTATCTTTCTGTGAATTTTTCAATCATATTTAGTATTGTGATTAATCGAAATTAATTCAAGAAACCTTGTGATTAATTCGATTAAAAATTTTAATCGTTTGACAGCCCTAGTGAAAACTAATAAAAGCATGCTTCCTGTCTTAAATAGATATTGCAGAAAGTATTTAAGTGACTTTGAAATGACTTTTTGAAGCAGTGGATATGATTGATTCAAATTGATGATTGGAATTGACCAACGAAAAGGAATTCATTCTGATAGGCGCATATTTTTAGGATTTTTGTGTTTTTGTTAGTTTCAGTTTTTTAAATGCCAACAAACCATTTTAAAGTCCATCTTCCATACAGGTTTGCAGTAGTTGTACTGGTAGTTGAACTCTGCTATTATTGTAAATAGCAGTGACGTGCTTGTAATTCTGGGCGGACGACGAACGTTGTGTGATGGGCCCTGACCCTGCATGGAGAAGCGTGATAAAGACTGTAGAGAGGAGCTGTCCATCGCCTGCGGGACAGTCACGGCGATAGCGACTGGCCATGACAAGGCTGGACGCCATCGCTGTCACTCTCCCGGACATCAAACTGATTTTACTTAAGTGACCGTGACTGTTGCTCCCAGAATGCGTCAAATATGTTGGTGTGAGGATTTATTTTGGTGTGACGATGCAGCTTTTTAGTTTATCTCATTGTATTTTCTATAAAATGACCTCAAGGGATAGTTCACCCGAAAATAAATTATTGTGTGATTCAAACAAACATTTGTGTCTTATTTTATTTTATTATTTTCTATTTCAATTACAGTATCTTAGTTATCACAATATTCCAATTATTATTATTTCCATTATATATTTATTAACCCTTACTAAGTTTTATGCATTTATTAAATTTATTATTAATTTATCTTATATATTCATTCATTTATTTTATCATTATATTATTCACACTTAGTATTTGTTACAAATGTTTCTTATTTTTATATTGTTTAATCTTCTATTGGGTCCGGTTTTGTCTTTTAAACTGATATGAGTCTCCAATGGTCTCCATCTCAAGGTTCACATTAACGTCACGAGACAATGTCTTGATACCGTAATCTTGCATGCTTAATAATACCTATTGAACCTGTTTCTAGTCAGACGAAAACGGGCAGAGCTAGACTGAGCATTGAAGCACATCTGAGATTATTCAATAAACCATCTTTTATTTTATACAACATCCCTTTGTCCCCTGCTTGCTGTTCTTTCCTTCATCTTTTTATCTACTGGTGGTTGATTTGAAGTTTTACCTCACAACAGAGTTGATATTTTCAGATTAAATAAATTCCTGAGGGGAGGAGATCTAGTGAAACTGGACTCTAATTTTAGATCTGTAAGATCTGCAACCCATATCCAAAGTTGGGTCCATAACCAACATTCTTTAAAATATCTTCTTTTGTGTTGTGCAGAGAAAAGTACGTCATACATGTTTGTAATTCCATTATGATGAGTAAGTGAGGAAAGAATTCTCAACTGTCCCTTTAGTTAGCTTTGCAGGGAATACTGTAGTGAATCCTCCAGTTTCAAGACTCTCGAAAGTCATTTAAGGATACTTTATTCATCCTGACTATGTGTGCACGGGGTCTATCTACGCTAAGCAAGGCCGTGTTCTTAATGGCGTGATGTTGACTTTTCAACCCCCTGCGGCAGGCATCTGACAAGACCTGCCCAATCGTCCCTATGGTTCACTGAGCACTTAAAGAGGCAGAAAATGCATCAGCACCTTACCCTGCTCCACTCCTCCATTCAAATTATATGTTTCTTCCCCATTCTTTTTTTATCGCCTCCTGTTAGCCTCATTCATAAAGCCGCAGGTTGCGGAAATGCACCTTTCGATTTCCTTAGCGTCTAGACTCGAAAAGCAAGAATAGGATGCAGAAGATTTTTTTCCAGGGATGCCTCGATACCAGTATTTACCGATACTAAGCTCATTGACTCGTAATTACATACCGATACCAAAGGCTGATACCTAACGTGACATACATAGAGCCCTATGATTTACGCAATTCGGCAAAAGCGCAATGGCACGGAATCTAGCAAATGTATTATTTCCTAACACGAAATTATCGGTGAACAGCTAAAGCTAAGCGTAACAGCTAACGAAATATTCAGATACTGTTTAAATATGTATTCTGCTTGTTTGCGTGACTGTAAGTGAAAGAGGGTCGCGGTTGCTTGTACTATACGCATTGTGCTTGTGGAGCTTGCCGCGCCAGCGTTTCACTGCACGAGGACACAACACATAAACAAACACAATTTGTGGTGATACGTCAAAATAAAAGTCCGGTGACTTGAACAAGTTATAATACACTCACATTTTACCATTTTTTTTATAATTCGACCAAAGAGTATATTGTTTACTTTAGTAAACTGAAGTAAATGTGCTAGTATAATTGTGCTACTTATCACAAAAAAAGAACTTAATTAAAAAATTGTACTTAAATTTAAGTAGACCGAAAAATAAAAGAAAGAAAATGTACCAGCAAGATACTGGTTTATTAGCATAATTGTAAATTATACAGGCATCGGTTATACAGATTAATCTTTACTAGTTCGAAAAGTCAGGAATACCTCTGTGCAAATTGCCACGCAAACGTGCGCTCGTGTTTGTTTGTGCCCTTGGCATTTCTCTTCATGTGTGGCCTTTTACACCTACATCTAATCAAGACTGTGGAGCCTCTCCAGGTGTGCATTTGATGATGAAGTTTGCGACAGAAAGAGAGCTCAAGGTAAAAGAAGTGTGACTAAGTGACTCCTGGTGTTCGCTGGTCCACATGTCGGAAGAGATGCGCCTGTGTTGGTTCGAGGGCGGTTAAACAGCCGTGGCACGCATGGGACCTGAAGGAGCCACAAGGAGCTCCGGCAGATGACAGCGTGCTGTTATTCCTTTATGTCCTGACCTTTCCCACAGGACCTTTCTCTCTCTTGGCATCCTTCAGTTTCCTCACACTGTGTGTCACCCAGCAGCTGAACCGTAGTAAATATCAGCATGGCTTTCTCCTGGCAACACAGTTTCATTTCATTTTCCCACACATCCGAATGGGGTTTGGCACAATAATTGCGTGACACTCTTAACTTCATAACTTTTCACACTGATCTAAATTTATACCAACAAAAAGCCATTGTTTTTCATTTTGGGGTTAGGTTGTTACGGGATGTCAGCAGGATCTTGTGGCTCTTGAGAATATGTTGCCAATGTTTTGCGTCAACACTTCTTGTGTTGATTTTTAAGACTGGGCATTTGTCGGTACACAAGAACATTTACAGGATGTACAAACAAGACACTTTAGTTGAGAAATGCTAGATATATCTTGACTCAATGAGTGCGTTTACATGCACAGAATAAACGGATATCTATCAAAAATCTTCTTTTATCAAGAAAACTGTTTTCACGTGTTTACATGCATGGTAATAAACCGGCTACGGAGAAGACCGCATTTAAGTTTGATGCTGGTTTCTCGCATGCAGTGACGTCATCGTCGATAGTCTGTTAAGAAATAAAAAATACAGTGGGAAAATGGTCAGAAGCTGTATTTTCATATCTCTTCTCATGTCCGCAGTACCTGCATATGCAATAATAGTTCTTCATTTTGACGTTTCTTTATCAACTGCATGATTCGAGAGAGGACTTTTATGCGTTATTTACTATAACTTCCGTTTGGGACTTTTACTATTGCGCTGTCAGACATAAATAAAACTGAGGAAAAAATGTCAAAGGAGTTTACATGCAGCGTGAAATCGGAGGAATGGGCAAAAAACTACCTCTGCCGAGTGGGTATTGCTAATAGCGTTGATGAGCATTCCACGATAAAAGAAAAAACGTTTGATTTTTAAATGACTTGCACGTTATCAGCTTAATAAGAATAATTGATGTAAGACTGTTTATGTAAACAAACTCAATGTTACATTTAAAACATTTTTCCACCTTCCCTTGCATATGACTCTTTGTTCTGTAATTTTGTGTTTATACAATGGGAGTCAAAGGTTCCCGAATGTAGTTTGTTTTCCAACATTCTTCAGAAGATCTTCTTTTGTGATCTGCAGGAGAATTAAAGTCATACAGGTTTTGAACGACACTGTGTTGAGTAAATGACGACGAATTTTCCTTTTCTGTTCTGTTCCAAAGTACGTAAAATGCCATCCAGGCCACTTCCGTTTCGGCTCTCTACTCCCTGCAGGCAATCTGCCGCCTGTTTTTTTCTTGTAAAACCAGGAAAAGATGAATCAGATCTTGTTTATCAGTCCTTACCTAATAGCCCAGGTTCCCAGCTGTTCTCTTTATTGTCAAGATCTGGTGAAACCTTACTTCCCCCTTTCCTCTGCCACCAAGCACTGACGTCTGCCCTTTTACGCTTTCATTTATTTGCCTTACCTCCCTTGTTTCTAGTTTTAATGTACTCTTCAAACACTTTGGTTTTTTGTGCGCAACGCTTTTTGAAGCAACAGGCAGGCTCACCTTAAGAGCAGAGACTCTAGGCGGGGTGGAATGGACTTCTCTGCAGGAAGTCTATGCTGAATGAGAGGTTGTGCTGAAAAGCCTCTTGTATAAATGGCCTTAAATCGACCAGAAAGCCGTGATATGTTTTTGATTTACTCAACCTTTGATCTTGTACACACTTTTTGATAACGTTGTGCTTGCAGGGGTCGAAAACTAAACCAGCAAGTCGAAAAAAGGCAGTAATATCACAGGGTTTTCTTAGCGTACATGCAGTTCCCAGCTAGCACACGTACGTCTGTAAGAGGTCTGCTAAAGATCTGGAGATCTGGAAAACATCTGCTTAATACTTAAGAAAAAGCAGTTTTACATCAATTCTATATCATGTTCATCTTATAGACGTCTTCTAAATGTCAATATTACATCTGAAAGTAGACGTCTGAGAGATGTATAGTAGATGTCTTCCAGATTTAAATACAAGATGTAGTGAGGGATCAGGGTTGGTATCCAACATTTTTCAAAATATCTTCTTTTGTGTTCTGCATAAGAAAGTCATACAGGTTTGAAATGACATGAGGGTGAATAAATAGGCTCAGAATTTTTATTTTTGGGTGAACTGTAAGAAAAATGAGTGTTCGAATTTTGCCCAAATCTGTTTAGATGCCTGAAGACCATTAACCTGGTGACACTCATCAATAAAATCAGTCCAACTTGAAATGTTTCGGTTTACACGTCAACTCTACGAAGTTTGCATGGTTAAAATCCATTCGATAAAAATGTAAACCGATCCCACAGATGTACTCTCTCTTACGCAGATATGCTGTGTCATAATGCTGAGTTTCGGATGATCCAATTATTATATAGTGATACGTTGCGTCGAATGGGATCATGAGGTATAGCTGGCAAAACCCAAACGCAAAATTATTTATTCATTAGTCTAGCTCATTAGACGCCTTTTTGACGCCTTGTTCACAAATAAATGACTCCCACCATGTTGTGGATAATGAGAGTGTGGTTTTGGAGTGAGTCAGTCGGGTGACTGCACATGCTCCACACCACACTTATCGCCAACCTGACGTGAGGAAGTAGATAGAGGACACACAGCTGAGCCTAGGGCCAGAGTCGGGGGTGGATTCATGTGTCGTGGCTCTGATGTCACACGGTGCCTGAGTTACGGCTGTTCATCTGACTGTGCCCTCTGGAACCATAAAATGGCTGAAGATTAATCTTTTCTTTTGTCCCCACTCGCATCCACATGTTACTCCTCCCTGTGCTCATCGGTGAACTAAGCAATGTTTCCATAGCAATGAGTTTCTCTCTCTCTCTCTCTCTCTCTCTCTCTCTCTCTCTCTCCCCCTCTTGTGGGTGTCTCACTTATCACCTAATAGGAGAGAAAATGGACAATTCTCAGCGGGCCTGACAAAGTAATCTCAAGTAACCGTCTTCTATTCACTGTTCTGGAGCTGAATTCTCACTGTTGTCAGCAGCGTCGTGTAAAAGGAGCTTGATCAAAAAAGCCAGGTTGCTTTGGCATAACGGCAATGCCGAGCTTCTCCCATTCACCTTCAGTTCAGCTTTTCCTATACAGTGTGATTCATATTACAAATTGAAAGTGGCATCCCAGCTTTGATGTTAGCAGGCGTAGGATTGGATGGATCCATATTTCCATATTTAATTTATATTTATGCATTTGGCAGACTCTTTATCTACTCAGGTATACGATATTGAACCAATGACCTTTTAGTAAAAAAGGAAGAATTTGACTTCAAAACAGCTTTTTTAATAGTTTGATAGTCATCCATAATTACTTCTATAAAGAACCAACACCTTTTTCTAGCTTTTTGTCAGGCTTGATGATGAGAACATGGGCACTAATTACTAAAGGCCTTATTGAACCAAAACCATCACCCATCCTCACCAAAAACGCTGTTGGGAGAGTCATCATCAACAGTAGCCACCGGTCATATTGATTTAATGGGGCTCTTCACTGTGGAGATCAATACTCCCAATAATGACACTGTGACCCTCTTCTTCCAAAGCCTGCAGAGATCCCTCAGTTTCCATTGAAAAGCACAATAGTTTTGTCCCCTTTATTACTCCTGGTGTGAGAAGATTGTGGTAATGTGACAGTTACATTTCTGCTAAAAACCCTTTTGCATGATTTTATGTTCAGAACAGCCATAAGATGCTTTACCTGCTCATTTAATGCATTGCAGATAGTTCCACCAAAAAGGGATTTTTATGAGGGCCGGCTGGTCGGCAAAACAACTAGTTTGTGGAAATGAATAATTTAGACTTGTTTAATGTGGGTTCACAAAACTTAACATTTCAAGAACAAACAAGAAATCAGCCATTCTGTTTCCGTGTAATACTTTGGAGTAAAGTTGGATATGTTCTTCAAGTTAAGTGCGTAGACAGTGCAAATAAGTGACGTCAATGTGTCTCATGAGCCAACATCATTTTATTAAAAAAATTGCTTAAATGCCAGGTTGTTTGTTCATCAAATCAAATTTAAGTATGTGTGGAAATGATCAGTGAGCTGTACATAATTTTTTTACTGACATTCTTGGGTACCTTAAATGTTAAAGTGAGTCATAATGTACTGACATCGCACTTAATTTACCCAACAAGTTATCTTTAAAGGGGTCATATGGTGCAAATGTGTGTTTTTTCTGTGTCTTTGGTGTGTTATAAGTTGGCCATGCATTTATTGGACACGTAAAGTTGCGAAAATTAAAGTGTCGGAACAAAAGATGCATTCTATCTAAAAGCGAATGCTCGCCCAGACCTGTGCCTCATGTTACCACACCCCCAAAAATCTAAGTCAGTTTGTGGTATGATTTGACTTAAGACCCCCAAACGTATACGCAAGTAAGATGGGCGTACCTGTCACTACAATTGCTTTGAAACCTGGTGTTCCAAATAATGCTCGTCCGTGTTGTATGTTGCGTCTATAAATACGAATTTTAGCAGCGGTTAAAGTGACTGCCTGTGGCATGCCGTTATAAAATACAGCCATGTTCAGACTTGACTTCTTTTTTGGAAGCTGCTAGCGTCTATTTCACATTATAATCCTATGAAGTAAACGTTTTTTTTATAAACGCTCTGAGCGTTTTTTTAAATGCCAGCGCCAGCGTCTTTTTCTGCAGCTCAGAGCGTCTTTTGAGGTTGAAACACCCTACGTCAAGCGTTTTTCACAGCTAACCAATGATCGAGACCTGTCATTTCCATAACAACATGTGGTCGAGGAGGCTCAAGCTCGAAATATGAAATGGCGGCCAAAATGCCCGTTAGAGGATAGTGTTGTATAAATCTAAGTTTCATTTTCACTTTCAACAACTTCTAATTGCATTTCTATCGAGAAATTAGTATTGTAGTTTTTAAATTTGTGATTAGTTATTGCAATGACACTCTCTGTTTATAATTGAAAAAAGGAGTCCGTTACGCTGCCTATGTTTCTCTGGGCTGCCTTCGTGCGCGAAGTCATTGCGTTAGGCTACTGTTCTTTACTAAACGCTGCCAGTGTTTATTATCCTAATGAAGCGCTTTGTCACGTTTTTCTTGTCAAAAGTGCTAACACTTACACGACGTGATGACGTCTCAAATATGCTAAAACGTTTGTGATGTCACCAGCCCCACAAGTCGGTCAAAATCCTATGGGAATCACTGCAGTATTCGACCAATCACTACTCACTGGTTGACTGTCCAATCATAGCACACCTCGCTTTTCAGAGCGATGAGCTTTGGAAAAGTCCGCGCGTTTCAAAGAGGCGGGGCAAAGGGGAGATGCAAACATGCACGGTATGTGGAAAATACGAGCAAAAAGGAGCCACCAGATCTTACCTGGAATGAACTCGTTTTTCATGCGCAAGACTGACAAGAGTCATTACCTGAAGCACCAGGAGCTTGTGCCATTCTGCTCCTCATTCGTTTTGCATGGCATAGAGATCTGCAGGCTCTTCAGCGTCACATACATCTGTTTCCTGTCGTCTCAGCTGCTGTGCCACGTTGCCACACAGTAAACAATTAAAGATGAACAAATAGTGTGGAACCTGAGCCCTGACTCATCGGAGGAGCAGAGACGTCAGATGCTAACAGCCGCGAACAAAACGGCAGCACTGGCCAGTCTCCAGGGCAATAAAGCCAGCGTTAACCACTGTAGCTGTGTTTGCTAATCACTCTCGCTTTCCTCCCCTCCTGATGGCCTTGTGCCTAAAGCCGGCGAGTTCAGCGTGTCCATGACGCATAACACCAACAGCGTTCCGATCTCTAATCTTGCTTGTGCAAATCATTGTCATTTAACCACCTGGATTTTAAATCTCTTATCTTTGACATTTTACTACCTGAATTTATAGTCTTTACATATTAAACAAATGGGTCCCAGTTTTGCTGCATACGTGACAAAACCAGTATTTTTTTTTAAGAGAAGCTGTATCAGGTTTGTGTCAAGATGATTGACTAGTTGCCCAACAGTTTTCCCAAGTTTACCAACATCATTGCACATGCCTGCAGAGGCCAAACACAAGGGATTTTCAATCACCTGCAGTGTTACGCTAGCTGTTACTGTTATAGACGTCATGTTCTGCCTTGAAAATATATTCCTATCAGCATCAACTCGCATTCTGTGGAGTACAGCACATGCTCTCGTCAGCATAACTTTAACTTGTGCTGTGACAGGTCATGTGAGAGATTATGAAGTTAAGATAGACCCGCCAAGTTTCCGTTTTTTAGATGTAAAAATGAAGCGTAATTTTATTTTTTGCAGTTTAGACTGGATCCGGCCAATTTACAAGTTCACAACAGCAGTAAAGTGATAGAGGACATGTCCAGTGTAAACAAAGTGTGCCTAGGACGAGTAAATCATCAAAGCAGATGGAAATCCATTATAATTGGTGGTGATGATCTCAAATTGATCTCACCCACATGAAAAATTCTGTAGTAAAGTAAAGTGTAGTATATTTTTTTGTATTCTGTAGTATATTAAAGTTACTACTTAAATATTTGCTATGATATGGTTCAAAAACAGTATAGCATCTAGGAATTTTACTACAGTTTACTATAGTATGTATTAGAGTATACTACAGTATTTTTCTTCATTTGGGCTGATACTTTAGTACTGTAATGAGTCCACATAAAATTTAAATTAACTTGTGCTACAAGTACATCGGATGATGGTTGAATGTTTCATTTTTAGCTGAAAGGTGTTGATAAATAGTGAAATCACCTGTCAAACGGTTATTTAACAATTACATTCAGTCTTGCCTTACTGGCAATTTTTAGGTTGTTGCTCTCACCACCTCCTCCTCCCCCTAAACAATGTGCACCTACCGTCACTACCGTATATAACATGACAAAACATTGCATGCTTGCATTGTAGCAGTTTGTTGCAACAGAAAGCCACCACTGTAAATCCCTCTGAGAGAAGAAATTCATTCACATAAGTACCATCAAAGCTTTCAAAGCACAACTTTTATAACATTTTCTGCCTATAGTGAATTTTAGGACTTTTACTGCAATTTTAAATTGCTTGCTGTGAGCATGATAGTTTTGTGCAATAAAAGGTTAGAGTTATCATGATAGTTATTAGCCTGCATATATGGATGCTAAACGCAGCCCTTCAACAAATTGTACTAAAGTCGAGTGCACAACGTATGGTTTATCCACGATTTGGCTGTCAGGGACAAATTTTAAATTGCCAGAATATTTTTTTATTAGCACACCTTGACTGATAATCATGAACAGTTTCAAACAAAGCATTACAGGGACACTTTATAACACTCGTCACTAAGGTTGGGTACCTTTCACATTCGTACCGCTACCTGAATTCTGATAGCAGACGGTACCTTTTTCAGTACTTGACTCTCTGACTTAAGTGACTTTCAGTAAAAATAATAAGCCCAAACCTCTGATTTTCAACATTTTTTTGTTTATTTAGAAATGTTCCACACAATCATTACAAAAAATAAACCCCTACAATATCCATGGCATAGTTAATGTGATCAACACTGTTATGTAACACAGTCTAGATTAAGATAAATAAAATGATGAAGCCTTCTGCGCCATGGTGAAGGGTGTTTCCTCTGCTGCTCTCACTGTGAAAGAAGGGCAGGTTGAAAGTGGGACAGCAGAACCTGTCAATGAAGACAATAGTGTAAATAACAGGACACAGACGGGAGCTTACAACAATTAAATTTCATTAAAGGAATAATTATATTTTTTTTACCTGGGCCCTAGTGTTACTGGCCTTACTTGGGTAATGATCTGCTCACTTAGGTTAAAGATTACCCATCAGTAGGTCCTATGTTTAGGACCAAGCTATTATTTTACGGATGTTTACTATTACAGCTATAAAGAAAGTTATTTATAGAGCAGTTATTGACAATAATTTATGCCGTTGCTGACTGCCACTGACTTTAATGTCTGTATACAGTAAAACAGTTGGCTACTAGTTATAAACAAATGGTTTCAGATATCTCTCATAATGTTAACGTTAATGTTTTTACATAAACAGCAGAGTAATTTCAATGCAGCCAATGGCTCAAGTGTTCGCTCATGCCAGTTTGCGCATGCTATGTTAACATCAACCAACCAAAACAGTGAAAACTACGTTTTCTAACAGAAGTTAAAGTTACCAAATTATATATGTTAAATAATACCTGTAGATGTCGAAGCTGGTGTCAACGCCGATGCTTCACTTAATGTGTCGTGGTCGTCGTCCGGGGATTTGTCTCCGGGTGTGTCAGCTAATTTAGCTACTTTGGGGGTTCCTAATACATTGCACTCATGAGCTCTTAAATACACGTTGGGTTTTACTTGGTGCTTCCTAAGGTTGGATGTGTTGCCGCTGCCGGTCTTGCACTTACGGTCACAAATATTACATTAAGCGTTGTCAGCATCAAGCTTCGTGAAATGCAACCACACTTAAGAACACTTTCGGTTAACGCTAGCCATTGCCCTATGCGTTTGAGCATGTTGCTAGGGGGTGTAACCACTTCACGTGGTCTCTTTCTCTCTTTAGCTAACGTAGGATACTATACACATGCCTGACTTACCCAGTGCACAGGTGCGTTCTCAGGTACCGAAATTAGTCACGAACGATTTTGTGTGTATCGATACTCTTTGGTACCGGCGCAATTCGGTCGGTGCCTATAAAAGAACAGAGTTCGGTTCCCAACCCTACTCGTCACACATCGTCATTTATTGTTTAGTTATATTGTTCTTTCCTAATTTGCCTCACATTGTACATTCTATATTCTTTTCATATTTTACTGTTTTGTCATTTTTCTTTCTTGTGAGGAGCAAACAAAGTAATCATTTACTTTTTCCTGGTACAAATACAGTAAATGATTTCAACTTTTCATCCTAAGAAAGATGCTAGTTTGCTACATGTCTGCCATCCTCGGAATGACAGAATGACAAAGTCAAAAATTGAGACATAGTCCTGCAGTGTGGCTTTGCCTATGACCTACGACGTAAGACTCAGAACAATTTTTTCTTCCTGTTTTATCAAATCTTTACTGTCGTACAGTCTTACAATAATGACAACTGAGATCTCACAGTGCAACCTTGATTATCGCTAGGATTATGATTGTACAGTCTGACATGCAACGACCGTAATGCACTCCTTAAAGGGACATTTCACCCAAAAATGAAAAATTCTGTTTATAAATTTATTTTATTTGTTCTATCAAGTATCTTTCTTAAAAATCGTACGTGTGCACTTGGCATATGAAATGAGGACATGACCCAAAAATAGCCTTATAATTAAGAAGTTGTTCAGCGGATGGATCAACTATACGACCATAAGTAGTTTTAACATACCGGTTTCACATACACAGCTTAGCTTAAACCATGACTTTGCCCTAGTTAAATTAAGATATTTAAAATAAAATGTCTCATCAGGAATATATCATCGTTGTGCATCTTGAGAAAAACCAGTGACACTAACATATTTTGATATAGTTCTGGGCAAGTTCTATTGAATTAAGACTGGTCAAACACAAATTTTAGTCTGGGACTAGCCTAAAGCCTTGTTTGTGAAACCGGGCCACTGTATCTTTATTGTCTACTATTCGGCTTTGAGGAAAGCAAATCTCTTGTAAAAAATGTTTGAACTACAGCCTCGAAACTTCTAAATATAGGTCCTTATCTGTTCTGGGACTAGCAGTGTATGAAAGACTGTATGTTGCCTCAGGGCTTTCCCCTTCTAGTCTGGGAACTTGCTTTTCATGTTTTGTGTTTTGTGAAAATTTTCGAAGAAACTAGAGACTTCTGCTTTTTTAGCCCTCTTTCAGTGCAGTGTATTATAAAGGACAGGCTTAAGTTAATATTTAAAGGCAACTAGGAGGGTCTGTATTTTCCCGGCAGGTTCGTTTATCCTGGGTTGTCACTGCTGTTTGCGTATCTGCATTTCACTGCAAAAAAACATGATGCTTTAGTAGATTTGAGTCCTGAGGTCCTCACAGAAGCTGTTGCATTATCTGAACCTCATCTCTGTGAGCATCGATCATGGTATTAATAGAAGCAACAGCATTCTGTGAAGGAAGAATAGAAAGAGCGAGACACAGAGAAGGGAGGAAGCATGTGGCAGTCCGTGAACAAGCATGTGCCGCTCGGCATCCCCCATGCTATCGTCATCAACAATGCAAAACAAAGGAGTTAAAGATAACCAGGAGCACTGTTCTTGTTTCTAGATCGATGCCAGACTTGGCAATAATCTGAAGGTGTGTTTTACAATCTGGACGACATCCATATTGACTCACGCTCGCCACAGGGCAGACAGTCACGAGTCAACGCCGGTTCAGCACAGAGGGAGAGGTGAGAATCGCAAACCCTCGGAGGAAAGAGCAATTGCACCCACTCGTCCGTGGCCTTCCTCCCTCGGTGCTTTTCGCTCCCCGCCTCCCCCATGCGAGTGGAACGTTAGCGATTAGCTGTCCACCTCATTGGTGGCGCGCTGCGGACATCGCCAGGGCTTATTTGTTGAAGGGGTTGCCGTGGAGACTGGCTGTGGTGGTGAGCCAGGAAGAGAGAGCGAGAGAGTCATCCATCTACTGCGGAAAGAGCTGGAGGAGAGAGAAAAAAGAGAGAAAGCGCAAATATGGGCTACGCTCCCGTTATCTCGTGAACACCTTCCAGCGAACGCAGTTAGGCAAGACCTCTATCCTTCCTACCGCCGGGGTTCGCTAGGAGGGGGGTGAAGAGTTCACTCAGGCCCACATGCGTCCAACACGCAGCGCAGCACTTCAAGTCTCATGAGCACCGGGTGAAAGCAAGAGAAGGGTGGCTCGGACCCCCGGAGCGCAGGGAGGGTGCACCCTCACGAAGAAAAACATCCAGCCTGTTGAAGCAGCTGTGGCTGGTTGACAGGGAGATGCGGGCTACAGTAAGTGATGGTCGTCTTTTTATCACAGGGATGCGTGTTTACTAAATAAGGCGTGTTTAAAACTGCACCCGGAGACGTGTCAATAATGCAGTGTGGAAGAGACTGAGAGCCGTGTCAGAGAGAGCAAAGGGGGGGGAAGGTAAACAGCAGTGTTGCAGAACAAAGGAACAAGCGCAACAAGTAATTGTGAGCAAGCAAGCGCGCGCACACACACGTGAACGCAACAGCATGAAGCTTCTTGAACCTAATTCAATAAGATCTTCCTCAGCCACCCCCATCGATGCATGCGCTGTTGCTCTTTGCCGCTGCACATGTGGCTGCGCGAGAGCGTGCCTGTGAGTGAGTGTGTGTGTGTGAGCATGTTTGTGTGGCAGCCAAAGGTATAGCTTCTGTCTCTCAGTGGTGCACATGAACAGAGACTGAGACGGAAGTATAGAGGATGGCTGTGTTAGGGGAGACCCGCAGTTGGAGCCCCAATCCGTGGGAGTTCAGGCGCTATAATTGCGACTTTCACCACAAGTCTGAGGTAAATGAATGGCACTTACTGACTAAATGGGTTTCTAACAGGATGCGATGCTTGACTGATACTTACTGAGTGCTTATCTGTTAAACTCGGTTTTCTTTTCTAATTATGGTTCTAAAGAAGCCAAGACCGTCGGTTTTAAGTGCATGACAGCTAGTCAGTGTTGATTTGCTGCCGGGATTGAGGTTCATGCATTCAGTGGCTTTCTTCATCCGGTTGGACTGTCAGCTTTTAACTCTCATCACGGGCGAGAGCCATTTGTTCCTTTTGTTCCTGGCATTATTTGCTCCTTGTACTTTTGAGATCACAAATAGTGGCGTCTGAGAAACAATGCTTTTTTTCAAACAACTTTTTTTCTTTATTCTGTTTGATTACACAATCCTTCTTTCATGTATGATAGACTGGTATATTTGGTCAACTTGTTCTTCTCAAAATGTTTGTTATTACATTTTGAAAATCGACTTAAACATTTGACACTCTTAGAAACTTCCTTGTGTTTACACAACCCATGCATTTCTCCATCTCATCATGGAATAGCTAGTTCGCAGTTTATTTGCACCTTTTGTATGTCTCACTCCTTTCTGTGTTCTCTCGTGAAGAAAATTCAGACATGTCATTTTTAGCGAGTCACTGAACGCGGGTGCATGTTTTGCTAGAATCAGCCAGTCAAATGACTTCCTGTTGGAGGCTTTCAGATCAGGATCCCTGCTCTGCCGAACTAGATCAGCAGTCCCTCTCATCTACCGAGACAGATGTGTCATCAATGGTACCTTAACAAAGGCTCAATGGAAAACTGACTCAGAGCGATTTCGTGGAACAAGTGGTACTCTGATGAGCTCCGCTCATGCCTCTCCATCCTCATGCCGGTGACGTGGGTTTGTACGTCATAGCCGTGATGTTGTCCTCTCCACTTCACCATCATTCATCCTTGAATGATCTAATGTCAGTAATATGCACCAGCTTTATCGAACGGCAGGGTCCCTGTTTTGTTATGCGATATTGAAGTGGGTGGTCATTTATAGAGAAGGATGTTTTTTCATGTCAAAGAAAATGATGCAGGTCGGTTTACTGCACTTGGTTGTGTTTACTTTCACATTTAATTACTTGGCAGACACAAGCGATTTAGAACACAAATATAGAAAAGATATGGACTGTTTCATCTGACGCACGCATGCCTGACCCCCAGTTAACTTCCGGTTTGTGTTTGGCTAGTATCTAATAATATAACTATTTACGTTGTGTTTGTGTTCATTTTAATTTGTTTAATTATTTTATTGTATAATAATTGTATTAAATAAACTATTAGTTGAATTTTGTTGGATGTTCAATTTTTTAAATACACAATTTGTTAAAAGGGTCCTGCAGTTCTGTGACAATTGAACAAACTGTACGGTAGACTGACATCTAGTGGTTGAGCTTTGTATCGAAGCCTACATTCAAAATATTGGAGAGACAAGTTTAGCAAAGAAACGATTTTTCTCCATTTCTTTTGATTGTTATCAGAAATAATCTACAGGCCCCCTATTGTTTGTGAATGTGTACCGGAAGTTAAGTTGGAGTCACAAAAGTGTGTATGCGCTGTAACTTTTGTGTTTATGGTGTGAAGATGAAACCGTCTATACATGTGTGAAAACAACTTCAGTGTTATTAATTAATTCAGTGACATTATTAACATTTGTTAATGCATTATCTAATGTAAACAACATTTGACAGTATTTATTAAATGTTTTAAATTTATTAATGTTAATTCCATTACAATTGTATATTGTTTGGCCATGTTAGTTATGTTATTTGGTAGTAATGTGCACTAACAAATACAACTCTTGATTTAAAAAATGTATTACATTTGTTAGTGAATAAATGATGTAGAAGTAACGGCAATCTCCTTTTTGCATAAATTTTTAAGCAACTGTTAATGAGTAGTTAATGGATAGTTATTTTAAATGAGTCTTGGTAATTGTACAGTCCTGCAAGTGACGTACAGCATTTAGTTGTTATTAATGACTATTAAATAAGTAATAAGTAACAAACTGTTACTTACTTTTAAGATCAGCATGCTGTTACCTACTGATAAGTTAATCTTTTTTCCTTATTATTAGCTATGAGTAATGACTACAGTGTTAACGCAGCACTAACCATTTGTTCTGCATCAGTTCCTGCATAACTACCTATTAAGTAAGAAACCATATTATAAAGTCTTACCCAACTGCTTAATATATTTTGTATGTTGAAATGACTAAACTTCTGCTTGTTTCCCTATTCTGTATTTTCAGACCGTGGTATTGATATTTAGAAAAAAAAAATTCTCATTTAATAATACTTCGGTTCACTCCTATTTGGCACTTTCTTAGTAAATCGATTTTAGAGCACCAAAAAAACACCAGATTTTTTTAAGTATAATAAGAGTGAAGCTATCGGCAAACTAACAAAAACTCAAGGGTCTTCCTGAAGACCCGTCAATATAAAAATCCCGTTAAATTGAAAACAGACAAAAAATACTGCAGTGTACTGCATTTGTATTTGCTATTGAAAATTGTAGTGCCCTTGTAGTAAAATATCATTTTTTAAAATCTTTCGACAAGTACATTTTGTACTCGGACAATTGAATGACAGTTCAAAAGCCATCTTAACTTTCTATTTTCCCAGTGAAAAAAAAATACAGTGCCTATTTTTTTCATGAAACATTGCAGCGTTTATTGTAAACATTTTCTTTTGAAAAATCGTGTTTTAATAATCTTTATTAAAATCTGAAAATGCACTTCCGTCCTGTAGTTCTGTCCATCTCAGATGATGTATGTGAGACGGCTTGGGCGGAGCATCCGTGAACTCCTCCCCCTCAACTGCCAGTCTGCTGCCAGTTCCATTTTAAAAAAATATGTTTTTATACATCCATTTAAATAGCAGAGAAAGGCAAAAGCCACGCCCACTATTTTTCGCTTTCAAAATTCACTACGCAAGTAAAAACAATCGCAAACGGAATCGGTTCACAGATACTTTTTAAATTACTTCAACTCAGTAAAATAAGTTATGCATATTCAACTTAAGTTACAGCAACTCACCATCGGACAAATTTTGAATTGGTAAATTGAAATGACTTAAAAAAGCCAATTTGATTGTAATTATTCTCTGGTTCTTAGATAAATCTTAATTGTACCCTTTTGGTACATGAAGTTGAGCAGTTTTTTTATCATTTAGAATATTTGTTTTCATTAAGAAATGAAATAGAGTTATTCCCAACATCTTCTGGATTTGGTCATTTATGTCCGTAGCTCCAGTGGTGCTGAGTCACTTAGGATTAAGGTTTTAGAATCATTAAATGAATGCGGATGTACCGCTTCCCTACCAAGACGTGTTAAATTCTCACATTACCCCCTAAGCTCCGGTCATCGATCTGAAAACTGCAAGAGTTTAGAGCACCTCAAAGATAATAACAAATCTATTTTGACATCTCTATTGATTTCACACAGTCTCAATGGATACAAACTGTTCCCTTAGCCTTTTTTCCCTGGAATTAGAAGCGTATTGCCGCCATCCAATGGATGGTATGAACAACATAATACCTCCCCCCTTAAAAAAAAAAAATTATCCATGTTTTTCCCTATTTCTGGGAAATGGCTTATGCGTCATGGCCTGTAAACAAGAAATGTTTTCTATTTTCTAACACGCTCGGAAGTGGATGTGTACAGCTATATGTAACTGCATGAAAATTAAGGTAATAGCACAATGTTTACGTCGAGCCGCGTTCATCAGCAATCTTTGTTTTCCTAACAAGTCAGTTTTACAAAATTGCGCACTGTGTTTCAGGTGGATTTCTGTGTTTTCAAAAATTCTGCAAAGGCTTTTTTCCACTAAGAGCATCTCTCTTTCTCTCTTCAGGTAATCCTGGTACAAGTAAACCCAGGAGAGGCCTTCACGATCCAGCGAGATGATGGTCAGTTTCAGTGTATCACAGGTAAGGCTTTCTTTACTTCCTCTCATGTTGAAGGATTTCTGTGTAATTTATCCCGTAATTACATTGGCCCACGAACAGGTTAGGTTTCATTTCCCCAAATCACAAGTTCACATTATTGTAATTACAGCTCTGAGACTTGCTCAGTGATAGCCTGCTGTTAAATTGCCGATTAATACCTGTAAGACCTACTAATTGATTGGAGAGATGCAAGTACCCTCAGATACTTAAGGAGACGTTTTTTTCTTGTTAAACAAAAAACCAGTAATGACTAAAAACATTTGTGTCTTGGTGTCCCCAAATGCTCCTATAAAAGTTTCATCGCTGCTGTGATTTCTCTTTGGTAATCTATTGTTCAAATTTACAGTGAATACAGAGGAAAAATTTCACTTATGTTGTAAAACGAGGTATGACCTTATATAAACAGGTTAATTAGATGCCAGGAACACTAAAGGGGAGTTAAAGGCAGGACAGGTGATCCTGTCCAGATTTTTTTGTTTGTTATGCTGGTTGGAAATCTCTTTACATCCTGATAGAAATCAAGAAGTATAGCGGTCAAATAATATTTTTATAATTATATATCATCTGTGAAGCCAACGTATTTTGCGAAAGTCCGTTTTTGTAGAAGCAGTGGCTAAAAACATCTGGATCATGAGAGGAAAAACTCAAAATAAGATCAGTTCAGCTTTTATAGGATGGAGACATCTGCTGCAGGCAAAGGGTCTGAAAGACGATACCATTGTTGCTCTCTGTCTTTTGGAAAGGTATGTAAATGCTTCGAGAAAAATGTATGGATTTAGTTTGTTATTCGTTATGTGGGTTTATGAAATGCATTCATTTAAGAAGGCGTGGTTTTAGCAAATCGCATATAGGGTGGAATTAAAATTTCAGTGCCAGCAGGCTAAAGTTAGCACCTTTCAAAATCAACTGCCCCACCTTTAAATGCATCAAAATTTAAATATTGAAATATCGCAATTGTCCAAATAGCATCACAGGTTTATTTCAATGGTTTGTGATAACGTTTTCTGATTTGTATGCGACATCTTTTAATCTTTTATCCAACAAGTTTTTATGTTGTTTATATAATTTTAAATTTTTTAATACAAATTGATTTGATAAACTTTGATTTTTGAAAGAGTTATCATATTATGATTTGCATTATTTATCGTGTTATAGCTTATCACACTTAGCAGCTAGTCATTCAATTTTTTAAGAATTTGTTACACAATTGGAGAAAGTTGTGAAAGCGTTAAGCAGATTTCTTCTGTTTTTTGCAAACATGCAGCGAAGCAGTTTGAGGTCTGCCAATGGATGTGTAAACCGTGAAGCTCACATACTTGCTTAGCATAATGCAAAAAAGTGTCCATGAACAATTTTTATCCATTATTTCATGAGTTCATTGTGAAAACAAGTTTAGCAGATCAACAGCGAAATACGTCAGGATGTTTTGTTTGGATACTTGGTTTTTATTTTTCTCAGTGCAACACAATAAAGCGTCTAGCAATAAATTTTGCCCTTTGTGTATCATGAGTTTTTGTCCATTGTAAAATATTTAACAGCATCCCACATAAAGGTGTCTTTTCAGGTGTTTTCTTTTGTTGCCAAACAATTTCCGATGTCTGGGAGTGGACTGGGTAATTCTCTTATTTAGAAACTGCATTTCATATAATGTGGCACAGGGATGTAAATTTTCACAAATGTTATTAACCGATTTTCATTCAAATGATTCATAACATATAGACACTTTCATTGGACGTAGACTTAGAAAAATAGGCAAAATTAGTATCCATACTGTTGCAAAAAAAGTATATATCTAAATACTACTAAAATATCCTACTGTGGTCGTCAATGGGGGGCAAAATCTGGTTATAAGCATTCTTCCAAATATCTTTCTCTATGTTCATCAGAACAAAGAAATTGATACAGATTTGGAACAAGGTTTGTAAATGATGACAGATGTAAAATACAAGATTGTAATTGAATTGGCATAATAACAAACCTCATGGTTTTGAACAGTGTTGTTTAGATTCCTTTTGTATAATTACTTACAAAGTGACTTAAAATATGAAGAATGAAGTTTTGCAAAAAGTTTGCAATTTATCTCATGGAGTCATGCCTAGTTAACACAACGCGTCATATTATATTCCTTTTAGCCTCATTGCATTGACAGTCGAGACCCTCCCCTGGACCAATTTCCCACACGACTACATCAAGCAGTTCTCCTGACTCAATGAACCCGTCTTCATTCGCTAAGAGAGCCATCCAGTGTTGGGTCTAATTGCCATATGTGTCAGAAGCTCAGTCACAACAGTCAGCTAGTGCTTGCTGGGTCTCGGCGGGGTTGCAATGAGATGTCTTACACCCTCTCTCAGTCTGCGAGGAGCCCTTTTGTCTGCAGCCATTGTGTGGGATTGTGCGAAAGTGCTACAAACCTCCAGCCTCCCTGATTGGCAGTTGCTGCAATAGAAAGAAGTGGAGTGTGACTGTAATTGAAAGATTACTGTGCCTTGGGAAGCTATTGATTAGAAAAACAATAGCATGTAGCTCATAAGCCTGATTATTCTCCTCCTAGCTGGCCTGATTAGTTCGGATAGGGTTAAAACTTGTGAAAGTAAGCAGGCGGGTACATTGGAATGAGATTGATGCTATCATTGGGCATTAGGGTTTGATTGAAAACTCGAATGGAATTGTAGCCAATTTGTTCGGAAGACCTGAAGCATAAACCCCTTTTTCTCAGTACTTTATTAGTTGGTTCCTTATTAAAGATCGGATAACCTGCTATTTCATGCATTCTGACTTCTTTACACTGTTAAACATGCTTGCTTCTCATGCTTAACATGGTCAACTTGTTAAAACTATAGTATACTGTAAGTCTGGATCACTGTTTTGTAACATTTTATTGGGCAATTCTCCCGGAAAATCAGGGCCACGGAGTGGCAAAGGAAATTGACCGCCCATGCGCCAACCAACGAGCGATAGGAAGACCTAGATATCAAGATTGGGGCGCTGTAGGCCTGCAGCTTCAGCTTGTTACTCTTCCGATAGTGACAGAAGTTGTGTGTTTGTTTATTCACGGCATTACAGTGATGGATGTTATATAATTGGTGGATTTAACGCTGGATGGTGCGGTCCCAATTCTAAAAGGTGCCGGACATAAACTGCAAGCGGTAAGTCATTGTGTTTTGTTGGCAATCGGCGTGTACGTGCATAATGTACAAAACACGAAGGGATTAATGTGTAACGCTGTAGTTCCGTCCCCCCTGCTTGCCTCCAGCAGCTCGTCTTTTTCTGGAAATAATCGTACAGCTGTAGCTCTCTTTTATAACTGTAATCAAACTAAATACTCTTTGAAGATGCCACGTATGCATTACTACGTTATAGGTACTCAAGATTTATAAGAGATTGGCAGAAAATTGGTGTGTTTCCGGATCTTTATGGAACAACGCAGATTGTTTTAAGTCAGGTGATCGCCCAGTCTGTACGAAGATGCTGAGAGTATCGTTATACTATATACCTCTTTAGGGCACATTTGACTAACCCCTAATCACAGCGTTTAAATTAAACATTGCTAGTATCATTTAAAAAGCTGTTGTTCACTCCCAGCTTATTTACTGTTCCGGTAGTGAATGTATGATATGCTTACTGTTAGGAAATTGTTGGCTTTTCCCTCATTTGTAAGCTATTAAGGATACTACCCAGATACGGTACAGAAACATCTGTAGGATGTCTGCTTAAGATCTGGAAAATATCTGCTGTGTAAAATCATCTACAAACATCTTAGAAAATGCAATTTTACATGCATTCTAGATCATATACATCTTACAGTCATCTTCTTAATGTCTGTATGACGTCTGGTAGGAGACGTCTCAAAGATGTATTCAGATGAGCGAACAATCAAAAAAATACGTTTTTCAAATGTGAATGCAGACATCAAATACACTTCTTTGAGATGTATGTGTGCTATCAGGGTAGTGTATCCTAAATGCATAGGTGTAAATGTACTATATCTTCGAACGCACATTATATAATTTTATAAAACGGTCAGTTCTGGTCCTTGATTCTGATTGGCTGAGCGGAGTTCTAAGCCGTTATAAAATACCCCGATATATAACGGCTGACCGCACAACATAGCCTAAATATCTTTTTATTTACTTTATTTAATGAAACCTTGCTAAGCATATGGAGTAACTGTTTTATAAAAGCAATAAGCCCCAAGAAGCCGTGGGTTACAGTGCATTTTATAACAGATAAGGGGGCAGCTAACAACGCCCCTTAGCTGTTATAAAATGCACTGTAACCCACGGCTTCTTGGGGCTTATTGCTTTATAACGTAATGCAATATAAAAAATATGCGTTTTTGTGATTTTACAGTTACATCACCTTAACCAGATACATAATTTCACCTTTCAGAAGGATGTCCACAGTAAAGTTAAAAATGTAGTACAATAGATAAGTAATGGCATAATTTTATTGCAATACTTTTACCTATTACACAAGGTTTATTTAGTTATTGTGGCAAGCCTATGGTAATTTTGTTGATACTTGTATTTTATTGCAAACAAACAAAACATACGGTTACTATTTTTAAACCATGGTTAGTTTTCGTAAGGAATTCATTATCGTTATGAATACATTTCCTTCGCAAAGTTCATTTGCATGCATATTCCTCCGAAATGGAAATCTTTCATCCTATTCTCACCCTCATTTCATTTATAGGATGTATGACTTTCTTTCTTCTGCATAACACAAAGGAAGATATTTTGAAGAACATCATTAACCAAACAAATCCCACTGAGACATTTCTCAAAATATCTTCTTTTGTGTTACTCTGAAGAAATATACAAGTTCAATGACATATGGGTAAATAAGGACAGAATTTATTCACATGATACCTCAACCTTTATAAATTCATTACATTGATATTGCCCAATTATACTAAACATTTGCTATACTGTGATTTAAAAAAGAATGTGTGTTAAGTCATGCATGCGTTTAAGTGGGTGTTAAACCTTGACTCAATCTTCCACATGCAGAGGTCTTTGTGAGATAAAGAATTCCTTCCTGTCATGAGGGACAGGATCATGCTAAATTTAGATTCGCCCCCCTTCATGAGGAAGAAGCTGATGGGATTGAGTAGCTTGAGGACCAGCGACGCTGATGCACACTGGTCTGTTACTGGGAGCTGATGCCTGTCAGTGACGTGAATGGAGTGATGACTCAACGTTGCGGGAGAATGCACGCGCTTTTGTGTGTGCTTAACCCTTAACCTCAGAAAATGCTGGAGATAATGCTAAAATCCGCTGGATAAACCAAAGGGACAAGATCTGTCCCTCTCTTCCTGAATTCTTTGGTCCAGATGGGCGTTTGTTCTATTTTTGAATTCATTCATGTATTCGCTAGCTGGAAGTCTATAAATACCACATGCATTCTTCATAAGTCTCCGTTTAATATAAAGCAGCAGCCTCGCGAGGGGAAGAGAGAATTTAATTTAAGATGTCCCAGACAGCCGGGGGTGGCCTGCGGTTGAGAATAATGACATGGGATGAGGGGAACTTATTAACACGGGCGTTCAACATCCTGCCGTGAAAATGTTTTGGTGCTCTAAATGTGGCCATTGGCTGTTGGCCTGAAAGCATGCTCATGTTGATTTTTGCGGTGGGCTGAACGCGTACACGTTTGTCTGTTTACATATTATGATTACTCATGTCGGATGTTGGCCATGAGGTTCCTTTACATGAATCAGCTGCTTAACAAATGTACAGTCGGCTGGGCTATATAACGGTCTTGTAATGCTTCTTTTCATTCACCACGTTTACATTTTAAAGGGTTTGCTAAAGTGAAGACGACTGTTACGGCTCATACTTAAACTGAGAGATGAACCCATAACCTTAATATAAGTATTAAAACTCATCCTGTTCCTTAAATGTTATCAAATCTTAGTAGAGTCTTAGTTTTATAAATTTTTTGTGCTCATAAGATTTTTGCCTGATAAATGATATGAAGTCATTTCTATGGCAAGTAATATCACCCAAAACACCCTACACAACAAATAAATATAATTCTTATCTAGTATTTTTGTCTTGATTTTAAGTACAAATATAATATGAATCTTAATGAATCTTAAATATATTTTCTTGATTCAGAAATCAGAGTGATTTGAGATATTAAGTCTTGTTTTTCCTGAAATATAAATAAATGCTTAAATCAAATCTAGTTGCTTAAAACAATCTGATTGTGGGGTAAGAAAAATGAACCTAAATGTTTTTTAAGCTGAAACCTGATTTTTTTTCTTACCCAATTAGTATATATAAATAATAATAATTTGTTATCCATTATATATTCTGCCAATGTGGAATCTGAGTTTTAGTCTACGAAACACCCTTGAAACGGCACAGCAATAGGCTATGTTGAAACTTCTCCGAACTCCCCAGCAACTCCAAAAACCACAAGCACTTCAACTCCTGGCGTCAATTTGAAGTGACAGGTCCAAGACGTCAAAGCACAGATAGCAAGAGTGTCAGGAGAGTGAGTCCGGATCATAGTTCAGGTGACATCATGCACTTTACCCTTGACTCACCGTATGCTTGTGCGTCAGTGAGCTTTGATTTGATTAGGTTTGGTTATGTTCTGTAAAAATCTGTACTTCTTTGTTTCCATTGTTGACTTGAATCAGGGTAACCGTACACCAACTCAGTTTTTACGGTGTGCCAAGTGGTTGTTTATGCTGAGAGCGTGCCAGTTTCAACTGTAATACAATTGCTTTGGAGTTATGAACCAAAGTTTTATAAATAAGGTTAAATCAACTGCCTTTTTGTAAGGTTTTACCGTAAAAATGTCTGTACGGGGCCACAGACTGTGATGTAATGCAGTTTTGTTTATGGTCGCATTGGCTGTCTGATCTGTAAATGGCACGAGATGCCACATTGTGTTTGATTTTTCCTGAAAGGCATTAAAACTTTTGTGTGCTTGTGAGTGGAATGATTTTCTGCAAGAGGACATTTGTGTGCGTGTTTTTGTAAGGAGTTACTCACCGAAGCTTCTCGGATTCTGACTAAGGCCAGAGGAAAGGTCTGAGTACTATAACCCAATCCATTCATCCTTCTAAAGAACCACTGACTTATATCTGGATACACAGTATGGCTTTATTCAACAGGCCTTCTCTCTCCCATGGTACTATTTGTCTGTTTGTTTACATCATTGGGCATATGAGACTAAATTAATGTCATTTGAAACACTTTGCCTTCAGGTCAGAATGAGTACATGTTTGACAGGCTGACACAATTTTAGTTAAAAGGTCATACACTAATATTGAAATTTATTTATATATTAATTCCTAAAATTTCTTGCTGGCTCTTTCTCCAGCAAACATGCTTCATTCACTGCATCTGCAGTCCGTAGATTTCGGAATGAATGAATCGATGACTCATCCCACTTAGCCGAACCCTTCAGGGATGGATAGAGAGAGTGAGAGAGGGAGAGAGAGGGAGGATGAGAGATGGGATGCAGAAAAATCCAAGTGGTCTTTGTTCATGGAATGATAATCCTTCAGCAATTAGCTGGGTGCAGGGTTCAGGAAGCTGACTCAATACTTTCATGTTATTTCCCACATGTATGTATATGTAATGATGTGTTAGACCATGCAGAGATAAATTAGCGTGGTCTGTCTAAATTAGACAGGGGTATTACCATACCCCATTGAATACTGTCAAGGAAACATGGAAGAAAGCAAATTATTCCAGTGAGCTCAACTCACTCTGTTGAAAAAACCAGCATATGCTGGTTTGGTATGTAATGATGCTGGTTTTAGCTGGTGATGTGCTGGTCCATAACTGGTTTAAAATGGTCCATAGCTGGTTTAAAATGGTCCATAGCTGGTTTAAAATGGTCAAACCAGCATCAAAACCTGCCTAACCCAGCATATGATGTTTTTTTCAACAGTGCATCCAGCCTTTCTCTGCACGTTGTTCTATTCTTTAGAGCATCGCAATAGTTTTGTTAATTGTGTGTTAACATTACCCTCAATACTATCTATTATAATAACATCATATCATAGTTCATCTGTCGTTCGTTCTTTTGAAAAAGATTTAAGGAATTGTAGTCCACCTGCACTCTGTCGCTAATCCGCTAATGGAGTGCTTTTGGACCCTCTCAAGCTGTAACGGTCTAGAAGGATGATAAAACCCTGTTATACCTTTAAAGAATAATTTTTCTTTTTAGCAATTTAAAAGATAAGAGAATATCAGTCATGCCAGTTTAGAACTGGGTAAACTTTGTGTTATTAGCAATTAGCCCTAATGACGGGTGGGTTTAATTTGATTGTTTCAAGGGCAGTTGTAATTGGACAGTGACAGTGTAGTTGCTTTCCCGGTGTTTTTTTTATGTTAGATTAGCCTAAAATGAGGAGAGACTTTAATACAATGCCATGAAAGTACTTGCTTTGTCATGGATAAGTCTATAGCAGTTCTGAAACACTGAAAAATTCAGTTGCTCAGTGGCATTCTGTCAGGACAATTATGGACAAGACGTCAAGAAAGATAATTCTGCCATAATTTATTCACCCTCTGGTCAATCAAAACTATATATTTATTAGATTTTTTCCCTTTAGATATTTTGAGAACTGTTCGAATGCCAGATAGCGCTGGCATGTCTGTAAGATGTCTACTAAAGATCTGAGAAAAGGGAGTTTTTACACACATTCTTAACATAGACATTTAAAAGCTGTCTGGAAAATGTTTTTATGACATCTGAGAGGGAACGTATCAGAGTGAGCCAACAATAAAAAAAAACGTCTTGCAGATGTAAACGCGGACATCAAAAAGACCAACATTCAAAATGGCATCTTTGTGTTCTGCAGAAGAAAGTCTACAAAAGCTGAGTGAAAGTTAATGTTTAAACTTGTCATGTTTGTTTCTGAGAGAGAAAAGGTTAAGAGTTATTTATTCTCAGAACAGAACGCCTGTTTGGGGTTATTCTTGGCTCTGTGCGTGTGTGCTTTTCTTTTCCACCCGGTGTTTGTTGATGTTTCCTCTGAAAGGCTGGCACTGCGGGTCGACGTCAGCGGATCAGTGGACTGCCCGTGCTCTCCGGGGTGGGGGGAATCAGAAATGAGAGCGAAGGATGGGATATGTGGCCTTTTGTGTCTGATCTTGATCTCGGCTTGTGCGTCAGCATGATGTAAAAGGGTGGGTGTTTTTTCCCAGCCCTAGCCCATCACTTTTCATCCCGCCCATCATTAATTCATCATTCATTCATTTATTCATTTTTCGCACATCCTTCTTTGGCCTTATTTGATAAATTTGAATTTCTCATCCAGGCCTTTCACAGTTTCTATCATTCCTTATTACCTGACACCTTTTACCTTTTTAATTGCTTTTTAATTTCTCGGTCTCACATTTATCTAACTTTAATGATCATTATTCCAGTTTGAGTTTTCTGACATTGTTTTGGTGAATCTGACAACCTGTCGAGAACATTATGTTAAAAGCAATAAATAAAGATAAACTTAATTTTTAAAGAGTAAATAATAGTGATGAACCATGAATAATTATTATAAATAGTTTTTCTTTATTTTAATCTTTTATTTAAGAGCTTAATACATTTCTTGATTATATAATATGATTTAAAAAATCGCTGCAGAGACACACTTGGGGTATTAGAAAAAACATATAGTTAAATTTTTTATGTTATTTTACATCTGACTTTTTATAATAGATTCTTTCGGAAATGCATTCAAATTCAGAAAAAACTGACAGTGAACATCATGAATACATACCTAAAAATAATCACAGATGTCTATTTTAATGTTTTTTTTTTTGTAGTAAAACTTTACATTAAAGGGCCTCAAATCCAGGTTTTGACCCCCAGAATGTCTCTGTAAAGTTTCAGCTCAAAATACCCCACATATCTTTCATTACAATATGTTGAACATGGCCATTTGTGGCTGCAATGGAAAACACGCTGTTTGTGTGTGTGTCTCTTTAAATGCAAATGAGCTTCTTCTCCCCTCCCCGTATGCAAAATATGATGTAGAGCGCTTACACATGTGCTTTGGATGACATCATGAAAAGCAATATGGCGAAAAGCGCAATAGGTATGTAATGACCTATCTAACCAAAACCATACACTAACTGCAATAAAAATCACCTTATTGCCTTGTTCACACATACAAATGAAATGGAGAAGACAAAAACGTAGATAGAATAACATATGCTGACCATTTGCTGTATGAAATGTTGGCCATTGATGATTAATCATGTGCATGCATATTACTAACAGACATAAACACAGATATAGGCAAAAACATGCATTCAGAGTACTTGTATATGACAGACATGCAAACCCTCATTGTCTTAAAAATTCAAACTCTGTTTCTCTCCGCTCCAATTATTGTCCCACTTAGGACATTCGAGAAAACACTGAACTCACTGAGAAAGACATTGCTAGAACCTTCTTTCGTTGTTATCAATAAGCTTAACAGAAATTATGTCGGTCTTCTTAACCGATGGGTTGTGGTGCATTTTACCACTGATGTTACGACATAACACCTGTCTTTGGACCAATGTAAAGTCTTAGGTTTAGCCAAGAACATGTTAACAACATCCGCTAAAATGCTAAAAACATTATTTAAGAAAGGCAATTTAAAAACGATGTGTAATACTTCTTCCGGAGATGATGCTTGATCGCGAACAGCTGGTACTGATCCACTCTTGAGGATATTTTTTTTGGCGAAACGCATGCTATACTGACCTGCGGTGACTCGCCGCGACCCCGGTAGCTGGAGATACATTCGGCAGAAGCCAACTGGCCAGAGCCTGGTCTTCTGGGCATTCCCAACCAATGAGCCGGGGTCGCATCTACTTGAGCCGCTTGGCCACCGCATCCCGGAGGACTGACTTTTCAACCTTTCCGGCTACCTGGAGCTCTAGCTCTCGACCAAGGGTCGCATCGTCAGTGGCGTTTGAATGCCCCGGCGGAGACCTTTCCAACCTTTCCTGGCTCGTTTCTGTAAGTCTTTTGGGACTGGAGATTGGACGGGTGAATGTTGGATTTGTTGATCCGAAATAAGTCTTTCTTCCCCGGACGCAGAGTTCTCGGGGTTCGTCGGAAAAGTCTCCTCCCGGCCTCCTTTTATGTTCATTTTACATCTAACAACAACACACATTTGTTGTTTCTTTGATATTTTTTGTCACCTGCTAGTGGATACGTCTGCTCTTGCCTGAAAATGGCTGACAGTGTGTCTCTGGCGGAAGGTGGACCTATGCGTTTATTTGGCGGAGTCTGTGAGCGTTCATGGGCAGGCATAAACATTGTGACATCAGATTGATAGGGGATCCCCAACAGCTTGTTTTGTGTCACTGTTGTGGTTTAAAGGAGATTACGAAAAGAAGAATAGATGGATTTTGATAATTACAGGGTGTTTCTGCTGCATTTTCTAGGATTGCGGCACTTTTAAATCACAGACATCTTTGCATGAACGATTCTCTGCTAGTCATCCTTTTATCACAAGCAACTTGCACATATCCTTTTCGACTTCCCATCACCCTGGCCGGAAAAAGTCGTCACGAGCGGATACAACATTAGCATCCCCTGCCAAAGGATATCTTAAATCTGAAATCGATCGTCTTCCTCCAGGCGGTCAGGGCTGATGAATTGGATCAGGTTCGTCCTACGCTCATGGTGATTTGGCACTGAGGTGACCTGACGCAGGGCCAGTGAGTCATTAGTCATCATTTAGTCTGCTTCACTCGCTCCTGATGCGGAGTTCAAAGCGAGCGCACCACTCCACATCAAAGTGACGAGATAATAGTCCTCTGTGCTCTTTGTTGTACTACAAGGCTTATTATGAGACGGGCCAAGGATTTTAATATGATGCATTGAGTAATGAGGTTTTAAGTAGTGCCTTATTTTTTCTTTTAAATATAAACATTTGTGGTTAAAGTTGTTTTAAAGGTGTCATGAACTGGCCTTTTTTATTATTTTATACTGTTGTATGAGGTCTAAGAGTAGTATTGCATACGTCGTATCTTCGAAGAGTATTAAGTTTGAACACATTTATAAAAGATAGATACAGCTGTACGATTAATTCCGAAATCATATGATGCGTGCGGGGGGAGGGGTAGGCTGAACTAAAGCATGTGCACACCCATTGTCAACAAAACACAGACATCAGTTTCACTCACTGCATGCGGAACATATCCGGCATATTTTGGCGCTGGGACGGCTCCATATATGAGTTTCAAACGATCTCCAAATCCAGCATTATATCCACAGTTTATAAAACATTTATCACCCAAATGCAGTGATCAAACAAACACCTGAACTTTGTGAATCATTCTCTCTCTATCTCTCCTGCACACAAGTGAGAAGAAATGTCTGCGCATGCTCCTGCTCTCCTTGCTGCGGCTTGATTTTTCGGGAGAATTGTCCAATAAGACTAAGAAAAATTGTAACAAAACCATTTAATATGTTCGAAAAAACTTTCCGAAACCTGTACGATTGCTGGGGGAGTGTATCGAGCACAGAAATACTACGTAATACGCCCAACTCGTTTTTTGACAAGTTGATGTTGTTAAGCATGAGAAGACAGCACGTTTAACATTGTAATGCATGACACATCGTTGCAGCGACCCTTTAAATATTAGTCACCGTTTATGTTTGTCATCGAGTTTCGCAAAAATCGAACCGATAAAAGACATTAAAAGGGCTTGTGAACTTTGACAACACAGTATTTAATTATTTAAAAGGACATTTTTTTTCCATTTCCTGAAAAACAGCTTCAGGTTTGGACATTCGGAAGTACAGCAATGACAGCAAATTTGTACGTGGACTTTAGTAGAACCCTTGCATAGTAAATATTTATCCATGTAGTAAATATTTCTTAATTGGTATTGGACTCTTATTTTAAGAAAATTTAAATGACAAGGTCCCTTTAAATAGCCCTCACACATTGATCTCAACAGACCCTTATAAAAGGTACAGTGTGTAGCATTTATTCACCAAAATGTAATATATAATACAAAACTATGTTGTGAGTGGTGAAGAAATACCTTACAAAATGAGCCGAAATGTTTATATTACCTTACAATGAGCCATTTTATGTATATACACTGCGGGCACACCCTTACATGTAATTTATCAAATTGCACAACCATGTTTCTATAGTAGCACTGCACGGACAAATTGAGCGCGTTTCTTAAAACGGAGGATGCACGGGACTATGTTCTTCTTCTTCAGCTGTGTTTTGGATGCAGCTTGCAAAGCCAGCACATAGAAGGATTAGCAGAAGAAGAGGAAGAACAATAACAAAATGTACTTGTTGTGTTTTTATTAGAAATGGAAACGGTTCTATGTTGCAGTAAGAAGTGAAATTTGTCGCTTATGGCAGACCACACATACTCTGCACAAGAGCTGATAGAGCGTCAATCTGTTCGTTCAAAAAAAGAGAAAATACGATGCAGCAAGGCGAAGTCCAGACAAAAAACGGCAGAAAACCAGAATAAACATCAGCGTGGCTTTTCCCAAATGGAGGGCACTGAAGCAGGAAAAGGGTTTGCTAAGCGACGCCGAAGTTGCCACTTTCTGCTGGACCCGTAAGTTTGTCTAATTTCCGCTTTATAAGTGAACTGTTTTTTTGATAGCTTTAGCTAATAGATGAGCTGATCATCAAGAGAAGTAGCGTTTTCCCATGTAAATCATGTTCACAATCATAATTTGCATAAATCGTGTGCAAGTTATATGATAAAACTGCTTAGCTTCCACATCCTCTCTTGTGCGGTCCTCCCGAGATACGTTAGCTCCTCTGCCTCTCCTCGCCCTGCCTGCATCTCCAACACCCCTACCTCTCCGCCCTCTCCCTCTGACTACCTGTGTTAAATCCTCTGATTGACTCCGTGATGATGAGAAAAACGTCTGCTAAGACCTTCGCGGTTAGATTACACGCCTTTAGCATTAGCAAGCGGTTTCAAAAGGATGTAAGTTACAAACCAAGTTACCGTGCCAAAAATGCTATGTATAATAAGCGAATAAATCACTGACACAATGTTAAACAAGTACAATAATACTCACTATAACGATTAGAGTAAATGATGAAATAAATACATTTTATTAATTTATTTTTCTTTGTAAATAAGCCTCGTCACTCGACTTGCAAAGGTGACTCTCTGCTGTCTCAGACGACGACATCTCTGTTCTGTGTCCATAACTTCAGTCTGTTGTTCGCCTGTGAGATGTAGATTGCAATTATCAGCACCACCGTTAATGGCCGCTATCATTTACAAAACCCTTTTGTCCTGTAACGGCAACCGTAGCTTCTCTTATGAGAGGGGGAGGAGGGTGGCGGAGCTGTAGTTTGCAATTTCCAACTAAGCCAATAGTGGCCTCTGAAACTGTCACCTGTCACCAGGGGTGTACACTCTTATTTATAAACAGCCGCACTTTGACACCTTGATTATAGAGTGGTGATGGCTTACGCACAACGTAATTACTTCCAGCTAGCACTCGCTGATTATGAGAGTTAGTCTGTTCATGAAATAAAAACATATGAGGTCTGCTCGCGGGGTGGGGAAAGTGCGAGGTAATACTACAGTGACAAAAATTTAGAGGCAAGAACCACTAGACCCAATCCCATGTATGTTTTGAGCCGATATTCTTGTAGTACAGTGTTATATAATTATATAATTATGTAATATAATTTTTTTTGTAGATATTTTTGAGACATGCGGATCTTCAGCTAATGGAAATGTTGGGACCGGTCCCTCCTCCTTCTGAAACTAGTTCTGGCCGGATAAATAATTCATGTTTGTGGTCAGGTTGAGCAAGGAAGGTCATCTAACACTCAATTTTATGAACCTTTATCTTTTTTATACGTCTTTTTGGGTGCATCATGTTAAAATGATAACATAAACGAATTAAGTTTATAGACTTTATGGTCAGTTTGTCCTTGCGTCCTGACAAATATCATAAGTGCACAATGTGTAAAGACAGAACCTGGTGATACATATTAGAAACGATGTTCAGAATTTTCCAGACCTGAAATACTGTTCATAGTTTATATTCACTTTTAAGCAATACAACATAATGTTTGTACATGTATTTAGGAAAAATTCAAAAATATTTTTTCACGTGATTAATTCTGGATTTTTATCAGCTTTAATGTGTCTGTCAGTTTTTCACTTTTCTGTTGTATGACTTTTAGGAAAATCAAAAAAATGAACAAGTAGTCTCTTAAATGTTTCAGCTGCTGTATATAGGCAAAAAAAAAACATTTGTCAAAGAGAAGTTATTTTATGGAAAAATCTAGACTCCCTCTTTCCCCCAAGGGATTATGTATGAATCTTGGACATTTCTTCGATAATAGTATATACTGACTCTTTCCAGACCATTGACAAGTTTTCCGGCTTTCTACGTTTTCCTTGTTTAATAAAAGAGGGCGCTGTTACGAAACATCTAAAAGATTACAGCATCTATTGATCCAGAAAACAAGGGAATGCTCTGTCCTCTATTTTTACAAAAACATTTTCCTCGATATACTTATTTTTAACTAGCCCACATTCAAGTTCTGTTTAAAGAATTATTTTTATTTTATTTATTTTTTTACAGTTTAAGTAAAAGCATTTAAAGCATGTAAACCCAAGTTTAAAGGGTTGTGATGGTGTGTTTTTTTAAGAACTTCAACTATAAGTAAAACAGTTTTACAAAAATGAAAATAAAATAAAACCGAGTACAATGAAATGATGATGGAATGATTCCAAAAATAAAAAAATTGCAACAACTTCTGGTTAACAGAAACCAATTAAAAAATGAATTACGCCACTTCTTTAAAGAAATAACTCCAGCACAGGCACAAACTGAATCGTGAATCCTGAGCATTTAAATTGGTTATACATTATGTGTATTTTTCGTCCGTGCCTTTGCTGCAGTCTAGCCAGCTATGGCCAAAATCTTCAGTGAAATTTAAATGAGTTTGACTGGTTTTGCTGTCCATTGTAAAGCACTGCTCTATGGTGTTATCACACATTTATTCTTTCTTTTTTTATCCAATTATTTGCCCACATGGTTTATTGACATCATCTACCTGCAGGGGTAAACTGAGTGTAAACCAGGCAAGCCTTGACCCTCCTGGTCTATAGATGTAGCGCCGATTTGGACTTTTACCTTCCACCTGTGACTGAGTACGAGAAACCTTGACTCTAAAGACGAGCACAAGCTCGCATTCATCGACTGTTATTTCTTAGCGCTTTCACCATGAGCGAAGTCACTCACCACACTTGCACAAGAAGCAGGTCTTTGTTTACCTGAATGCGTCCTTTTGCATTTCTCTGTGTGTTTACTGTTCTTTGCGTCATTCGGCTCAAACACATCTCTCTTCTGAAAGCAACGTGTCATTATGAGGCCGTGCATGAAAGAGCTCAACTGTAACAGGATTTGCTGAGTCACAGTTTTTCCCGCACAAACGTTCCGGTACCAAAACTTCCACCGACGGTGCCGTTTTATCAGGCGCTGTGCACACAAATGCGGCTCAGTTGGTTCCTTTACCCGGCTGGGTAAATGTCAGCAGTTGTTTGCATTCGCATGCTCGATATGCTTATCAAAATACGGGCGAAAACTAGAAAACTGTTGACGTGCGGGGAAGCTACCCTGCAGCAATAAGACCAGAAACCACAGATTTTCTGCATTCTTTACATACATGTGACATGAAATTAACTTTGTTATCATACATTTTCATAAATATTGTTTGTATTGCACATCATTTTTCAGGACACAATATTTCACAGGGAAAAGTTATACTGTATATGCTATCGAATTTCGTTACCCAATTATTGTGTCCGAAAGAACGATATAATCGTTAAATTTATTGAAACAATAAATAATGCTGACAGTCAAATTCTTTCTTAATTGTGTTTATTTTGTGTTTTCAGTTTTTTTGACCAACAAATCACACTTAATAAGAGTGTAAGGTGGCATAGAAAAATGTTGCAACCATTATTGGCTTATGGCAATAGGTTAAGTATCACAAACTAAGCAGATACTTGTGCTGAATTATTTACGATGTCAATTTATGTTGAGTAGTGCCAAATCCGATATATTTTGACGCAGCTGATGTAAAGTCATGTGCTAATTCAATTCTGGTTACCGTCATAACGGTTGAGTCAGTTGAAGAAGTTATTGATAGATTAGAGAAGTTGTTACAAGTTTGTAACATCAAGATGTTTTGAACAGTAAACTTCCACGTCCTGGTCTTTTTAAGCAAGTACCCCTCCATAAATTCTCGAAACTCATCTCTGGATCCCTTCAGTTTCTCATTCGAACTTTTCACTGTCCAGTCAAATCCTAATGGGTATCATTAAGGTCCAATGTGTAATTTTTTTGGGAGAATCTATTAACAGAAATACAATTTGATACACAAAACAGCCTTCAGACATGTATAAAGACCTAACATAATGAACATAATGTTTCTACTGTAGCCCGAAACGGACAAACTGCTCTACAGAGCGTGTTTCGTAAATACGGTATCTCCTTCACAAACCCCCCCCAAATGTGACCGCATCTTTTTCCAATGTCAGCCACTGTTTTGTTTTTAAAAATTAGGTGTGAATAGTGTTGAGCCATTAATTGCAATTCGCAACCTCACCACTAGGTGCCACTAAATGTCAAAAACTGGACCTTTAAATTCAGGACCTTTTCAACATTGACACATTATGAATCGGTCGGTTTTATTATGGATCGATTAATTCAAGATTCAAGGCTTGTGATTTGGGGAATTTTGATCTGGTGCAGTGTTGTTTTTTTACTAGGGCTGTCAAAAGATTAATCACAATTAATCGCATCCAGAATAAAAGTTTGTGTTTACATAATATATGTCTATGTACTGTGCATATTAATTATGTTTTTATAAATAAAAACACATACACTTGTATACATATTTAGCAAATATTTACATGTATTTATTTCTATTTACCAGAAATAGTAATTTATTTTATATTCCCTTAAATATATGCATAGATGTGTTAATAAATACAAAATTATTATGGTCAGCACACAGATATATATTATGTAAACACAAACCTTTATTCTGGATGCTATTAATTGAGATTGCTCTTTTGACAGCCCTATTTTTTACATATTGTGTGCTTCTTTTAGGGATTTAATTAGTTAAAATGTTTCTCTGCAGGTCCTGCTCAGGTTCCCATGATGTCCCCAAATGGTTCAGTGCCTCAAATCTATGTGCCTCCCGGATACGTTCAACAGGTTGGTCCTCATGTCAACATTTCATACTGATTGTTTTTTTCATCCAAATAAGTACCTATAATAAGGGATGGTTACCGAAACCCTGTATTAAATGGGGCCAAGGGGTCAATTATGAAAGATCGGAGCATCAAAAGGCCCTGCCCTTATCAGTTCTGCTTTCGATACTTGAGAAGCAAGCGGCACTTACAAGCCTGTGTCTGGCTCCGCTTCCCACAGCACGTCTCTTAAACTTAACAGATGAGATGTTTAAACTTCATGAACGTGTTTAAATCTGCAAAAAAAGTGACTGTTTCCTTGCTGCTATCAATGCTAATGCTTATCAAACACGCTGCTTCTTCTTCGGCTCTTGTACACAAGCAACACGCGCGTGGACACTGAAGCCTAGTGGTCATTGCCTTTCGACACGAACAACGACGTTGAAGTATAAATTAAAACAGACACGTAAGCTACAGTTTAGAGGCTACGGCGTAGGTCCTAGGCAGAACTAAAATTCTTTAAGACTACAGGCTCATTCCTGATTTACGCAGTGCTCTTTAAGATGCCCAGTTTGGGCAACAATTTAAGGAGGGCTGCAACGACTAATCGATATAATCTATAATGAAAATAGTTGTTAACGAATTTCATTTTCGATAAGTCGGTCTGTGACGTCACTTGCGAGCTGCGCAGTTATAAATCCCTTTTAAGATGTCCGTTTTAGATGCGTCTCCGTGCAGCGCGAGGTGCGCAGTTTTAAAATCAGATGTGTTTTGCATACATCTCTTCAAGCTTCTCAGTTTTAAAGTTTAAAGGGGAGAGGTGTTTTAAATGACAAAATTAAAGATTTCATTAGTAAAACCCCCTTTGTGCATTTACTTTTACTTCAGTACTGTACTTATGTACACTTTTTGATTATTTGAACTTAAGTATAATTTTTCTGTTTAAACTTTACTGTACAACATTTGTATGACAAATATCTCAAGTTAGTTGCAGCCCTAGGCATTTGTTCCCCAGGTAAAAGTCAAAACTTCAAGACAGCCTGTGAAATCTTCTCTCTTTACCTTCATAGATCATTGAGGAAAATGGAGTTAGGCGGGTGTTGGTGTTACCTCAGCCGGAGTTTCATCCGAGTGGCCATTCCCCGCTTCACCACGCACCGCCTCATGCCCACCTGCAGGCCTTCATCCCACACATCATGCACCCTCACCCTCACTTGTACTCAGGCATGGTTGGAGGAACCGGAGACATGAGCCCTCAGTACATCTCCCAGTACCACCCAGCACACCCCACCATCTACACAGAGCAGGGTCAGTATATACACATTTATTTAGCCGCTTAAAGAAGGAAGACTTGTTTAGTTGGAAGTATTTTCAGTGTTTTATGTAAATAATCAAAACAATGCAAACCTGTGTGATGAGTTAACCACAAATATTAACTTCCGGTTTCCCCGATTCTTACAGATGCTCACTCGGCGCACGGACGTCCGGCATTTTCTTACCGGGATGATAGGACTATCAAAACACACGAGCGCCTGCAGAAAAAACTGAAGGAGCGACAAGGGGTGGGCGGAGGCGTGACCCCTTCCAAAGACAGTCCCCCTCCCTCCCCACAGAAGAGCCGCGGGACACCGCCCGAAGGAGATCTCCAGAACGGATTGGCTGGTAAAAGTGGGGAGGAGCAGGTGCAACACAGCCGCCTGGGCAAAAGCCCGCCAGGGAGGGAGGAGGCGGAGCCTGCAGGTAGTGAGGGCCTCACTCTCCTCTTCAGACACGCTCATACACATTAAGCCTTAAAGTACATGTATACGTCAAATAAGAAGGCTGTGCATACTTAAGGCGTAATTGACTTTTATTTTTCACGCCAGACTGTTATCATAAGTTCTTAAAGGCACAAAAATGGACAAAACAAACTGTGATTTACAGCAATTTTGACTTGAAATGTGGTGGAAACGTCCCATTGCAGTGGGTTATAACACTTAGGGGATGTTGTAAGCATCTTGCCGGACTTGTGCCTCTTTCAATCATAGCACAAAACTGACCACTTCACATAGTCTCAAGTGGCGCATTGCTTTTATGAAACAGCGGTAACCGTTTATAGACAATGGTGTGACCTGCTTCATTATTTTAAGTCACTTTGACCCAGAAACACATTTTCAGTTTTATACACTACTAAAAAGAAAGTCTTAAATTGAATAAGAGAGAGTTCTGTAACCAATGCTGATAAAAAGACTTATTACCCATTTTTGTGTGAATGATGTGTGGGGACAGGTGCGTTTATATCATTTATTTTACAACAGTTTCTACCGTGACCGATTTCACAGCTGGTACCGTTTTATAAATCAGATTTTAAGAATGATTTCCCAGTTCATCTGATTAATAGATGAACTTTCTTACAAATGACCGGAGAATTCAATATTAAGCAATTATCCCTCACCCTTAAGAAACATTTAACTACTGTACGCTGGCTAAACCACCTACTAGAAATGAATTCCTCAAATATGGGATTGAAGAGATGGGCATCATGGCTGCTTTTCGGTTGGCGGATAAGAAGGCTGTCTTATCTAGATGATTTCTTTTGTTGTTTTCTAGAACTGGATGAAGCAGCGAAGGCTCTACAGGAACGATTAAACTCCATCTGCAAGCCGGTGGTAAGAAGATATCATTTTATTCTCTTGTGATTTGTTTTGTGTGCATGCAGGACATAATTTGCATGCTGCATTCTTGAGGATTTAGGAATATGTACAAAGCACACTATTCGTTGTTTTAAATAAATACTTTTACAGAGTGAATACACAGTCGAAAAAGCGTGTGGTTTAATTTTTGCAACTACTATGATGTTTATTGGGGAATGGCTCCCATGTAGTGGATTTTAAAGTGACAACATAAACAATTTTGAATATGCTCCCGTACACTCCCTTAACTTCCGGTACACATTCGCAAATAATAGAGTGCCTGTAGATTATTTCTGATAACAAGCAAAAGAAACCGAGAAGAGGCGTTACTTGGCTAAACTTGTCTCACCAATATTTTGAATTAAGACCAAACTACAAGACCCTTCAACAAATTTAATAAAATGAGAATAGGACAAATCGTCTATTGAATACACTTATTATACAATAAAGCAATAATATAAATTGATATTAACATAAATTGAATTTATATAAATAGTTAAATTGTTAGACATTAACCAAACACAGACCGGAAGTTAGCTGCATTCCAGGCGCGTGCGTTCGATGAAATTGTCTTTTTTATAGTTTGCTCATCTGCAATACGTCTCGGAGACGTTTCCTGTCAGATGTCATATAGACATCTTTAAGATGTCTGTAAGATGTTTCTAATTCAGAATGTATGTAAAACAGACATTTATCAGATGAACTGATGTTACTGAGCAGATGTTTTCGAGATCTTTAGCAGACATCTTACAGACGTATCTTAGACCAGAATTCTAAATTAAACCAGATTTTTACATATCAGCACTAGGATGAGGAAAATTATGCAAGTGTAGAGGAAAGAACTGTGCCCCTTGAAGCTCAGATTCAGTTGTGGCCTACAAATACACGCTAACTTGAGCTATTCTTGGGCGAGAACCCGAAAGGTACATAGTCATGCATTATAACTAAAGGAGACACTCGTTTCTCAACCGTGTTAAAGCTTAAAATATTCCCTCTTGCGTAACGGAAGTTTCTCCTTGGAGGGCAGCGCCACGTGCCATTAAATAAACTCTTTAGTCTTTAGACTCCTTCCGTTGACTTGAAACGAGCAGACTTGTGTAGTTCCCACATCAAGATCAGCACATAGTGAAATATGCAGTCAATTAACTTCAAGTTAAATCGGTTGAGAGGAACGAATGGGGTTCTGCAAAATAAGACAAATCTGGTCAATCAAGTTAATTTTCTCTTGTCAAAAACCCAAAAATAAAAATTCTTCCATCATTTATTCACCCTCGTGTCATTTCAAACCTGAATGACTTTCTGTTTTCTGCAGAACACAAAAGAAGATATTTTGAAGAATGTCGGTAACCGAACAACATTGACCCGCATAGACTTTCATTGTATGAACAAAACCACTGAGACATTTCTAAAAATATATTCTGTTGTCTTTCACAGAAGAAAGAGTCTAATTTCAATCTGGTGGGATGAAGCCATCATTAGGTGGCCTGTAGTTACAAATGTTGGATAATGAGTGGATTACTAGGCCGCATGTGATTGTATGTCTTCTTTTGTTCGTCAGGTGACAGATATTCAGGCCAGAGGAGTCAGTCTCAGCTGGGTTGCACCATCACTGACAGAAAGCGAAGAAGAACCCAAAGAGGCCGAGGAAACCCCTGCTGAGCCGGTCTTCACATACGAAGTCTCGGTCTCTTACAATGGCAAAGACGGGAAGTACAAGGCCGCCTACAGGTGCGATGGCATGCTGAGTTGTGGGTTTTTACAAGAATTGGAGACTGTGTGCATGTGCACTTGAGGAACTCGATTGCTGTTTTTGTGGTTTGTTATGGGGTTTCATAAATTATTGGTGGGCGAGGTGTCGATTTTAGTTCAGCTGTGATTGTTTCCTGTGACATTTGAAGCTGGTCTGAGATCAGAGGTGTCAATGTTTCCTCCCAATTTGAATGTTTGCTATCGGATGCAAAACGACTGATGTTTTATTTCCTTTGTCTTTTGCTTTGTGTTAAAGCAGCGGTGTGGAACTAAGTGCAACCTTACAGGAGTTAAGACCAGCAACAGACTACCATGTCAGGTTTGTGTCCGGCATATAGTTCACCCAAAAATGAAATATGTAAAAAAAAGATAAATGACTTAGCAGTTGGACAGTTTGCTCAGTTTCACAAACACAGAGTCACAGATTTAATACAATGCACAGTAAACGCGATTAGATTTGTTGTTGGCTGAACCAAAGCATGCGAGCACCCATTGTCAACAAAACACAGACATCAGTTTCACTGATATTCACAGTTTCAGTTTATGTCCATTCAAAAACACACACAGACACACAGAAAAGCCTTTTTTATTTAGGAAAACAAGATTTTGTTTCAAAAACACCACCAGTTTTACAGAGTTTTATTTGATTAACTTACTTGCGAATGTGTTTGGGAATGGACTTCAACGATAGAGCCCACCATGACACGAGTTACTTCCGCTTTCCATCTTACAATTGCCGTCAACGCTACTGTCGCAACTCTGTTTTTCAACGTCACTGGTAAAAATCTTTGATAAAATCATTATTTTTTTTAACGGTAAGTTTGACATTTCCATGGAATTCCCCCACAGTTTGACGTCAGTGAGGACCTGCGTGAACCAATAACGTGTGATATGATCACGGAAGATTAATTTTGGGGTGACCTAAAGTCGCTGATTGTTGTTGTTTGTATAAATGTGATTGTGTATTGATAATGTGTGTTTGTGTTTAGGGTCCAGGCCATGTGTAACCGTTTACAAGGCGTCCCTTCAGAGCCTGTGAGCTTCACCACACTGAGCTGTGAGCCGGACATCCCCAGTCCACCACGCAAAGCTAGCGGCACCAAAAGCAGCCTCGTCCTGCAGTGGAAGGTGGACACATTCACACTCACGTCAACAATCTCACAATCACAAACATTTAAGGACACTTGTAACGGAGACTGTACTGATCATTAAATAAACTGTTTTCTCCTAGGCCCCATGTGACAACGGTTCCAAAATCCAGAACTATATCCTACACTGGGATGAGGTACCCGCGTTCTTTTTTTAATTGCTGTTTGGATTTAATTATTGTATTTTGCGTAATAAAATGAAGCTTATTTTAAACCATTGATAATTTAGGGACATGATTAACATAAAAAATAAAACAAATTAAAAGTAAAACTTATTGTTGCTATAATAAGACTCGGGCTTAGTTTCATCACTTGTCCTAAAAAAAATATTTTGACTTGGGAGGGACATAACTGGTGGTGTGCAGTGGAAATTTGTAACTAATATGCAAGATTTGTGTAGATATACAGCATGTTTTACTTCAGTGTTTCTCAACCAGGGCCCTCAACAAACTTCCAAGATGATACAAAATCATTTAAAATAAGAAAAACTACAAAAATATTTTGACTATAATGCATACACATCTTTCTATTGGGTAGAAATTGTAAATGGACGGGGCCTTCTGGGTTTTCTTGTGAACAGTGAGCGGGTCGTGAGGTTAAACGGTTGCTGTCATCTGATCTGGGGTCAATACAGGAGGTTTTCTGTGTGCTTTGAAGTGCTAATCCTAGGCTTTGTGTACAGGGGAAGGGCACGGATGGGTTTGAACAGTGCTACTACGGCCCGCAGAAACAGTACCGACTCACCAAACTCTCGCCGGCTTCCAGATATTCCTTCCGCCTGGCAGCCAAAAACGACATGGGGGTCAGGTGTGTATCCACTGGAGTGTGTCCCAGTGTTGGGTTCCGGCACTGGGGGTGTGATTATGATCAGGTTTTTCCATGTATCGCCTTCACTCGTGTTGTATTTCTCTCTGTAGTGAGTTCAGTGAGGTCGTCCACATCATGACGTCGTGTAGCGTGCCCGCTCCCCCCCTGAGCCCTGAGTTGGTTCAGCCTGGGGTGACGTGGCTCTGTCTGCGGTGGAACAGACCCGTCGGCTCGCCTAAAGAGGATGACATCAGTTACGTGCTGGAGATGGAGGAAGAGGGCTCAGTAAGTGAATTTGTATAACATGAGATCGAGGGATGTCAGTTAGTTAACAGATGATCACATACATAAGCAATAAGGTTTGAGAGGCTGTGCTGTATCGTGAATAACAGCTATTGACCGATCAGAATCAAGGACTGAGACAAACTGTTTTGTAAATCAATATAATATCAGGTGATTTAAAAACATGCGGTGTAGTTTGTCACATTTCCTTCATTTTGTCGAGTTTGTGTTTGTGAGGTTGTCATACAGGACTTGTGTTAATAGTCGTTGTGTTTTGTGTTGTTCAGGGTTATGGCTTTCAGCCCAGTTATGATGGTGATGAACTCACACACACTGTGAGAAACCTGCACAGGAGCACCACGTTCAGATTCAGGGTAACAACACAAGCAACATACACACATACCTGTCTGTCTGCTTTCTTTCTTTCTTCCTTTAAACCCGTCTTTCTTTCTGCCCATCTTTCTTTCTTTCTGCCTTTCTTTCTTTCTGCACGTCTTTCTGCCTTTCTTTCTGTCTGTCTGCTTTCTTTCTGCTCGTCTTTCTGCCTTTCTTTCTGTCTGTCTGCTTTCTTTCTTTCTGCCTGTCTTTCTTTCTTTCTACCCGTCTTTCTTTCTTTCTACCCGTCTTTCTTTCTTTCTGCCTTCCTTTCTGCCTTTCATTCTTTCTGTCTGTCTGCTTTCTTTCTTTCTTTCTGCCTGTCTTTCTTTCTGTCTACCCGTCTTTCTTTTTTTCTTCCTGTCTTTCTTTCTGCCTTTCTTTCTTTCTGCTCGTCTTTCTGCCTTTCTTTCTTTCTGTCTGTCTGCTTTCTTTCTTTCTGCCTGTCTTTCTTTCTTTCTACCCGTCTTTCTTTCTTTCTACCCGTCTTTCTTTCTTTCTTTCTGCCTTTCTTTCTTTCTGCTCGTCTTTCTGCCTTTCTTTCTTTCATTCTTTCTGTCTGTCTGCTTTCTTTCTTTCTTTCTTTCTGCTCGTCTTTCTGCCTTTCTTTCTTTCTGCTCGTCTTTCTGCCTTTCTTTCTTTCATTCTTTCTGTCTGTCTGCTTTCTTTCTTTCTGCCTGTCTTTCTTTCTTTCTACCCGTCTTTCTTTCTTTCTGCCTTTCTTTCTTTCTGCTCGTCTTTCTGCCTTTCTTTCATTCTTTCTGTCTGTCTGTCTGCTTTCTTTCTTTCTTTCTTTCTTTCTGTCTACCCGTCTTTCTTTTTTTCTTCCCGTCTTTCTTTCTGCCTTTCTTTCTTTCTGCTCATCTTTCTGCCTTTCTTTCTTTCTTTCTGTCTGCTTTCCTTCTGTCTGTCTTTTTTTTTCTGCCCGTCTTTCTTTCTTTCTGCGCGCCTTTCTGCCTTTCTTTCTGGCTTTCTTTCTTTCTGGCTTTCTTTCTTTCTGCCTTTCTTTATTTCTTTCTACCTGTCTTTCTTGCTCCATTTTTGGTTTCCTTGTCTCTACTTTCTCTCTGTCAGTTGTTTTTCTCTTTTTTGTATGTCTTCTTCCTTCCTTCTTTCTTTCCTTCTAAATGTTTTCCTTATTTTATGTCTGTCTCTTTTCCCTCCCTACATTCTTTCTTTCCTTTCTTTCCTTCTTTATTTCTGCTTGGCTGCCTGTCTGTCTCTTTCTTCCTCTACTTTTCAGTAGTCGTCTCTCTTTTTTCCTTGGTTCGTCGTTCTTCCTGTCTGTCTCTATTTTTTTATGTCCGCAGTTGTTTTTTTTTAGACAACACTAGACAGCATGCGAAATTCGTTTCGGGCGGTGCACTAAAAATGGGCGATTTCTCCATTATATACATTTTTTGTACCGAGAGGTCACGTTATGATTGGTCTCACGCATTCTTAAGACGCCAATTCGCAGATTTCGCCAAACTTGAACTTTGCTACGCATAGAAATGTGAAATATCTTCAGACAGGTTTGCGTTTCCGGTCTGTCGCATTCGCATTCGTATTAAAGGAAGTCAGTCGAGCAAAAATGTGACTGGAGAATTAGTCTACCCCTTTTCTGTGTGTCTGCTATCTCTCTCTGTGTCTTTCTGTCAGTCCTCTTTTTGTGTTTATCTTTTCCCTTCCTTCCTCTTTTTTCAAACGTTACTTTGTTTTTCTGTCGTAATTTCCTTTCTTACTATTCTTTTGCTTTTTTTCTGTCTGTCTGTTTGTCTATTTTTGTTGTTTGTCTTTGTTCATTCTTCCTCTCTGTCATGTGTTCTCTCCTCCACACACGCTCCTGCTGATGTCTGGTAGTCGTGACTGAGTCTCACCTGTGGCTGCGGATGCGTGCGCTCCAGCTGATGAGATCAGTCACTGCTCTCTGCTGTTGTTAGAGACGGGTGATCACAATCCTTTTTCCAAAAACAAAAGTGAATTAATGCGATGAGAATGGCTGCATGTATCCTGATGCGAGAAGCTGATTACCTCCCGACAGCACTCGCATCCCCAAATGCAGCTTATTACTGTGACACATGACAGACAAGCACAACATCACCATCAAACGCTTACTCATCCTGTTCTGGAGAAAAACAGCAGGAAAATAAATACAGTCATGTTTCACCATGAAATCAAATGGAAAAATATATCATAATTTGGTAAAATTAATTCTTTTTTTAAGTCCTAACTCAATATCAGATTTGAGGCAAAAAGGTTATGGTTTGCAGCTTTGTGATATTTATTTTCAGGACAATCAATCACAAGTCATTTCTCATCTCTGTAATGGCCCAGATGTTTTACAAAGTTTTTTTTATTTGTTTCTTTAATAAAACTCTCATTACTGTTAATGATGATTCTCATTAGATTCTCATTACTGTAATACAGTAGAGAAAATCATCCTGTTTAGACAAAATTTTAATTATTTTTCTTGGCAATACTGCGTACATTAAAGACAATGCAACCATGATGTACGAGAAGCTTACATGTAAAAAAAAACTTAAAGTTTTTGTCTGCATTTCATTTGAGAATTGAGAAATGTGTTGTCTTGACCGTAAGATTTGTCATGAAAGATACCATACTTTTTCCTTTCGAAATCAAACTCGCAAAGGATTTGTGGGATTTCCCCTGTTTGCTGTGGCAAAGAAATTAAGTGTCTCATTAATTTGGTATTCATCACATTGGTGTCTTCACAGGTTATTGCCTATAATACGGAGGGGAAGAGTAACCCAAGCCCTGTGTCTGAGTTCACTACGGCCCCTGACAGACCCAGCTGCCCCTGCAGGCTCACAGTTAGGGGAAAACCTCACCCGACCAGCTTCCGTCTGACCTGGGGTCAGTTCATTACACTGAAAATAGACTGTAACCTGACTTTTTTGTTTGTTTTATTCCTTTATACTGTTTGTGTATCTTTTCACAGGGTTTATGTTTGTGTTCCAAAATCTTCTGTGCCAAATTTTATTGTATTGTCCTCACAGAATAGGACAATCCCATAATGCTCTCACACAAATTGTAGCAAAATATTTATTATAAATATATATAATATAAAATTTGACTTTGAATTGATATATATATATATCCCGAATAGCACAATCCATCTGGCTTACGTCTATTTGACGTCTGCATTTACATCTGCAAGATATCTGCAATACATAGTTTGCTCATCTGCAATTTGTCTCGGAAACGTCTGAACGTCTGTAATACGTCTGCTAAAGATGTGGAGATTTGCTGCGTAAAAACATCTGCTAAACATCCTAGAAAGAGCAGATTTACATCCATTCTAAATCATAAACATCTTACAGACGTCTTCTAGATGTCTATATGACGTCTGAGAGCAGACATCTCCGAGACGTATTGCAGATGAGCAAACTATGTATTGTATATGTCTGTAAGATGTAAATGCAGACGTCAAATAGAAGTAAGCCAGATGTATATGTGCTGTCTAATTAAACATATATTAGCATGCCATAGCATAAAATTTCATGTTGCTAGCTTAGCAGCATGCTAACCTCAAACGATCAGCCTAAAATACACTCGACATGAATGCAGTGTTTAGTGACGCAAGGCATATTTCATGACACATTTCAGTTAGGATTCTGCCTGTGTAGACATCAAGTCAATGTTTTTTTCAGTATATTCATCATTAAAATTCTTCGTTAGCTTCAAGAACAGTGGTGGCTGGTGCACGATTTCTTTTGACAAACCATTTGACATTTGATGTAAACATATCATCACCGCTTAGCTAAAAAAGGTTTAACAATCAAAGCATGTAATGGTGTTTATTAACAGTAATAAGTTCCAGTTCCAGAAGGTTCCAGTCCAAATGAAAGAAAAATTGCAGTATACTTATTTATTATAGTAAACTGTAGTAAAATTCTTAGACGCTACAGTGTTTTTAAACCATACCATATTAAATGAATAATACAGTATTTTCTACAGTTTATCAATTCACTACTGTAGTGTATGGAGTGTTCAGGAAACTCTGGAATTGTTTATAATGACCATAGAGAGAGAGAGAGTAACCCTGTTCATTGTTTTGGTTGGCCATCCGTCCCGTCTGTAACAAAGTACGAGAGTTACTTTTCAGTTATAATTATAACAGTCCATCCGGTGTCACGTCATTTATTTGTGTTAGGCTATACAAGCACAACAACTATAGTTAGTACTACTGAAAACGTTTCTTAAATCTATATGTAGCTATAAAATATCAAATATCATTTATATAATATTTTTAAGGAATGCGAATTAAACTACCAGGCGAATATAGTGTGAATAAATTCATTCATTTCAGGATTATTTCGCAATTTATAATATATGTTGAACTATTGTTTAACCCTATTGACCAGCCGCCACTGACCAAGAACTGGACAAAGTTAATACGTTTTTCTTTTTGTATTTTCAGATCCTCCTAAAGATAACGGTGGTTCAGATGTGACGAAGTATGTGGTGGAGATGTCTGTTGATTTAAGTGGTACGTTTCAGTGACATTTTCACCAGTCTGTATACTCTCATGTTGATGATGTCATTAATATGGTAGTTCTTTGATTGTGTGTGTTGTCAGGTTGCTCATGGAATCGAGTGTATAGTGGTTTAGGAACGGAGTGTGCTTGTGATGGTCTGAGTCCAGGAGGCTCATACCAGGCCAGAGTCCATTGCATCAGCGCCGGAGGCGAGAGTCCGGTATGTACCACACAAGATTCTTCTGATTCACTTTCTCAGAAGGAATGTTCGAAACCAAGATGAATCATGAGATTTAAGGTCGAAACTTGATTTGATTTAAAGCAAAAAATCGATAAAGATTATTGAAGGTCAGTTAAAATAAAAAAAGGGTTTTGTGATTAGCCAACTATCCACTTGATGCACATTGATGCTCTTCAACTTAAAGTTGGCATGTAAAGGAAGTTGTGATGGTGTGTTTTTTATGTATATCTGAGTGTAACAGCTTCTGGAAGGAAAGGAGAATATAAGGTGGGCTATGATTCTTCCTTAGAGAATTAATTTTATTGCTTAAAGTTGAAAGCTTTGCCATTGGAAATTCAGTAAAGTCCCGGGGCCCGGTTGCAAAAAGCACCTTTAGTGTGCCATTAAATATACCTTAAGTTGTCTTTGAAGAGAAATCACCCCTTAAATGTCACACTAAGGTGAAAAACTTAAGGAAAGAGAAGAGTCGATATTGAAGACAAAGAGATGTTTTCTTTTGACATAAAAAATAAGAATTGCCATTTTTGATTTCATACTGACTTTAAAATATCTATGAAACAAAATGGTAATTTGTTGGCTTTGTGAGGAACTAATTTTATTCTGTTGATATTTTTTGGGTAACGTTTTTTAACTAGTTAATCCAATTATTGTCTTTGGTTTTTTATTAAACAAATTACCCCGCCCTGAACATAGCCGTAGAAGCTGATATGACATTAAAAAAGGAAAGAAAAGAAAAAAATGTTGACTTTAAGTGTTAATCTTTTAACAAAAACTTTCTCGTGCATATAAATCAACAGTTAAAAAAAGTTTTTTATTTCATTTATTGCTATTGACATGTAGATACACAAGTAGCTTAAGAGTCGCTAACATCATCTGCAGAGTTTCATGAAAATAGTCTTTGTCGAGCATTTATCTGTTACCATGGAAACGGAATTGCAGTAGTTTCTTATTAGAAGTTTTGTTTTATAAATAGGGATAGTTTAGCTTTCACTTTGAATATGGCTGTTAAACATTTCTTTAAGAAATCAAAATCACTGTCTTGTGGCCTTTAAAGAACGAGTGTATGTATTCACTTGATCTGTAAAATCATGTCATGAAGTGTGTATACTTCATCGTTGAAAATCTATTTCTCGATAGAAAAATGATATTATTGCAGACGGTTGATTCTGCGCTCTATTTCACCATGGTCAGGTTAACGGCATCAGTCAAGGTCGCTCATCTCTGCGGGACTGTCTCGCTTTTTTTCTACTCGTCTCAACGCGTTTCACAACATCGTCACTCAATACGTTTCTTTTTTATTAAAAAAAACAAGGTTTGCTCTGCACAGCCCATCGGGGTCAGGTTCTTTCAATCTGTCGCCGTCACCCGCTGCCCATTTATCGGCACGCTTCCACCGAGATTGCCAGTTTGTTTCACCTCCTCACCATCCGAATCTCAACGCGCTTTTTATCATTGGAACGCTTTTGGCGTGCGGCTGCTAATCATTTTTGCCTTCCATCTCCTGATCCCTGGGGTAATGGCGTTGTCAGCGCTTCGCAGATGCGTATCTGCATGCGGGAGTTGTCAGCGCGCAGCTATGACTCATGTTGGCTGTCGTGTGAGAGAGAGAATGCTCACATTGCTGCGGTCTGATGGGTGGGTATATGGAAACGGCTCTCATTGATGAGGTGCATGGATGTGGATTCATGAAAGAAGCATTTTTATCCTATAAAAGTATGATTTTAATAGACAACGAATCTGTTATTTTTCATAACAGGTTTTTACTCGGCACGGTTCAATCGCTAGAAGAATCTATTCAATGTTGATACAGTTTTTTAAAAATTTTATTCATTAACTTAATACAAAAAAGATATTAATTCTTACTTTTTTATTGATGTTTGTGGGGTTTTTTAGTTGACGGAAGCCCTGCAGATCCAAACCCCACCTGTTCCGCCTGGCCCCTGTCAGCTGCCCAGGGCGGTGGGCAAACCCAAAGCGAGGGAAGTGCAGTTACGCTGGAGTAAGTTTTACTGTTGTTATGTGAACATATTTGTGTATAGCAGTGTTTCCTGAACCTTTATTCAACAGCCATGCTCAATGCATGAACTCCATCGATTTGAGTTTGTTAAATAAACCGGCCTCATGAATGCAATAACTTATATATATTTACTAAGGATGTGCAGACACCAGTATGGGTATCTGCCTGATACCAAGCTCATGTACTCGTATTCGTAATGACACACTGATACCAAAGACCGATTAACTTACACAAATGCTTTATGCAGTTTCCCGTCAAAATAAAAGTCTGGATTGACTAGAAAAAGTTATATTAAACTTACATTTTATCACACCACTCGCCTTTGATTTTTTTATAATTCAACAGCAAAGTATATTTTCCAAATAAATGTGCTTGTTAAATATTGCTACTTATCATGTAAAATAAATGTAACAAAAAATATGACTTCAATTTAAGTTGACCTAAAAACAAAAGAAATGGTTTATTAATATAATTGTACAGACATCGGTTAAAGGTATCGGTATTCGTCGAGTGTCAGGAAAAAATATCTGTACACGTACTCGGTCTTTAAAACATGGTATCGGTGCATCCCTAATAAACACGCTTGTAAGTATTTACGAAATATTTATAAATATATATTTATATAAAGTGCTGTCTTCACCTCCTACTTAACAAGCACACTAGGGTCAACAGATTCTTGTGTAAACTCTTTTTTCAGAAATCTTAACAAAAATGACTTTTCCCATGTGTTTATGAACTGCAGTTAAAGATACACTTTTTCAAAACAGCTGTTATAATAAATAATTTAATAAATATCTAAAATATATATATAATACATTTATTATGTTATAATAAAAAATAATGGTAAATAATTAATTGTAATTATTATTTATAATGTACTAAAAACTCTAATTCATTTTTAATTATTAATCAAATTGTATTGATATTAAAAGTAATATTTTTTAAGATTAAATCTTATATTAAAATAAATGATAGATCGTTTCATCCTAACTTTTGTGACCCCAATTGAACTTCTGGTACACATTCACAAACAATAGAGTGCCTGTAGATTAATTCTGAAGAAACCGAAAATAACCGTTTCTTAGCTAAACTTGTTTTTCCAATATTTAAAATTTTGACTCCGATTCCAAGCGCAACCACTAGATGTCAATGTACCATAAGGTTTCTTTAAATTTGACCAAACTATATGACCCTTCAACAAATTGTTTATATAATAAATTGAACATCCGACAAAATTCAACAAATAGTTTATTTAATAAAAATGTTATACAGGAAAATAATAATACAAATTAATATTTACTTTAAAAAAATGTATCGGACACTAGCCAAACACAATCCGGATGTAACTGGGGGTCCATCGCACGCGTCCAATAAAACAGTCTATATTTACATTATCTTCATTTTAAAATATCCAAAAATCATGTATAACCATAATTCCGATATTTTACATGCAAGATATTTGTATAACCGTAGAATATTAAAGTAAATAATATTGTTTTTACACCTTTTAGCACCCCCTCTGGTGGATGGTGGTAGCGCGGTGTCTTCGTACAGCGTAGAAATGTTTGCTCCTCAGGCTGATGAGGGCAGAGAGGTGTACCAGGGCTCTGAACTGGACTGTACGGTGGGAAGTTTACTGCCTGGCAGGACCTACGGATTCCGGCTTAGAGCCGGCAACAAAGCTGGGGTGAGTGCATGTGTTCACACTCACTGTTATTATCATATATACTTACTTATCATCACACAGAAGTTCTTCCTTTTATAAGAAGAGTCATGTTTCGTTTTATCTTATTGCTTATTATTGTTTGATTTACAGTTCGGGCCGTTCTCCGAGCGAACAGAGGTAACGACAGGTCCCGGTGCCCCTGAGGCGTGTCGGCCCCCTCACATCAACTGTAAATCAGCAACGTGTGCTGTGGTGACCTGGGAGGTGAGTAGATGCTCTTATAGACTGAAATGATTCTGAAAAATGATACTAAAAGGTGTTCCCTGGGCTTCTTAAAATAAATCTTTAGTACATAGGTGTTCTTCACAATTCTGAACGCTACATAATTCTGTAAAGAATCTGTTTGTGTTGTATACTTAACATGTGTAGTCTTATCATACCATTGATATGTTCCACTTTAAATATCCGTACAGGTTCCTCCCTGTAACGGAGCAGCCGTGTCAGAGTATCGTCTGGAGTGGGGGGCGGCGGAAGGCAGCATGCAGAACTATTACACCGGTGCTGCGCTGTCTCATGAGCTGAGAGGTCTACAGCCCGCCTCCAGTTATTTCTGCCGGGTGCAGGTGAGAAACACGCTTTTCAACATCATCGCCCCCGAACGCTGGAGCTGTTTATAGTAAGATCTGCCGTGGGAAAGAAGACGATAAAAATGAAATGATGCCAATGTTATGCTGTCTGCGCCACCCAGTGGTTATCAAAAACATTTGCATTGGGTTTTAATAATCTGTCATGAGGTCTCAAAAAGCAGCATTTGAATTTAGAAGATATAAGGTTAAAGCATTTTTTGGCCTCTCATGTGTGCCCTGTTGAAACTCACAGCCTGTGTGTGTTTTGGCTTCAGGCTGGAAATGTAACCGGCGTGGGGCCCTTCAGCGATGCCGTGTTCTGTCAGACGCCCTGCTCAGTGCCGGCGGCGGTCAGCAGCTTCCACGCCCTCCGGGAGTCAGAGATGAGAATGGAGGGAGGAGACACAGAGAGAGGAGAGGAGGAGGATGAAGATGAGGAAGATGAAAGCGAAGAGGCACCGCCGCTCCTCTACTCTCCATCCACCTGCCTGGGGCTGCGCTGGGAGCCCCCGTGCAATCACGGAGCTGAGATCACCTCGTACCTGATCGACTTGGGAGAGAAACAACCAGTCCTCACTGGCCCTGTAACCAAATATATCCTCCAGAACCTGCAGCCCGACACCACGTACAGGTACAGAGATGCTGGTTTAAGCATTGATGTTGAGGTCTACGCATGGGTCATTTGCTGCTGTTGTTATAGATGCAGTTCACTGTTGCAAGTTTATTTAAGTAAATATTTAATAAATGTTTATTATAGAACCATACATTTTAAGAAACAATGAAAGACTGTGATATAGACCACTTCGGAAAATGTAAGCAACGCTGGTCCAGAAGTACTTTCTGGTTCACTACACAAACGTTTGAACAAAATACAACCAACAGAACATTTATAATCGATTTAAAATGTTAAACAAATATCTGTCGGATTGATTTATAGATGTAAGATTTAAAAATGTATTACATACTGAAACCGCAAGTGCCTTTGGACCAGTGTCTGCATCTTGCGGAGTGGTCTATAACTTTTCAAATATTTTTGAAGCAGCCATAAAGTAGAGATTTTGTCACAGAGATTTAGTTTTAAAATCTAATCTAAAGAAAATTTGGACCTATTTGCTGAATTTTGGCAATAAGGGGCAGGAAAATATGACAGTTGAGTTATTGTAATCGCTATAAAGCACTTCTTTGAAATACGATTTTTTTTTACATATGTGTTATTAATAGTTAGTATTTTTATTTGAAGTATCATGTTTCTTTTCTTACAGTTTTTCAATTTACAGCTACAGCAGGTGCAAAGTTATTACAGTTAACAAAGACATTTCCATTATTTGGAATCAAAGACAGTATCAGTCTAGATATTTTTTTTGAACAGTTCAATAAACTAACCTAACAACACGAAAATTACAAATGTATCCTCAGCAATAATCTGAAGAAAGTTATATTTTTAAGGCACTAAAATGATTCACTTATTAAAAATAAAACTTAAAAATAAAAATAAACAGCGAAAAAACAAATTCTATTTAAATATCAACATAAAAATAAAACAAATGATGCAATCAGAAAAACATAAATGAAAGCTGATTTTTAAAAAAATTACAAAAATTGACATAAACAACTAAAAATAGAGAATAAAAGCTCATCAATGATCTTAATAAAACAATGAAACTCAAAACAAAACTATAACAACCACAGGTGAGGGGTGTTCTTGAAGCATCCGTTCTCCAGAATTAAATTGCTGTAATTTTTATAACTCTTATGACATCCAAGATGTGGGTGATAATGTTTAAGTAAATATTTTTTAAGATGAAACCATTGTTCTTGGTCAATACTATAATATATATCTACAGGTACTTTGTCTTTGAAAGTTAAAACAAATCCATGCAGCATCTGACGAACATTGTTTACAGCATTACTATACCTGTAATCCACAGCTAAAAAATTATATTGAAGGAACAACAAATTGAATAAATTACAGGACATTTAAATTTTCCGGTGATCCATCTTTTGAAACTTGGTTTAATAAGCTGCTTAATTTCATATTAATAATCTTAATCTACATTTTTTTTTATCTCAAGTAATACAGATAAAGCAAGACAGTAATGGGCTGTATTAATGCAGAGGGTGCCAGGTGTGCAGTTATTTGACAGTTAAAAATAAAGTGAAATGTAGTGACGGCTGTAAGATGACCTAAATGTTCTTGTGTGTCTCCAGGATAAGAATCCAGGCTCTGAACAGCCTAGGCGCAGGTCCCTTTAGCCACACCTTTAAACTGAAGACCAAGCCACTGCCACCCCTTCCTCCACGGCTGGAGTGCACCGCCTCCAGTCACCAGACCCTCAGGCTCAAGTGGGGCGACGTCCCGGCCAAGGCCCAGCCCACCGATTCCTTACAGTACCAACTCCAAATGGAGGATAGAAATGGGAGGTTAGCACCTGCGTTTATATTGTTGGAGCCTTTCTTAACATCATTTTTCGCTAGATTTTGACCAAATCACCGCCATGTGATGTTTCTGGACAAATAAGATTGAAACACGAGTATTGCAGTTACATATACACACGTGGAAAATTATATTGGTACCCTTGGTAAATATGAGGAAAGAAGGCTTTAAAAATAAACCTGTCGTTTTAGTTAAAAAATAAAAAAATGTAAAGTGTTGGGGGGTTTATTTATTCTAATACAACCTGGCCAAAATGATTGGCACCCCTAAAAATTCTTATGAGTAAAATATCTCACATGTATAGTCCCAATAATTTCGAATTAAATACTATTAGCAGAATGCCCAAACCCCTTGATCATTCATCACAATGGATGAACCAAAGAAAATAGTTTTGATGTGCTGCAAAAATAGAAAGTGGATTTAAAAGGAAATGGTGAACACAATAAAAAATCCATTTCCAGCATCAGGGAAATAATTAAGAAGTTTTATTGGGCTGGAGATTTTGCAAATCTGCCTAAAAGACTATGTGTGTCTATATTGTCTTGATGCATATCAAAGAGAATGGTCTGAGTGGCCAAAGACTTATTTTTATTAGAAATAAAAAGATCAAAATGAAAAACAATGCTGATTTATTTTTACAGCCTTCTACACTGCCAATATTTTTTTGTCCACGTGTGTTTCGTTTCTTTTCTATTTATAAGCACCATCTATGACCAAAATTTGCTTGTTTGTTCTCTTGGAGTGATTTTCACCTTTACATAGTTGATGATATGCATTCATTTCCCGTTTGTTAAATTAAACCCTCAAAAAAAAATCAAGGCATAATTGTCATGGGAAATTATTATATTACACATGGCTAAAACAGTGTTAATGTGTCAGCTGCTCTAAATTACATTTTCTCTGCACATTTTACACATTGAGGAGTGGAACAGAGATTAGCTCAGTTTCATATAAGTTTTATAAGTGTGTAATATTGTGGATTTTATAGAGTTCAGCTCAGTTAACAGTGTTCTTGTCTGTCTGTTTCTGTCCTTGTGTCTTCTTGAAGGTTTATATTCTTGTATAAAGGACCCTGCCATACTCACAAAGTGCAGAGGCTGAATGAGTCTACCTCGTACACTTTCCGCATCCAGGCCTTTAATGAGGCGGGCGAGGGTCCCTTCTCAACTGTTTACACCTTCACAACCCCCTGCTCACCGCCTGCGCCCCTCAAAGGTACAGCCTCCTGAAACACACTGGAATATTCCAGGTTAATTGTAACAGATGCAAAACCCTTTTAATCCGTGAGAGGACTTTTTGTTTAAACCAGCTTTTTTATCACGCTCCTACCTTTACTAGATTAACTAATTATACCATGTATTTAAGACCGGGCAGAGTGGGGTATTTAGTTGGTTTTGATGCAAAATGATTTGAGTTATGTATACTGTGTGTGGAGAGCCTTTACTCGACCTCAAAATCTCATTTTTGGCGGTGGTGGCTTTAAGAAGGTTTTGCATCTCAACTCATCATATATTTAATTATAATATGGTTTAAAGGTGCATTGTTATTGGGAATAAAGATAATTACCCAAAACCCAAAAGTAAGCAATTTTGACTTTTTTCTTTTTCAATTAGACAATTTTTTGGGACAAAAAAGTTATGGCAAGAATCTTAGGTATAGGATTAAAGAGATCAGAGGATAAGGATGGCACAATATTGAAGAAAAAATCTTTCTTGCCAATAATATAATATGTTAAGTTTATAAAAATGTAAAAAGAAAAAATATATATATTGTTTTAATTAATTTAAATGGTTAAAATATATTTAAAGGTCCAGTGTGTGAATTTAAATGGCATCTAGTGGTGAGGTTGCTCACCCCTCACTTTCACAGCACTAAGGTGGCTGACACAGGATTAAGATGTCGTCACATTTTCTCTTCTTAGCCGAATGAGATGACGTATTTACGAAACGCTCTGTAGAGCAGTTTGTCCTTTAAGGGCTACGGTAGAAACAACATTGTGAAATCCATGTAAGGAGACCCGCGGTGCATGTAGACAAAAATAGCTCATTCTAAGGTAATAAAACATAACACTTCATTATGTACAGTCTTTATACACCTGTGAAGACAGTTATGTATATTATATTGCATTTCTCTTAATAGATCCGTTTGTGGAAAAGAAAATATCACTGTCTTTCTCGCTGGAGTTACTGCTATTTGCATCTGCCTAAACATTCTTGACGTATTAAGATAATTCAGTTGTAGCAAACCATTGCACATTTGCAATATTTTGGTCATTTTCAAAATAGATCGCAGCTCGACAATTATATTTATATTTTATTAATTTGGGAAAAAAAACGAATTTTCTTTAAACTTGATTACTTTTAATAATAGAGGTAATATGTGTTAATGTATACATGTCTTTATAGTAACAGCATTTATTATTTGCACATTAGGCTTTGTGCTCAGATGTGTGTTTTTTACTCAAATCAAAACAGCATCAAGGAAACATTATCAGAAACACATGCTGTCAGCTTTATCCTCTGATGTGTTTAAACATCTGTTTATGTGTGTTTAGCTCCTCGTGTGGAGCGTGTGGACGAGTCGTGTGAAGTGAGCTGGGAAACACTGCCACCTATGAAGGGAGACCCCATCATCTACTGTTTGCAGTGCATGCAGGGAAATTCTGACTTCAAACAGGTAACTACACAACTAAATACCAGCTGCTCATAAAAAAAAACACAATACTGTATCGCTAGATTTGTACATTTTCAGCAGAAATTGTGAGGGGTGAAACTGTTGTGCTTGTGTGTTTCGACTGGTTTTGAGGTCTTTGCTTTTTGTTTCCTGGGTTTTCGGGGTATATTTTCATGTATCTATAGTACAAACTACAGGAAAAGCTACACCCCAAAATGAACGTGTAAGGATTTGGGGTTTTAGTTATTGTATATTTAATTTCTTCATTTGGTAGCAAAGTCCATAATAAATATCCACACATATGCTCTTAAAGAATCTTTTTAAAAGTAGGTTTAAACAAGATATCTAAATCTCAATCTCAAACCATTCAAATCACCACCTGACCATGTGTAACTCATTTATATGCAGGTGCACAGTACTCTGGGATGGTGGGTGTTTGGTAAGACAGTCCAAGTGTGTACTAATACAGAATTATGGTGATCAGATGGACATTAGTGTAGGGTTCAGAGACAGTTATTACATTTAATGCGCAGACCAAATCAAATCCAGCAACTGAAAGATACGTTTTGCTTGCACACATGCTATTTGTTCTGTCTTCATATGTTTTTTTTAAAGGCTTTGATAATCTCGGTTAAAGAGATTCAGTCTTGAATTCTGTCCTCATTTACCCATCCTTATGTTTAACAAATGTGTGACTTTCTTCCATTAAACGCAAGTCCTCAGTCACCATTGGCTTTGATTCCAATGTCTGTCTTATCTATACAGTGAAAGTGAATGGGGTGCTTTTGTGTGGCTAAGGAAGGCATTGTCTGTAAAAGAGCAGCTCTGCAGCAAAACCTCTTTTCTATTCCACACAAAAATCAAATCGTATAGGTTTGATGACAACATTTTTGAGCAAACTGTCCCTTTAGATGTTGGTTCTAGAGCCAGGTAAGACGATAAGCAATATTATCTGTCAGACGCGAGTAAGCAGAAGTGTTTGATCGAAGTTAAAGGTACTCTGCTGTGAGTCTTTAAGCGACTGTAGAAATAAGTAAACGATTCTGTAATGGAAGGGTAAGAAGCCACGCTGGATCTTTGACTCATCGTCTCCTGCTGTGAGACTGTGGGAGACAGCATGTGTGATAGGAGACTTCTGCGCTTGTGTCATTGCGGCCCACACACACGTGTGCGGCTATGACTGACTTCATATATTATATTCTTTATCCATCTGCTTTAAAAAATTTTGGTTGCACTTTATATTCATCATTAACTACTTGCTTATTAACATACACTTACCTAAAGGATTATTAGGAACACCATACTAATACTGTGTTTGACCCCCTTTGGCCTTCAGAACTGCCTACGTGGCATTGATTCAACAAGGTGCTGAAAGCATTCTATAGAAATGTTGGCCCATATTGATAGGATAGCATCTTGCAGTTGATGGAGATTTGTGGGATGAACGAAGCTCCCGTTCCACCACATCCCAAAGATGCTCTATTGGGTTGAGATCTGGTGACTGTGGGGGCCATTTTAGTACAGTGAACTCATTGTCATGTTCAAGAAACCAATTTGAAATGATTGGAGCTTTGTGACATGGTGCATTATCCTGCTGGAAGTAGCCATCAGAGGATGAGTACATGGTGGTCATTAAGGGATGGACATGGTCAGAAACAATGCTCAGGTAGGCCGTGGCATTTAAACGATGCCCAATTGGCACTAAGGGGCCGAAAGTGTGCCAAGAAAACATCTCCCACACCATTACACCACCACCATAATTGCATTAATGTGAAATTGAACAGGTGTTCCTAATAATCCTTTAGATACCAATACCCAAACCTAAAAACTACCTTATAAGCAGTGTTAAGGAGTTTATTCGACTCATTTATCGACTTATCACGTGATATATAAACTAGACGTCAGTAGTTTTTGGTGTCGCAACATATCGCCGTTTACCTAAAAACATTGTTACATCATTTCCGATCGCGCTGCCCTGTGTCTTTGTGTAAAACCCTAAATAAACAAATTATTAATAAGGGCTGGAAGTTTGTAATATTGTAATATTTGAATATATAAATATTGACTGCCTGTACATACTGGCTTAAGAACACATGTATTGCATATATTTTTTTATAGAATTTTTTTTATAAAACTGGAGGAAAGCATGTAATTCAATTATTGTATAATCACCCACCCCTTTTTGTATTTGTATTGTTTCCCCCCTTGTTTGGGTTTTATTTTCCTTTCACTGTTGTATGTGGTTTTAGTTTCTAAAATAAAAAACGTAATAAAAAAAAATGCTGAGAAATGGACCCTAATCTAAAGCGAGACAAAAACTGAATAATCGAAATGAAGTATAAATCTTGTTTTCACATGTTAATTTGGACTACATCTTTTCTACGTATCGATGAAATATTTTGTATTATAATGCTTCCCAAAACAATATCTAACCCCTGTATTGTTTATTCTAAACTCTTCACAGATCTACAAGGGCTTGGCCACCTCCTTCCATTTCTCCAACATGAGTTCGTCGGTGGAGTACCGCTTCCGCGTCTGCGCAATCCGCCAGTGCCAGGATGCTCCTGAAATCATGGGCGCCTACAGCTCCACGGTCATCCTGCTCCCGCCTCGCGTCGAACCCCCAGCGACCTCCTCCGGCGCTGGGGCCAAATCCTCAGAGGCCCAGAAGCCAAAACGCAGCCTGACGGACGAACAGTTCTCTTTCCTCATCATCGCCCTGTTGGCTGTGACCTCCATACTCATCGCGGTCGCCATCCAGTACTTTGTCATCGAATGAGCCACAGCGCTCTGAGACCACGCTGTCCGAGCCAGTTTTTCTTTTCTGTGGATTCTTGTTTTCTTTTGGTTCGTTTTTGTGTTCCGGCACCAGCGTCGAGGAGCCGCCTGACGGGAAAGAATGAGAAAAGGAAATTGTGTAGAATTTCATTCTATCATTCTGTTTCCCTCTCCGCCGTCCCTTTATTCTCTCCGCGCATGATGTAGAAATGAACGGCTCTCCCTCTCATCGCGCTCGGTTAATTGAAGGATCAGCAGCGAAGCGTATGGCTCGCTGCGTTTGTTGTGTAGTCGTAGCCTTTATTTATACATGTAGTGCAAGTTTCGATTAGTATTCGACAGTTTCATCGGTTACGTCTCGGGCATGGGACTGAGGGCCAGGGACTACACTATCAGAGAGGGGGTATCTCTCTCGGAAGCACATGGGAAAAGACCCCGTCGGGGTCTCGAGGGACCGAGCATTCCCTGGGAGATGAAACGAGAAAGTTCATTAGCGTTTAAAGTTGATTTGGCACTTTCCTCAAAACTCTTTTGATGTTCAGAATGTGTAAAGGATGCAAAAATAACTAAAGAATTGTTAGTATATTTTTGTACAGTGTGATAAGAGGACCTGTTGGCTTAGCATGGGAGACTATGAAAACCAAACTAACAGCTTAATAGATCTTTTTACTATCACGTACGTATACTGTAGCTTGTTTTACGATCAAGCGACTGCTTTGCTCGGAAATATCGTCGTTCGGCACAAACATTGTACGCTTCTCGGAAACCTTTCCTTCAGTTTGCACCTTAGTGAGAAGAGAAAAAAAAAATCTTGAATGCGTCTTGATCTTGTGATGCGTTTGTATAGATCATGTTTTCCAGTTGTGCAAGCCCTCAATGTGTTTTGGCTGTTTTTAAGATCAATTTGTTCGTGAAATGATTGATTCAAAAAAAATTTCATGTAGTCATGTAGTATTTTCTTAATTTCTCTGATGTTTTTTCACTTTCGTGTTATATCAGTTACTTTTAACAATCTTTTTTTTATGTAATCATGAGAGTATTAAATATAGGACTAAATATTCATTTCTAGATATCCTTGATTTCTCCTTTAAATCACATGTTTGAGCTTTATTTTTTATACGAAAACATTTATGTTGAATTGTGTCCGGCAGAGAAATTAAGAAAAACGCAAGAGACTAAATGCAAACAGCAGTAATGAATTGAGTTGATTCTACATGTACTTCCTGTGAATTTTTTGCCTTCTTCTCTGTGTATTGAGTCTCGTTACCTATTGCCGATGCTGTATGACTGCAGCGTGACAATAAGGTCGTTTGGTTTCGTGTCGTGCTTGGTTTTGAGCATACGAGTGGTGTCGCAACCCCTAACAGCTACAGGTACCTTGCAAATGTCTTGAATGGAAATGAATTACATGATTTGGTCTAATAGATATTCTGCAGATGTCTTCTGTTTGTCATTGAAGGAAAAAAATCTCAAATTCCTATTTTTGATAGTGAAAAAATGTAATTGCAAAGTGTGCCATTTTAACATCTCCCTACCATGGTATGCCTCTACGATTGGTTCTTGGGAGAAAAACTACAAAAAATCAATAAAATATGCACAAAAAATGAGACCATTTTTATGTAATTTTAATGTTTGCAGTTACCTCATACACCGTACATTCCAAAAGAGAAAATTTGTTATAGTATACATACTATCAGACATATCACTTTAAAGACGTTCGTTATCAGATAGAAAATGTATAATCATATATATATATATATATATATATATATCTAAAGTGTGTCTGTATAGTCATGATATTTACAGACGGATCCATGCACAATAAAAGATTTATAATTCTTAACTGTCTTGAAAATGTTTTCCTGCATGTTGAAATGTCGTTTTAACACTCAATGGCGGTAAGGGTTTGGATTAACTCTTTTGCTTTTGAGAAGCTTTTTCTGTAACACAAATTTTTACTGTGGCGTTTCTTTCTAATGATACAAGAGACTTAAATCCACACGTATCCAACATATTTAAGAGTTTCTAAACAGTTTTGGTTGTCCTGTATTGCTCTGAAATATTCAGAGCCTAAAGAGTTGTCTTGCAGTAATTGGAGCTACACAAACAAGTCTACTGTGTTTGGATATTAAAGGAACACATACAGCTGTGGAAAGATCAAGAGACTTTCTCAAAATTATTTCATTTTTTGCTATTTATGGCTGTGTTTTAGGTAAAACTTATATTTTTTGTTTCATTTTGTGAACTACTAACAATATTTATCCTACATTTCAAATAAAAATATTGTTTATATTTGCATTTATTTGCAGAAAACGAAAACTGGAAAAAACGTTCAAAATAACGAAAATATGCTCTTTTCAGACCTCAAATGCAAAGAAAACAAGTTCATATTCACTTAACAGTAATATTTCTACGTGTAAACCTGGATTTTTATCACAGTGTTCATGTGTCTTGTAATGCTATCAGTCTTTCACAATGCTGTTGGATGACTTTGAGGTTTGATTCGGTTGATATTCAACAGACAGGGGACTGGAATGGCCACAATACATCTAGAAATGTTGATCAAATACAAATTTGAATGGTCTCTTCATTTTTTCCACGGCTGTAAATTCGAGTCCTTACAGATCCACACATAGACTGTTCCTTCACTTTTGTACAGATGTTTTTCATGAACAAGGCAAAAGTTTGAGTAGTTTTCGATGTTAGCTAGCGCTAAGAGAGCCATTCCGCTGCAGAGATCGCGTAAACCGAAAATTCTTTTTTCAGTGATCGAAAAATCTGAAGGGCAATTCGTAATTTTGACGGAATTACAATGAAGGTGATTTGTAATTCCCTGGTTTATAATAACATGTCATCAGATCGTAATCAGAATCAAATAATAGCTTTCAGTGAGTGGAAAAATGACTCTCTGCATTTTCTCTGTTCAGTGAGCGCTAGAAACAGCACATATATGACAAAACCACAGCTTACTTGTGAGAACAAAACAACTTTTACCTATCATTGTTACTGATTGGACATTTGAACATAAACATTTGTCTGTAATACATTTACGCATTTGGCAGATGCTTTTATCCAAAGCGACTTACATTGCTTTAACCTAAACATTTATACTTAGATATATGCAATCCCCTGGGATCGAACCCACAACCTTGCGTTGTTTACGCAATGCTCTTACCACTGAGCTACAGGAAAGCTATTAAGCTTATTATTTTATGTCTGACTACAGAAACATTAAATATATAAATAAAAAGTCTAAAATGAAAGTCTAGCGCAACCTCTGCTCATCTGTCTGTAAAAGAGACATTTCTAAAGCATCAACCCTACTGCAAGGACAGTAAGGAGCATAAAGAAATGTCACGTAAAATAATAGAATACATTATCTTTCATCATCAGCCACTATATATTGTGGAAAGACAAAGATTTTTTGTGAAAATGTTCAATTGTCAATTCATGAAAATGTCTCTTCTCTTAATTTGAATTTGATAAATAATGCTACTGAGAAGGCTTTAAATAGCTATTGTAATCGGCTATCGGTATCGGTAGATACAGCTTTCAGTGATTGAGGATCGGTGACCAGCCCCAATAATACTGATCATAGCACCCCTAGTCAAAAGAGTTCACCCTTAAATCTCTCTGAATAGAAGATATGACCATATTAATAACGTGACGAAATGTTTGATCAGAAAAAGTGAAATCTTAAAATCAAGTCATCATTTCAGCCAGAAGTTGGTACATCTGATCATAGATACTGTATATATACATAGATGCCCATTAGATCTAGTTTCTGTGGGCTAGTATACGCACAGTTAATCATCTAGCATACTGAAACGGTTGATTGAAACGGTCAACACCTTCTCACCGGTGGAAATCTCACATTAAAAATTTCCCATTTAAATAAACTGCAATTACAAACTAACACGTGTCGCGTTTCAAATCATGAATTTGGTGGTGTGTCTAGAGTGGTCGAATGTGGCATCTATGTATACATCTCTATGCATCAGACACACAACTCTGTAAATGTCTCTGCTTATTTAACTGGGATATAATATACTTTAACACAAAAAAAGAAACCAAATTTGGACCACTATGTTGAGCTCTAACACAAAGTATATTGTGTAAACATCTAATGTAATTACATGAATCAAGCGCACTGTGTTCATTCAAATGAACATGAAAAGCTCCGCCTCTAGCTACTGTCATGTCCTTGTATGTCTACGCTGTCTCCACCTCTTGTGATCTCACTATTTAATTAAGATTTGGACAAAGTGATGTTTTGCACGCACACAGTGGAGGTGATTCTGTCATCTTCGAGCACGACTTCCACAAGCCTGATTCCTCTCATCCCTTCAAGCACACAGCCTCTTATTGCAAACAGATCTTCTTCATCCGCATTGTCTTGTAGAGATCTTAATTTTTTGAATCCCTCAGCAAACTACCGATTTTTTTCAACATGGATGAGTTTATGGATGACCAACATTGGGGAGGCTCTCTGTTCCCAACTTCCACCCTCATCCCGGTCACAATCATTTGCCTCCTCCTTTTCATCGTCGGTGTGACCGGCAACACCATGACCATCCTCCTCATCCAGCGCTTTAAGGACATGAAGACCACCACCAACCTGTACCTCTCCAGCATGGCCGTGTCAGACCTGGTCATCTTCCTCACCCTCCCCTTTGACCTGTACCGCCTCTGGAGGTACGTCCCCTGGGTCTTCGGCGAGCTGGTTTGTCGTCTGTCGCACTACCTCCACGAGGGTTGCACTAACGCTACCATCCTCCACATAACTGTACTGAGCATGGAGCGCTACCTGGCCATCTGCTTCCCTTTTAAAGCCAAGGCTGCCATCAGCAAACGTAGGGTCAAGTATGTCATTCTGGCACTGTGGGGCTTCGCCTTGCTCTCTGCCGCTCCAATGTTCTTCCTGATGGGTGTGGAATATGAGAACGAGACGATGCATGACCCCAACACACGCCAGTGCAAGCACACGCGCTACGCCATCGACTCCGGGCTTCTCCACACCACCATCTGGGTGTCGACCGCCTACTTCTTCTGCCCCATGTTTTGTCTGCTTTGTCTGTATGGGGCCATCGGACGCAAGTTGTGGAAGAGCCGTCATGAGCTTCATGGGCCTAACGCAGAAGCCAGACAGAGGGTTCACCGACAGACTGTTAAGATCCTGGGTGAGTGTTTTTCTGTAGCCACGGTTCTTTAAGATGATGAAGAGAGTTTGCTTTAGGGTTCAGTAACGCATCAGCCACATTTGTTTTCGATTCTTGTTATGTAGGGGGGTTTCAAAGATTAGTTTTATTGAAGTGGGATTTAAATCTGTGGTCCTGAGGCCAGATTCACAAATCATTAGGAAAATTGTTTTTAACCGCACAATGTTTTCTTAACCTTAATGTGAGAAAAAATATGATTATATTGTGTTCATAATAAGAATGGTTTAAACATAGTTGGTGCAACTCTTCCTCATAATTTATAATCTACCATAATTTAAATGAATTTATGTATTATTAGCCTTTTCTGATGAAATTCTCATTACCGTGCTGCGTCCTGATTTGCGCATTATATGTTGTAACGGAGTAAAATAACGTTCTGATAAAAACAAAGGGATCTTCTACTAGATGCTCTCAAATGACAAAAAATCATTGACCTAATATTCATGTATAATTAAAATGCATAAATAGTGGAAAAATGACGTCCGCCGTAACATTTTTAAAGGACTGTTTACACGCGCGCAAAGATATTTATATTAAAGATTGATTTTATTTGATGAAGAAACACATCTAGCCCGCTAACAGGTTTACACATTACTTTCTAGTTAAAAACGTATTCTCTTGTCATGCTGTGTACACAACATTTTTCATTCTCATTACCGATAAAGGTAGTTTTCTGCATTTAAAAACATCTTACATGTATAATTTTCTATTAAAATATACTTCATTAATGTCTTATTACTGTATGTATGATTAATAAACATCATTTAGCAAAACATGCTATTTGGATTGTCATAACTGGCATTTTTCTTGCTGTCAAAAATGTTAATATTTGTGGTATAACATCAGTAAAAAATGTAAATGAATGTCATGAATTAAAAGAAAATGCGTTGATACAATTGTTTCAAGAAAATCATGTTGAAATATTGAAACCAGGATTTCATGAGAATCGCCCAAAGGCATTACTTTACTGTACAAAGAGTCATTTAACATTTAGTCATTAAAATCATTGTCAGCAAATAATCAATATGATCGTTGAAATAATTTAACACATTACTAATGTAGGCCTATTGTTACCTCATGTATAGGGGAGCATAATGATTGTCAAAGCCTGACATAAAAATATAAGACGTTCTTATGAAAGAAGGGCTCTATACCAACAGTTGAGAGAGGTGGCACTTGTGCTACAAAGTTATTCAGTAGGTGTCACCAGCCCTTAAAATAGAGTCGTGGGGTAAGAAAAAAGAATCACTAAATCTTCATTAAAATGTATTTAATACATTAATAAATAAACTATAAATGAATATAAATCATTGTTTATGATTGAATTATTTGTATTGTATATGTAAACTCTCTTTCAACACTGTACCATATTTGAAGCACATCCTTCTTAACGCTACTTTCTTCCTTTATTTGTTGTAAACAACTGGTATAAGAGAACACAATTCCTTTAATATCAGTGAGTGGTTTTAGGCTCGTTCTTGTTTGATGAACATTATAAACAGAGATCTTTATTATGCTGCTGCCACTTAAAGAGCTCGCGCAATATACTGGAACACACATGTTTTGTTTCCCAACTGTTTGTTCTCGAAACCGAATACCGTCTTGTTAATATGGGAATTTTGACGTTATTTTGTGTTTATATGTACGTTTCCGAGTAAGAAGGTGTGAAAGAGACCTCCCTTTAGTATAAATTGTATTTAGCGTATAGTATAACGTTTTGTATGCTTTTCAGTGTTGTTAGATAGCTTTATACAATAGTTTAGTGTTTAAAGTTTAAACACATTTTTCCTGCATTAGCTTCACATGTATACAGTTCTCGCAACACATTTCGTTATCTTTGCTGATTTGTACCTTAGCCGGGGAAATTCTTGTATTCTGCATATTTATTTCAGTTGCGAGATTGAGCGCTTTACTTGTCTGCTGACCTTGCTCTTTCTGTCCTTCGACTCTTATTACCCACGAATTACGTCTTTGGGGGCGGGGCCGTCGATAGGTAAGTGAATGGGTGAAGAAGACGAAAACGAGTGACTGAATACGCCGCTTGCGCAATATAACATTTCTGTGCGTTACATTTATTCAAAATTATATATTGATCAGTTTTACAGTCGCACCGCAGCGACCTTAAAAAAAACCTTTCGCACCGGCAGGAAAAACGATACGCAAACGATATTGGATATGTGTCACACTTAAAAGATGCAAGCGGGTCCTTAAAAAATTTGGATATAGGAAAACGGAATCGACCATCAAGAACTGCAGTGTAAATGCAACCTTAGTCACAGTCTAGACTCTAGAGCCCCAGACATTATTTCCTATAATACAGTATATTTTATACAAATCTTAAGATGCTTTTGGTTAACATGGCAAATTTTGACATTGGTGCTAGACTAGGCTATGTTTGCTATTTATACATTCATTTTATTTTCATATTTTACACATTTACTAATGGAAAATATCTGTCCACCATTTTAGGTAAGAGCTTGTCAAACGGATTTTGTATAGCCTTTGTCATTTCAATATGAACAGAGCAGCAGATTTTGTACTAAAACCCTCATTCTTTCCTGCAGCTGTTGTTGTTTTGGTGTTTGCCGTCTGCTGGCTGCCCTACCACATCGGCCGATTCCTCTTCACACACGTGGATGACTATCACTCCGCCCGCCTCAGTCAGGATTTTAATGTGGCTTCCATGGTCCTGTTTTACTTCAGTGCCTCAGTTAACCCTGTTCTCTACAACCTCATGTCCAACAAGTACCGCTCGGCTGTCAAACGCCTCTTCGTGTTGCCGCGCATACTCCACCACAGGCCCGACCAGAGGCACCTTTCATCTCGCGATGACATCACCGCCTGCACTGAGACTTTCACCGGGGTGAAAGAGACCATCGTCTCTACTGTATCTCATTAAATTACGACTGACAAGGATAGTGGAAACATGTTACAGAGAGCAACATGTCAGTTGTGTAGCTCTCGTGGTTAATATCGAGAATAAAATTTGACTAAAATGAATAATTCACGGTTTTCAGTTGGCGGGTTTTACACAAATATACCTATTAATACACACGTGGCTGACTGCTTTGGTAATAGGCTACAGTAATAAATGAAGATGTTTTTTTATATAATGTAATATCTTATATGGATTTTTGTGTAAACATACTCGATCAAGTGGATTTTTATAGCTAGTTTGGTGGATAATGTTGTATTTTATGGTACCTAACCCAAGAACATAATATGTGGCCCAAACAAAGAATCAATTAATGTTGAGTTAATTTAATTTAATAAAGCTTAATATGGTTTGCAACAATGTACATGCTTTGTATTGCTTCTCAAATGAATAGTTACAAATTCAAGTGAGTGTGAGACTTAAAATTCATGCAAGTATTTAAATACTTTAGTTTAGCTTCAAAAACATCTCGTGTTTGATGTCTTGAAATCCAGCGAAACCCACTGAGCTGAAAGCAACTAGACAAAACAAATGCAGAAAGTTCAAAAGGTTGGGATCATCGAAATGTTATTCGTTGATCTTAAAAAGTTCAGGTGTTTGTTTGTATGCTGCATTTGGGTGAATGATGTTTTATTAAACTGTGGGTATAACGCTGGATTTGGAGATCGTTTGAAACTGATATATGTCCCAGCGCTAAAAGATGATGGACATGAACTGCATGCGGTGAGTGAAACTGATGTTTGTCTGTGTTTTGTTGACAAAAGGTGCTCACATGCTTTGGTTCAGCTACCCATGAAATGGATTCTTTGGATCAAATAATAAATAAAAGCAGTCTATAAGAGTCCAGAATATGAACATTTCTTTAGTATAAAAAGCTTCCCAGGTTGAGACCTCTAGAAACGGAATGATAAAATCAAAAGTGTACGATTACAGGGTGGCTACTTTAAAGATGCATAACCGAGTTCACTTATTTTGGAAGCTTTGAGTCACAGTATAATTCCCACAGCTGTTTGGGTAATTTTGGTGTTTTTATGGGTTTAACATTATTATAAACCATGCGAAAATATAAATAAGGAGTGATCCTAAACCTTTGACCGTATAAATCGGTTAAATGTTATTTTGTGGTTCACCTGAGCCATGTAGGCCTACACGAGATGATGCTGTACATGCACACGTCTTCATTTCTAGCAAGACTATTGTATTACACAGGCTCTTAGGCTACATTATATCTTATAGGAACCACAATCCAAATCTTTAAATTCAAATTAAACCTGTTTACCACTCAGTCCATCACAAAAACAATCTTTACATCATTACTGCCGAGTTATGTTATGTTACATAATCTTGTAATATGACCCTTGAATTATGATTCAATTATTCAATTGTGTCCGATTGCTTGTCTTTTCCTTTGTACTTTTTCTTCTTTATTGTGATAATATAAAGGATGGTAAAATCATTAGGTATATTATTCCTAATCTGTTATTCTTTCAAATATTGCTTACATTCTCTCTCTTCTGCATATGTTTGTGTATTTTGTTGTGCAACTTCAGTATTAACAGCATTGACAGCAAGCCTGTCTTACATCTACTGTACTGTGTGAAATTTGAAAAATAAAGGACTAACAGTATTCATATTAATTGTAGCTAACTTACAATATAGCCTATTTCGTGCAAACCAGTTTTATATACTTATGAAACTAAAAGACTTAAACTTGTGTAATCTGTAATCTACTTCCATATTTGTGGGGTTTGAACATACATATTTTTAGTTGCCTTATTAACTAACTTTATCAAAAGAAAAGAGTTTGTTCAACAGGAGCAAACAAGTGTCTTAAAACACCCTAACAAAATCTACATTGACTCTTTTCACAATTGTGTAGCACTCACAATCTGACGTGATACAGTATACAGTCTGTCCAGTGTTGTCTAAACACAAAGCTGTAAAATGGTGTTATCTACCATCTGTCTAATGGCTTATTCACTGTTTGTATGTACAATTATTTTCTTGTGATATTAAAGATGAAATGATTTGTTTTTAAAAGCAGTTGCATCTTTTATATTGTTTGTATTTCGTGGTATGTCTGAATAGGGCTGACACAATGCTGTACAAAATGCAATAGCTGTAGTTCTGCTGCAGGGGGAGATACCTGCTGCGTTAAAAAACTACTGGTTCCGCTGTTAACATAACTGAAATGATGTTTACAGTAATTCAAGATTTTTCAATTCTTATTTTGTTTTTACTTCACAAGAGCATAGACAGGCAACAGACATTAAATTACAATAAAATGTAAATTTAAAAAGTATAAATGAAGTAAAAAGAGACAAAAATCATGTTTGCAGTAACAAGAAGTACAATATAAGTGCTAAAACTCAATTAGAATAAAACAATTAACGTCACGAGATAACTGGTATTCAATAGAAACAATTGTAACAAAACAGTTTCCACAGTATGCTGTAGTTGAGCATATAAAACAAGTCACAGTATTCGGTAAAGTGACAATGCAGTGAAGGTGACAACGCTTCCTAGTCCATATGAAGTGAAAAAGTTTGATTTATGTTATTTTTAAATATATTAATGAAGACAAAAAGATGGAAGGAAACACTAAATGGATGGGGTGAGAAACTTGTCTTAATCTATGTAAATTACACACATTTTTATGGCTTTCTTTACATACATTTTATATGGGACACGCTAACACTGGTTGAGCAATTGTGATGGTCTTTGATGGAGGGTAGTAGCTAAACACCTGAGATGTATTGGGTAGTTTTTTTCACAGACTTGAGGGCCTTCTGGTTTGAGACATCGCCATTGCTATACCAGTAGGACCCGTTTCAGAGTCCTTTAGTGTTTCAGTTCTAGGGGTGTATTTAAGCTTGGCTTAGTTTCTTAAAAAAGGGCAACCTTTTTAATCAGAGTAACTCCAGGAAAGATCCTGATATATGGATACCCAAGAACTCCAAGCTCCATAGGTGTTCAGAGGTGTCTTCTGGGCGTTGAGTGCGAAACCAAACATCTTTTGACTGCCTGCTGTTTTTCCTCCTGCAGGCATGTTCTTGGGATAAAGACCAAAGTGGGTCAATAAACCTTTAGGTAAAATCAACAGTAATGGTCTAAACTGACACTACACATATTTTCTATGCATTAGAAAAGAGGGGTCACACAAAGCACTGAGACGTTATTTCCTCCTTCAAACAGCCGTGTGTTTGGAACATCCTGGCTTTCTTTGTGGCTTTCTTCCAAATGACTTCAAAGCACTATTATCAGACTCAACCTTGTTTTTCTCTGTAACCGGCCTGTATGACGCAGGGCTTGTTTGCTCTGAGCTAATCTCGCCCTCCTCAGGACATGAGCTCACTCAGCTGTGGCCATGTTTATAAATATTGGTATAAATAAAGAGAAGGAAGTGGGTCTTTATTGGTAGGTTCACATACCCACACATTCTGAATCACCTTGGCACTGTATGAATAATTGAGCTGACCAGTCAAAGCAGTGTTCTTAACAATAAGCTCCATCAATCCTTTTATTAAGTCCTTATCTGTACAAATGCACACTGATATCACGAGTTTGCTGGAATGTCTTGTAGAGCCAAAGCTGCATTTATTCATAATTAATAACAGCAATGAATTTACTGCACAAGACGGTCTGATGATAATGACAGCACTGATGAATTTTGCTGAAGTAGATTACTTGGGTTTTCCCTAAACTCTTTGCTCTCTCTCTCTCTCTCTCTCCCACACGTAACCTCTTCATATTCCACTGCCACATGCTTGAGATATGAAACGTATTGAGAGCGTCTGTTTTAACTCTATGCTCGAGTATGCTTCCTCCCTCTGACGGACCACAGCTCAGGAAATAAACACGACATTTGTTTTCTAATCTCTGCCAACTTCCTTTCTTCAAGGGAATTTATAATACGTCTTTACAGTGCCAAAGACACACTTTAAAGGAAGTGAGTCATAACATACAGAATACAAAAACGTTTTGATTTTGTTGTAACACATTGTTTAAAAGATGACATTAAAAAAACTGTGTATTAATAGTAAGGCATTACCTACACTCATCTAAAGGATTATTAGGAACACCTGTTCAATTTCTCATTAATGTAATTATGGTGGTGGTGTAATGGTGTGGGGGATGTTTTCTTGGCACACTTTAGGCCCCTTAGTGCCAATTGGCCATCGTTTAAATGCCACGGCCTACCTGAGCATTGTTTCTGACCATGTCCATCCCTTTATGACCACCATGTACCCATCCTCTGATGGCTACTTCCAGCAGGATAATGCACCATGTCACAAAGCTCCAATCATTTCAAATTGGTTTCTTGAACATGACAATGAGTTCACTTTACTAAAATGGCCCCCACAGTCACCAGATCTCAACCCAATAGAGCATCTTTGGGATGTGGTGGAACGGGAGCTTCGTGCATCCCACAAATCTCCATCAACTGCAAGATGCTATCCTATCAATATGGGCCAACATTTCTAAAGAATGCTTTCAGCACCTTGTTGAATCAATGCCACGTAGAATTAAGGCAGTTCTGAAGGCCAAAGGGGGTCAAACACAGTATTAGTATGGTGTTCCTAATAATTCTTAAGGTGAGTGTATATACCAAAAGCCTTTTAAAACAACCTTTTAAACACACCTGTGAAAACACAAAATACTTGCACAAACCCTAAACACAAGCGTTATACCACAAAATACTCGCACAAACCCTTCAAACACAAGCTTTATACCACAAAATACTCGAACAAAACCTTCAAACCTGGGTCTGATACCACAAAATACTCGGGAAAACTATTGAAACACAACAGTGATACCACAAAATCTTTAAACAGCCACGATAACAAAAAATACTCAAACAAAAACTTTCAAACGCAACAGTTATATCACAAAATACTCGAAGATACCCTTTAAACACAACTGTGGTGTCACAAAATACTCAAACAAAACCTTAAAACCTGGGTGTGATAACACCCAAAATACTCGGAGAAACTATTTAAACACAACAGTGATACCACAAAACTCTTTCAGCAACCACAATAACAAGAAATACTCAAACAAAACCTTTGAACACAGCTGCATTAAAAAAAGTCCAATTAAACCTTTGAACGCAACTGCGATACAAAAAACAACACTCAAACAAAACCTTTAATCACAGCCATGATAAAAAATACTTGTACAAAATCTATAAACGCAAAATTCTCAAAGAAACCATTGAAACACCGCTGGGATAAAAAAAATATACAAATAAATCCTTTAAACACCGCTGCATTAAAAAAATAGTCAAACAAATCCTTTGTAAGGAAACGCAAAATCATCAAACTAAATATTTAAACAGCCTCGATAATTTTTTTTTTCAAAAAATGGTAAAAAACCTCAAAGAACACAGTAAACGTAAAATACTTATACAAACCCTTTAAACACAACCATACAGCACACAATACTCGAACAAAATCTTTAAATACAAATATGATGAAAAAATCTAAAGAAACATGACACAACCATGATGTCACTTGAAGTATTGGTAAAAAACACAGTTAAATACACATCTGGTGCCTCAAAATACTCCATAAAGTAATAATTTTAAACAACCATAATGCCATATTATATTTGACCAAGCCCTTTAAACACACTTGATTTCTAAAAATATTTGATGATACCACAGATTTATACACATTTAAAAAACTGTTCAATGGCACCTGAGATGCTTAAAATACGGGGCTCAAATGTTTGAGCGCGCATGTGATGCGCAAGATGCAGTTCGTGGGCAGGACAGTATGTTTCGAGATCAAAAGCTGGCATAACTGTGTTTGGGTGTTACAGTACAGTACATTAGTGTTAGTCAGTGTTGTCTCTAAAAAAGCTCTGTTTTAACTATGATCACCCGCAGATGGACACAGTGTTGCACAACTCATTACCGCTAAAAGTAGTTTCTCTTCCTTTGTCGTTGAGGATTAAATGCGTTTGCAGATCTGGGTGTTGCTGACTAGAGAAACAGAAAGTGAAGTGAAGCTGTGACCGGAGAGACGCGGATAAACAGGGCTTGAGGATGGAGGTATGATGTCTTTTAATGTTTCCATAAACGTTATCTGTAATGAAAGTGGTGTTTGAGTTAACTCCCATAACGCAAAGTTTGTGTAATTGTTACCTGCTGCTTTGTTGATAGTGTTGTCATGTACACGGGATGCATTGTGCTGACTTTAAATCAGGTGAAGACACAGACAGTATAGGCTATGTGAATCTGGCTAATAATGTTTGTAAATAACTTCATTATTAAGTCATTAACATTATTTACTGCCTTATGAAAAATATTCAAATATATATACAATCAATGGCCCCTTAAAAGTAGTTGTACAAAAAGATTTGGGTTACATTTATTTTACAGTGCCCGTGTTACGGTGTACTTATACATTTAAGTAGTGAGTAATAAAAATTAACTACACGTACTTACTATAGGGTTAGGGCCAGGATTTGGTCCAGGGTTATTTTCGTGTGATTATGCATCATTTATTGTAAATATTATAGTAAATACATGTAACATGTGTAACAAGGGGACCGTAAAATAAAGTGTTACCAATATTTGTATCTAGAAATGTGGAAATGTCATCGCATTAGAAGTTACGTATAGGCTACGTACTATAGCAATAACAGTAAATGTTGCATATACATTAAGTACTTCAGTAATTACTTACAGTAGCCTATATGTGTAATTTATGACATATTTGGACACTGGTTGTCAAACGTTAGTAGAACATTTCTAGTTTCTCTGAACAGGAGACTGAAGTTGTCAATTAATGGCAATTAAGTTATTATAAAGTCTCTCAAGCTCAAGTGAGCTACTGCACATAAAGGAACAGACTTTTCTGATGATGCATTTTCCGACTATTTTAACCCTAAATGACCACAAACTGGGACAGGAAGGGCTGTCTGCAGAATATCTTCCTCTCTGTGTGAACAGCAGAGCTTTGATATTCCTAATGGTCACAAGCTTAACAGTTCCTCACATGGCACGTGGTGTGTCGATGTTACTTTTGCAAGTACAAGCAAAGACTGTTTAGCTGTTTGTGTTTGTCTTATTCAGAAACCTTGGTTCACAAATCTGCAAGCCCACATTTTTTTGTGAAAACAGTGCCACCAAACTAAAGCGGATTAATGTTTTTAAAATACAAAATTAAACCGAAAGATATCACAAAACCTATCTTGTTTCCTATTCAAACTTGTCATTTCACATCTTTTATTTTTATTATAACTTGCATGTCTCGTAACTCAAATATCCACTCTTAAAAAAAGGTGCTTCAAAAGGTTCTTTGATGCCAAAGAAGAACCTTTGGTTCCATAAAGAGCCTTTAACATCTGAAAAAACCAAAAAGGTTCTTGGCGGGAAGGTTCGTGGCAAAAATAGTTCTTCCTGTTATAAAAAAGTAAGAAAGAGATGGTTCTTTAAAGAACCTTTGAATGACTGGTTCTTTGGGGAACCAAAAATTGTTTTTCTATTGCATCGCTGTGAAATACACAAATATACCAAGAAAATACAGACTATATTCAGATTATTCGAGGACTTTTTGCACTGCGTACATCACTGGGCTATCTGTGTGATCTGTGTGAACGCTTCACGCTATTAATTTAGACGCACCACTTCTTGCCAAAAGCTACGATACCCTTCTCGGAAACATGGTTAGCACCATTTGTAATTACCAAAATACCAATGTTACAGTATCTCAAATGTAATGAATGCACAGTGTGAAACATCTGATTGTGAAAACACTTGAAACTCTAAACCCAGACTAAAGAATGAGTGAAGTAAACCAAACAAACCATTATATTTACCTGGAGTTTTACAGGTTGCAAAGTTGTAGACAAAGTGTGCATATAAAGTGTGTTTATAGGATAGTTAAAGGGGTCATATGGCGCAAATATGTGTCATTGGTGTTTTATAAGTTGCCTCTGCATGTATTAGACACCTAAAATTGCTCAAATTAAAGTGTCAGAAACAAAAGATGCATTCTATATAAAAGCAAATGCGAACCCAGACAACTTTAAGACAACTTTACTGTTATCCAAATATGTGGACAGAGAGAGGGGTCACTCTCATGAGAGCAAGCCATATTTTATTTGTAGTGTCATCAAAGCCCATGTAGGTTCATGTAAAGAGATTCGAGTATTTCTAGCAGACCCAAGAACATCAGCTTCTGGTTAACAACCCAAGAACAGCTTCTGGCCACATACCACCACGATGTGTTGTGTGCTTGGAGTCCCCTATACTATGTGTGTGTGTGGGGCTCGGACTTCATATTGTAGAAGAAGAAATGGGAACACAGTGTAAGCAAAGATGTAATAAATTGAGCTGGACTTGCCAAACAAATAATGTAGACCACATGTTATAATACAGTATATTTAGGGGGGGTACAGCTGTGTTACAAGAGAGGTTAAACACAGATAGCACTGCGAGGCTGGGAGCACGTACAGCCCTTACGTTTTAAAGTGAACCATAGGAATTTTGACAGATGGACATTTAGTTTCTGTCATTTTGTCATGTTGTTTTAAAAACTTGCAAGAAAAAGACTTTGGCTACAAACATATAGTGACCAGGGACTGTCCAAGAACAAAAATGCAGTAAAATTATTAATAGACACGTCTACACACCTTCTATAGTTTGTCGTCACTCTACCACGTGAAGAGTGGCAAAACTTTCAAAATGACTACTCATATTATCAGGAATTGCAATGCCGCGCCACATTTGAGTGTCCAAGACAACCTGATTTCTTTATAAGTTGTAAGGTAGTCGTAAGAATCAACGTCGAGTCCAGCTGCTTGTAATTTCAGCAAATAATTGCGAGTTTTGGTCCCAGTTTCTTTGGTATTTTTCGCGTTTTTCTTATTTTTTTTTGGTAAATAAAACCGTTGTTCCCCATTGACTTCTACTGTTTGGAACAAAACCAATGCGAGTCAATGGTGACCAACAGTTTTCTTGTACCAGCATTCTTCAAAATATCTTCTTTTGTGTTCTGCAGAAGAAGGAAAGTCATACAGGTTTGGAATGACAAAAGGGCTCGTAAACAATGACAGAATGTTTATGTTAAAGGTAAATTATCCCTATAAATATTTAAGTTTGTTACCACGTTCTTTTAAAGAGCTTATTTCTGCCTTTAATTAAGCAGCGGTGGCCTAGCAGATAGCAAAACATACTTCAGACAAATTATAAATATCGCTTATTGCTCCCTGAAATCTCTGTAAGTCGCTTTGGATAAAAGCGTCTGGTTAATGACTCAATGCAAAATGTAAAACGATGGGTGACGGGACTTTAAAGTGAAGCAATTTTGGGTGAACTATCACTTAAAGTCTAGCTGAAATTCTGTTTCAAATGAGCAATGTGAAAACATCTTGTGCAAGAGATTTGTGATATAAAAAGCACATTGAAATAACTTTGTAGTAACTGGATGCAAATTTGCTTTGAATCAAGAGAAGAATATGGAAAACCTGTGGTGGAGATAACACAGTTGGAAAATGATTTCTTCATTTGTTTCTACATAAAATAATGTCTTTATCTTTAATATGTGCTTGAATGCATTCATGTTTTCATTTCATATAATCCTTCAGCGGCTGGACGAATGAGTCTTTACTTTGCAAAGTGCAAACAAGTCAAGATTGCCGTGAATTTTGACAGGTTGTGACAGGACTTGACCCGAAGAATTGTCTTAGGGTTACACACATGGTACGCCTATTGCTTATACTGCATCTTGTCATTTGACAGCTTGAACCAGGACAAATGCAGGATGTTTTAAAATTCAGTAAATTCCTGTCAATAACAAAAATGAGGAGTGACAGGAGACGGGGGTGGGATTTTCATTATAAAAAGCATTTTTATACACCCGTGTGAGATAAGTAATTCAAGTTTTTGATAACTCTTCTATAGAAAAAAAGACAAATTTTAAAGAATCATATCTGTTCAACAAGTTAATAAAAGTTTATTCCTTTTTAGAAGGACTTTAGGCAAGTCTTCATATAGAAGTGTTCTTTACTTAATATTATACTTTAATATTTTACAACCTGACTTGTGAGTCAGTATGAATTCCTGTTGTACAACTTGTTTGTGCCATAATGGTCCTTCACGCCGAAGCCTATGAGACAGGAGCTGTTTCTCCCATTCCTTTCAGTGATGTAACACACACAGAACATTTGTTAGAACACAAGCCATGTGCCTGAAAAGAGTTGTGAAAGCAGTGGAAAAGTGTGATATGATGATGTTAAATTCAAACACATCATGTTTTCCTGGAGTGAGAGCAAGAGAATCTTACGTGCCTAGCAATGGGTCGTAGCTGCCAGGAATAACCAGAGTTTTACAATATTTAAAGAAGTACCATGTTAACACATTTGATTGTACAACCATTGAGTTGCTATGATGATATGGCATCATAAACACATCTTCTAACTGTGAGACAGTAAAACCACTGTGGCTTTAAATGGCTTATAAACCAAAGGAAGATGATCATCAGAGATGTGTTGTGTGTGGAGTCTTAGATTCGGCTGTTTCTGGATCAGTTATGATCTTGTGACTTTGATTACACGGGCTTACGGGATATGATTAGTCACTGTTTAGTTTTGCCGGTCAGGCAAACATCTGATCAAGCACTTATGCCCTGTGGAAATCTCAGTGGTTTGCCATTCTTAGATGAAAGAAAGAACATTTTATTCACTTGATCTTCATAAGAATAAAGAGCATGTGAGGCGTAAAAGAGTATAGAGACTGATCTGAAGAACCTGCAAGGTAACAAAAAACTTTATAATGAACTCGAGAAGTTGTTCTGTACTGTTTTTCATTGGCTTCTCACCTGAACCAGATCTTTCTCATCGGACATGGTTTTGCTCAAGGAATGTCAACAGAGAACTGTCCCAGACCTTCACAGCTGCTCTCTGGTTTATTTCTCAGGCTGCTAGGCACCAAAACAGAGCTTTTAGTACTCCGTCAACAAGACTGGGATTCCCACCCGTCATTCAGACCCTCCCAATTCAAGCTTAAAACCATGCTGATCTGATTCATATTTTACGTGTCCTGTTTTGTTCAACATGCTCTGTTGTTTTAAAGTATAGGTTTACATGACAACAACTACAATCGGAAAACTGTATTTCTCAGTATAGGTGACAATGTTGTCACAATGATCTCTATTCACTGAGATCAGATAAATTGACTTAAAATGCTGTATTATTCATACGAGGCCAGTAGTTAGCAGTGACTTATTGTAAAGAAATATGTAATGCGTATGACGTCATTGTCACAAATTAGCGTTTTTCGTATATAGACGTTTTCTTAATAGTTCCCGGAAGTTACCAGTAACGCATGGAGCTGCGGCTAAACAGACCAACTGAGGCAAAGTTTTAACCCATTTAAAGATGTAAGTCATTTGATGAAAACAAAATGCAATAAATAGTGGATTTAAAGAGAAAACATAACTTCCTGTAACTATCTTAAGGCTCCATGAATCAAGTGATGTGAAAATTTTGAACTTCCGTTTAAGCAACTGGCTCAGACGGTTTCAAAGCAACAACATAAGCAAACGTTACTGTGCATGCACGCTTTGTGGTTCAAATTTAATTTTGGTGCACATCCGCACAAAATCCCTGAAGATTATTTCTGATAACAAGCAAAATAAATAACCACTAAATTACATAAGCTAGCAAGTTAAACGTATCGCTGAATCCGAAATCGCCTACTTCCATACTATATTGTAGGCGAAAATAAGTATGAGTCACAAATAGTACGTCCAGAACGTCAGTATGGAAAAAACTGAGAGAAATACCCGGATGGTCTACTGCTTGTGGATCGGATGGATCTCTTCTCTATCCCATGATGCCAAGGGAGCTGAGTTTAAAAAAAAAAAAAATAGAGAAACTTTAAGGCAAATGCCCGTTTTTATTGTAAGTGCCAATGCATGAATTTCTCGTGACAAAATTTTGTTTTTATTTCCGGCTACACTCATGTTGTTTTTAATTTGTAATAAATCAAAGAGCATACGGGTCACATAACCATAAAACATGGTGGATGTAGTATGAACGAAATGTATTCATTCTACTCCAACTCATATCATAGCATATGACTAATCCGTATTATTTTTGGTTACCAATAGAAGAACCGCTACACAAAGTTACACAACCCGTTGAACAAATTGTTTATTTTATAAAATTAACATACAATAAAATTCCATCATTTTTTTAATACAGTTATTACACTAGAAAATATTTAAATATTTAATATTAATACATATTTGAATAAAACATAATAAATACAATAATTACACAATACATTTTTACTGTTTCTTAATGCAGTTTAATATGCTGTATACAAAAATCACATGCATTTTTTAACCATTGACGGTACTCACTAAAACCCTATAAGATATTTTCACACATTTATACATTTAGGTATTATCACTCATATGCTGAAATTACAGGGTGCTGGTATAGAACAAATCAAAACAACGGTTGCTAAAAATCAATTGTCCAAAACTTCAGAAGTTTCTGACTTTGTCACCCGTTATCGCTTCATCCCACCTTTCCAGTGCAACAGAAATTTATAGAATTTTCCGACAGTGACAATTGGAAAATCATTTTTATAATATGTGAAAATTATATTACAATATAATATAATATTATAACATATCGTTAATTAATGATGTAAGCTCAAAATCTACATGAGCTTAATATACACTAAAACATTGATACTACGTGAAAATAAATATTAGCACAATATTTAGCTCCACAGAATTGTACACAAACTATAAAAAGTTTGGGTGAAACAACATTTTTTTACACTGTGTTATTTGTCACTAAGAATAAAACACAGACCGGATGTAGGGTTGTGCGTCTGATGAAACCGTGTATACACGGAGATGCTTTATGGCATAATTATTTTTAACTTGCATCCATTTTCAAGAGTTTGTCATTTCAAATCCCCTAAAAGCCTATGTCGCATAAAAGAACAGGTAAAACGTCATTATAGGGTATGGGGAAATTACCCCATATGGAGTAAACCCAACACAATCTCACAGCAATTCGTACATTTTACAATGTGACTAATTGTATACAAATGTAAAATGTAATTTGCACATTTTAGTGTATTTTCCTATCACGCCTGTGACAGTTATGTTTAGGGATGGTAAAGAGGAGAGGCTACATTATTTCTTTTCTCATATACGTTTTTTTAAGATTCACATTGTACAAATTCATATAACTGTCCATCTTGTAAAAAAGTAAAGAAATCTTGCGAAATCAGACAGGTAACACCAAATAACAACTAGAATTGTAATACGATGACTACAATATACTGTATTTACGTCTTATTTAAGTCTCTGATGTTTCTAGTAAAATTTCCTGAGTAGAAATAACAAAATAGGAACAATGAGGCAATGCTGACATCAAATACAGTGAGATTTTGATATAAAAAATAGAAACGTATAAAAAATGTAGAGCTCCTTCTCTAGTCCTTGTTCCAAAAAACACTTACAAGTGACGGTCTAGAAAAAACAATAAACAAGGTCTTTACTCCATTGTCTTGATTGTAAAGTTTTACCTTGTAAGTGACTGAAATGGTCTTTGTTTTGAAAGGTCAGGAAAGAGTTAACAATCATGGGCGTCCAAAATAATGAGTCAAGAGTGGGTGGTCGCCGGGAATTCTGCTTATCACAGCGAGGAAAAAAAACATCAGGAAATAAAAGGAAGTGGATTGGGGGAAAAACGTGAGATTGTCGTGCTGGTCAGAGCGAGTGGTCGTGTGTAATTTTTTAAGGGTGGACGAAGGAGGGTGGGTGCTTTCAACAAGTGTGTGGATATCTACTTAAATAAAGAACGACATTAAAATGTGGAAAGTGTGCATGTCTGTGAACCCTGGGAGGAATTTCTCTGGTTTAACTGCAAAGAGAGAAGAGTGAAGTCTGAGGGCAGTGCTTGCCAAGAACAAGTGCTTGTTTTTGAGGGCTTCATGTAGTAATGTTCTGGACAAACTTAGCAATGATCAATGCAAAGATGTGATTTGATTTCTAAAGCATTTATAGTTTAATAAAAGGGTTCTGGAATTGTTTTCAGTTAAACACTGATTCGGGATGAGAGAGAGAGAGAGAGAGAGAGGGGGGGGGTTCTTCTATGCTTAACATCAGACGCTTGTCAACTTTTTTCTTGGCTTTGTAATGAATATTATTGTACACACAGATAGTATAGACTGTAAGCAATATTAAGCAAGGTTACTTTTTATTGAAAGGACCATTGTGCCCTTTTTAGCGTCACCTAGTGATAAAGTTGCGAATTGCAATCAACGCCTCACTCCCCCCACCCTTAAACAGTATGGAGGCTGACACTGAACTAAGATGTCGCCACCTTTTTGCTTCTTTGCCGAATGAGATGACGTATTTACAAAACGTGCGCTGCAGAGCAGTTTGTCCATTTAGAGCTTCTGTAGAACATGCCGAATTCACGGTGTGTATAGATAGAAATGACTCATTCTAAGGTAATAAAATCGTGTGGTTTTATACACCTCTGAGCACACGGTTATGTAAATTATATAGCATTTCTGTCAATACATCCTCCAAAAAGATACACACTGGTCCTTTAATTAAATAGTAAAATAGTAGGATGTAAAGTTAACTTGTTCTCAAGTGACTTATCATTAGCGTGTTTTGTCCACCAAAATAATAAGTGCTCAGAAGACTTTATTTCTGTTTCACAAGACTAATTACAACAAAATGAAAGCTATTAAATGTTACAAATGTTTGAAAACACTTTACACAACATTATAGCGCTATAAAATATATGTGGATAGTTTAGCTTTGGTTATTTGGTTGTGAAGGAACAGATGTGAAATCTGAGTTCACCTACCCTACTAAAGTGCTCAAAGTGTGTTCAAAATGAGATAAAACCTTCTGTTTGAGAAATTGTTGGACACTGAACAACATCACATAAACATAAAATGTAGGGTTTATGACATGCACGGTATAGTATACATTGTAAATACTTAGCAATAAAACTGACCATGCAAAGTGAATGGGGGCAAATTTTGAAGTGACCTACTCCTTTAAATCTCAAATTAGATCTCTAAGCATTTAATGATTTTGGCTTTCATTGACTATTATCACATAATGATTTTTCCATAAATTATGCAATGTACACAAGTAAAGATACTAAATGTTTGTTTTTCTTACAGATCTAATATGATTTAAGTGGTTCCTTAATCGTTCGAGCAGTATAAATATGAAATAGTGTGCATAGTACTGTAGTTTACTATTCTGAACATGTAAGCGTAACCTCTGTTTAGCCTTATGTCACTTTCTGTGAAATGTCCCATTTCTTGGTTTTAATACTCAATTTTCCAGTTGACGTAAGGAAGAAAACACATTTTGTAAAAACAAGCACTGCCCGAACATTGCGTCATGCTTGTCTTATGTAACTGTGGAGGGAATCCTGTGTTATTACAATCAGATCAGGAAAGAGTGATCCAACATCAACAGCTCTCACCTGCAATTTTCACACTCCTGTGTTTCTGTGTGTAGCTCACCACAGAAGTCAAGGGTTCGATTATCGGCGAACAGACATACATATACACCTTGTGATTCAATCCAAGTCACTTTGGATAAATGTATAAATGTAAATGAGTAAAGCTGCAGTGTTGTGTTTGTAGGAGGAAACTCCAGTAAAACCATCAGTGGCTCAGCTGGCTGGAAGACTCATAGGTCACGCACTGCCAATGCCAGGAAACATAGAGGTAATGGAACATCGCACATTTGTACTGTTTTTTCATCATGTGTCATGTCTAAATGTTGAAAATCAGTGTTTTGATAGTTTTATATTAACACAGGCCTGGCTGGCTCAACTGGGAGGAATGGTTGGGCAGATCATAGTTTATAGCTGCATAATTTGCACATTTTTCTGTGAATAATTGATAATAGATCAACACTGAAAAAGAAATGTGTTGGATAAACGTGAAAAAATGATGTACATAGGTTGCAGATAATAAAGTTTTCCAATTGATGTTTATGTATACAAATCGTTTTTTAAGTAGGCTATTTAACAGTATTAATGCTGCCTTAAACGGGGTCTCGGAAATTCGATAATTCCCACTTTAATCTGGAAATAATTTAAAGAACGGATGATTTTTTGATGTTTGCAGATACTTGGAATGTTTAATGCTACTAAATACTAAAATGTTACTAAATCCAGACGTTACGTCCGGGTTGAAGTGGGAATTATTGAATTTCTGAGAGTGTTTGAAGGCAGCATTCATTTTAAAATGAATCGTCAGCTGGATATTTTTGTAGGGGCCCAAGAAATATCTGGAGGGGCAATGCCTTCGTTATTCCCCCCAGACCCGGCAATTTTAATAGTATTGGCAAAGCTAACTTCAACAAGATCATCACTTTTAGTGTAGAGAATATATTCGTGCATCTTGCATCTATCATGCCTTGTAGGCTACATTTGCATTACATTTATGCAATTTTATTTAAAAGTTAAAACACATAAATGAGAAAATCAATAAAGCTAGGCATCTAAGGTATGCAATAATATGGGAAGTGCTACTTATATATCTAATTTAAAAACTTTAATAACTTAACTTTATATAACATTAATTTTATTAATATTAGATAAGAATTCAACATTACTTGTATGAATTGCAGGTTAAATTAATGAGAAGACCTCCATGCTCTCTGCAGATAAACAACCAAACAGATAAAGATACCAAACATGAGGTGAGTATGTGTGGCTGAGATCCCTGACAATGTTAGCTAACATTATTTCATTCCTGTAGTAGATCAATACAGGTCGAGTTTGTGAAATTGAGCGGCATCTAGTGGTGAGGTTACAAATTGCAACCAACTGCTCTTTCCACCCCTTACTTTTCAAGGACTACTGTGGCTCTCATGGGACTAATATGTCACGTTTTTGCTTTTTTGCTGAAGGAGATAACGTATTCACGAATCGCGCTCCGTAGAGCAGTTTGTCCGTTTAGGGCTACTGTAGAAACAACATGGTGAATTCCATGTAAGGGGACCCATGGTGTATGTAGATAGAAATAACTAATTATAAATAATTAAAACATAAGGCTTCTTCATGTAGGGTCTTTATACACCTATGAAGACATTATGTATTTTATATTGCATTTCTGTCAATAGATCCTCCAAACAAATTCACATCGGACCTTTAAAGATAGAGTCAGGTCACCGGATGCTATTTGGTAAACGGACGTATAGCCCCACCCCAAATGCATGCCATTGGTTGAGACAGTGGAGCTGTGTCAAGATGGTTGGGATGCTCAAACAAACTTTGAGTTTTCACACACAAATTGTAAAAAAATGATGAAATTCTAAACAATTGCAGCATGTTTAAAGAGAAAGCATTCACTACACATTTATAGGAATTTTACTTGATTTCTTCAATCAATTGTAGGAAACAATTTAACATTGATACATTACAAGTTAATAATAATTTTGGTTTTACACATTTGTTTTACAGTATTGCGTGAAAAATAATCCCACCAAATAAGCCTTTGAACATATTTGTCTTTTCTTTTCTGTAGAAACCATCAATCTGTCCACCCAAAATGAAGATAAAAAGTTCTCCTCTCATTGAAAAACTACAGGTTAGATCTCTCTACTCGATTATGACATCACAAGATTTTTGTAATAATCATATGAGCATAAGTACATGATGATCAAATGAGCTTTCTTACAGGAAACAGGAAATCCCTTGCATCACACTGAAACTATCTAATGAATTCTGAAATCATTCCTTTCAGATTTACGTTTACATATTTTCTTTTGGCAGACGCTTATATAGATATATTTTATATTACAGTAAAGCATACAATGAAAAAGATTTATAAAAAGTATTTGAGGGTGATGATGAAAGGGTCAAATATGTCACCTTATTACAGACATATCTACCAAAATATGTGTGTAGATTTTTTTCAATGAGGTTGACGCAAGGCAAACTCACGCTGGATTTTATGGAAGTTTTCTGACACCTAGTGTTTAAAAATGTTATTGCAAGGGCAATATTTAAGGAATACTCCAATCAAAAATGAAAACTCTAATGAATTACTCAACCTCTATAAAAAAACTGTATAAATGTCTGTTGAAAACAAAGAAAAATATTTGGATTAATGTTACCAAGTGAGATTTCCGGGGTATATGGCAGGAAAGATTATTATATATTTTTTATTCTGATGAAAACTTAATTTAAGCTATTTTAGGGAATTTAGGAAAGCAAAGCACCTTTGACAACCATTTAAAATGTTCCTGCTATGGTTCTCAACGATGTCCCAGAAATGTCAATTTCTAACATTTTTATAAATATCTTTCTTTTTGTTCATCAGAACAAATAAGTTTTGGTTTGGAACAAAAGGAGGATGTGTGATTCATGACAGAATTTTCATTTTTGGATGAACTATCCCTTTAACATCATACTTGATAAAAAAGACTTTCATCTGAAAGAATGACATCACAAGCTTGCTCTTTAAGGGTGTGTTCATATATTCCATGTTTGGTTCGATCGAAATGAACTCTGGTGTGAACGCTGCCACCAAAACCCTGGTGCGCACCAAACAAGCGGACCGACCGCTTAAAAGATGGGTCTCGGTCCACTTTCAAACAAACTCTGTCCCGGTTCGATTGAAATGTGAACGCAACAAGTACCAAATGCAAATAACCGAACCAATAACAGGAAATGCTAACAATATACAACCCAAAAATCAAGTGATTTGGTAATATAAAAGTGTACTTTAGATGTGCTTGCAACGGAGGAATTCCTGCCACCATTTTGACTGCTTTAAACACTCCATGAGGTCTTCGCGAGTTACCGGCTTGCTAAAAATATCTAATAACTAAATAGCTAAAAACTCTTAAATGCTCAGGCATACGCTGAACAAGTATAATCCATGCAGCACTGTGCACACAGCATTGTTTTAAAATATAAATTATAAAAGCTGTCTAATCACGTTGTGATTTTACACGTAATTGTTGGATTCGATATCTTTGGTTCGCTGTTAAAATGCCAGTGTGAAGCGCACCAGTTTTTTTTTCGGTCCAGACCAGAAGTATATGCTTTCCTGTAGATAAGTGGTAAGCGTTAACAACGCAAGGTTGTGGGTTCGATCCCAGGGGATTGCAAATACCTATGTAATATGTATAGGATAAATTAATGTAAGTCGCTTTGGATAAAAGCATCTGCCAAATGCATAAATGTAAATGAAGATGTAAATATGCAGTTATCTGTTACTAGTGTAAATAATGTCACTGTAATAACCATTTTTTGACGTCTTTGAATCTTGATGTCGCGCACCCCCTGATCTGCATCCATTATTCATTATTTTAGCCTACTGGATGCTCTTCTCCTGGACATTTCACCACCTTGACTACAATAGCTAATAAACATCGTTCAAATGCAGGCATTCATGGGGAGAGTGAAACTAAAGGTCATAGATTACATATAAACAAAACATATTTAGCACAACTTAATAAATAGAATGGAAGGTGTAGTAAAATGAGCAGCAGTGAAAAATTTCATCATTTTTATATGTATTTAGCCATTTAAAACTTAATAGGCATTCCTGCCAGGGGATCGCAGCTGCATGACTAACAGTTACAGAACCTTCCATGACATTACATTACACTTTCAATAATTTAGAAGACGATTTTATCCAAAGCACATTTAACATTTTGTCAACACGCTAAACAGTCCTGATAGCCTTGTTTACCAGGCCTAAGAGGACTAAAGCTGAAGTAATCAAGGGAGATAATGAATAACATTAAATCATTTTTATTTAGCAAAATAGTACATAAAAACATACAGTTATTGGTTAGTATATTTTTTGAAAGGTCCGATTGATGCTCCAGCTCGGTGGACACCCACGATACAAGATCAACCAGCCGTCTCCATTTTTCCGTTATTAGTTTTGAGGATTCTGGAATGTTTGCTCCGCTTTGACTGGGATCAACATCTGCTTTTAAAAACACACATTCGTGGTCTGTCATGTACAAATTTTGACCAACTTTGACCGTGCATGTACTGGTAAATTGGATGGGTGGGGCTGTGTACCGACCCGAACACAGAACTTACAGAGTGTAGTTGTGGGATCTAGGAGGCTGCTCAAATAGCAGCGGCAGTAGAATTAGTCCGGTTAAGAGGTTTTCTACCACTGAATTAATTTAATAGACATTATTTTAAAGTCGAAAACCAAAAAGTGTTGCTTTAAGCTTTAAGTTTGTTCAAATTGTGAAATCGATGTTTAAAATGAATTAATCGTTGTCAAAAGCTGTGTTATTATGTCCATCAAACTGTTATGAACAATAGTACAATGCAGCACATCTCTAGATACTCTGAACACTTTTGTGACCTTTAGGGGAAATTAATTCATAATCTACAAAAATATTAAAAACCAGAAGATCTATTCTGCAAATATATACAGAAAAGTAAAGTAAGAACACTTAAAATAAATATAGTGTAGTAGAGGCCTCTCTAGGTCTGTCCTCAGAGATAATCTGTCATTGGTCAGAGAGACCAATCGCACGCTCACAGAAGGGAGGAGTCGGTGCTGTCCCATCCAATCAAATCAGACTCAGAAACTAATGAGATAATGGCTTAGACACCGCTGCTGAGCGCTGAGCTGCATTTGACTGGACTTAGTTACTGTCAGACAGTCATGGGACAAAAGGGTTGTCGTTTCTCTTTATTTTACTTTCCTCCTGTACAGGTAGGAATTTAAGATATTAATTATAATAATTTACAAATATTAATTGTTGTGTGCTGCATAATGTAAGCTGGGGATGTTTCATTTAATAACCGGTTTAGGTATAATGATGTCATTTTTTGAAGTTAGGCCGGTTAGTCAGCTAATGCACCACTGATGGACCCGGTGTTTTTGATACTGATGTGAAATAGTGTGCTTTATTTTATCTGTCTTTGAATTGCATATTTACATTGTGTAAATGTCTTACACTGTATGTAGGATTTCAATTTTCTCAGTTTATTAAAAGTATCCACAGAAGGGTTGGTTTCATTGATGAAAAACTCTTTTTACTTTGAGATATTTGTCGACTTTTGACTTGTGACTGTACAGTTTTTTCAACTCCTAAGGCAGCCCTTAGAGATAGCCTATGTTATCTAACCGTGTACACAAATATATACAATTACAAAACCGTTATCAGTTTTTGGAAAATCGATTTGCATCACTTTTGTGTGTTAAGATTTTTCATGTTAAACTGAATTACCAGTCCTATAAACAAGAAACATAAATAATGCATTTTCCATTTCTTTGTCTTTCCTAGGCCAACCTAGCTCTTTCTTCAAGCGTACTACTGTCACCAACTAAAAGTCCAGAGAGCAAACACCCTCCCACCGTTTCCAATCCCAGCAGCCCATGCAGCTCCCAGAGATCCACCCTGCAGCCAGTTCAGCTGTCCTATGAAGATGAAGTGCCGGTTTGCTTCGAGCAACCGGTCGAGGGCACTCCACTGCCCAGCATTAACAAGGTCTATTATTTTAATCTTCATCTTTCAAACTGCACTTACTGTAATACAACAGTTTAGTATCTTTTTGTCAATGTGTGGTAGTATTTACCAGAGAAGCACTTAAAATGGACTACACTCATTCATTTTGACCAGTAATCTTTATAATATCTCACATATGTGAAGGGAGATGATGAAAGTAGCACGAAGGTGCACATTACACTACATACATGTATGCATTTGGCAGACGCTTTTATCCAAAGACACTTCCATTGCATGATACCATACATGTATTTGAGTATGTGCAATCCCTGGGATCGAACCCATGACCTTGGCGTTGCTAACGCCATGCTCTAACCACTGACCCACAGAAAGCTCATGTAGATGGTTTTGAAGTTAATCTCTCGGTAAGCCTGCACTGCCCGAGGACACAGCGGTGGGGTTTGCAAACTGTAATCCAATCAACTCACTTCTTCAACGTAACCCCTGTAACCTTTCCAAGAGATACAATCACAAAAGAACTCAGTTAAACGAGGAGTATTTACACCGTGACCAGTGAATTTATTTAACAAAATGGTTTTATTTACAAAGTCATTGCAAAACTGCAAAAATTTTCAAAAAAACTCAGTATGTGGATAAAATCATAATTTCTATATACTTTATATACACACTCACACACACATGTTCAGATTATATACATAGACAAACATACATATACATAGTACATAGATTTATCTACTTCCTGTAGCTCAGTGGTAAGAGCATTGCGTGAACAACGCAAGGTTGTGGGTTCGATCCCAGGGGATTGCAAATACCTATGTGAAATGTATAGGATAAAAAAATGTATGTCACTTTGGTTAAAAGCGTCTGCCAAATGCATAAATGTAATACACATATACAGAGAATACATATACACACACACACATATATATATATATATATATACACACACAGAGTGTATTGACATACATGGTACATATATATATATATGCACGCGCGCAGCACACACACATATACAGTGTACATAGTACATATACCATATATATATATGTGACCCTGGACGACAAAACCAGTCTTATGGGTCAATTTTTCGAAATTGAGATTTTTACATCATCCGATAGTTGAATAAAGAAGCTGTCTATAGATGTATGAGTAGTTAGGATATGACAATATCTGGCGGATATACAACCGTTTAAAACTCAGGAATCTGAGGATGCCCAAATATCTAAATATTGAGCAAATTGCCTTTGAATTTGTTAATAAGATGCACTGTGGCAGGTTCTCCACTCACAAAAATAAAGTTTTGATATATTTACAATTGGAAATTTGCTAAATATCTTCATGGACCATGATCCTAACTTAATATCCTAATGATTTTTGGCATAACAGAAAAATAGATGATTTTTACCCATACTATGTATTTTCGGCTTTTACTAAAAATGTTGCCGTGCTACTTAAGACTGGTTTTGTGATCCAGGGTCACATATACAGATGCATTCACGTACACACACATGGTACATAAATATATACAGTATACACATGCATGCACTCACTCACTCACTCACTCACTCACTCACTCACTCACTCACTCACGCACGTACAGTATATAGTACTCTATACACACTTATGGAATGTCATCATCTTAGCCATTATTGTCTTGACACAGACATAAATAATACTGCATCAAAAATTATCCAAAAGCAGAATGATGACTTCTAAAATACGTCATGTTGGCTAGACTTCTTAGAAAGTGCATATAAAGAATGCAATGTGATTATCCAAAATGGCGGATGAGTTGAGAAAAAGTTATATACATATAGCTAGTATATACAGTGTTTGTTTTCATTTTTGACATCAATCTGATATTGTATCAGTCATTTTTAATTAAGTTTATTTACGACGCACAATAAAAAACAATTGTGGACCATTGTTCTAAACAATTTAGAGAAAAACGATATTTATAACAGTATGACAATAAAGAAAAAATCATAAACGCATAGCAAACTCAGATCAGCTCCATTTGAGATTAGGTGAGAAAGTTAAAAAGGGGAAGGTCCATTCAAAACCTTAAATATTAACAAAATGAGTTCATGTCATTTATAGCAGCTAACATTTGCTCAACATTTGCATGGTTCCAACATGGAACCCAAACATTTTAATATTTGATCCAACAATGGGTTAAAGTAACCCAGCACCAACCCAGTATAGGTTCATTTAACCAAACAGTTGGTTTGTAGCTTTTTAACCCAATCACTGATTGAAAATTACTCAACACCTTTCGGGTTTAATGTACAACGAATGCAAGACTTATTTTGTGTGTCATCCCCGCAGAGCCGAGCCAGGCTGTCTTTTAAAAGACGTCTGCCCACGCGACAACACAGGAAGTCAGCATGCGAGGAGGCAAAAGCTCACACGGAAGACGAGTCGTCACCACAACAAGACAACCCGCGGCAGAACGGTGACGGAGAGGAAGTTTCGGGAGCCTCTCTGCCAGAGGATGAAGAAGATAAGATGTCTTCCTCTCATACAGATCCAGAGGAGCAGGAGAGAGACAGGACGGAGAACAGAGAAGCTCTTCAGGAAAATGACAGGAGTGAAGTGAGCCAGACAGAAAAGGAGAAGAAAGTGACGTCAGATGAGCACCAGCCTTCTGACTGTAAACAGACACCAGAACCAGAGCAAGATAAAAAGGAAGGAGATCAGACAGAAATGAAGGAGAACAAGGAACTGCTGGGCATTTGACGTAAAAATGCTAAAGATGGATGGACACACGTGGACCTTAGTATGAATGAAGACGGACAATGTCTGAACGCAAGGACTGAATTATTTTCTTGTCGAATAATGGATTTGCGGACTTTTATAAATGTTACATAAAGGCTAGCAGAAATGAACCTACCTACCAAAATGCTAGATTGTCGTAGCTATTCATACGCCTCAGTTTTATCTTCTACTTGATTTGTTATTGGCTTTTGGGAAAGGTCTCTTAAACAACCTATTCAGCTATCACCTTAAATCACACCGAATTTAAAATCGATACAAAAATCTTTTTGAAATAAACAATACTTGCAGCACATTTTCTGAAATTATTCTACTTGAGTCTTAATGAAATCCAGTATGGAGTAAAGGGGAGAGTGGGGTAAGCTGTGCCACTTTTACAGAGAAAGCACATACTGAAATGTAAAGCTTGATGTTTTTCAAAGAAGGTCACTTTACATAGAGACATCTTATAAAATGCATGAATGTTCGCTGTATTTTGTAATAGTATACTGGCACAGCTTACCCAAAAGCATGAGGCACACGTCATAGTTACCATTTTTAGGAAGATAAAAAACATTTCCAAATTAACGGATGACCTTTATCGAAACAGCCACAGAACTTGTATTTTGTCTATCTGTTTATACATTGACATTTTTTCTAAAAAAAACTACTGTCAATTATCTTGAGTGCATTTCTCATTCACAGGCAGCTGTATGAAGGGTCTTTAAATATATGGGCACAAATTATCAAGTTAGACTCCCACTCTGCACTACTCATCCAGATTTACAGGTACATTGTGAATCCTTAAACAATCTTAAATTCCTACAATGTTCCTGTTGTCCAGCTCTGACGATGACCCTAAATCTGTGTGCCACTTTCAATTTGCTGACAGTTATTGAAATCCATCATTCATTTTATCTTTTGAAGCTTGCATAGATTATAAATGTTTTAATACAAATGCAATACATCTTTAATACAATGCAATAAGAGGAGATTTGGCAAAAGCCAAATGTATCAGCAAAGCCCATTGTTATGCAAAGAGCAGCGATACTTGAATGTTAAATGGGAATAAATGTATCTCTGTGACTGCAATGCTACTGTACAGACCTTTAACTGTCTATCTAAGAATCAATAAAAAACTTGTTTTACGCTTAACAGATTATTTTCTCTAACAAACAGCACTAAAAAGCAAAATAGTTTGCTATTTAAATGATTAGTTATAAGTATGTTAAAGTATTTTGGGAATTTCATACCAAAATACTTCAGGCGTAGTAATAGAAATAAAGTTAGTAATAGATTATTAAACAATGCTTGTTAAACATTTTAGCATTTATGTTGTTTATATTATTACAAATAACAGTTCACCAATGTGTCCACAAGGGAGCAGTTGATCTATTTATCAGCTATAATGTATTATTATTAATGTTATTTGTTACATTACAAAATTATATAATATATTAAACGATATATTATATTTACAATATTTTTAACATGTATATAGCTGCATTTATGTACAAACACTTACACAAATTAATCTGCCATATTGAATACGTGTTTCTGTCTTTTCTTTTGATTAATTTTGTATACAGCGTGAGAAAGTACTAAATAATGTATTATTATTTTGCAGTTATATTAACGGTGTTAAATGGGGTTTGGTGGACACTATGGTTACCAGTGAGGGGGAACAGTTCTCCTGTGTCCCGAAGGGAGCGAAGCAGGTGTTTTGCTAAGTGTTTAAACACCGTTTGTTTATTGCTAAAATGCTCTTTATACACACAATATAACCATGAAGATGTGCACCAAGTCTGAGACAAATCTGCCAGGATGCTTTAAACACTTTGGTCCGACGTCCTAAACCCTGAATTCCAGGTTAAAGGTTTTCAGCTCTGAACACGTATAGTTTACATACATCACATGTGTTTGTGTTTAGCCTGTTGACAGGAGTTGTGTGTCGTTAAACCGACATTAATGTAGCATGAGTTGTCTCTTTCATTTTAGTTTCGCTTCTTTAAACTCTTGAAACTTAAACCCGACGCGTTTTATAAAGGTCATTGTTTTTTCTTCAACCTGCGGCGGCGGGAAGGCGTTTGTGCAGCGCCTCAGTTCCGGGTAATAAAAGCAGATCTGTGTCGTGGGACACTGACTATGGAAGAATGGACGACGATATTGAGTTAAAGATCATTCAAGGTGTTCAAGACAACAATAATGTCGCCAGTGATGTTTGTATGGAGGTAAGTTGGCGGAGATCTTTTCTTTTCATCTGAAAATCATTTTCATCAGTTTTTACTCTCTTTGAACTTGTTGAGTTACTTTTCACTAGATGTTTGTTCAAGCGTCGACATGTCCTGACAGTTTCAGCCACAGACACTGGGATCGCTTCTTTCTTTTGTTTGCTAGACATGTTACATTTCTTGACAAACTTTTTGAACTTGCTTAAAACTCAAACTAGCTTTGTAGCAAACGTATTTGTAATATTTTAGTTTAGACTGTAAACTACATGGTAAATAGCTTTATAAATGGATTCATACCATAGTACTCAATAAACCATTAAATATAGCCTACCATATTCACATTTCTATCTGTCTGTCAATCTATTATAGATAGATACACTAAAATATGTATACATAATACTATAAATGTTTGTCTGCCTACAATATGAGACTATATTTTGTTTTCTTTCCAACCCTAACTTTCTTTCTTTCTATTTGTATCTCTATCTCAGGTAAATGCAGAGAATGGAGACTGTCCTGATCACATCAACTGTGCGTCTCCCCTTCTTACAACATCGCAGGTATATAATATTACCAAAAAGCTTGAGATTGGATTTTGCTTACAAATTTGACTATTTCAAAATGGATCATAAGCAGGTCCTCCAACTTTTCTTCTGAGGAAACCCGGTTATTCAATGAGTCACACAAAAAAAGCACAATAATCGCTCTGAATTCGCTGTTTTTTGTATACTGCCCTAAGACTTTGTAATGTATTTAGATTATAAAGTGTGAAACTAATCCTTGTAGTCTGTATTAAAGCAGTTTCACCCTCATCTCTGGTTTTGTGTGTCTGTGTGTGTGTGTGTGTGTGTGTGTTCAGGCGGGCGATGGCAGCAGGACAGAAGTCAGTGTGGAAGCTGTCAATAATGAAACGGTAATCATATCGAAGTTAAATCTGAAAAGCCCAGTCATTTAATAATGTTATATTTTTATAATATAAAGTGTTTTGCAGGACGAGACCACGCTGCAGAGGGTGAAGCGAGAGCTGAATGAGGTGGTGGTGTGGAAACTCAAAGTGTGGATGGTGATTCTCATCATCTTGTTTCTAATCGCTCTGACTGTTGCAGTCACCCTCACTGTTTGTGCAGGTACTTTACTTTAGTCTATCATTTCATATGTTTTATGATGATATCAATTATTAATAATGTTAATTTTTGGGTGAAAATCACTTTAAACAGCATAAGGTTGAATCATGACTATTTTTGTGTGGGATTGTATGTATTCCACCTCTGAATATTAATAAATTGTGAAAGTCTAAATTTAGGCATTTTGGTGTTGCCTTACCTATGAAGGAGACATGTGATGCTACTTTACAGTTTGTTTCAAATGTATACAGCATTTGCATCGTTTGAACCCTTGTGATTTCCTGTAGCTCAGTGGTAAGAGCAATGCGTTAACAACGCAAGGTTGTGGGTTAGATCCCAGGGGATTGCAGATACCTATGTATAAATGTATAGGTTAAAGCAATGTAAGTCGCTTTGGATAAAAGCGTCTGTCAAATACATAAATGTAAATGTGATGCCTAAAGTGTCATTCTTAAGAAGCACAGTCGTGTTTGAGGAACTTGCTTTAGAGAATGCACCCTCCTATATGCATCCAATGTAACCACAAAGGGAAACTTGGGATCAGAAACAAAAACACCAACGTGGTACATTGAAGTGTTCAGATAAAAACATCTGTAGAAAGAGGATTTATTTCCATTGACAGCCTGTACCTTAAACAGCAGATTTGTGGTGTTGATGTTTAAGATGTTAGACGTCATCATATCACATGCAGATCACAGATGATCTTGAGGTTTACAAGAAGTGTTAGCCTATACTTCCTGTTTTTCGTGACATGTGTGACATGACCTTCTGCCTCTGGTGTGGTTTAGCATGAGAAGTATTACAGCATTTCACCCATGTGGTTCAAAACCTGTACATCGCTGCTGTCCTTTTTTTGTGGCCATAAAAACATTATTATAAGTCATAGTCACCAGTTATCTTTGTCACTGGGGTCTGCACATATCTAACCAACAAAAAGTATTAAAAAGTGTTTTTCACATTTTCTGAAAAACGCAAATTTAGAGTTACGACATTTCAGAAGGCTGGAAGATATTTTGAGAAATGTCTCTGGTGTTCTGTTCATGCAGTAGAAGTCAATATGGTTTTTCAGCACGTTGAAAGGAAGTGGCTTATTTGGTAGAGCATTGTCTTTAAGGTGCAAAGATTGTGGTTTCTGACACTCTGACAAAGTGTATTCATAAAAATGTGTGTATTAAAAACAAATATTTAGTTTAATTTTACATTTATTTATGAATCCAAAGCAACTTGCCATGCATTTAAGAAAATTCAAAGCATACTGTATATGGCGATCCGCTGGCTATAGCATGACCATGATGAATACAGTATCCAGTACATTTACATTTAGTCATTAAGCAGATGCTTTTATCCAAAGCTACTCACAGAGAGTTCAGGTAGCAATTCAGCAATATGTCATACAGAAACAATAATACAATAGGTGATAATACCAAGTTACTAGTTTCAACAAAACCCTGACCAGTGCCTATTGAAAAAATATTTTTTTGCTGAACGCAGGGTTCTTGACGGGGTGTATGAGGATGTGAAAGTATGCTAGAGCATATCTAGTGATTGTCCTGTAGGCAAGCAAGTAGTGACTTGTATCTGATACGGGCTTCAACCGGCAGCCAGTGGAGGGAGATTAAAAGGGGTGTCACATGAGCCCTTTTGGGCTGTTAGAAGACGAGGCCTGCTGCTTTGTTCTAAACCAGCTGGAGTGGATTGATTTATATTTACGCCTTTGGCAGACGCTTTTATCCATAGCGACTTACATTGCATTATCCTATACATTTGTTTCTAAGTATTTGCAATTCTCTGGGATGGAACCCACAACCTTGGCGTTGTTGCACTTACCACCGAGCTACAGGAAAGTTTTGACAGCCTTTGAAGGGATACCATCAAGGAGAGCACAGCAGTTGTCCAACCTTGGGAATACCATGGCCTGAACAAGGAGTTGTGCCCCTCATGCTCAGTGAGATAGGGTCTAACTTTTCTAAAGTTTAATAAGGAATATCGGCATGACCGTGTTGTCTTTGCAATGTGATCATTGACGGACAGCTTTCAACAAATATGAGTCCAAGATTCCTGACTGTTTTGGAAGGAGTAATTGTGGTATTGCCAAGTTAGATGGTGAGATAGCGTTGCACCGTGGGGTGTGCCGGAAATGCAAGTAGTTCTGTCCTGGCAGGGTTCAGCTGAAGGTGATGCTCTTTCATCCAAGCTGAGATGTCTTCTAGGCAGGGTGTAATGCGAGCTGCCACAGTGGTATCATCTCAGAACTATCCATTGTAATTTTATTTAAAAATAACGATGATTATGATCATTTAAAAAAACGTTGAAAGTAATTCCTGTAATAAACAAGTGGGTTTTCCTGTGTTTCAAAGCTGGTTACGACGACGAAGATGAGAAATATGACAGATCATCATTTGTGGTGGAGCGCTTCTTCAGAGGGAACTTTACTCTTGCCAATAACAATTTCACTTCACACCCTTTAACTCAACCAGCTGAATCAGAGAAGCTGCTTGAACAACTAAAACAAAAGGTGAGACGTAATCTAGACATGATTTTTACAAAACATTATCAATTCATTTACATGGGAAATGCTGTCACTGTACAAGCTGTATATAAGAAGCATGCATGCGAAAGACTGTTAATACATTCACAGAGTGGCTGACTTTACTTTAAAAACATTTGAGCAAGATCTCTCTTAGAAATGTATTTTACAGTATGTTTCACTTAGATAACTTGGATTTGTTTAACACACCTTGTTTTTATGCTCTTTCTTGTAAGTTAAGTGCAAGTTATCAACTGATAAAAATGCATAAGCATATAGAATGTCTATATGTAGTTTTTAGGGCCGTCAAACCAATAATCGTGACTAATCGCATCCAGAACAAATGTTTGAGCTTGCATAATTAATATGCACACAGCACAGACACAAAATATATTATTTTGAATTTGTAAACACAAACACATACATGCATATATTTAAGAAACATATAACATATAAAAATGAATAAACATCTATGTATAGTTATTCCCTAAATATATATGCACGGACATGTATTATGTAAACACAAACTTTTATTCTGGATGCGACAAAGTTTATCAAAATAAAGCCTCTGTTCATCATGATTATCGACACATGGATGCCAGATTCTTTGCCCCTGTTTTAACAAAACATCATGCGACTGAAGTGCCCTATGACCTAAATTGGGTGTTTGCATTGAGATATCTAAAGGATGCAGTGAGGTGGAAGCTGTGCTCTGTGTGATGCTTCTTTTAAGTGAATAGAACAGAACAGAATAGAATTATTGTCATTGTACAACTGTACAACAAATCTTATAATTTATATAGGTGTGTTTATTGTCTCGAAGTCTTTTAAATTGTTGCACAAATGCCAAAAGCTTATAATGATGTTTTTATGAGTAATGTTGTCCCCTTGAAACTCTGAAGACTTCAGTTCTGTGATGGCTGTGGTGTGCAAGACACGAGACAACCACGGAAGGGGATGAACAAAAGCCCCGGAGGGTGATTTATTAAATGTCAACAAAAATTAGGTGCTTTTCATGAAGCTCAGCTCCTTGTGATATCCTCCACTTGTGGCCCTTCATGTGGATAGTTTCTACTAGGCCGTCTTCATCAAGTGAGGTCACATCACTACTCCCCGAAGTCCTCGTAGTCGGGGTGTCCGCCGTTCGTCATATGTCCGAATCTTTAAAGAGAATGGAAAGACAAGATATGTCAGCGGGGTATGAAGCTTGGAGCTGTAACTCACTGTTTCTCCTGGCTGTGAGGCTTTTATCCCCGCTGGCGATTGGTCTCAGGTGTTGACGATCGGCTGATTTCCTGAGTAACCATGGCGACGCTGATTGGGTGCAGACCAACTCGCCACAATGTACATTGATACAGCTGTTTAGAAGTCTAGAGCTGCTTGTCTTGAGGACTGTGGTTCCTGGCATGAGATCAGTACTTTGGGGTATTTACATATTACATAGCCCTTCCGCATTGATGTGGTGCCTTTGATGTAGAGTGAATAGGAAAGAGGACTCAGCACACGACTTTGTGGTGCTCCATTACGGAGTGTCAGAACGAAGTGGAGATGGTTTCCCATCATTTGTGCAAACTGATTTTCATTTGCTTCAGACACTTAATCAAACCATAAGTTCATGTTTTGTCTGCATTATAATCAGATTTCTCTCTGTCTTACTCTCCCTGACCTCTCTTCAGCTGACAGCAGTCTACAATTCTTCTTCTGCGTTGGCACGCTACTTCTCCAATGTGACTATTAGCAATTTCAGGTGACTCAATTACACACTACTAATTCTGTTTCCACCACTGTTCGCACCATTTTAAACTGCTTTGTTCACAACATCACCGTAACAGAGTGCAGCAACAGTTTTGATGCGAAGAGATCAAGGTGTAGCACAAGCTTTCACTGTGAAGTTTGGCAAGAAATGAAGCCTGTTCTAATGCTCGGATTTAAATGTAGGGATGAAACCGCTCAGTTTGAGCTACAGTTCATCATCCCTTCAGAAAATGAACAGTTGGTGCGCTACACTCTGAGCAGTGAGATGGTGAAAGGTGTGCTTCTTCAACACTTTTATGATCAGGACTCCGATGCTGGAGATCATCTCTACGTCATACCATCATCACTCAGTATAGAAGGTGAGATAAAGCGTGAAATAGTGTTTATTTAATTGCGATTTGTCACCGATCACAGAGAAATCATAAAAACTGCACAGAAATTACCATATAATTGAGCAACAGTTAATAGTAATTGTATAAAGCTGCAATATGTAACTTAGGCCTCTCCATCGCCATCTTTGTTTGAAATATACAATTGTAAATTACTTTATGCATTAAATTACTGTTACTTGGCTATACTCATGAATCACAATAACATTTCTCCAAAAATCTTACCTGATAGCTCAATGATAACTATAGACTTACAGTCCCATTGGTGAAGTGAGGACAGTATTTAACACTTTTTTGTGTATTTTTATGCTAAATAACTTATTTTTGTTCAGCCCAAAAAGTTCACTAAAAAGTAAGCACATTGCTGTTAATCACCAGAATGTAAAGTAACTCAAATGTGCATTTGTTCTGTTTTTTTGTTTCTTCAGTTTGTACAAAGAGAACAATTTGAGGAGGCAAATGTGTGGACGTTCTCACCTTTCCTAACAAACTGGTGGAAAATGGTTTTTAAAAGAATGTTGTTGTATCGGCGACAGTAAACAGTACACTAAATGTCAAACCAATGCATTTTATCGAAAACAGTTACAGTTCAATAATTAAAAGGGTTTGGTATATCTGTATACTATTTTAATATTATTTTTTATGTATACACCTAAAGATGTTTTTTTACTACCTATAAACTTTTGTATGTTTTCTCTTGACTTCTTTCCCAAGCACTACATTTACACACAGTGTTATATATTCATTCCTGTCTCTCCATGTGTCCTTTTTTCTTGTTATGAGGCCAAGAGGAAGCGCCGAGGCCTCAGTGTTATTTGACTTGCATGTATGTATACATGCTTTGATTTTAGCTGTGTGTTCATTTGGCTTCTTTATGAGGCAAAGAGGAAGCGCCGAGGCCTCAGTGTTGCTTATCTTGCATGTGTGTATACATGGTTTGATTTTAGCTGTGTGTCTGTAAATAAGTTAAAACTGTTTATCTTATGTACTTGCTGTTTTGAGGACATTTGAGCCGCTTGCTACTGAGCAAGTCATTTCTTACACAATTATAGTCACATGACATTTGCAGTTCAGATGATTCCCTTCAAAAACTTTGATGTGGAACCCAGTGCCCATGAGAAAAAGATGCACTTTTTATGTAAATTTACATAACACATGGCCAGAAAATGTAATACTCTCCAAGACAATACTCCAAGTGTGTGTCGGTTAAAAACCGCTGTCTCTATACAGGGATATGTGACTATTGTTACTGTTATCAATCTCTTAACAGCTCACTATTTGCTAAAGGTGTGACAAACTGCCATGACCATGGAAGTGAACTTAATGCTGTCACCAAACAATATTCTTTTAAGAACCTGTTGCTTGTCAGTATTTTACTATAAAGTGATCTAGAGACACTGCAAAAAGCTACATGTGAATTTTGTCAATAAACATTTAGTCGTGCGCACCTGTAGGTAATGGATAGGTGTGTAGGAATTAAAAATAGACGAGAGTGGTAAATATGGGGGACCTTCTTTCAAAATTATTGATGCTGACCTTTTTGGGGGATTCACCTTTTGCCCAGGCCACCCACATTGTGAGGAACCACCCACGTTGCATTGACCTTTTGACCCTATCCGCCCACCATGGGTTAGGGCCCGCCCATTTGGCTCCATTTTTTCCAGGCATGACGTTTCAATGAAGAAGGCCGATACAGGTTTTAAAGGAAATTATGAAAAATAAACACACTTTTAAAGGAAATGATGAAAAAAAACACAGTTTAAAAATACTAATAAATGAATAAATATAGCAATGAATAAGTAAATAAAGCAATGATTAAATAAATGAATAAAGCAATGAATATATAGAGATATAGGGTGTGATAAAACTAAATTTTGACTTGTTTACGTCTGATGCTGTGACAGGGTTGGTCATTTGAATACACTATGTTTTGTTTTACGTGACATGGGGTGATATGCTACGAAGCATTATCCCAACACGCGAGGCGTTGTTTACGGGCGACGTCAGTTTCTGTCGTGTCTCCCACCTGTCTCTTGCGCCCCCCACGGAATGAGTGGCTAATTGTACCGGCCTACCTGAACTCATGATTTAAACCGTTTTAACTCGTCAATCTTGTCCTACTCAAGACCATTTGTCACAGTATACACATGTGGTCCGTGTTCACACCGCATACACCACTTTCGTGGTACGCACACAAAACGGCAGGCCAGTTTTGCTAAATACAAGCAGGAAAAGAGGGTAAAATACTGATACAGACATGGCTTGCTCGAGCAACTCTCTTTAAACCCCGTCAAGATAATGAGTCGACGAACTATTCAAAGAGCATCTGGCTCTAGCACCAAAAAAAACCGCGACGGTATAATGGTCTGACAAAGTTTCTTCACGAGAATAAGGACAACGTTACAAACGAAATTTTGATGGAGAGTAACCGAGTAATCTTGTAGTCGAGTCACAGTTGCGAAGAACCTTTGTACAGCACCGAGTGGGACTCGATAACACCCAGCTGTCGTTACCGAGTGGTCAGCGACTATTCTAAAAGGAAACCCCATGGCTGGGTTTGCTTTTCTTCTGGAAAGGCAACGCAAAGCATTTTTATCGCACCGTGGCTATCCTGCGATATCACTAACTGTACAAAATGCAATTTTTGTTCAAGTGGTCTGATCTTTATACACTGGAGAGCCTTTTCCAACATCAACAGAATGATCAGCTGATGCGATATGCGCGAGGGATATTGCAGACTTACAGTGCAGCTGTCCCATCCCGAGAAGTGCACGGGCAGCCAGTGGGCCATTGGACCCTCCCTAAAGCTGTTTTAAAAATCAGTAGACAGAACCTCTTCCGTAACAATGTCTCAAAACTACGATTAAGAAAATATCGTCATCCCTTCTCTCCATGACAACGCGGTCCTCCACATACTGCAGGATGACCCAGCAGGACCGTCCGGGTCCCCAGATGCTTCACGAACCTCTGCTTACATTTTATTAAAGGTGTGGTCACTGTGGTGCTGCAACACATTGTCAATGTCAAGCTCAAGCAAGACTGTCTAGGGTGGGAAATAGATCACCCGAGCCAGAGTCAACATTCCTGTCTCTATGAACCTAGAGCATTCTATTTTGCATCACACATTTTAGAGTTTAGCCGCAAGATGTTTAAAGACAAACTTTACACCCCCTTTGCAACTGCTCTACAATGCCAGGGGTTTAAGACCGTGTAGTGGAGTAGGCGGGGCGAGACCGTGATTCGAGACCGGAGAGTAATTGTTAATGGGCGCCAGCTGTGCGCGAACCGGTCTCGAATCACGTAGGAGATTGTGAGCATATAAGAGAACGAGCGACCGGACCATCGAAGAGACAGGACCGGGCCCGAACATGTTTGTAGTTGTATTTATGTTTTATTCGCCGGCCGTAGTCCGTGAGGGGCGGCCGGCTGTCTTTTTACTTTTGTTATTATTTGATTAAATGTTTAAATGTTTGCCGGTTCCCGTCTCCTTCCTTCCTTTTATTGAAACTTTCTAGAGACCGATACTTGGACGATACAAGGAGCCTTGTGCGCTATTTACTATGAACTTAAAGACGAGCAAAACATCATTGCGAGAGTAGAAGAAATCCAGCAGAGCCTTCTGAATAGTGACTCCGAGAAACTTTTAGGTGACGTTGGCGATTCGTGGTATACCCACACCGATTCAGGCGAAGACGTCGGCGCTTCCTGGCATTTCGCCTGGCATTCTAAAAAAAGGGCTGTTCATCTCCCTCCAGAACTTGACTTTGTAAGGTTCTGCCCTTCCAAGTATGTGGGGCACATGAATGCGATGAGGAACTCACCCGAAGATGCTATAATAGCCATATATAATAGCGTTCAGTTACTTGCACAGATCAAATAATTCGCTTCATAAGACACAAGTTTAATGTCAAGGGGCAAGGAATCCTTTTGTGCTGAATGTATTAGCGTTTTTACTTTTATTCATTCGACTTTCATGAATTAAACCAAATATCTTCTTGAAAAACCAATGCCACCCACATCTTGGAAGTACTGGGGGTGAGTTAATGAAGAACAATTTAATTTTGGAGTAAACTCACGCATTAAGGAATATAAAATACAATTAAAAGACAACATCCCTTTAAATTAAATATCAGGATAGGCATAAATACTGGAAGCAATATTTGTGCATGTATTAATATATGACCTATAAGTTACAGTAACAAAAACAGTATAAAAGGCCCTCAAAAAAAACAATATCTTTTTTTACGACCCAGAGTGTTCGCATCCCTCAGGAATGCCACCCTCTCTCTAAAATGGGGTCGTATTCATCTTTTTAAAACCAACGTTTTATCAAATCCTATATCTCTTTTCATTGCTTTATTCATGTATTTACTTAATTATATAATCACTGCTTCGTTTATTTATTCATTGTTTTATTTATTTATTTATTCATTCATTGCTTAATTTATTTATTATTTTTAGACCGTGTATATTTTTCATTTTTCCTTTAAAGGTATATATTTCATAATTTCCTGTTAATCCTGTATTTGCATTCATCCTCAGAGCACCATTCATCATAGAAACGTCAAACACGGCATGCCCCGACAAAATGGCTCCAAATGAGGAGGGCCCTACCATGGTTGGCAGATCCGGTCAAAAGGTCAATGCGATGTGGGTGGTCCCTCACAACGTGGGTGGTCCGTCCAAAAGGTCAACCCCCTCGCAAAGGTCACCATCTATCATTTTGACAGAAGGTCACTCATATTTATTACTGACAAGAACAAAAAAGTCCTGTACAACTATTCTTGCAAAAGCATGAAATTAGTCAAATTTAATTTTGAAAAGCATGCACAGATACTTAAGGTAGTAGTCAAATACATATTTTAGCAATACGCAGATTTAAGAAACGGATGTTTTCTAATCCAGATATGAGACACATCAGAATACATTCCTATAATAAAGGTGCTTCACTATTACAATATCTTATAAGACCCATTTTTGGCTAAATGGTTCCAAAAAGAGCGTCCAACATCTGAAGATTCTCAAAAGATTCTTTGCAAAAAGGTTCTTCAGAATTTAAAAAGAAAGCAAGAAATGGTTCTTTATAGGGAACCTATGACATCACTGTGAAGAAGACTGTAATCAAACAGTGTTAAACCTTCTGTAGAAAAGCTGTATTGCTGTATGGTTTAGATATTTGCAAAACCCAGTGACAGACATAAAGGGTGACTAATAATAATGATTTATGGAAAAAATTAAAATCACAAAATATGGACATTACAAGATTTTTGTTCTACAGTGGATTTTGACTTCCTACAACCCCTTGCACTGCAGGACAACAGGATGAAACGTTTAAAAGACAATGGGAAGTTTGAAAATATCCAAGGAGTGTCCCAAAAACCCAGATTCAGTATCTGCTGTTGAAAAAGAAACATCTAATCTACTGTTACAAATTTACATGTGTTAAGTTGCTTGGGTTGTTTCTGAGAAGTAAATCAAGTAGAAGCAGGCCGTATGTGAGTGACAGCATCACATTACTCTGAAAACAAGCGCTTACTGACCGACATTATCACCACTTGGGATTTCTGCCAAAACCCAAATATGCCAGGAGATTTAGAGCATTAAACTGGTTCATAGTGCCTCTTAAATCAGATTGCCACAGGTGGCATGTTATGCCTACTGCCCAATTCATCAAATGTACATCTTACATAACAGTATTAATGCACTTTTATGTGTTTAAGGTCTCATGTTATCATGCATTTCATAAAGAATATGCTTAAATTGTATTTATTGTGAACTATTATGATGTATTTTGGATGAAAACCATGGTTAGATTTATACATCTAAATAATTTTGCAATTAAAAATTGTTCTTGGTTATTAATTACAAATGAAAAAGTTTGAATTGTTTGGTGGTGCAAAATACAAATCCAAAACGTTTCTAAATGTCATCTCAAATTGACTAAAAACTAAAATTACAGGACCGAAAATATACAAGCTCCATTCTTTTATTCATTTACATTTTAATAAAAAAATCTTTTCAAAGTCAGCAGATATTATAGACATCAACCGAAACGATAATATGCAAAAGTGTTATTTACAGGTCGTGTGTGTTTTAGATCTCATCAGTATTAATCTTTTGTTTTGGAGTTAATCCTCGGAAGGCTGATTCACTATAACTGGACTGGTGATCTTTGATAGTCGGATTCATTCAATGCAGGTTACACTTTATTTGTTGCTATAAGTGGATCCTTCACATGCCAGGCTCATGCATGCAGAGATCAGGGTCACGATCATGTTGGCTAAACTTCTCATGTGGGTTCAGTTTATGTGTGCGCGTGGTTTTCAACCAGCACAGCCTAAAAATATCCATAGAACTGTGACATAGAAACAGGAAAAAGACAGCAAAACATACTTATGCTGACAAATGCTGATAATGCAAAAACGACACCAGTCAGGTGTCAGGGATGCTAAAAATAACATGCAGTGACAACGTCATCCAGGGGACTGTATATACAGTACGCATGGGTTTGAAACAAGGCTCTTCAGTTGTCCTGCAGGCAACTCGGCTTTTTATCTTTGATATTGAAGTCTATTTTTTGGCAATGAAACCCACAGTTTTGAAAGTGATTCTTCATAGCATTAGAAATAACCATTACACAACTTTATAGAGTGAATATTGTGAATCTAATGTGCTTAAATCATTATGTGCCCTGCAAAGCCCACTGTTGTTATACTACAACATCAGTTTTAGCTCCACTAAAATAAACCTGTACTTATTCTGTTCTCCATAATACATTTCGTTGCATAGTACTTGTACATGTGTAATGACAATAAATTGAATCTCAATCTCAATATTTACACAATTAATAGGCTAGGTCCTGTTTTTCAGTCCTGCATTGTTGTTTGGTGTGAATAGGTCTGTTTACCTGCAATTATACAACCTGCACACTCGCTAAGAGGAACTTTTTTTATTGGACTGGATAAATCAACATATAATAAAATATATTTCTTAAAATAGTTTTTTTAATCATTTGTAGCTAAAATGGGTTGATCTTGCAGAAATCAGTTTTACATAAAAATATATGAAGATATTGACTTTTTTTTCTATATTTGGCTCTTGCAGGGTTAATGTATTAGTAATATGTTAACAATAATTTAAGTAACTTTAATATTTATCATAAACGCTAAATGTTGATGAACAACAATTGGTGACAAAATAACCTTTTTAATCATACTAGTTTCCATAAGTTTTTGATATTTAACCAGTGTTTTTATTTGATACTATTTTTTGGCATAGCAGCATTTTCCTTAAATGTTAAAAACATTGTGTATTTTATAATGAGTGTTGACTTAAAATTAAATTATTTCTTTTCATGATTTCATTAATCATGATTTACATATTTAGAACAGATATTACAATAATATAATTGGCCTGCTAACCTTTGATGTCATTTATTGTCTTTCTTCATGAAGTAAATTAAAAACTTGAAATCCACCAACTATATTTTTTTGATGCATCCATTCATTATTAACAATATAACATTTTCAATAATATCCCGTTTCAAATAATATCTCACATTATAACTAAATGTGCTCTATGGGGAATGGGCAAAAGAGATCAAACCGTGTTAGATATACATTTTTAATTGTTAAAGACCCAAATGTGTAATAATGACAACATGGCACATTTGTACATTTAAGAGTAAATATATGTACTTAATTACATTGTTATACAGTAAGTAGTCTAGAAATATGTAACAGGACAAAAGATTATTTTGAATATTCTTCTAATATTTTTCATTTGTGATTAAAGATAAAGGTGCAAAAGGCTATTTATTGACTCTAAAATGTTTTGTTTAAATTTAGCTGAACCCTTCTGTAAATAAACCCTTTTAAAATATACACATTTTTACAATGAACTCAACCGGACCCAGAAATGTCCTTGTTCCTCACAAATCGTAATTTACTCTGGGAACCACCTTCATCTCTCTCGCCATGTACCGGCCAAAATGTTCTTCAATTCTTGGAAGAGTTCAAGAGTTATCCAATTAAAGGGTTATCTCTCCTTTTAGTTGCCTTTAGCTTTAAGCTCTGTGCTGTCATCAGTAGTCGATCCCAGCTCAGAGTTAGAAACCGCAATCGACCACAGGTACTGCACATCTGAACCTGAGAAATCAAATCTCCACATTTGAGGCCGACAGAGGTTTGTTGAGGAGTGATGGGTGCTCACGGATCCAGTCTGGATGAGGTCTTGGCTGAAGATATGCATCACTGGTACAACAAATTCATGAAGGAATCGCCATCTGGTCTCATCACGCTGTTTGAACTGAAGACCATGCTTCAGATGCAGGGTATGACGGAGGAGGCCAATGGTTATGTGGACCAAGTGTTTGTCACTTTTGACATGGACGGGGTGAGAGAAACATTTTTCATTTAATCATTAACTGTGGATGCTTTATTGAGGTATAAAACACAAAAGTCCTTTGATTTGTTTAAGCACAGAAGACACTGAGACTTCTTAAAGAAATTTTGCATTGAAGAATATCATTTTAAGAACGTAATTTCAAATAAAAACTTTTTGTTCAAATACATTGTTTTATGTCATTGCTTTTCTCCTCAGGATGGATATATAGATTTTGTAGAATACATCGCAGCTGTAAGTCTTCTATTGAAAGGAGAGATCAACCAGAAACTGAAGTGGTACTTCAAACTCTTTGATCAGGATGGAAACGGCAAAATCGACAGAGATGAAATGGAGACCATATTCAAAGTAAAGCATTCGTTTTGCCAATGCTCAGTAATCTGTTTATCTGGTGTAACGCCGCTAGTCCTGTCAAGAGTTTTGTTTTAAATACTTGGCTGCAGTAGAGATTAGTTCTAGGAAAGTCATTTGTATTTAATCCTAACCTAAATCCATCATTGCCCTTCGCTTACCTGCCTAATTAACAAAATGCAGTTTGTATCTTACTAAACCTCTCCGGGGTACAGTGGTACTCAGATCTATCCCATCTTAATATGCACAACTATAAGTATGAGCCATTTCTTGACTGATTTGCCCAAAATCTGTAAACGGTGTGACTCTTGGCAATATCAAAGCATTCCTCTATTTGCTAAACCTTTCCAACATTGACTCAAGTGATGGCACAGGTTTGGGTCAGGACTGTCTGACTGCAATTCGTTTTGGTCACATTAGTGTTATGCACGCATTAAATACTTCATGTTTAATATACCTGCTATTTCAATCTCAAATCTTTATACAAGTCAATCACACATTATTATCTATAAAATACTGATTAGACTGGAAGCTAATTCTTATCACAGTTTCTGGACAATTTATAGACCTCTTTACCGCCGACGTCACGATTACGTCACGGCATTAGCTGAAAGCAAAACAAAGGGAAAACTAGAGGCGGCCATTACAAACCAGCACAGATTCGCCTTCCTACACAAGGGGTTTCAAATATCATCTTGTTATGTTGTTTAGTGCCAAAATCGACAGAATATAGTCTACAATTTGATATTTTAACACATACGCCTACCTATTGCCATTACCAAACAAAAACACCGATGACAGCTTTAGTTAAACACAATAAAACGAGCGACCTGAACAGACAATATCCTCAAAAATGCTCGTGTTTCACTTCATAACACTTAAGATGAAAAACTGCTGTCTTTTATATTTGTGGATTATGATTTGTGTCTAAAAATATCTCACGTATGCCAAAATCAGAATTGGCGAACGTGGTTATTTTTCACCTAGCGTTAACTTTTGAACGCATAAGGTATGCTAACATTAGCTAGCTTTATTAGTTATACAACCCGCAGTTAACTATCGGCCAAAAACATGAAGGAAACTGTTTGTCGTCTCTTTTTCTTTAACGTTAGTTTATCACAAGTGCATTAGTTCCGGAGAGGGAACAGTGAGAAGGCTCTTGTTTTGTGTTCAAGTAAATGCATTTGCTAACGTTTGCCACTGTTAGTTCACGCATGCGTAGGTGTTTACGCTCTCAGTTTATCTTAACTATACACGCTTGGTTTCTCTGTCTGGTAGGTAGATGTCAGACCACTTAACTTTACCTGCAGGTGTCGTTAACGTTAATCCTGTCAGTCCGTCTCTGGGTCCCCTGAGTGAGCGCGTACAAGTCGGTCAGGTCACTTGCATTAAAGTGAACTTTTTCAAAAACAATTGCGGTCCTAGTCAGTGACCCTACATGTTAAAACAATGTTCTAGTCGTCAAATAGCAAGCAAACCAAACATGCTACCTAGCATTAGTAATGCTGTCAGGGGGATCGTTCGGCCCCATGCTAAACTCCGCCTCCAAAAACGCGTCACAATGTTTACAAACATTGGCGTCTGTGAGTAGTGCACTCTTTTAGAGCATTCTCTATTACTTTATAACGCACCCTGTCTTCCGTCAAACACATAAGATGTTTAACAGAATGTTTATGGATCTCTTTTCTATTCAATTAAAATGTAATTTTTCTATTAAACTCCGTTCATGGCTATGAACAGCCCAAAACTTGTGACTGAAAATCCTCTTCGTTGTAACCTTCAAAATACTAATTGTAAATTTAAGTGCGTGGATAATCACATTGGGAACAGAAGTATCTCCTCTTTACCATTTTTTATAACAAAATATTCATTTTCAAGTAACTGAGAAAGAAACCTCCTTTTCAACCATTCTCAACTGTTTTGTTAATGCTGTTGAATACTATAGAGAATGTTCAAATATATTTATTTTCATGCAGGCCATACAAGACATCACCCGCAGTTACGACATCCCTCCAGATGATATTGTGAGTCTGATCTATGAGAAAATTGACATCAATAATGAAGGTGAGTACTGCCATATGCAAAATACAGTACACTCTCCGGCCGATATCTGAAAAGACGTAGATCTTTTGTAGACTTATAGGTCCAGTCCAACTCATCCGAACAAGTACAATGTTTTGTTAATCATTTAATTTGGCTAAACAATTATTGTATATGCAAAAAGTTTTACATTTACGATATACATTTGGCAGACACTTTATCTAAAGCAACTTAGTGCTTTCAAGCCTACATTTGATCAGTATGTGACGTTTGCACTGTGCTGATTTTTGGTTAGTTTCTCACTCCAGAAGTGTAGTCATGTGACGACACACACTTGCTTGAGAATGGAAAACATTTTTTGAAAAATCAGACCGTTTCCAAGCCATCTACAGCTTTACTGTATATGCATTATTTGCATTATATCTCTAATTGGGCAGGTGATTTTCAAGAAACAATTCCGATATAGACGGATTTCATTGGATGCATGCGCCATAACCTCCGGTCTGTGTTTTCAATATTAATGCATATTAATATTTTATTGTATATTAATTGTATTCAATGAATAAAAAATTACACAACAGTTATTGATTCTTTGTGGGGGTCTACCTGAAGTTAAGTTTGGGCCACGTGACGTTTGTTTATGCTGTTGCGGCTGAAACCGTCTATTAAAGAAATCTGTGATTTAGGACCAGCTAGAAATATGCCTCGTTCATTAGTGCAAAATGTAATCAATGGAATGTGTCTTGACGTCTAGTGTTAGCATCGAGACTAGAGGGTGGGCCGATAAACTCCTTCAGATCAACCTGTTGGGGTTTACTGTATATTTTGATGACGGACTGTATGTTATGACTTAATTTGGCAGGTGAGCTGACATTGGAGGAGTTCATCACAGGGGCGAAAGAACATCCAGATATCATGGAGATGCTCACCAAAATGATGGACCTTACACACGTGCTGGAGATCATAGTCAATGGACAACAAAAAAAGGAGTGACTTGTGCATTACGATTCGGACAAACATGTGAAACAATCCCCTCACGGTTAAAAGATGACAAGTGCGTGGGCTTTGAAAGAGAGCGTAAAACCGACTTTCATAGTAGAGAGCAAAAGTTGGTAGCAGCATTGGAGAAGTGGACCTCAATGAACCTCATTGTGTTCATTTAATTTTTAAGATGATTCCAGAAGTGATGAACAGTGAAATGGGAGAGCGCTTTTGTGCCCATTTTAGAGGAAACCACAAGGCATCGTGGTACCACAGTGACCACAGGGTGGGATGCTATTCAGATATTTAAAGGGATATTTCACTACTGAATCAAAATTTTCCCATGTTTTACTTGCACTCAAGGTATCCGTAACGAATATGATTTTTTTCTGGAAGAACAATACAGTCGTTATTATAATCTCAAGTATCATTTTACTAGGATGCCTTGAGGGCGAGTAAAACATGGGGAAATTGAGAATTTTGCCTGAAATATCTCTTTAAGCCGTACTTCCAAATGTATGAATGACATTGCGAAATTACCGAAAGGCAACTTGAGGGCATTTTCAGGCAGACATTTCGCTAAAGGGAGTTTGATTTAAACAAATATACAGTACTACACGACCTTAAAACTAAAATGATATTATTGTAACAACAAAGTATTTAATTTTGAGAGAAACCAAATATGCACACCAGGAAATAAAAAGCAACGGTCTATCTATTTTATGGGTCACCATGACATTCATATATTTAAAGAGTTGCTAAAGTGTCCTTTTGTGCCCTCTGTATGGAAAGGCACCAGTTTTAAATATATAATTGTACAGTTTTCTATTAATATTGATTTTGTGCAAAGTTATATAGAGTTCTCCAGTGTGTATCTTGTAACTATTGCCTTGTATCAATAAATATGTTCACTTAAAATTTCAAAACTGCTTTCGTGTGTTTTCTAAATGCATCACTGGTATAACTCATATTAAGAGGGATTAAAAACAAAACTCTAACACTGTCTGTAAAAAATGGCATGTTTGAACTACATACAAGAAGGATAACAAAAGTGATATTTTCTATAAGTGAGCAGACATCAGCAAACAAACTAAATTTCATATGTTTAAAGTGCAGGGCAAAGCTCTCCTAAAACATCATACTCTAGTCTAGGTAGAAAAATAAGTCAATTCGTAAATTTGATGTCTTTAACTCAAGCTTATTGTTGTTAAAGTGTCATACAGACACATAATAACAAATACTATATACAGTAGTTATTATAACATCATCATTTGTTTTATTTCTGTCATTACAGCTCAACCCATGTGTATAATATAGTTTCTTTCAGAAGTTTTTTATGAAATCCCGTGAAATATAATGATCATAAAAATAAGACTGAAAGGAATAGTTGAAATATGCAAATTCAACGAGGACCATTTTTTGTTTGAACTGTTCCTTTTACACAAAAAACAAGTTAAGCTAAACGAAAGGATGCCACCTTGTGGCAGGAATGATTATAACTGCATAAGCAACAATTAAGCTCTTGCTCTTAAAGGGACAGTCACCCCCCAAAAATGAAAATGTCCTGTATTCACACTCGTTCTGTTTAAACCCATAACTGACTTTGTTCTTCTGAAGTACAATGCCATTAAAAAAGAGTTTGTTGCTTTTCTGGTTACAATGGGAGGGGATTTTGAAGCCTCTGCTCAAGATATAATATATAATATTGCAAGTTTGTCATGATAAATCAGACAGAAATACTAAAGGCCCCTCCGTTGCACATTGGTAGCAGTCAACCATTGCTTCACAGTTTCAGTGATGAGCATTTTTTCCAAAACATTTGCAAGGGAGAACACAAACAGCTCTCCAAACTCTGAAAATAGCTGTGTTTGCTGCTCAAGGGTGCACAGTTAAAAAATTTAATATGTTAGTTTCTTCCAGTATTTTCAAGTATTATCCACTTCCTTGTAGACATTGACACAGTTCTTTTTAATTTTTAAATTTTTTTTCAGTTTTTCATCTTTCCTCATGTAGATTTGATGATGGTTTGGAACAACTTGAGGGCAAGAAATTCATTGCAGAATTTTCATTTTTGGGTGCAGTATCCCTTTAATAAATGTAAACGGACGATGACACACACCGGCAAAATATGTAAATGACTGACTTCAAACCACACAAAAAATGAGAATATATATATGTCCTACCCAAAAACGCATTTTCAGTAGGAAATCCACTAGACAAAAAAATGTGAACATTTATTTCCCTGTGGTTCACAATATTATGTGCACTGTACTGTATAGAGAAGAAATTTAATTTATTTCATTGGAGGGACATTGTGTCGCAAATGCTGTTCAACAGTCAGGGAGTGATTCATTTTCATTGTTGTAATAAATGGGCTTTGCGATTAGGTCACTTTATTGGTTTGGTATATAAAAATGCATTTTCTGTATATATTTGAAGAGTTCATTTGATAGCGTTTTTATAAAGGTTCAAAAATCATGTTTTTTATTGTGCAAAATATAAATCAAACTGCAGTAGGGTTGTTTTGATTAAGTAATAATAACTAAAAAAATACAACTGACTAATGTCTGGACTACACTACAAGACTTTTGAAATCTGAACAGATTTTTTTAAACAAAACATCAAACACTTGCAGACTTTTTGACAGTTTCAGATAGAAACACACTAACTGATCAAATCTGCAGACTGGCATATACTTTCTGCAACAAGTCCAGACTAAAAACCTTGGCAAAATATGAGCAAAAGTCTTGTTGTGTATTTTATCCTCAACACAATAAAAACATGATAACACAATAATTTTTATTTTATCTGTTTTGCAAATGAACTCTTCATTTATTATTTGTGATACCTTGCAATGTAGTGCAAATGGACTGAACTGTGACTTGACGTGGCACCCAATAAGTGGCAGCAAATTATTTTGCTGTCATAAACATTATTTAATCAGAATAACAACCTTTGAACAGCAACTGGTGGAAAAGATGCTTTGGCTACAGTACGGCATACAGTAGTTACAGAATATACTAGCAACTGCCAAAGCCAACTTGTCAAACCTTGACCTCTTGCATTTGCCTGTCTAAAATATATGAGTTTGGTTCCAAAATGAGATAAATCATATTTTTTTATTGTGCGTTCCAATTAATATCTGCAAACTGCAAAACTGCAGTTGGTTTGTTTTGATTTAAGCCATAATAACAAAAAAATACAGCTAACTAACACATTTAAACACATTTAATTTTGGAACCAAACTCTTCTTATTATATCGTATATATTGTCCTTGAATTGGTTTCAGTGAATTTGAAAGTCTGAAGTTTTATTTCTTCACAGATATTGTGCAAACAGACTAACCGCTCTTTCCACATGCACATTCATGACTTTGTACAGTCTGATGCGCTGATGGCGGTACTGAACCATTGGCCTGTAGATGTGCAATCTGTATTCACAGCCAATCCAAACAGATCTGACCTTGAAAGTCTGCGCTTCAAATGATGAGATATTCATCTTAAATCATATCTGACTTATCATTCATTGTCTCTCAACACTGCAAAGCTCCTGCGGTGCTACTTTTGGAAATACAGCCCTTCTTTTAAGTAACTTTATTAGCTAAATCAACTCATGTTTTTTTAAGATACAGCAGAAACAGTACAACACATTTATGGTCTGTGGAAATAGATGGTCTTATCTTAAAATCCAGAAATCTTGGGGTCAGTGTCCTCCTGACTGGCAGACTGTCAGAATGTCACGCTGTGAAGAAACAGACCTCGGGGAGGAGCGTGTCTTTACTCAAACGGGTGCCTTAGATAAAATCTACCTCCATATTCGAGCCAGATCAGGCCACGGTGTTGCATAACCGTCCCACATGGCCCCTCTGGACACGCTATATAAAGACAGTCTTTCTCTCTGAACCTTGCACTGCATCCAGGCTCTGACAATAACACCATCTTATCAGCCCGAAGCCATCAAAAGTGAACATGCAGTTTGCCGATGCCAAGTTCAACAGAAGCTCCCTCTTGATGGCCCTGAGGCGCTACAGCTCAGCCGTCCACAACATGGAACAGACAATCCTGCTTCCAAGCCTCCTGAGAGACGTGCCGTACGACGACGACGACGACGACGACGCTCTCGATTGTGAGGCCGCAGAGAATAACAAGGATCTGTACGAGTGCTACCTTCAGCTTAAAGCCATCAAGATCACAGTGGAGAGCGGGCTCGTGCCCCACGACGACGCCAAGGGAAAGAGTCACGCAGTCCTGCATAAAAGCCTGGAGCCCCTGCTGGAGGCCGATCCAGAGGCGCTGTTCCAGTTCCATCTCAGAGGCCTGTTTGCAGTCATGGCCACCCTGACAAAGAAGTCTCAGAGCTTGACGAAGAAATATCTGGACATTATCGGGGTCAGCCGTTAAGATTCAGCACATCCGGAGGATAACATCTTAAGGACAGAAGCATCTATCTGGAAAGCTGTTTACAGTTTAGTCGCTTTCTAAATATGACATGCAATAAAATTGATTCAAATTGAACACCGTTTTGCTTTTTGCTTAAGCACTTTTTTCAACAACAAATTTCAGCTTGGAAGCTTCAAATGGAAACCCTGTGTTCAAGTTTTCTTGTTAAGATTTTATTTTGTAATAATATTGTTGAAATGTTGGTAACAATCGTAAATGCTTTTGCGAACGTGTCTACTACAGTCCGAGAAATGATAAATACTTTTCTTAAATGTATATTGATATGATTGTATTAACATGAACACACAAAATGATTGAAACTATGGATGCACCCATATGTACATTTTGGCCGATAACCGATAATTCTTGAATATTGGAAGCTGATACTCAATACATTGGTCGATATACGGTACCTAAATATCATTATCGGAGACTGAAAATTCATTTTCTCCCTGAAAAACATGTACCGAGGCCACTTTACTTTAATTAAAGATTCTTTAATTTTTAAACTTTTCTGGTATAATGTTAATTTAATAACCAAATTAAAGATGTTCTTCCAGAGCAACCCAGAAAGGTGTTTTCAATATAACAGCTCTAAAGACAGAAAGCATTCAGACAGCAGTCGGCTTAAACAATATGCTTTTGTTCCTATGATTTCATGTAATTCCAATAACATTGATAAATATCTACACGCTACATCAACAATGTTTTGCTAATAGCAGTACGTGAATGATCATCACAGAAAGACAGTACTTTAGTGGATTTAACTGAGCATCGTGCACCTGAAGAGCTTTAACAAGAGGAAATGAATTACAATTTATCGGCTATAATATATCGGCCAAAAGTAATTATGCGATACCAGTTTTACATTTACATTACATTCATGCATTTGGGAGACGAATTTATGCAAAGCGACTTACATTGCATTATACTATAAAATTGTTTAGAAGTATGTGCAATCTCTGGTGATAGAACCCATGACCATGGCGTTGCTAACGCCATCCTTCAACCACTGAGTCACAGTTAAGGCTATTATGCCTATAACGGCCGATGATTTATCGTGCATCCCTAATTGAAACATTTAATTGTACGTCATTTGCATACCATATTATATTCCATAATGTAAGTAAGCTTAATCTGTTTTTAAAATCAGGGTAATACATTTAAAACAACTTCATTGTGCTAAAAGTGTGTGTGCGATGTAGATTGTATAGATCAAAATTTCTTAACTACTGTAATGGTTGGACTGTGAATACTTAGATCAAAATACTACACTTTCAAAGTCAAGCAAGTTATGATGACATTAGAAATCATTAAAAATGATTTTCGCCAGCAAACAAACACTTTATGTCAATAGACATAACTGAAAGAATCAATAATACTGATTTGATTTTTAAATAGTTTAATGAAACATTAAAGACAAAACTCAAACAAATATAAGAGCATTTATAACAGCTGTTTTAAGGTCTGTTGAACCAGATTTCCAACTATTATCTTAATTTCTTCTGACAACCACGTCCATTTAACGGATTGGATGAAACGGCTCCACAATTTCTGCAAACGTCTTTTTATCTGGTTTGAAGAAATGAAATCAAAGTTAGAAAAAACATTTCCAATTTATAAACTCTAAGATGAAATTATGAAAGGTGCAATGCTTAAAACTAACAAACACATTAAACACGGACAACACCAAAACAGTAAATATTAGTAACATGCTAAAAAAATACATGTCTATGTGTTTTTACCTTTCTCTGGAAAGTTCTCAGGGTGCAGCCGGATATACTCATTCATGTCCCGGTCCAGCCTGGCATATGTGTAATTCTCATATTTTGTTAGATGATATCCGATAAACCATCCAATGGTTACGAACAGAGCTTGACGGTGAACACCTGTTAAATAAGAAGTCACTTTAAACCCATGTTCAAGAGACAGTCACTGACTTCCCTTCTGATAAAATACTGTAACATACTATATTGTGTACAATAATATTTAAAATTCCTAGATAATTTATAGGAGCACTTATTTTAGACAGTACCTTGGCAACACTGGTTATCATGCATGCACCATGTGAACATATATAGTTTTTATAATGCTCTTTTAAATGGACCATGTAAAAAATATGCTATAAGAAAAGTCAAAGTTATTAGTCATCGATTACGCAGTACGTCGTGCAAATGCTATGTGCACTTGGTACACAATACTATGCTTTTATCTTTGTTGTTACAATTATCAAAGTACTTTAACTGCAATGGTTACGGGTAGACCTTTAGTGGGTTGTTAATCTAGTTGAGCTCATACCTGCTTTGAGTGCAGGCCTGCGGTTCAAGCTGTTGTGAAGCATCGCAGTCGCCCATCCGCACAGCCCGAGCCATACCGAGTTTCTGTTCACGAGCCCCGGAGGAGGCAAAACCTTCGCTTCTTCAGGCAAAAGCCCCATAGTCCCAAATCACAAGATTTCCCAAAGTCAGGACAACCCGGACAGTTAGCTTTCCATAGGTTTATCACCCCCGAAGGAAATCAAGGGCAAGGTTTGTCCGGGAGTTAAAACGGTCCGGTGGGGAACAAGTGCAGCTGCGAACGTTCCGGAAAGCGTCTTGTCTCGTCTATAGTCAAATAGCGTCTGAGTTCAGAGCAATAGCGAGTTCGTTTTTATAATGATTTATTTTTTCTCGATATAACAATTTTAAGCAGTATGGAAAGTTTAAAATAATAATATTCAAAGGAGGATTGAAAATATACAAGTACGTATATTTCCCTATTATGCTGGTTCTTTCAGATATGTGTCGTGTTGTCGTTCTGTTATGACATCAAACAGTAAAACAATGCTAGAGATTAATAACTGATATTTACACCGTGTCTACACCGGACGCGACACGACTCTGTTTCTAAACTAAAAACGCAAACACTTATAACTGCACCATATATTATGCACTCACCTATAGGATTATTAGGAACACCATACTAATACTGTGTTTGACCCCCTTTGGCCTTCAGAACTGCCTTAATTCTACGTGGCATTGATTCAACAAGGTGCTGAAAGCATTCTTTAGAAATGTTGGCCCATATTGATAGGATAGCATCTTGCAGTTGATGGAGATTTGTGGGATGCACGAAGCTCCCGTTCCACCACATCCCAAAGATGCTCTATTGGGTTGAGATCTGGTGACCGTGGGGGCCATTTTAGTAAAGTGAACTCATTGTCATGTTCAAGAAACCAATTTGAAATGATTGGAGCTTTGTGACATGGTGCATTATCCTGCTGGAAGTAGCCATCAGAGGATGAGTACATGGTGGTCATTAAGGGATGGACATGGTCAGAAACAATGCTCAGGTAGGCCGTGGCATTTAAACGATGCCCAATTGGCACTAAGGAGCCTAAAGTGTGCCAAGAAAACATCCCCCACACCATTACACCACAACCATAATTACATTAATGAGAAATTGAACAGGTGTTCATAATAATCCTTTAGATGAGTGTAGATGCACAAGCTTATGCAGCTCCAAAAAATCACAACCGTTTAGAGCTGTGTTTTTGTTATTTCTGTGAATTCCGTTATATGTGATAAAATAGAAAATCATCAGCCTTCGTCAACTTTTCAGGTGAAGGTAACACTGAGAATAACAGTATCGAACTATCCAATTGTATACAATAGGGCTACAACTTTAAAATGACAACCCAGCAAACACAGAACGTTCCCCTAACGTTAGTTTTTGGTTTCCTTTTGGTTATTTTTTGGGAACCAATAAAATAACGTTAGGGGAATGTTTTGGGAACCACAAATTGTTAGCTGGGCATCTATGATATGTGAATGCAAACAAACAAATATAGGCCTACGTATGCAGGGCACTGCATATCAATCTCGCATTATAAATGTGGTGTGACCATGACACAAGTAAAAAATAGAAATAAGTAAATAGGGTCGGATTTAAAAATCATAATCCTTACAGAAGAAGTAGGCAACATTCAAATTAAATGAATTGTCCTGCACAGCTTTATGAATCCAAACTACAGCAAATAGAAATATATAAATATATATATTGAAAATAGGCCGGTGTTTACTTGTGAACCATCCATATTTATCAATATTGCTACTCCTGCTTAACTTGTTTACCACACATATGCATCCTCTGCAGTGCGTTTAAGAAGAACTACAAATCCCAGAATGCATGGCCCTCTTTAAGTTTTGCCAAGGGCTGTGCTGTTATCCAGCACCAAAACTAGATGTTTATCGACAAGACTAAATTTTTGCCATCATATAGTCAGATTTTCTTATGTTGATCTTGTTTCACAAAAAAATCTAAACACATGTATCACACTAGTTACTGGTCAATTAAAGCTGAACTACATATCCCAGAATGCATTTTTTTCTTCATGTTATTCGGGCTCGTCTGCCACTGGGGTATGGAAGCATGATGTCATTGTAAAAACGAAGGAAACTCTGCGATCATTGTGCAAGACTCAAGCCGAAAATCTGCCGAGATTGCAGGCGTTGCAAGATTGCCCGTGTCGTTTAGATCGCGTCCCAGAAGTAAAGACCGAATGCATTCGCAGTAACAGAAGCAGCGGGGTAAACCCCCTATGTTTGGTAAGTGTAAAGATGATTTAATATGACCTTTAATGTCCAACAGCTTGTCCAGAGCATCCTGCTAGCTTACTAACGGTACAGGGCTGCTGGTTTGTATCTATCATGAATTAAAATGTGTTAACATGCGTTTACATTTGAGAAGGAGTTTAAAATAGAGAAAAAGTGGTTAGGCCACATACGTCGTTTTTCTGTGTCAGAATTATGCGTTGCATAGCATATTCCTGTTTCCCCTATTGATTATCAATAGGTGTCGTGGATTTACATTTTATTGATTTACAGTACTAGATGCCCTAAATGCAATGCAAATGCAGTTATTTTTTTAATAAAAATATATTAGGAGTTCCATAATCCACATTTCAGAAACGTGAGTGAGAAGTGTCTGTTCTATAATGAACAATAAAATTGCATTTCATTGTTTTCAACATGTTGATTTCAGCATTCAAAGGAAGTGAATGTAGTTGAGAAGGCTTGTGGTGATTCATTGTAACGTAAAATAAAAGTTTAAAGAAATGGGTTGTTGTTGCATTATGTTGCTCGCAATGAAATGTCTTTATAAAGGAGCTTTAATTTCTTCTTATACCTTTTTAAGTTTAATATATTGTGTTATCCAGTCAAGACAAGCACAAGACACAGAAATGAATGTTAAATATAAACGTCCACTAAAAATTGCAGGGTGTTTTCTAAGTCATATGTCGACAGTTGTTAATCAGCTGTTGAAAGCATGTTTGCCCGTGCATGTGTGTGCATGCATGTGTGTTGACAGGCCTATGGGAGGTCTTTATTCCTTGTGTATTTATTGCGGTCCTCACAGTATCCTACCAGAGGCCTTGGCAACAGCAGCCTTTGAGCGTATGCATAGCACTTTCTCCCATAGCAACACATGAGGAACAAGCACAGAAAATGTGCCGTAGTAAAACACACAGGCACTGTTGATTCAATAAATTAAAGGACGCTTGGTTAAAAAGGGGCCCTGGAGACATGAGGCATGGTTGATTCTCGCTTTTCTTTTCAATAATACATCATTAGAGTCTCTGAAATGTTTGTTCTGTAAGGGCCGTTTTATCAGTGAAGATGAAATGTTGCTTTCACTTCAAACAGTGTTTTCATGAGAGAGATATTGGTTGGACATTCGTAGCTTGCACACGGGCTCTAAACACCCACACATTCTCTCTCTCTCTCTCTTTCTCTCACTCTATTCATTTTCCCTCAGCTGAGGATGAGCATGGAGGATTATGACTATTTATTCAAAATTGTGCTGATAGGAAATGCAGGAGTGGGGAAAACCTGCCTCGTCCGACGCTTCACCCAGGTCTGTGGTACAACTCGTATCATTTCTTTTCTTTCAAATATTTTTCTTGGGAGAAATTCTAAAGACTGTTGGATTCTATGAAGACAGTTTTTTTCGCATGCAAATATGATGAATAGACATTGAAACATCAAAAAGATATTTCATGTGACAGTTGGCACTTTCGTCCAAGTGTTCTAAATCACATTTTTACCTTCCCCATTGTGGATAGCCAATTTATGCATGTAAAAAATATAATGATTAATAAAGGAATAATAGAAAATAAACAGGACAGTCATAAAGAATAAATGGGTTAATTATGGTCAAAGGTAACTTATCCCACAATGCAAACTCAGCAAAAAAAGAAACGTCCTCTGACTTTCAACTGTTTTTACTTTCAGTAAACTTAATATGTTTAAATATTTGTATGAACACTAAAAGAGTCAACACCATAAGACATAAACTAAAAATGTTTCACAGACATGTGACTAACAGAAATAGAATAATGTGTCCCTGAATGAAGGTAGGCTCAAAATCAAAAGCACCAGTCAGTATCTGGTGTGGCCACCAGCTGCTTGAAGTACTGCAGTGCATCTCCTCCTCATGGACTGGACCAGATTCGTCAGTTCTTGCTGTGAGATGTTACCCCACTCTTCCACCAAGGCATTTGCAAGTTCCTGGACATTTCTGGGGGGAATGGCCCTAGCCCTCACCCTGCGATCCAACAGGTCCCAGACGTGCTCATTGGGATTGAGATCCGGGCTCTTCGCTGGCCATGGCAGAACACTGACATTGCTGTAATGCAGAAACTCACGCACAGAACGAGCAGTATTGCTGGTGGCATTGTCCTGCTGGAGGATCATGTCCGGATGAGCATGCATAAAGGGTACCACATGAGGGAGGAGGATGTCTTCCCTGTACCGCAAGGCATTGAGATTGCCTGCAATGACAACAAGCTCAGTCCGATGGTGATGTGATATACCGCCCCAGACCATGACGGACCCCCCACCTCCAAATCGATCCCGCTCCAGGGTACAGGCCTCGGTGTAACGCTCATTCCTTCGACAATAAACACGAATCCGTCCATCACCCCTGGTGAGACAAAACCGTGACTCATCAGTGAAGAGCACTTTTTGCCACTCCTGTCTGGTCCAGCGAAGGTGGGTTTGTGCCCATAGGCGGCGTTGTTGCTGGTGATGTCTGGTAAGGACCTGCCTTACAACAGGCCTACAAGCCCTCAGTCCAGCCTCTCTCAGCCTATTGCGGACAGTCTGAGCACTGATGGAGGGATTGTGTGTTCCTGGTGTGACTCGGGCAGTTGTTGTGGCCATCCTGTACCTGTCACGAAGGTGTGATATTCGGATGTACCGATCCTGTGCAGGTGTTGTTACACGTGGTCTTCCACTGCGAGGATGATCAGCTGTCCTTCTGTCTCCCTTTAGCGCTGTCTTAGGCGTCTCACAATGCAGACATGGCAATTTATTGCCCTAGCCACATCAGCAGTCCTCATGCCTACCTGCAGCATGCCTAATGCACGTTCACGCAGATGAGCAGGGACCCTGGGCATCTTTCTTTGGGTGTTTTTCACAGTCGGTAGACAAGTCTCTTTAGTGTCCTGCGTTTTTAGAACGGTGACTTTAAATGCCTACTATCTGTAAGCTGTTAAGGTCTTAACGACCATTCCACAGGTGCATGTTAGTTAATTGATTATGGTTAATTGAACATGCATGGAAAACATTGTTTAAACCCTTTACATTGAAGATCTGTAAAGTTATTTGGATTTTTACAACATTATTGTTGAAATACACAGTACTGAAAAAGGGACGTTTCTTTTTTTGCTGAGTTTACTTTCACAACCTGAATAGTTAATGTGACTTATGGATCCGTCCAGTGTAATGGGCACCATGGATCAGTGGGATTCGCGTAGAGGCTTCAAATATTTCTTCTTCTTTATTATTTTTTAGGGCCTGTTCCCTCCTGGACAAGGTGCGACCATAGGAGTGGATTTTATGATCAAAACTGTTGAAATTAAAGGAGTAAAAGTAAAGGTTGGTGTAACACTTATTTTTTGATTTCTAACTAACTGGCATCATAATAGTATTAGCATATACATTTGTAATTTGTCCTATGTGTTACATTTTCCTAAAAGTGAATTGTGATTTTTTTCATTTTTCTTTGCATTCATTTGTACCATAAATTATCATTGGCCTATTTGAATTAAAGGGATAGTTCACAGAAAAATTAAAATTTTGTCATGAATTACTCAACCTCTAGTTGTTTCAAACCCTTTGAACACATTGTAAGATCTTTGGAAGAATGTTAGCAGTTGACAGTTCTGGGGCACCATTGACTACAATTGTACGAATAATAATTGTATAGATTTTTTTGTTCTTTTTGACACAAAAGAAGATATTTTGAGGAATTTAGGAAAGCATAAATATCTGGGGTACCTTTGACTGCCATTTAAATGTTTTCTACCATGGTAGTCAATGATACCCCTGAATTGCCAGTCGCTTTTCCAAATATCTTGTGTTCAACAGAACGAAGACATTTATACAGGTTTGGAACAACAAGAGTAATTCATGACAGAATTTAGATTTTTTGGGCAAGCTATATACATTTTTATGAGCATTTGCTAAATGTCAAGTAGACAAACATCAATAAAAGGACATTAGACGGTGTCTGGGCATGCACCTTTTTTGGCATCTTTCCACATTTCAGTCCACTTCCTGCTAATGAATTCAATTTTTAAGCTCTGCTTGTATTGGGTTCTGCTGGAACTGCAAGAGCGGGTTTGCTGATTATTTGATCCGTTCACCACCCCCAAAGCTCCAGATCTGGGACACAGCTGGGCAGGAGAGGTTTCGCTCAATAACCCAGAGCTACTACCGCAGTGCCAACGCCCTCATCCTCACCTACGACATCACCTGTGAAGATTCCTTTCGGTGCCTTCCCGAATGGCTGAGGGAGATTGAGCAGTATGCTAACAACCAAGTGGTGACAATCTTAGTAGGTGAGTATTGATAAAAATGAATAGATTTTTATTCATCATCATTCAGCAAGGAAGACCGACTGGTTTAAGATCAATGGCATGGACATTTTGTCCTCTATTGGTGAAGATCATGTTTCATTTCGATACGGCACACCTACTAGATGAACGGCAATATACGTTATAAAACGGTCCTTGATTCTGAATGGTTGAGCCGTGTTCTAAGCCGTTATAAAATACCTTATTTGTAACCCCTGATTGCGTCAGTCTACAGTAAGTATCACTGTTGTTGCATATATGCTTCTTGACCTTGCTACACATATGGAATAACCGTTTTATTAAAGCAGTGGTTTTCAAAGTTACGATGGACGGGATCCCCATGATTAACCTTTTCTGAGATCCTTCCTTTAACTAGTAGTTTGCTTTTGAATTCCAATTTCCTGATAATTCACTCACCCACATGTAATACAAGACGTCCGTGTGTTTGTTTCTTCTGTCGAAAAGCAAACTGAGCCTTTTGAGGAAAGCTTTCCAGGGTACTTCTCCATATAATGGACCTCAACCGGGGCTGTTGGTTAAGGTCAAAATTCATGTGCCCTCATAATCTTCAATTCCAATCTGATAATGCACTTGTGCCCTCTAGTGACTAACCATCTCAAATGAAGTTGGTTAAACGGCTTGGGCGGAGCATTTGTTAACTCCTCCCCTTCAACTGTATGTCAACTGTCCATTTCAAAATTAAGTGGCTGTTTATAAACATCTCATCTAAATTGCAGTGAAAAAACAAGCCACGCCTATACTTTTTTCTTATTCTAAATTCTTTGTTATTTAGAAATGCGTCAGTAAACGGAAGTAAAATGGATCGCAACTTTAAGGACTTTAATATTGTTTTTAGAGCCGTATAATGAGCAAATGGCTCACTTGTAAACCATGAACAAACGGCCATATATGAACCTGTTGTTGTTATTTGTAGGGAATAAGATTGACTTGGCCGACAAGCGAGAAGTCCATCGGCAGCGAGCGGAGGAGTTTGCGGAGGCTCAGAGCATGTTGTATCTGGAGACCTCTGCCAAAGAGTCGGACAACGTGGAGAAGCTCTTCCTGGACCTGGCTTGCGAACTGATCCGCGAGGCCAAGCAAAACACGTTGGACAACAACGACTCCACCCCCATGCCTGGAGAAGGGAAAAACATCAATTATTTGGGTTGCTGCAGCATGAACTAGTAGACTTGGCCACTCTGTACCCCGCTGAAGAGACGTCAACATGGATTGCATACAAAGTGGTTGTATTGACCGTGACCACTGTTGGTGGAAGTCTACTACTTTTAACCGTCTTCAAATCCCGGGGTATTTTTAACCGTACTGTTTACATTCAAAATATGTAAGATCAGATAATGCTGCTTTCGTGAGGGGGGACCGAAGCACCTAGGGGCAAAACAACTGCTAGCTGATAGGTCAGACAATGAGATTTTTTACAATTCTGTACAATGCAACCTTTGGGATTTCGCTTCTGACTTGGGTGCCAATTCATTTGTTTTATTAGTGATTTGGAAAAAGATGAAAAACCAGGTCATCATTGTCAATCTCATGTTTTTAAGGGAAAAGTTCACCCAAAAATTTTAATTCTGTCATTTGCTCACCAACTTTTACTGCTCTGCAGGACACGTAGCTTTGAAGAAGATTCTTTGAAGAAGAAACGTATGCTTTGAAGAAGATTCATTGTGATCTTTTTCATACAATGAAAGCATACAGTGATCAGGGGTTGTTAAGCTCCAACTGGGCCAAACAAAAACCATACCCATCTATCCCACCTATAGGTCACACAGCATATTCTCGCTGTCCCTCTAAAATTAGATGTCCAAATGAGCTGGTTTTCACTTTTTATATGATTAAATACTGTGTTGTCAAAGTCAACAGACACTTTTTAATACGTTTTATTGATTAAAATATTTCCAAAACCCAGGGACAAACACAAATGGTGACTAATACTAATGATTTATGGCAAAAATCACAAGACAGCAGCAGATATTCCTAAATTTTTGGTAAAAATCATTGCATCAGTGATGTGGATGTTGTGACGCTTCTTGACATTCAAATATGCACATTCGTATATGAGGGCTAGTGTGAAAAAAGTTGATCAGATATAATAATAGACATTTCTCCTGAATAAAGTCAGTCGGGTTTGGAACATTATGAGGATGAGAATTGACAGAACGTTTCTGGGTGGATTATTTCTTTAAAATGCATTGCCACAATGCTGTTGTGCATGCATTTATTATTCACGCAAAATGCACTTGCTTGTGAAATCAGGAGTTTACGCATATCCATTTGTTTGAGAAAGAAAGCAGACACCAAGCTACCGGTAATGTTCACCCAACATTTAAATTCTCTTATCATTTTCTCACGCTCATTTTTATTTCAAACCTGTATGACTTTCTTCTGGAGAACACGAAAGAAGATATTTTGAAGAATCTAGATAACCAAACAAAATTGACTTCCAGTGTCACAAATGTCACAAAACCACTGAGACATTTCCAAAATACCATCTTTTGTGTCATATACTGGTTTTGAATGACATATGAAATAATAAACGCTAGCAGATGTTTTTTAGTTTTGGGTGAACTATCCCTTTAAATCTTTATTAGACAGATGTTTTATAAGAATATACACTCTCCTTAAAGCTTGCATGGAAGTTTGTTTGCCAATACTAAACACATTTTTGAAAACCATTGCAAAAACACAATGTGCCTCTGTCATGTTGCCATCCTGCAGAAAACAGCATTCTCGACATAAGTTATATTTATAAATGATTCTTAAAGGGACAGTTCAATCAAAAGTGAAAGATCTGTCATCGTTCACTCATCGTCCTGATGTTTTTAAACCTGTTCGACCTTATTCTGCATTTTCTCTTTTTCACAATTTGTGCCCCACATAATAATAATAATTAATAATTTGTCTATATATATTGTCTATATATCTATATAGTCCTTTTCTGGACACTCGCGCTTTACATGGAAGGGGGAATCTCCACAACCACCACCGCACACATGACAACTAATGCCATTTAACATCAATTGCATCAAACATTTTGTGCTATATTTGAATAAGGTAAATTATTTAGGTTGTTTTGCATGTACTGGCCCTTTAAGAGATGTTTCTTTTTCTGATATTATTTTCTAGACAATTAAGCACATATTATCTCCAAGTCTTATTACTGTGACTTTTGTATGTTTGCTTTGGAGTTTGTAAATCTTGTTCTCAAAGATGATTCTCATTAGATTCTAGAATTATGCTTTCTGGACACAGTTATTAAACCTAGCTTACATTTAAGGCACCACAACAAATCCTACAATTATAAAAATGTTTTAGAATTTCAATATTTGAACATGGGAAGCAATGTTCTACATAGTGCAATAGGCTTTGTTTTCTTTTATGCAAAAAATTATTGTTATTATTTTTGACCTGGTCACAGAGGTTTCCAGCAGCCAACCTGCTGAAACCTCAAAAGTCAACACAGCGTTTTTTGCAACCTCGCCATTGGCACAATGCACTGTCTAAAAGTCTTATTTCATTCCATTCTAATATTTCCCCCAGGAGTTTATTTATAACTATGGATATTTTGTCCTTCGGAAGTATTAGAACTGAAATGTACCAAGATGCTTCTAGTTAAATTAGTCCTGCTTTGGTGATAACTGTAGCGATGTGTAAAGCTTCTTGGTACTCGAGAGGCAGAGAGAACAGTGTATGTGTAGTTAATGTATGGATGAGAGAACTATGTATTTTCCAGTTGTTGATCGTCAATTCCTGCACAATTGGTTTTGATGTTTCAATGCATCATATTGAGGAACAGTGGGTTGAGTTTTGTCATGGTGTGGAACAGTATGATCCTGACTTTATTTGATCTTTGTTTTGGAATTGTGTTGTGCATTGTGATGGCTTTTAAACGGTCTGGTCTTTGTTGTGAGGTTGTTTGCCACGGTGTCATAACAATGGAACTGTGAATTTACTCTTTTAGAGACTTTCAGTATTTTACTTGCTGCTAAAGAGCATTTTCCTGCATTTCCTGCTTTTTTTGCTGTGAACAGATTTACATATAGACTTTCACCCGGTTATTTTTGATAGATGTAACAATGATTTATTGATATTTTTTGGTAAATCCATCCACTACAACAATGTCTGAGGACCAATCTTTTTCAGCTTATTTTTGTTGTCAATGCCAATTACTTTGCAGTATAATGCATTTTAATAGCTGCTTATCTTATGATATTACGTCTTTTTATTAACACAATTTTTCAAGTAGCTACTTTTTAATTTTGTGTAAACTGTTTTCTTTGTTACATGACGTGCCATGCACAGTATTGTGTCTGTCGGGTTTATTTGTTTCGCCTTGTTTTACAGTTACTTGCCATATTGTGTTACATTATTTACCAATGACACTTGGATTATTTTTATTTTCAAGGCCCTAATTTCCTATATTCTAGTATAACTAAGTGCTTATTTTCCTGTATAGACGTTTTATGACAATTTTATTATATGAAGTACACTAAATAGCAAGAGGTATCAAGTCCTTGTGTAGTAACGACAAAAACTCGCTGAATCCACCATTTGTTGTTTTTAGTGTGCGATGCATTAGAAGGTTGTGATGCACTATGTATAATATCATAACTGAAGAGCTGAACCCACAACTGCAACTCAATTCAATACCTAAAATGTTTCATTTAAGTAATTCTGTCTGTGTACCTTTTAATTTTCTATATATATATATATATATAGACTGTAAGTTAATACATTTTATCAAATAAACATGGTTATGACACTAATATGTGGTTTTTGTAGGAACAGGAGTATATATTATGTTGCCTAAAGGCTAAATACTTGTAACATATATTATTAAAATTATATTTTTATTCATACAAAATACGTAAGTGAATAACAAATTGTGGAAAATATTAAAAATATTAAATATACAATAAACAATAGACTTATTTATAAACACGTTTATTTTTAAATGATAAATAAATTATTTCATACTTTATCTACAATTACATTACATTTAATAATAAGGGTGATATGTTTTGATTCTGATTGTTGTGCCATTTATATTTTATTGAGCATTTTTGAGAAGTCTATTTTATGTTGCTTAAAGTTCTGATGAATCGTGCTCGTTTATTGTTTTATACTGTTAAATGAGGTCTACTTATGACTTTCGTGGGGTTTTTACAACCAAAAACATCAAAATCAATAAGTTATAGGCTATGTTCTACACTGGTTTTGAGGCCAGCTCTGCAAACGCTCTGTTTTAATGGGCGTGCCGGATTTAAGACACTTAGAAGTAAATGTCCACCGCTTTGATTGGATAGCAAGATGATTTTACTCAAATTTACTGACTTATTTCCCGGATGTGATTGCAAGGCTTTGCATTTAGTTTGTATAGCCTATAGTTGTTTTGCGTTTAATGATATATGACAGTACCTGTATTACCCGTACTAGCATTTGAGACCAGTGATCCTGAACCAGACAAACGATCACCACGATCGCGAGTCTCAAAGAGTTTCCATGATAAATAAACAAACGGAAGCCTCCCGGTAATTTATGGATTTCACCCAGCACCCGCAATAATACCAAAACACTTCAAAGCAGCCTCCGTTATTCCCAAAAAGGTGTATAAAACCTTGAAAAATTATATATGAGCCTGCCAAATCAAAGAGATGGCGATAAACCGGTTCCGTGCCACTGGTTCTGTCATACGGGAAGCAGTGGGCGGGTCTAGAGAAGTAGTCCTTGATATTTTTCTGTGGAGGCAGTGTTCAACCTATCAATGACGACAAAGATAGGTGCATTGCAGAACCTGGTATTCGCAGGGCCTTGTGTAAATAACAGATGTTATCTCTGTAACAAGGGCATTTTCAGTTATGACACTTATATGATGTTCACGTGAATACGATTCCCTCTTATATAACAAAAGCTCGGGTTAAAATGGGAATTTTAATTCATGCCTCCTTTAAATTTACGGAATTTTGTACAATTGAGGTAAAGTTCATTTATAAAGTTACATTTATAATAATCTTAATATTTAACATTTAATATGTTGGCCTAAATTAACTTCTGGTTGACCTCTGCAAAGGACACTCAGTTTTTTTTATTTAATTTCATATGCAATAAAATATTTTATAAATTATTATTAATATTATTTTAGATAGCCAAGAGCCAGACCGAGAGCGGAAGTTAATTTAAGCCGCGTGCGTTCGATGAAAATGGGATTTAGATTAGCAGCTATTTGACATGGGTATGGAAACGGAAAGACTACAACACCCATAAACCCCTTCGCTGCTCACGTGCTTACGATACGGAAGCACGATTTGTTGTTAAACCAGTTAAACTACACTTATAAGAAATATAAGACAAAAGACGCACGGACTGAACATACACTTTAAAGCACTGTACACATATGGTGAGACAATTTTTCATGGTAACCGAAAGATAAACTTCTGTAGATTGAGTACGAAAACGTACGGCCACGGTGTCTGTTACACTGTAATTGTCTGAAGAGTTGCTCGTCTCGCGTCATGAATCATCCACAGATGCAAGTCATTTGACAGCTCGCTTCCTTTTTCCGCTAATGCTAATAAACCATGGGTGTGATGTTTTCACATGGACGGTCCAGTCATTCACTCAGCTCAACCATGAGACTGTCCTGCACTGCTGTTTTCTTCATCTCCATCTTCTTCATCATCAGCTGTCATGCACTGGCTCTCAAACCACAGCTCTTAGGCAGACACAGGATCAAAATCTCGCCTGATCACCGTCCTCTCTCATACACAACTTTCTACTTTGATCAGCAGGTACTTTTTTCATTATTTCATTGCTTTTCGTAACTGCAGGTCAAAAGTATGTGAAACAAAAATGCCTATTTACTAGACAACTAACCAATATTGCATGCATGCATATTAAGTGAGAAAGTAAACTTTTCTGTTCAGTGGTTCACTGGTTGACTTATCAGAAATCAGAATCAGAAAGAGCTTTTTTGCCAAGTATGTTTGCACATACAAGGAATTTGTTTTGGTGACAGGAGCATCCAGTACACAGAATCAGCAACAACACAGAGACCATCAAACAATACAAAAACAGATACACCGATGATTTAAATAAGGGCCTATGGGTATAAAAATTAAGAAATACAATACAATTAACATAAGAGTAAAGCTATAGAGAGTAAAGTTATGTGTGTATGTAAATAAGTAAAAAATAAGAATAGACTATTTCAGTGAAATTATAAAGTTAAATATCAATATAAATGTCTCATTGAAGTTTTAAGCCAATGCTATAATACACATATTACCTCAATGTTTTTTTATGGAAAATATTACCACTGATTATAACTTGTAATCATATCTTTATAATATATATATATATAATCATATTTTTTCTAAAGCATTTCCAGGTTTAGTGCACCATCAACCATTATTGTTAATGTAATCAAGTTAGGACAATATAAAACTTGTGATCCATCAAATTGTTATCGCTGTGTTATTTTGCAGCACACAGCGGTTTTATCTTTATAGTCCTCCCATGTCTGCTCATTAACTTACTACTCATCTTCCTGTAAGGATTTCCTTTATTTTATGTGTGCATAATCTCTGCGCTGTATTGTGTCTACAGGAAATGTCCTTTTCCTTTCAGCCCCCTATGGCACAACCAGATTTCTTGGCTTGGTCCTGCCTGCAGAGACTTATCATTTGATGCGTTTTGCAAAAAGGGATTTTTGTTCGGCTGAAAGGGAAACTGTAAAAGTCCCTTTATTTTTGTTGGAGTGTGATTGTTTCAATTCCTAAAAATCACACTTGCAGTGCTTACTTCAAGTGATTTGCGTTTTGCTTTTGTGTAATTATTGAAATGAAATGTTGTCTGTGGTACAGAGTTTTAGTTGTTTAATAATTTACATTTCAGAAATATTTAATCTCGCTCTCAGCCTGATGAAACGGCCTGGAAATGAATGTTTCACTTAATGACACAGGAAAAGCCCTGCGTCCTAACAGGCTAAACAAGCCTGTTAGGACTTACTGTGAGATGAATTACTGCTTGACCTGTGCAGACTGAGGTGAAGGCCATTGTTTCATCCACTGAGCCCTCAGGATGATAAGGCCATTTCCTGACTTCTTCCTCTTTATTGTCTTGGTTTTGTTCTTGTCAGCAGTCCTTCAGTTGTATGGTAGAGCAGACAGCGCTCTTAAAAACTAATTCAAAGAATATAAGAACAAAATAGACAGGAGGTGAAATGTTGTCCTGGGTTTATATTCCATCCCTGGTTGATTTAGCTTGAACCATAGAATACATCCTCTAGCTCTTTTGCGGTGCATGAGAACGTTTTTTTTTTTAAATTGTCATTATTATAAGCGGTCTGTTCTGAGCGCTGTTTGTTTTGGGTCTCATCACATGTTCTTAACTTAAAGGGATAGTTCACCCAAAAATGAAAATTCAGTCATGCACTCACCCTCAAATTGTTCCAAACATGTGTAATTTCCGTGGTTCTACTGAACACATTGAAAGATATTTGGAAGAATGTTTGTAACCAATAGTTATGGGGCACTATAGACTTCCATAGTAGGGGGGAAAAACACTATGCTACAGTGGTACCCCAGAAATGTTTCCCACATTCTTCAACATATCTTCTTTTGTGTTTAATAGAACAAAGAATTTGATACAGTTTTGGAACCATTTGAGGGTGAGCAAATAATGCCAGAATGTTCCTTTAAAGTAGCAAGATATTCTAGCTTTTGTTGTGAATTGTTATGCACTAATCTTTTCTTTAATAAAATTAAGAAGACATTCTTTCTTGGGCAGAACATAAAAGAAGATAAATGAAGAATGTTGATAACCAAACCTCATTGGCACCCATTGACTTCCATTTTATGAACACAAAACCGGGACATTCTCAAAATATCTTTTTTTGTCGTACAGAAGAAAGAGCCATATACACATTTTTCATGACAAGAGGGTGAATTAATAAAGACTGACGTTTTATTGTTGTGGCATTTTTATCTATCCTTTTAATATTAAATGTGTAACATTTATAACACATCACAAGTTGTGCCAGTTTTAGTTAAAATCTATATTTGACTATGAATATGTGCTACTGTGGTTTTATTGTTCTCTTGGTTGTTAGACGAAATGATAAAATAGGTTACGAAAGAGTCATGTGACACCTTGACTTCCACATTTTTACATAAAAACAGGTTGTAGACTGATGTCTTGTGACTTGGTAACAACCTTATTTTCCATTCTTATATTTTGGTTCTCTTTTCAAAAAAAGTAAAATTGAGAAACTAAAATGACTAATCCCTTCTGAAAAAAACTATTGTAGCCTGCCCAAAACACAAAAAAAATGTGATGTTTAGTGGTTTTATTAGTGGTTAGGAGAATTATACTTTATTTGATGGAATCTAATGGTGTGGACTCTTTAGTTTCTATTGCTCTTCTGTTGTTTTTCAGCAAGGATGTGTGTGCCAGAGAATTTAAAACAACCAGAAGGTTGCGCTGCAGAGTTTTGCACTACTGAACCACTGCGCTGTTATGGTCCAAAGTACACTGAACCGTAGCTAAAATCCTTGTTTTTGTTTGGAATTTATGAGATTGTGTTTAATACTTGAGACTATAACGGTCCTTTTAAAGCTCATAACAAAATGTTTACAATATATTTTAAAATGTAATTATTCACAAAAAAAGAGTATATACAAATAGATTTACTTTCTCACAGTTTTAAATTATAAAAAAAACACAAATAGCAAAAATCGAATTAAAATAAACAACGAACTCAAGCCTTTAAACATAACAGCCCACACAAAATAACTCACTAAAGCATGTGAATGTATTTGACACTCATTTGACCCGCAGCCAGCATCAAACTGCTGTTGAATGAATGTAGCTGTGAGCACTCGGAGTCCTTTTGCTGTCACTGGCTCATAAAATTTCTGCCTCTTTTGTGTCCAGCGCAAGGAGAAAGAGGGTATTTACAACAAAACAAAACACTGGAGAGAACATTCTTTATTAAGTGTTGGGTGGGATTCAAGAGGGAAAACAGCATCGCAGCTCTGGGAAGAAATTTTAAGTTTTTTTTACTCCTTCCCTCAAACTTGGAGAGTTTTGGAAATGGAGGACAGTGGACAATCCTTGGACAGAATGAATGGATATCACAGTTCGGCTAAAACCGGAACTAATGTGGCATCCCTGACGCTGGCACTAGATTTTAATACAAATTGAGCCTAATTATCCCTCCGTCCTGCGTTGAGGTTTACACTCAACAATACGTGGTGGCTCAGGGCCAGAAGACACCCGAGAACACCCAGGAATAAAGACAGTGAAGCTTTATTACTGTACTGAGCCGTAGAGGCCCTGTCCTCTTTCATGTCTCACCACTTCCGGCCATCTTGGATATCCCCTGGCCTGAACTGTTTTTTTTGTCACAGATTGCATGTAGACTTGATAAACATAACAATTGTTTTCTTTATTGATTTAATTACAGATCGACCATTTAGGGTTTTTGGAGAATGGCACATTCAAGCAGAGGTACCTTCTCAATGATCAGCATTGGCACAAAGAAGGAGGTCCAATCCTGTTTTACACCGGCAATGAGGGAGACATCGCTTGGTTCTGTAACAACACTGTAAATATACCAGTCCTAGTATAAATGTCACTTTTAAATGAAGAAGGAGTGAAGTAGAGATGTATTCATATAAATGCAGATGTGGCTAAATATACAACTGAAAAGTTACCATCCAGAATAAGTCTGATTTTATAAATCCATTAAATACAATGCACTAAAGTTGAATTTCTCTATCTATGATCTCTTTTCAAGGGTTTCATGTGGGATGTAGCCGAGGAGCTGGGAGCCATGCTGGTTTTTGCCGAACATCGCTACTACGGAGAGTCCATGCCATTCGGAGAGGAGTCTTACAGCGTAAGCCCCGACCGCTGCTCACAAAGAGCAAAAGTGTGTCGTAGCTAACCAAAGAACTAACCTTCTTTATGTGATTGTTGTTTCTTTCCTTCAGAATGCAAAGTATCTGAACTACCTGACCTCAGAACAGGCTTTAGCTGACTTTGCGGTTTTAATCAAAGCTCTGAAAGGAAACATTCCTGGAGCTCAGAAGAGTCCAGTCATCGCCATCGGCGGCTCTTATGGAGGGATGCTGGCCGCCTGGTTGAGGATGAAGTATCCCAGTGCTGTCATAGGGTGAGGATTTATATGTGTGCATCAAAGGAATAGTTCACCCAAAAAGGAGGGGGAGACAATTATGAGAGAATTAAAAAAATTTGGCAGGCTCAAATATTATTTGTATCTACGAATTATCTACTTTAATTTGATTGCTTGAAGGTTGCAGGAGTATCAAGAATCAATTATAGTAGTTATAAAATCTATATTAGCGCTAACATTCAATAAAATTTTAGACAGTCAATTATATTTCTAATTAGCTGCTATATAGATTGATTATACAGATGATTAATCAGTCATCTGCTGTCCAAACTAATCCATTTTGTTTGAGGTACATTTAGTGGCCATTCTCACACCATGTGTTTAGTGTGAAAGATTTCTCAATTATTTACACACAAGCTCAAATCTTCAACCATTGCCATTTTCTCTGTGCTCTTTAGTGCTCTTGCTTCATCTGCACCCATCTGGCAGTTCATCGTGCCCTGTGGAGGTTTTTACCAAGTGGTCACTCGTGACTTTGCCAGCGGTGGTGTCAACTGCAGCAGTAACATCAGGAGGTCTTGGAAAGCTGTTGACGGCATCTCAGCAACAGGTTAGTGACTGTGATGTCTGTGCTGCTTGTCCCCAGATTCCTGTACTACTTACGTTGTGTTGCATCTTGCACTGCTGCTTTAAAGTGTCCCACTGTGAGTTTCGCTTTAACACAAACTTTATTTTGGTGTAACAAAATCATAGATTTGATGTTGTCATGTAGGTGAAGGGCTTCAGTGGCTGTCTCAGGAGTTTGGACTGTGTTCTCCTTTAAAGAGTCTAGAGGATGTATATGGATTCAAGGCGTGGCTTCAGGAAACATGGGTGAATTTAGCCATGGTGGACTATCCGTATGAAGCCAACTTCCTCCAGCCACTCCCCCGCTGGCCTGTTAAGGTACAACATACTTAAACAATGATATACTACTACTAAACCTTGGTACCTGACCAAAATACCATTGTACTTTCACATATACACTGGTACTGCATTATTACCAAACTAATACTGTATAGCATGGTATTTACATTGTACTCCAATGTATTTTATCTTGAAATACAACAAAGATGTTTGTCTAGATGTTTGTCTAATGCACAAAAGAAGCCATTTTGCTCCTAATTGATCAAGTTGTCATAAACAAATCAAACATCATTAACAACACAATTTGACTTGGGCAGCAGAATTTTAATGCTACTTCATCTGTTTATAAGTAATGTCGACTTACCCCTGATAAAACTCAAAGTGAGTTGTTGTACTTATTAGCATCAGAATGCAAACACCTTCATTAATATTCATAAAGGTTTATTGTTATGTCACCCTGACTATAAAGCTGAGTGTCCAGTGCCAGTCAGGAGGTGGTATTATGAAATACAGTTTGTACTGTATTATGAACGTATAGTTCTTTTTAATAGTTCATTTTAGGACGATTCCTTCACTCTTAAAGTGGAGATGTTAGCGGTATCTAGTGGTGAGGTTTTGAGTTGCAACCAACGGCTCACTCCACCCCTCGCTTTTGAAGCACTACGGCAACTGACACAGGAAAAACATGTCGGCATGTTTTCGCTTCTTTGCTGAAGGAGATTTTACTTACGAAACACGCTCTGTAGAGCAGTTTGTCCGTTTAGGGCTACTGTAGAAACAACATGGTGAATTTCATGTAAGGGGACCCGTTGTGTATGTTGATAGAAATAGCTCATTCTTAAATAATAAAAAAATAACACTTCATCATGTAGGGTCTTTATACACCTCTGAAGACATAATTGTGTATATTATGTTGCATTTCTGTCAATAGATACTCCTATCATACATTTGACCTTTAAACTATAAGCTTGTTATTTAAGAGCTTTCAGGTACATCATCTTCTGTACTTGCTCTGTCGAAAAAACTTGCTTTGAATGTGAATATGCAGACTGTGTAGACAATACAAAAGTTCAGTTTGTTTACTCTTGTGTAGTTTTCTTCCTCCCTCACATATGATAATATATGCAACCCCTATGGGTGGCTAAAGGGGTTTAGGCAGCGGGTGGAAATAGGAGGCTTTTTAATGACAAAGCTAATGTGATTATGTGAGTGACTGGGAGAAGGGGGTATTGAAAGCTTAAGAGTGGCAAATCTGTTGCCGGAGATGAATGTGTAAGCTTAATCCCATCTGAAAAGTAGAGGTGCTTTGGACAGCCAGTGGGGATTTTGTCATAGTACACATTTCTGCTCGGACATGCGTTTAGCTCATCTCATGCACGGAAAACCTTCTCAGACGAAAGCCTTAGTGTAATACTGGTCAAAGTAGGGAAGGAAGGAGGTGGGAACGGGCGAACATTGAACAACTTTAATTAAAATAAAACAAACACCCAAACGGAAGTAAAATGCCAGCAGCCACCTCAGGGTCGACTGCCTCTCTCGTTGTACAGTTGTCGCGTCTCCTTTTATGCTTCAGACCTCCTCCGTGAGAGATGTCGGACCGGTGCAACGCGCAGCTAACACTAAATATCACTCGCGTCACAGACCATATAACATATAAAAAATGACTTTGTGAAAATACTATGGAAATTTAAGCTAGCAAAGCTAAAACCTTTTACGTTAATTGTACTATACCCCTGAATTTACATCTGTAAGACGTAATTTTTTTGTTCTATCATCTCCAATATGTCTTTGAGATGTCTCCTGTCAGATGGCATATTGACATCTAGAAGATCTCTGTAAGATGTCTATGATGTAAAATGTATGTAAAACTGACTTTTCTAAGATGTTCTTCCGATGTTTACAAAACAGATGTTTTTCAGAACTTTTTTTGGCCTTTTGGCTGTATAGAGATAGCACAGTGAAGAGGTGACGGTAAAGAGACAGGGGAGCAGGATCAGGATGGGACCACACAAGATGGGAATCAAACTCGGTCGCAGCGAGCGTACTAGCGCTTACATGTCTGCGGACAGACCTCAACGCTTTTGATTACAACGTTTTTCCGATCTTTAGCAGAGATCTTGCAGATGTGCTATCTTGGTAGTTTGTTTTTATTGTTTGGTTTACAGACTTGTTACTGAAGTTAATAGACCCTAGTCAATCTATGTGTATTATGTTATTTGTTGCAAACAAAACTAACGCTGTGAGGAATATATGGATATTGTCCATTCATTAATTGAAATACAGCCGTTTCCCATGGCACACTTAAGTTTTTTTTGTCCACAACAGGTTTTTGGACAATTTTTCAAGGGTTTATTCAGTGTTGCCAACCTGGCTATATTTAGCGACTCTTCAGACCCCTTTAGCGACTTATTTTTCAAAAAGCGACCTGCGACAAATCTAGCTACTTTCTTATAAAGGTTGGCGACTAAGCAAAACATTCTGCTTCACTTCTACTGCCCTGCCAGAGCGAGTTCTTGCCTTCCCAGCTTAGCACCGCCTCTCTGTTTATTCTTTACAGTGCGAGTGCCAACCAGAGAGAAGCAGCAGAAGACCGCACTGACGCATGAATGAGATTCGCAGTTTGTTTGTACAAACAGTGTATCCAAGAACCAATCACTTATTGACCTTATTTGAGCATTTATGATTACGAAACGTGATCAAACGCCATGACTATGGACGTGTTAACATGAACACAGACGGATTTTAGCTGTCTATGAAAATTACTGCTGGTGTGTTGTGTTAAGGGGGAGAGTTCGCTCACTATTAGGTAGCTTTTGTTGTGTGCCAACAGAAACACAATAATAATTTAGTACAAAAAAATTATAGAACATAAGATAACTTTATAGTGCATTTGGGTGAATTGGTTTAATATAATACTATATACGACAGCTCAAAGAGTAGAGATGTGAAGCAGACTTAGCAGCGCTTAGCTTGTCAGATACTACGCGATGACGTCGCAGAAATTCAAATTAGCGTGTGGCGTCATCTGGCGACATTTAGCGACTTTTCAGGCAGGCTTTAGCTACTTTCTGTTGAAAAGAGTTGGCAACACTGGGTTTATTAACTGCTTTAGAAACCATAATTAAGTCCTTTTTCGTTTCACATGACTATTTCGTTTCACATGATTTTCGCACATATATTTATACCTTGATATGTTTTTCAAGGCTTGCTTGTCTTCCGAATGTTTTTCTCTTTCGTTCCAGCTTTTCGGTGATAAATCCCGCTCTAGTGGAATTCCTTTCCACTCAATTTCAGATGCAAATCAGATGATGCCACACATAAAGCACAGCAAGATCTTTTCACAGCACAATCTTTATGTACATTCTCTAATGTGAACTGGAACATATGGAGCGTTCTTATAGACAAATAAATCGATGTTATTTGTGTCTTTCCTGTGCAGTAAAACATGTCATCTCTTAGAACACAAAGCAGCTGTAATCTATGGGACTATAGCACGTATTGCTTTCATCTCGGATTGTTACTTTACTCTTTAGAGTTGTTTTACTGAAAGTTTAATTTTGGGGTGGTGATTTTCAGGAGGTCTGCACACATCTTCGGTTTGATACTGGCGTATCAGACAAACAGCTGCTGCACGGCATCTCTCGGGCCGTAAGAGTTTACTACAATTACTCAGGAGATTCGCCCTGTCTCAACACCTCACAGTCTGCCACTGGGAATCTGGGCATCCTGGGGTGGTTCTACCAGGTAGATATTCACACATTGATTTTTAAATAATGTTGACAGTGTGAACTAAATACCAATGCATGCCAATACCTTTAGTACTTTTAAACTATAAACTTCAGGTTTGTTGGAAATGGGAAACAATTGTGAAGTGAAGAAATTAAAGGTTCTCTGCCGAATTAGCTTCATTGTGTTGAATGATGTTTATTTGAGAACTCAATGTCACATGATGTTTTCTTGTATTGTGCAGTCCTGTACAGAGATGGTAATGCCGATGTGTACAGATGGTATAAATGACATGTTCGAGCCACAGCCGTGGAACTTTCAAGCCTTCTCCGATGAGTGTTACGCCCAGTTTGGAGTACGTCCACGAAAAGACTGGGCCGAAATTGTATATGGTGGAGGGAACATAAGTGCTCACAGCAACATCATCTTCAGGTAGGATTGTACATGGTACATATTTTGGCCACACATTCTAAAAAATAAAGGTGCTTTATAGGTTAATCACAGCGATGCCATAGAAGAACCATTTTCGGTTCCACGAAGAACCACATTTAACTTCTGGTTTACTTCCTCACTTTGCTGTATTCAAATGTTTTAATGTTGTGTGGGATATATTTTGGTTGGTGTACAGTATTGTCACGGTAGCATAAAAATATCTTGCGGTACTATACCGTAGGGCTGTCAAACTATTATTCGTGAATTATCACATCCAGAATAAAAGTTTGTGTTTATGTTATATATCTCTTTGTACTGTACATATCAATTTTGTATTTATGAACACATACACATTAATGCATATATACAATTAAGATACGTTGATATAGAATTTCAATTATTGGTAAATATAAATGAATACAATTAAATATATCCTAAATATATATATACATTTACATTTACATTTAGTCATTTAGCAGACGCTTTTATCCAAAGCGACTTACAAGTGGGGTAGGTAATGGAAGCAATTAGGACAGCATAAGTACAACAAGAGCATAAGTGCAATCAAAAAGAAGAGGTTTCATATAGCCTAACACAGTATACAGAAACATTCACTCATACATTTTTTTTTTTTTTTGAGTAGAGAAGAAACGAGTAGAGAAGAAGAGAGTAGAGAAGAAACTTGAGTCAGAACAGAACAGTAAGATGTTGGCGGAAGAGATGGGTTTTCAGGCGTTTCTTAAAGATGGCTACAGAATCTGCAGATCTTGTAGCAGCAGGCAGATCATTCCACATAGGTGGAACAGATCCGGAGAAGGTGCGCGAGAGAGATTTTCTACCTTTATGGGATGGCACCACAAGACGCCGTTCGTTTGCAGAGCGTAGGGATCTGGCGGGTACATATGTCTGCAGTAGTGAGTGAAGATAAGGTGGTGCCAAACCAGTGGTGGTGTTGTAGGCCAGGAGCAGAGTCTTGAATTTGATGCGAGCGACTATAGGGAGCCAATGTAGCTTAATGAGTAGAGGAGTAACGTGTGCTCTCTTCGGTTCATTAAAGATGACTCTTGCCGCAGCATTCTGGATCATCTGTAGAGGTTTGGTTGTGCAAGCTGGAAGTCCTCCCAGTAGTGCATTGCAGTAGTCCAGTTTGGACAGGACTAGAGCCTGTACTAGGACTTGCGTAGCATGCTCTGATAGGAAGGGTCTAATTTTCCTGATATTGTAGAGGATGAATCTACAGGACCGGGTGGTGCTGGCAACTTGATCTGTGAAGTTGAGCTGGTCATCGATCACCACTCCCAGGTTTCTTGCCTTTCTGGAAGGTGTGATGGTTGATGAGCCCAGTTGAATGGAAAGGTTGTGATAAGTTTTTATATCAGACGGGATTACAAGCAGTTCGGTTTTTGAAAGGTTCAACTGCAGGTGATGGCCGTTCATCCAGAGTGAGATGTCGGCTAGGCAAGCTGAGATGCGTGCTGAGACAATCGGATCGTCAGGGCGAAAAGACAGGTAGAGTTGTGTATCATCCGCATATCAGTGATAGGAAAAGCCATGTTTCCTAATGACAGAGCCAAGGGATGTCATGTATACAGAGAATAGCAACGGACCAAGCACTGAGCCCTGAGGCACACCTGTGTCGAGATGTTGGGACTCAGACACCTCACCCTTCCAAGATACTCTAAATGACCTACCTGAGAGGTAAGACCTGAGCCATTGTAGCACCATTCCGGAGACCCCCATAGCCTTGAGAGTGGACAGGAGGATGTGATGGTTAACAGTGTCAAAGGCGGCAGATAGATCCAGTAGGATGAGAACAGATGAGTTAGAGGAAGCTCTTTCCAGTCTCAGGGCTTCGATAACAGAGAGCAGCGCAGTCTCAGTGGAATGACCGCTCTTGAACCCAGACTGGTTGCTGTCCAGGAGGTTGTTCTGGAGGTTGCGACTTATATACATAAGTATGTGTATGTTTTTGTGTTTATAAATTCAAAATGAATATGCAAAGTGCACAGACATATATTAAGTAAACTCAAACTTTTATTCTGGATGCGATTAATCGCAATTAATCGTTTGACAGCCGAACTGTAATGGCTAGAGGGTCACGATACCAAGTGCTGTGCCATCTTCGCAATTGAAATCTACAATTTTGAATCAAATTTCTTTAATACACAGAGGTCACAGATCCAAACTAAAACTTTTGTATTTACTATAGTACTAAAGTTAACTATAGTAATCGGATGAATTGTAGCAAATACTGTAGTATACGTAAGGGATAATCCACGGCTAGCCGTGCATTAAAGGATTTTAATGGATGACACAGAGGCGAAGAACTCCGCAAAGTGCATTAAAATCGTTTAATGCATGGCTAGCCGTGGATTATCCCGCTTACACCATGTTTTTTTGCCAAATTAAAGCTTTTATTGATGTTTACAGTGTCATTTTAGATCAAACGGGTGAAAATGCCGGTTATTTTGTCAGTTCGTTTAAAATGTAATCAAACTGACTGGAGCTACCCGTGCGTTAAAGGCTTTTAATGCACACCTTCCAGCAAATCAGAATCCAGTATTCAAGCAGACCGTGGATAATTTAATATTTACTATAGTAAGACTCAAAAACACTAGTGTCTAGGAATCTTTGTTAGTTTACTGTTGTAAATACTAAAGTGCACTAGAATGTTTTTCACATGGGAACTCTCTCAAATACGTAACAAATTTCATTCATGTTTATAAAGGGAAATGTTAGGCTTCCTTTAAATGTAAAACTAAAACTTTCAGTAGATTCAGTGAATCATTCAACCAATTCATTCAAAACGACTCATTTATTCAAGAACGAAACAAGTGTGTTAATGAATGACTCACTGAATCATTATTTAGGAGAGAAATACAGGAAAAGGCATATGTACGAATGCAACACAACTTACGGTACCACCTTTAAAAATACAAATCAGCATCGCTGGTAATTTGAAGCTTTAGCATCGCAATGCTACCGTAGCATCAGTATAACGTGCAACCCTACTGTGCAGATGCTATATTTGCTAAAATCTTACTAGGTGTTTTATTTTTCAGCAATGGAGATCTTGACCCATGGATGAGTGGTGGAGTAACCAAGAGTATCTCTGAATCTCTGGTTGCCATTATGATTGAAGGAGGAGCTCATCACCTCGACCTGCGCTACAACAACGAGTACGATCCTGAGTCAGTCATCAGAACACGAGCGCTGGAAGTGCAGTACTTTAGAAAGTGGATCAAACAGGCAGCAAGTACACTATGACCATTTGAAATGTTATTTTATAACATACTTGAGGAAAATGGGAAAGACTAAGAATAAAACATCTCAGTCGCATTGACTGTGTGTGTTGAGGTCAGCACAGCAGGAGCTGGCTGCTTTGTGCCAAAATAAGTTATCGCAGCACTGGTACTCAAACCAAAGTCAAGAATGTCAAGATTTGTAAAGTTTTCAGGGGGGTAGTGCTGTTTCATTTCTGTTGTTTTGGGAATTCGTTTAAAAAAAATCTATAGTGTTTAATTTTTGTGCATGAATTGTCCAAATGAAGGATGGGCTTTGCAATTTTACACATTGAAAGTTTGTTTTACCTGTTTGGATCTAAAATAAGTTATTTGTTGTTTAAATTGAGTAAAGAAAGGATTCAGAAAATACCAAAAGCAACAACACTCAGGGTAAATAATTTTGTGGCAATGGTAATAATGACAAATATTTTCTATCAGCCATATTTTTTTTAATAATGTACCTAAAATACAACAAAAAACACCACACCACCAAAAGTATTGTTGCAGTCAACGACAAACCATGTGTTGTGGACATCTCAGATTCACAAAAAAATATTCATTTTTGGAAGAAAAAAACTTGAGTATCCAAACATGATCATAGATGAACCACAAATAACGCACATTAGCTGGACCTAATAAGTAATCAGATTTTTTTTCTCTTTATGATTTGATTCACTCTCAAAAAATGACGTGTTTGCTGCACAAACACGAAACATGATCAAACAATCCATAGCGGAATAAACACGAATGAATGAAATGATCATTTCTTAGTCTGTTTCTCCTTATCTCTACTCCAGTGTGATTTAATGAAAACCCACAGACAGACACCGAGCAATAAAGTAGCTAGCAGGAGGTATGCGGTGTAAAACACTGACATTGTGCCCCGTGTAGACAGAGCTGCAGGACTTCTTCAGACCCGCATTCACTCGCTGGCAGCTCCTGGTTCTCTAAATTGCAGTATCTAGACATTATCTGGTCCGTGGAGAACTGCCTCCTGCTAATATTATTATTAATATCACAGCCAGAGGGCAGAGAGGGATGTTTTGTTGGTCTGGGGAAGGTCTTAAGAAAGGATGGGCGAAGACTTCTGTTCTTTGTTGTTTATGAAACAATCCTGTTTAGTGTTTTGTGGTAATTTGTTGATGTCTATGAGGCGGGGGGGGGGGCTTTTGATCGAAGAAGTAAGCTGTCCTCCAACGGTTGCATAAATAATTAAACACGATTGACTAAACGCTTAAAGGAGCCATGAATTAAAAACCCAATTTTAACATTTTTTTTATAAGAAGGAATCGATATTCACGCGAACGTCATGTAAGTGTCAGAACTGAAAAGGCCCTTGTTACTGAGGTTAGATCGCTAAATATTGTACCATCCCTGGTTGTGGAAGAATACAGTCGCTGCATAACCTTCCTTCGGATTCCGATATTAAAGTTTATTTTTAAAGTTGTTCAAGCTCATGTGGTAAAAACATGGAGCCTGAAATCTCTGAGGATTCCTTCGTGAACAAGGAAGAGGTCGACACTGAATTTGAGAGACTAAAATTAAAAACTAAAATTAAAAAGCAGTGCTGTGCCGTCAATATAGGATCAGATAGGAATGGTGCAGCAATCTTATGTGAGTAAAACATTTTTGTACTATGCGTCACTATTGCTTCGTTAGAAAGTTTGCTTGATGAGCCATGAGCAATATTCTCACAAGATTAGTATTACCTGGGGACCTCTAGTCATTTGTATTAATAGCAGAGGTTGTCTGTGATCTTAACATTTGCGAATTGGGATCTCTTTGATTTGGTGAGCTCATATATACATTTTTAAGGTTTTATCCACCATTTGCAAATAATGGAGGCTGTTTTGAATTGTTTTGGTATTATTTTGGGTACTGGTTGATATCCATAAGTTACCGGGAGTCTCCCGTTTGTTTATTTATCATGGAAAATATCGTATCATTTGAGGCCCCGCGATCGCGGTGATCTGTTGTCCGGATCACGGGTCTCAAATGCTGACAGGTACGTTCATATATCATTAAACACCATACAACTATACAAACTATACGCAAAGCCTTGCCATCACATCCGGGAAATAAGTCGGTAAATTTGTGTAAAATCATCCCGTGCGAATGTGTCACATGAAATACTGATGTGGGGAGGTCATTTATAAATCACAGGAGGTCTCCAGATAAAACTAATGTCGTGTGAAAAATGTGAATGGTCCTAATGTGTAACCTAATGTTACGTCTCTAACCAAATTCACAGAAGGCTCCAATTAAGCAGAGCCATTGAGAGAGAGAGTTCTGCCAACGGAAGTCCGAAATGCTGGAGAGTCACATGATTCATGGAGCTTTCAGATAGTACCAGGAAGTTATGTTTCCTCTTTAAATGCCTTATTTCTTTCATTTGTCTATTCATTAAATGCCATTCGTCTTTAAATGGGATAAAAGTTTACCTCAGTTGGTCTTCCATGGCCATATCCACCATTGAGGTCCCTGAGGTCCAGACCTCTGTAATTTTGAATCAAATGAAGAAAGTCGAGGTTTACTGTCCAATCACATGAAAGAAGGCGTGAGTTGCTATTGACTGAAGTCATCCTCGAGTTAAGTAGCTAACTGTTTAATGTTTTATAGAAATGTAAGCGGCCTTTCACATGTTACCTCTGAAAAATCCATGCAAATTGTGACCGCGTCTCTTTCTCCCTCTTTTCAGGGAGTTTATACCCGGGAGTTTATACCCTCAGTTTGAGGGTGCTTGACCCGCGTCAACATTTATCCTATTATTAATAAACCTAAAAAGTTTATGCAACTTTTGTAGCTACACAAAAAAGTTAAAGGGACAGTTCCCTCAAAAATGGAAACCTCTTACCTTTATGTAATTTCAAACCCAAATGCATTATGATCCTTTATGAAAGACAGGTTGTATTTCAATCTAGTAGTATTTGTATAAAAATAACAATTGACCATGTGCCATATGGAGTCATTTGGCAAAGTCTTAGCCAAGGAAAGTGAGACTAAGTTGATAGTAACGTGAAAAAAAAGTTTGTGTTCAGACTTGACTTCTTTTTCGAAGCTGCTAGTGTCTGTTTTTCATTATAATCCTATGGAGTAAACCGTTTTTTTTAAAACGTCCAGAGCTCTTTTTTAAATGCCATCTGCGGTGTCTTTTTCTGCAGCTCAGGATGTCTTTTTATGTTAATTTTTTTACTTTTCTGGGGGAAAAAAACGCCCTACGTCAAGCTCTTTTTCACAGCTAACCAATGACAAGCAAGTAGTGTTGTTTCCATAAAAGCATGCGAGGGAGGTGATTGGTCGAGCAGGATCTCTGTTTATAATTCAAATAGACTTCTGTTTCTCTGGGCTGCCTTTTTGGACAGACCCAGCCTCTGAAGTCAAGGCGTTCGGCTGCTACTTGTAACCAAACGCGGCCAGTGTTTTTTTTACAAAAATAGTTCTTTCAACAATGACGGCAGGACTTTCCCATATACAGTTTTCTACAACCAGTTTAAATTATATCACTCAGAAAAAGTAGAAAACTGTACAATATCCGCCGCCTATTGCTGTACCTATACCTATATGTACCTATTAGTGATGCGCGGATGGCGGTTAAATCCGCGGGCGCTGCGGATGATCCGCGGGTCGAGTGGGTCGATTACATAAAAAATACATTCTGATTAATTGCGGGTGGGTGATATCATATACAATATTAACAAAATTTCTCAAAAAAATACGAATATGTTTTAAATGCATTTTTAATCAGGCGCTTATTTGCAGTAATATAAAAGAAATGCGCGCGTGGTGGCGGTAGAGGACGGTCTATTTCTTAAAGCAGAAATGGAGGCAAAACAGATCCGAGAGAAATTTAAAAAGGGAAAATTAAAAACAAAACAAAAGCTAGGAAAGAAAAGTACCGTGTGGGAGCGTTTTAGCGAAGTTTACCAAGGATGAATCAAGTACTGGGGATGTTATATGCAACGACTGTGAGGCATTGTATCTATATGAAAGCCATAAGACTAGTACCTCTTATATGGTACATCATGTGTGTGCTAAATCGAAAGATTAGATTTAAGCATTTACAGACAAAGAGACTGCTAGAAAATAATATTTTAATTAAAGTGACGATCGGGTCCGGGTCGGGTGCGGATATCTATGTTGGAGAAAATTATACGTGCGGGCGGGTGGCAGGTGGATCATTTATTTGAAGCAGCGGATGCGGGTGACATTTTAGCTTATCCGCGAATCTCTAGTACCTATACAGTAGGTACAAAACATAAAATGTTGTATCTTACATAATTTTACCTGAAGGTGCTATTGTGTACCTTAGAAGGTAATTTCTATGATTTGTTCCTATAAGAACCTTTTTTTCCAGAAAGTATACTTTCTGGCCAGAAAAAAATTGACTTTCTTTGGTCATCAAAGGGTAAATAACATTCAAATATCCCAAACATGTAGATGAGGAATTAACCAAATCTCGTACTCATTCGGAATATTAACTTCTTAATGTCTTTTAGCACACAAATGAAGTCAAACACGATGGATAATTGGTGGGGGGTTTCAACTCTATTCCACTTTTCTCAGGACCATTAATTTAATGTACTTTCTTCTTGTCTGACACTTTCATCAATCAAAAACGTTACTAGTATTTTGCTGACAGAGAGAGCGGGGTATCTAGATGTGTCGGTGTCACTGCTTACACTGAGACCACACACTAATGGGACAATATGTGTGTGTGTGATCATGGAAAGAGTGTCTGGGGGGATCAGGGAGTCAGAGGGAACTGGGTTAAAGCGAGTGGGTGCTGAGTTTGTAAATTCCCCGGGTAGAAGGGCGGGTGCGTGGTGTGTAACGATAACCAAACAATACTCACTTTCAATGGTCCGTTTGCTTAAGCAGCTTTCCACGGACGTGAATCGAAAGCGGAAAGATGAATGTTCCTCGGCCGCCTCATTTGTTCTCACACCCCACTGAGTTTGTTCAACTTAGTTTGACCTTGATTGCAATCGGCTCTATAATTTCTTTTTTTTTGCAAATGTGTTTCCCAGGAAATTTGTATATGTGGAGTAGATCTGCAGTGATGTTCTAGGTACAGTCAAAGTTGACCTAAATAACCGGTCCAAGATGATAAAAAGAAATGTGTATGTTCGTTGCTTGTTGATTTTGGTTTCATGTGGTTTTGAAAACGTTAATTGATTTAATGACTAAAGATATCAGGTGGTGCAATCATCATAACATGTGTATTAAACACAGTTTCAAAAAGCTTTTATGCCATTTTTAAATATAACATTATTGAAAAATAATTTTAACAGGGCTTTATTCTGTGATATAATTTCATGATATGGTATGATATCCTTGTCACACCCCTTAAAACAGACTTCAAGTGTATTTTAGTATGCTTTATGTAGTAAGTATACTAATATCAACAAACTAGCAGTTCCCTTGTAACTGTACTTTAATACTACTTTGAAGTGAATTGGTTCTCTTTTTAATTTATAAAAGTGTACTTTAAGTGCAGTTAACGCACTTTCTAACACAACTAGTTCAACAAAACTAGTGAACTCATAGTTTTCTAGTTTAATATTTGTAGCACCTGTTTTAGTTTATTAAGTTACAAATACAAATATAAGTTTTGTTTATTTTTGTTAAAGTCATACTTATGTTAATATTTGTATTGTTTTTATTTTATTTTTATTATAATGATATATATTTTTCCCATTAAAGTAAACTTCATCTTTTTTTTAAGTATTACTATTATATATATGTATGCATATATATATATATATATATATAATATATTGTACTTTAATTATGAAGTATATCTCGTACAAGTATAGGCAAAATTTTCATAAAACTTATATTTAGTCAAGTATACTGAACTGTATATTATTGAGAAGTAAGAAAAAGTATTTTTTAGTACACAAGTTTGAATAAACATTTTCATAAGAGATAATGGAAAAGAACTATACCCTTTTTTTACCAAGTGAAGCCAACTATACAAAGTAAAGCTTTTGTGTAATAAAAACAAACAGCAAGGGACTGTGACGTCATTCGTTCATTTACTTTTAACCTTGTGAATTGGATCCAGCCAAAATTGCCTGGGCCGTTCCTGCAAGTTCAAGTGTTTAGAGATCTCCTCTGCCTCTTTTCTTTAATGTCATGCAATTCTTTTCTCTGTTTTCTGTGTCAGTATCCCCTTGCCCAGCCTCTTTGATCCCCTCGGCTTTTATGTGGCCATAGAAACTTGTTTCCGGAATCAGTGCGTCAAAGCCCTCAAACGTGAATGACTAGCATGTACAAAAGCTCAGTGCGGGAAGACGGGAAAATATCAGCCGTTCGTCTGTTGATGTCACCGTGCCAAAATTAGGCTCCCGAAGAGAGAGAGAGGGCGGTCTGGAGACTTGTTAAGAAAGAAAATGAAAGGAATCCAATACGCACCCCAGGGCCTTGATGTTTAGAGACCAAGACCAAGCAAGTTTTAATGTTGTCTTCATCAGTGAGGAAAGAAATCCATTTCTTACATGCTTTTCGGAAATACTTAGTAATTGTACTTAATACTTAATTAAGAGAAGCTGCTTATATATATTTAAAGTGTAGTTGACGTTTGAAATAACCTAAATGTGAAAGTGAAAAAAGCTAAGAAAAACTTGTTTTTACACTGTTGCTGTTTTTCTATTGTACTACAACAGTTTATTGTGGAGCCGTGGCAGCTTCTCCGGGAGCCCCATTCAGGGCCGGGGCTTGAGCCGGGCTACAGATAATTAGATCATCGCTATCAGTTTCACTGTCCCTTTTCTCCATCACAATTTACATGATAATAACGCTCTCGATGGTCCCCCACTCTCAAAAGCGCTTAGACTTTCTTTTTCTTTTCCAACATCCAAATGATTCACAGTCTCACCTTAAAATGCACTTATGGGGACAGAATAAGAAAAGAATTCCCTGGGAAAACTCTCAGAGTGAAAAACAGAAAGGGCACGGCCGAAACTGTCCGTTGGCATGTGATTTCACGACATGCAAAGTGAAACATGCAAGTAAAAAGAAACTTTGTTAGCGACGCCGTAAACACGTTTTATGTCTGGGAAAGTACAGTTTAGTGGAGTGAATCTGAATCTAATCCAGTTTGGCTGCGAGTCAGCATGTCCTTTAAGTCCTTTAACTGCTTATTGAGAACTGGAAAATAAAAACTCTTTGTAGGTAGATAAAAACATTGGTAATTAATTAACATAAAACTTTTTTACATATTTACATTTGATTAAAACTTTTAAATGAGTTCAAATATAAATTTGTTAATTATTCTATAATTTTACTGTTCATGTAATATATTACATTATATTGAAAGCATAATATCATAAAATATAGATTTAAAAATCGATATTATACTATACTTTACTATATTACATTGAATTATTATAAAAAATGTAAACATTCTGTTCATTGCAGAAAAGCTAATATTATACTAAACCATACTATTGAATAGTATATATAGAGATAGTAATCTCTCTATATAGTGAAACACTCGGTTAATCCCTCTATCCTGAAATGTTTTTTCCTTGCTCAGAATCAGAGCTACATCCTTTAAGCGCTTTCACTAAATCAGGATCCGTTCGGACCCCTGCGAAACTCCCAGCGTTGGATCTCTCTTCGGCATTCAATGCCGGCCAAGAAACTTCCTGCAAATGCTAAAATGTTTACAGCGGCTATTTCGCTCATACGCAGGATTTCTTAAGGTCAAAATTTCTTCTGCCACACTGGGCTTGAACTGCACTTTATTCCCCTTTAATTTAACAGCTCCGGCAGCTTTTCTAGTTAAATCGACTGTTCATTATTGAGCCTCATTTTACGAAGGGGCTGTGAGGTGCAGTTTAATGAATCTCTGGCACAAAGATCCCTTTCACTGCCCGGGGGAAGAATAGAAGCTATTTAGACCATGTAGAGCTGTATGTCAAAGGCAGCCTATAATAGTTGTCAGACAGAGGCTGAAATTCCCACTGCTGCGGGAATGCACAAGAAATCAACTTGTAGCACCAACAGAACAACAAACTTAAAGGAAGTTACTGAATATCACATGTCTGTGTATCTCCAGTTACGCTTATTCATATCAACCATATTATTTTGCAATATAAGAAACAAAAAGCATTTCACACATCACTTTATAATTGTATATGTAAACTTTTTTTTAAACCTGTTGATTTAGTTCTAATGTCCCTAATAATTTGTTTGTGTAAAGTTTGTATAGTGTTGAAAAAGCTGAAACAGGAAGGGCTTCTGGACCAGTGTTGTTTACATCTTTTTAAATGGTCTCTAGAACTTTTTTCATTTTGATGCAAAAAAGCATTCAAAGAGTTATATGAAACTTTAAATAATAGTATCAAATAATAGTATATGATGAAAATCAGTTTGCATTTAATGTAATGGTTTAATGAAATGACACTAAGATGATGCGTCTAGTACTCTTTTTTACATCTGACATCTAAATATTTTCTAGATTAGGATAAAAAACTTTGAAAAGAATAAAAGTCCCTTATTTTTATGTTATATTATATATTTTTATGTTATATTTTATTTTATTTTTAAGCTTTATCTTAAACATGTTTAAAGTAAACTTGTTTAAATTTGCAAAAAACACACATTATTTTTACAATTTAAATACATGTATATTTAAATGTACGTTTTGTACGTTTTTTTATACAAATAACAAATTAATTTCTTCAACCTAAAATAAAGTTTACATCTCTTTAAGATGTTTTAAACCCAGTCTAAATGCTTAACCTTTATTGTCATTGTACAGAGCGCATAGCCAACAAATTACAGTTCTTATCTAACCGTGAGTTTAAAAATAATAAGCCATTTACTTTGAGGGAAAGGGACAAAAACATGCAAAATAGCAAAGCATTCACACAACAAACCATGTCCAAGACGGTTAAACCAGAGTTTATTGTGCTTTTGCTCTGTGGGAAGTCTCAGACAAATCCCTCTTAGTTGCAGGTGGTCAGGCGTGAGCAAAGAGTTAAGTCCTAGGGTCCCTCTGCCCCTCCCCTTTGATGTTCTGACATCATTAGCCCTGCCCCCTAAAATAATCCTCCCTTCCCCCAAACTCCAGTTTTCGGCAGAGCGGAGGGGAACTGTGAGAGTGTCCTGAGCAGGACCGAGGGTAAGCACGTCACCCTGGAAATGCAGATCAGAAATATGCTTTAGAGGATTGATGCAAGCATCTCGGGAGACTGCGCTTGAGAGAGATGGCCGTTCAAGCTGCCATCATGAACTCACAGTTCTTAAACTTCTGCTTTCCCGGCTCGGTCATGGAGTATGAGGTGGAAAAGAGTCTGGAGGGTGGCTTTTTGGGTGAGGTGGACTGTGAAGGTGACTTTAGGGAAACCACTAGAGACCTTCTAAGCTTCATTGATTCGGCGTCCAGCAACATCAAACTTGCTCTGGACAAACCCGTCAAGTCCAAGAGGAAAGTCAACCATCGCAAGTACCTGCAGAAGCAGATAAAAAGGTGCACGGGCATCATCTCGCCAGGGGCCGCACCTGTTCAGGAGCCGTGCAAGAGACAAGGCTCGCCCCCGACCCCAACAAGCAGCCTGGCCGGCAAAACACCTCCCAAGAGGGACGGGATGCAGGCCAACCTGCAAAGCAAGAGTCTGGCTGCCCTGTTCAACCCGGCAAAGGATGTACGGGGAGAAAAGGCCAAGAAGCCCCCGCTGCGACACCGAAACCTCCCTCCATCTTTCTTTACGGAGCCGGCCAACTGCTCCAGAGTTACATCCACGTCTGGCATGTCGCTCAAAGACCTGGAGCGAGGGACACCAGAAGCTGCCGAGTTTTTTGAGCTTCTTGGGCCCGACTACAGCAGTATGGTTTCGGAGCAGGATCTATTTCAAGTTGCACCTGTCAGGATCCAACAGGATGCCACAGAATCGCTTTTGTACGACTCGCAACATTTCGTAACCGGTGGGTTTTTATACACAGAGCCTTGGGGAACTTGCAGCGGCGCCCCCAAAAAGTCCGGGGACATGCGAACAGCACCGGTCCAGCCGAACATTTATAGTCACGCGGACCTTTCTGGCGCTTTGCCTGTGGAACAGAGCTCGCCATGTGCACTTACCTTTTCAAACTTCTTTACAGACTGCACTACACCTCCGGTCTCCTACGATCTGACCAACGGATATAACAGAGGAAGCTTTCCCTCTCTTTAAACGGGAGATTTCTTAGTTTTCTGACACTTTGAACTAAAAAAAACTGTTTTTAGTATTGTCTTAACAAAAGACAAACCTAAATATTATTACCATTTCTTCAACATATGCAAGTCTGATAGTGAACCTTTTTACATATTTCCTTGGTGTTGTAATGTATGCATTATGTCAATGATTATTGCATCCTAAAAGTTATCAAAATCTTAAAGATGACCTTGCATCGCCGAATGTATAACAGGAAAGGAAGACATTTTATATAAAAAAGGACATTTCTAATCGAATTAACAAAACTACAACTCAGGAGTTTGTGTTATTGCTCCTTTGTGTAAAACAACATTGAAAATTGCTAAAATAGATGGGTCACATTACAACTCTACGTAGACATTGTCTGATTGATAATCCTCTCGATTTAAAATAAAATAAAAGCAAACAAGGTAGGAAGTTTGATATAGAGTTGATCTCAGGGGGTTCTGCATCTTTGTTTAAATATAGTCAAAGACAAACAACGGCACCATGAAGTATTTGGACACTTAAGCCACACTTAAAATGTATTCTAAAATATCAGACAAAGCCATAACGGCCTTTTTTAAAAAGCAATTTTTGATTTAAATGATGGGCTCAAGTATTATTTAAGACTTTTTCTTCAAGTTCATCACTTGAAGGAGTAACCAAAGGTTCATTTAAACACATTTACTATGGACATGTTACATACATTTTCATAACCTGAATCCCTACAGATGAAAAAAGATCACTTGAAATGAACAGTTTGTTACCTTAGAATGATACATTTCTGATATTTTTAGTCAAAATTGAGTTATTCACATATTCATGTAACTTATTAACATTATGCAATGTTTCTTTTTTTACGTTGTCTACATTTAAGGTCTTTTTTTAAACAAGAAGGTTTTTATCTGTTAAGTGAAATGGAATGCAAAAACTTTGAAGCTCAATATCTCAAAACTGCTCCGAATGCGAATAGAGCCTTACAATTTTAATAAGGTGACGATTTGTCTCGTTCTTATTCTTTCAATTTTAAGCCTTTTTTGGTTTTGTTTGCTTTCTTTTAAGGATTATTTCATGGAATACAATTACTTATATACATTTTAAGTGTAGAAATACTTTGTGGGGCCACGCAATGAAACACTGCAATATTAGCAATCAAGACAATCTGTCTACATTGTTATTTTGATTATTGCTCATTTATAAAACAATACTTGTTGGGTTTGCACACCTCAAAAATGACTTAATTCTTATACTGTAGAACTTAGTTTGGAGTAAAACTGTGCACATTGCTAAACTTGTGTAATATTTGTCTACATTGTTGTGTAATACAGAAAAGTTACACAATCTCATTCATCAGAAAAGTGAAAGTGAATGCGGGCACAATACAATATTGTTTTTGTAACTAACATTCGTATAGATCACATTAGGTAGCAGACGTTTCCAATTGCGATGGGAACCAACAAACAATTAAAATAAATGACTCTACTGAACTTGTTTATATTTAGTTGAAGTGTATGAATTTTATATGGGAGGCATCAGTCAGGAGCAATGTTGGGTGTAACTAGTTACTAAGTAATTAGTTACTGTATTTTAATTACTTTTCCTTGAAAAAGTAAAGTAAGGGATTACTCTTATATTTATAGTGTAATTTCATTACATTTACTTTTGATGTTATTAAACTAAATACTTTGTGCAATACATGCATGTAAAATAGTGTATTGACATCAAAATTCAAAGTCTAACTTTAAAATCTGTGCTTTAATGTACAATTCTCCCATTTGTAATACTTTGGTCAGTTAATAATATTATTTATTTGAATGAATTAAATAAGCCGTTTCATGTCTATCCTTGAATTACTTTACTTATCAAGGTTGATGTAGGATATAGAAAGTAATGAAATACTTTTTGGACAGAGTAATTTGTACAGTAATCTAATTACACTATTGAATATGTAATGAGTAACTAGTAATTAATTACTTTTTCAGAGTAACTTACCCAACACTGGTCAGGAGTGAATTTTCTGTCAGTAATTTATAAGCTGTATCTAGTAGGCTACTCTTCAGATGTGTTTAAGACATGATGTATGTGGGATTGTAAGAAACAAATTCTTCATGTGTGTATTAATGAATGCAGTCATCTATGGAGTACAGAGGCACTCAGAGAAAGTTCTGTTTATTCATAAAGATACAAAATAAAGCTGGTCTTTATGTCTGTTATAGAGATGATCTCTTTGTTGATGGTTGTAGTCGATCATGTCTACTGTCTACATGTTGAGTGAATTGTTCAAAAAAGAAAGTGGAGCATTTAAAAAGCAAACAAATGTAACAAATGAGTAATTTATGTGTAAACATTTTTGTATTTCTAAATGCAAAACAAATTTTAAAACAATAAGGAATCAGATCGTCTTACACATTTCAAGTGAGGACTCCCTCTGCTGGCTTAAAGTGTTCAGAATCAATTCTGCGCTTCATTAGATATGAACTGCATGCTTCAAACAAAATTATGTTGAACTTTGAAGTTGAAGAACATGTAGTTGATATTAATGACACAATGAGAATGTATTTGACAAGATGGTTTGCTATCTACTTAACAGATAATCAATTAAAATATAGAAATCATTGAAAAACTATTATAATACTACAATAGTAAATCAATAATATATCTATAGATATGTATATAAACTCTGACAGTATTAGCACATTAGTTTTTTGTTATTAAATTGATTTAATAATCTAAACCTCAGAGAATGTCAAGGCCTTTATCATCTAAATGCAGTTGGTGCATTTTATAATAATGGTTATGAGATCCACTCTAATACTTTAGAAAATTCAAAACCGGGTATAATCCATGTAAAGTTGTATTTTCAGTGGTTTAACCAGCATCTGAAACGCAGAGACCTGTTGTGGCCGGTTTCATACTAAAGCACATTTCCTTCATTGTGGCAAAGTCTCTTGTGTTACTTTAAATGCAATACCATTGTCAACAGTGAGCAACAGCCAGTGTACAGAGGTACGTATTTCCTATGAGACTGGGTTGGCAACGGCATGTGGTTGAATATAAAAGAGTCCTGATCAATACCTTCAGAAATCATGCAAATCAAATGTATCCAAAAAAAGATCCTTTATTGAATTTTATTAATGTTCTCTGTGTGTTTAATGTCACAATACATATCGCTGTTTATGTTTTTACAGAGGTTACAATAGTGGCCAAGATTGATGTCTAGAGGGTATACGTCTACAATATTCTTTTTTCCTCTCCAGGTTTGATTAAAGGATCATAATATGAGCTATACGGTACAAAATCCTCATGTATTTATTTTTATATATTTATTGTTATGCAAAAGAGGCAATACAGCATATTTGGAAATCTAGGTTTTATTTAAATATACAAAAACCAAGAAAAAAAGGTCACTATTCAAGTAATTTTACAATATTATCTTTAACATGTTTTGTAATATTTTGTAGTCATTCTCATAGGCAGGAGTGTTTTTTTTTGCTAAGCCTTCTCAAATTCTTTCCAAAGCTGAACTTTGTCAACATAAATACAAAGTTGTTCCTACATAATACATAATTTATAAAATATTTTATAAAAAGCAAAATGTCCTTGCACTTTTTGGCCACTTATGTACATTTAGTGTTAAATATTACACAGTTTTTATAGACTACTACACAATTCAAATAAAGAGTTTATATCAGAAAACATTTAATATAATGTAAAGATAAACTTTGGAATAATTAATTATATTTGTGCATACAGATCCTCAGTCCAGTCATCTTGTCTCTTCAAAAAATTATTAAATATATTTGTTCCCTGAAAGGTAATAATATGTATTAATAATAAATGACAATGCTATTTACAATTTGAGACTTATTTTGTGTTGCTATAACAAAAAACATAAAAGAGATTCTGACCTGTATATTTGTCAACCCTAACGGGATGTGTAATTACAGGTTGTTATTTTTTTAAACAACCTGTAATTAGAGAAAAGGTTTATAGAAATATATGATCAATCATTTGACATTTTATCCTTCCTAAAATACAGTGGATATAAAATAATTTACCTGTTGTAAGGGGTGTTCCTCTTAAACATACACAAATATTTGACACCAGTAACATAACAACACAGAATTACAATCACCATTGGACCATAACTGCTGGTCTCCTCTGTATTTTCAGTGTGCTCATCGTCATCGCCTAAAAATTCAATGCATAGGAAAAAGATGGTCATACAGTCCATGCAGCAGTAGAGCATCACTTCAGTGCTGGTGATGAGTGTGTGTGTGAGAATTTAACGCTTGAATCTGCCCTTCGTAATCTGAATGAAAAAAGCATGGGTCAGGGTTACGTCTACCCCCATACAAATCTTCTAGTCTCAGAATGTAACAAATGTTTGGTTTTGGTTTTTAATGATCCAACTGATCTCTTGATCATCGTTAATGTTACAGAAAAGCCTAATGTTTCCGCCTGTATGATCTTTTACTGATACTGATACTTTACTGATTTACTGATGACATTTACTAACATAACAATGTTAAATGTTTAAAAAAAAAACGATTCACAAAACAAATTGATAATGTTTACCATGGATCGTAGTAAATTCATACAGTTGCCTATTTTTAAATACAGATCTGTATACAATATTCAAGATTTTGGGTCTCTTTTTCAGTCTGTCGTTATTTGTGTTAACCTCTTTTTTAATTAATTTTTATTTATTTTTATAATTTGTCAAAATAATTAATTGTGATATTACACATACTCACACTTTAACTGCTTCATTGTCATATTTGTAAGTTGGTTAAGCATCTTCTAAATGTGAAATGATCATTGTCATCTGTTCTCACTTCCTGTAGTTAACAGGTAATGCAACACATTAAAATCCGTTTTCAACTTATGAAACATATGACTGTTACAGATCATCAGAAGTAAACAAACATTTTACAATGGTAACACACAAAACAATGGAAGATCACTTTTGCACGCTTAACATAGATATGTATTACTTGAAAACTCAAGTGTAGACAATCACATGGAGTATTTAGAGCCATGCTTTGTGTTTTACCATATTAATACCAACAAATATGTGGACTTCAGGTCATTAGGAAAAGATGCCCCACTAGCATTGCCATGTTATATTCAATTTGTGTCAGAAAGTATTGTTTGTTCCACCCAAATAACTCATGTAACCTCATGGTCCAATGCTTTGTGGTTTTATTATTTTTTGTGCTACAAATTATAACACTAAGAATGTTATACAATTTTTTTTTTCATACGTTTACATTTTTGTATTTGGCAGACGCTTTCCAAAGTGACTAACATTGTGTTATACTATACATTTGAATCTGAGTGCAACCCCTGGTATCAAACCCATGACCTTGCCGTTGCTAGCGCCATTCTCTAACCACAAAACTACAGGAAAGCTATAGAATTGTTGGTTGAATGACTTATTAATAATTTAGATTAAAATTACATTTGCTGCATGTACTGTTATAGTCAAATGCTTAATTTTTATTGACTTACAGTATCTTATTCACTCATAAAATTCTACATTTTCAAGTTCCTTTAAAATGCACTACAGGTATAAAATATATTTTATCAATATGCCCCACTAAATGCCACCAATATTTAATCTTACATTTACATGTAGGCTTTTGGCAGACGCTTTTATCCAAAGCGACTTACATTGCTTTATCCTATACATTTCACATAGGTATTTGCAATCCCCTGGGATCGAACCCACAACCTTGCGTTGCAACGCTCTTACCATTGAGCTACAAGAAAGCTTCTTACCAATCATGCCAGTTAACATTCTCAACTTGGATAAAATATTGGTGCCACTACACAGGCGTCTGAACAAAATACATCAAACAGATCATTTACAACCAAATCACACCTATATTTTAAGATTAAATTATTTGTGTAAATAAAATAAAAAATGAAACAGAGTGCTGCTGGACAAGTCTTGCTGAATTAGTGCTTTTTGTTTGTTTTAACAACAAACAAACAAACAAAGTTACGGATTTTAACTTTAAAGTGTAGAAATATTTTATGGGTTAGTTTCAGAATAAGCTGTTGTGTTTTCTCTTTACACAAGATGGCAGTATTGCTGTTTGAATATCCTGACCAACAAGGCGTATTTTCCGTCAAACATGAATAGACAACATCACAATTTGTTTCATTTAACTTTTGTTCTGATCTTATTCAGTGAACCCGGAATCTAACATAAGGTTATTAATGTCTATACATTTCCAACTGTTATGAAACAGGACTTTTACCTGAGTACTTTATTATTTCAAATACGAGATGTTTTATTCATTATATAAAATGAGATGTATTTTAATATCTGTTTCATTGCCTTAAGCCCGCCTGTTGTGTAGCTCTATGTTTAATAAGATTTACATGAAACATGATGGTATCATGGGGTGGTGTTCTCTCATCAAATGAATCCAAACATTTCTTGTCCTCCACTAGAGTATCTTATTTCTTGAAAGATGAATATTTGAAAAATCTCTCACAAATGCCTGGACGGTTATCTGTGCGGTTATTCAAAGCAGTTCTCTGCTGTTTTTACTGCACTGCAGGACCCTGAATTTAAATTGATATCAAGTGGCGACCCAACACACCATCAAAATTGTTTATCGTACCGTATTTAATGTAGCCTGGCTCATATTTTCTTTTCTTTATTTATTGTGTAGTGTATTAAGCAATCAAAAGTTTATTATGCAACCTGACCATGTCCTATAGATATCTGCTTCACATCCCAATCTTCTGGAAAAAAATAATTTCAAAATATAAATATATGTGCATGCAGCATTGTTTCTCTATTCAGGCCATTTTTGCAACACTCCACTTGAAAAATGGTAGTCATAATCTATGTGTGCCTCCTATGGAGATGTTTGTCACCCGTCAACATGGTGAATACTTGACTGCTGCTATTTAGTTATTTCCCAAGAGAGAAAAGAAAAACATATACAGAGTTTCACACAAAGAGCCAATGATGTTCAGGTTTTCAATGATCGGTGACATGATTGTAAGCGACAGTCTACTTCACACTTTACCTTCAGTTGACCCGCTCTGGGGGAATTAAATTATCTTATCTCACGACATACATTTCGGTTATTCCATTCTCTCATGCACTTATTTATCAAGATGTATGGTGGGTCAGCTGGTTTTCAGGCGTGAATAACTAAGACCAGATTCGACATTCAAAACCCTTTTAAAATCTGCCTGCTAAACCAGATAAAACCTGGAAGACCAGCTAAAACCTGTTTAGTGATAGCTAAGAAGTTTTTAAGGGGTTGCTAGGTTCCTGTTTGGTTGCAGAGATGTTCTGGGGGGTTGCTAGGGTGGAGGAAGAACATTGCCTTTTCCTTAAGAATACTTTGTTTGTTTCATCATCTATACATAAATTCTAAATCGAAGGTAATAAAACACCCAAAGAAACATATTCTTCAGCACACCACACAATTTGAGAGGCGACTATTCTTGCAGTAACACAAACGGTATGGGATGAGTAATAGACTCATGTATATAAGGCCAATGGGGTTTGATAAATACGCAACCCTCGATATAAGCATTAATGAGGCTTGTGTGGTGCGCGTGAACATAGACATTTTGTGGGGCCTGCATTTCTTCGTGTTGCAACAATCCCATTCAGTGTTCCTGTCATGAGCTTTTCCACAATCAAAGGGAAATGTTGCCAAAGAGCAGGAACAGCAAATCCTCCTTTAAACCGACTGACAGAAACCTCCAGGCTAAATCAAACTAATAAATCTTCCTCTAAATACTTCTTCCTGTTAAGCTGCCAGATGTCTTTTCGAATTCTAAAGAGGAAAGAAGAAGGAGTCAATTGAAGAAGAAGAAACTTTTATACTTTATATGCGTGAAACTCTGAATTCACACCATTTGGATTCATTTTTGCAAAGGCGACTATATGTTTCAGATTATAAAAAACATGCTCATGTGTTTTGATCAGGTTGCAAAGAAAATATAAATAATATTCTTGTTGTAGTGTGGTTCTATTTTTGAGTGGCTCGAGCCGAGGTATCGTACAAAGATTAATAAAGTGTATATAAACAATCTTTTTAGTCTTCAGGCTAATTTGCAAAGTAGTGAAAGTATTTTAACAAGCTGCCTTGTTGCTTTTAACGGCTGGCGGTGGATTCAGATGACACCTTTAATGAACACAGAGATCCTGCACGCTGTGCCCTGACGCTGGAAGGTCGCGGTCTAAAATAAATGTCAAGGATATCATTATTTGAGATCAGATGTAATGAGAAACGCATTTCTCCAATGTGTTTATACATTAGTGAGTTTGCGGTTTGTGTGCTTTGGTACATGGCATTTACATTGAAATTAAAAAGAATATCGTTGGTTCTTTGTACATTAGCAATATGCCAGACATAAAACATTTTAAAGTGGTTCTCAACTTGTCAACCACTTCTAATCCACTAGAAAAAAATACTGGGTTGACTAACAACATATTCATTATAAGTTCATTTTTAGAAATGTTGGTGCTTTCCAAATGTTCAGTAGACTTCTAAACATACGACCGGTCCTGACATTTTGAAGCCTCGAATTCTCAACAATTCAGGTGCTATTGCTGATTCACAACCAAATCAGTTCTTATTAACTGTCATCACTTACATTTAGTGACGCCCAACACAGTACCCTATTGTTTATCATACAAAAGTTATACATGTCAGAACATTGATCTACTTCACCTAAAAAATATATTTAATCCTTCACTTTTATGTTATTCCAAACCTGTATGACTTTCTTTCTTCTGCACAACACAAAAGGAGATATTTTGAAGAATGTTTATAAACAACCAACACTGACTACCACTGACATCCATTGTATGGACACAAAACCACTGAAACATTTCTTAAAATATCTCCTTTTGTGTTCCACTGAAGAAAAAGTCACATACAGGTTTTGATCCACATGATCCACTATTCCTTTAATGGATATCAATGTTCTGACGTTAACATCTTTTGTTTGATAAACAAATTCAGTACTGTGTTGGATGCCACCCAATGTCACCGGATCCTAAAGTCGAGTTGAAAAGCACTGATGTAGGTTATGTGTCTCAGCCCATGATGTAAACGGTCCACCTCCTCCACCAGCGTACAAGTTGAAAGCAAGATCCAATCTAAAATTGCAAACGATGTCCCGATCTCCTCTGGAAAAATAGTGCTTTAATAACCCTGAAGAGTCCTTAGAGAGGAATAAGATCTTATAAAAGTGCAGAAAATCCCATTCGCTATCATGGACCTCTCCTTCGTAATTACCAGAGCTGCCCCCTTCTCAAAGGTGAAGGACTTCTCTCTTTCCGAGCTCTCCAGGATTTGGGCCAGTTCACTTTCAGCTCCGTTACAAATGCAAAACTATTTTAGTCAATCTGTATGGAGCATTAACGACAACTTGGATTAAATCTAGTTTTTTAAAGTGTAGCCACAATATATGATTGCATTGAACAGTTTATGTGTTTTTTTTTTAAATATACTAGATATAATATACACATATATATAGTAGAAATAGGGAAATTTTCCAGATTAGTGAATTGGTTGGATTTGTCCACTGCTATATAACGTGGTGTCTAAAGGCTTGGGTTCCCTCATTTAATGTCATTTTATACGATTTATTTTTGTCTTCCAATTACTTTGTTTAAATTGTGAGTATGAGCAATAGTGATTTCACATTAAAACATTTTATTAGGTACAGGAGTGCATGGCTGTTTTTCATATTACAAAACTATTTGAACAACTAACTTTGTTTGGCACATTGCGAGCATTATATTTTATAAGCAGAAGAATCGTTAGACTTCAAATATTCATAAGCATACAGTAGTTCCTCATCTCAAAGCTTTAAAACACCATTTGCTTTATTTCTCACACCACTGTTCTCAGTTTGACTGATGTTCAAAAGAATAATACCCATTGGATGGTTTTCTCCTCTTTGTGGGGGTATTTATGCATTTCCTGTCAGAGCGTTGAACCCCTTCGTGTTTGTGGATTGGGGCAACCTCCACTTTTAATGAATTGTTTACCTAGGGTGCCTTGTTGCTCGCCGCTTTTGATGTTTCTTGAAAGCTGACAGAGAAAGCTGAAAGCTGCTTGTTTTGTTTCATTTCTGATCTCTTGCAATCGGCAACATGAAACAGGACGGTGCGAAAATTGCAACTGAGATGAAATATGTGGGAGGAATAGGGGATCTTTGATGGCTTTTCAACTAAATATTTCAAACCCTTGGAGATGTTGCCAGCCTCCCCTCACTAAATGTTTGGATCAACGATGACACCTGCGTTGTGACTCGAGCAAGAGTTGTGCCTCACAAAAGTTAAGAAAACCTTTTCAGTTCCAGTTTAATTTCGTTAAACACAATTATCGTCTTTTGAGTGGACTTTATAGGTATCTTTATAGTTATTGATCTTAAAAAAGCCTTTAAAAGTTGTTTATATAGATAACTATAGTGCGATTAATACGTATCAAGAAATACATGCATCATTTCTTCACATGTAATTACATTAAGCTGGAACAGCTAGAGTTAAAATTCTCTTTTGTGTGACTAAGTTTTCTTTTCACATTAAGTAAATGAATTGTCATTCCACTTTAACATACTGAAGGGTGGGGCTAGTTAATATCATATTTCAACTGAAAGAAAATATTGAAAGAAAAGTCTTGTTATCCGAGCTTCCACCAACCGTGCCCGCAAAGAAATTTCGAGTTTCTGTCGTAACTTCAAAAGACACAAGCCTTCAAAGACACAGACATCTTACAATATAGAAAATAATGTAGAACTCTTGTTTCTCATCTCAGCGCTGGCAAGCATCACACAGCTCTCAACCTCCTTCTCCGATATTTAGCCTCTGTTCATTTAAAGTAAAGGAAAGGATCTGTCAGACAGCAATGGTTTGGCTTCGCCTTGTTCTGGTAACGCCGCATTCCAGAAAGTGCAAAGCGCTCCATTTGTGTCTTTTCATAATTCTCTGCCACTGTATCTGTGCAATAGTCTGAAATAGATTAATTTCCCCAGGTGCAACCTCTGGATGGCAGTCTGTCTGCTCAAGGTAATCCTTCCAGGGCAATGAAAATGAAGAGTGTAATCCTTCCTCATTAACGCCAACATTGCTATGCCTTTATTCTAATGAAATACGGTAAGATACGTTTGAAAATGGAAGCGTCGCCACAGGTTTCAACCCTGACATCGAAATTATTAGCCACCTAAGGTGGGTGCAATAGTTAGAAATGGATTTCTAGGATGACAATAATTGAAAAATGTACTGAAATGAAAATCCCTCTTCTGGAAAAATATACAGGACGACTCATTACAGCGGCCAATTGTTTTACTTCATACACAGAAGGACACGGCTACACGGTTTTTCGTAGGTCTATTTTCTATGGTAAATAAAGAACATTTATGAGATTTAATGACAACATGTTTAAATAGTGGCCAGTAACGGCTTTTGATTTTGAGGATGTTTAAGTAAATGAAAGAGACCCGCACCGATATATATCGGCCAGTAATAGGTATCGGTAAAAGGAATTTTTTGCATTTAACGTCTATAGGCCGATAGTTTAAGAACAGCGGATGATCACTGCTGATAGATTCTGTCAATCAAATAAGGACAGGAAAATGCAATGAATTTCTGCTCTGGATATACATGTTTAAAATCACCAGTTCATCAAGTTCAATATTAATAGTTAATTATACGAACCAAAAAAAATTCAGAAACCTGAGAAATATTCATTTAATCTTCAGAATTGTTATGGGTTTCGGCAGATATCACCAAATGATCAGCTATCGGTGGAGAAATTTTGTAACAGTGCATCTCCAAATGAGACAATTATCATGAATGGATGAATAGGATTAAATGGTGTAGAAGTTTTGTTCATAGTTCTAATGCATTAATGCATTTTCACAAATGCCACCTTATCGTATTGCATTACCACTTAAACGCATTATTTGTGCTAAAATCATGCAAATTTTACTTAAAACACCTTCTACTGGGACCAATTTCATGACCATCGCGTCAGTAAACCTAATAAGCTCATTTACATTTGTACAACACAACCTTTATCTTTTTGTGTAGAGCTATTGTTAAAAAAAGATATCTACACGCTTGGAATCTTCCCTAATACTGAATCTTCTGAGTTTGATCATTTTTAATATGAACAGACCTCCTTTATTCCAAAATATGAGCTGGGTAGGAATGAGTGGCTTATTACACTCAAAGTAAATGTTCATCTCTTCATCTGCATAATAATCACAGTGAAGGCGTCTTGTGAGCCTACTGTTCTTGTTTCTTAGGGAACAGAACATTAATACATTTCATTATGCATAGTAATACACTGTAATTATAGAAGTCTGTGTGCTACATTAGTATTCAGAATTTTAAACTAATGTAACATAGGCATCATGAAAAGGTATGAAATAGTGCAATACTTAAAATTTGAATAAATCGTGTTTATTTTATTTTAGAGTGTCGTCAAAATAGCCCCCATTCATAAGGAGAAGACAATTAATATTTAAACAAATACAAAGTCTAATTTAATCATTGAAAATAATCTGCATTGTTGACAATAGCATTTTGATTTTAATCATAGGAGTCTTTCATAAATAAAACATGAAAGTGTTTGTTTTAAATAAATGTATATTTACACTTCTGATCCAGCCAGGGGTTAAGATTTGGTTTGAAAGGGACAGTCCCTGGGTTGAAATTATACTTGCAAAAAGCATTTTTCTGCACTGAGAAGTAACCTTGTATTCTGATGGAAAAGTATTTTGCAGGCAAAATATAAACCGAAAAAAAAAATATTTTTTAGCAGTGCCAGATTTTTTTAAGTTTTTAAGTTTCCTTGATGTCACAGGGCAGTTCCTGTTCTATTTTGTTCTTACTGACCGCCAGAGGCAGTGCATTTATACTGAAAATTATCTCCCCTTGCTCATGCACAGTTCGAGTCTAAGAACAACAACGTCATACATGACCCGGAATGTCATTGGGATCCACCCCTATTTAATCCAGTGACATCCGTCGATTCATAAAAATACCCCCGGCTTCGTCTTACAACCTCGTAATAGTTTTACTGTAGAAGTTGCGACGGACTACATAAGTTGCTTCTGTTGAAAGCTTGCTATTTGTTAACGCACGCTGCAGCGCTCATTAATGCTCTGCGCGGTGCTCAGACGAGTGCTTCTCATTGGGAAAAACTGAAAGACTAGTTATACAGCATTAAGCGTTCTCAATTAGCTGTTATTAATATAACTGATACAGCAACCAGATTGTTCTTGCTCAATATAAGTAATTTACTCCTAACAGAATCCAGGGTGTTCTCACTCTGTGGTGTTTATTATTGTTACTAGTTGCAACCAAGGTGCTCTGCGGTGGTTCAACTGATCTGGTACCATTTCGGGAAAGCGAGGTTGGATCTGTTTGCTTCAGCGGAATCAACCCACTGCCCGCTGTGGTTTTCATGGCCCTCTGGGTCAGGATGCTCTAGTCTAGCCCATACTTGGCCAAATGTGCCACTCTATGCATTTCCTCCGATCCCCCTAATTCTGCAAACTCTCCACAGGATTCTTCATGGACATCACAGAGTACTTTTGGTGGCGCCGAATTGGCCGGGGAGACCACGGTTCCTTATGACCTTGATGTCTGCCCAGGAGACAGGATCTTCTTCTTCAGCTGTAAGGGCAGATTTGACATCCGTATCCAGATCGACTTCAGCTGTGTGTCTGGCCGCTGGAGAGCCAGAATTACTGTTCAGGGCTTGCAATGTTAGGGTGCAAGATACAATTCAAGAGCACCTTCTACCAGAAGTGTCTACGTGGGTGGAGGATCGTTTCGCTGCTTGGTGCACACAGCAAGAAGCGATACCAGAACTATGCCCTGTAACAACTGTAATGGATTTTTTGCAGTCCCTGCTGGACAGCAACAGGAAACCCTCCACCCTAAAGGTGTATATTGCTGTGACCTCTGAACAAAATGTCAGGGTAGATGGACAACCATTGGGGTCTCATGTCCTAATCAACCACTTTCTTAAATGAGCTCAGCGATTGCACCCCACGCCAACCGTCAAGGTGGGACCTCAGTTTGGTCTTTGGTTTGCTCACTAGACACCCTTTTGAACCCATGGAACATTCTGAATTGGAATTGCTGTCATTGAAGACAGCATTCCTCTTAGCAAAACTTTAAGATCTGCAAAACGTGTTGGTGTACTCCAAACATTATCAGTCAGCTCATCCTGCGTGCATTATTTTCCTGGACAAAATTATGGTGTTATTGTGGCCTGATCCTTCATTCTTTCCCAAAAGGCTCAAGAAATTTTCAAGAACCAGGCAGTTGGGTTGACAGCACCTCACACTTCTATGGTTGCGCAAGATGATGATTGCATTGAACTACTGTGACCAGTGCGGGCAATGCGGGGCTACCTGAAGGCCACAGAGAATTTGCGGGGTCAGGACCAGCTCTTCCTTTGCTACGGTGGAGCAAAGAAAGGGCAACCTTTGTCAAAACAGATGCTGTCAGACTGGTTGGTGGAAGCAGGGATCTCCCAGGCATACAAGAACAACGGCCTTACATATATAACTCTCGTTTTGTCTTGTTTTGTCATCAGCCAATCAGCATTCACTAGCGTCACATGGTATTTACGTCTCATTGGCTCAAAAAAGGAAGGTTTTCTATGAAGTGAAAGCCAATATTTAAAAGTATGAAGTGAAGTTACACTAACATTAAATACAAGTTTTCTCATTAACCTGGATGTTTGAAACCTGTATGTTCATCTGGTCTGTTCAGATGGATTTTAAAATCTATCGTATACTGAATGGATGTGCGTAGTATTATTAAATGTTGACTGACTAATCCACTGTTGCTAAATTGAATTCGAAACGGCCAACACATGTATCAGTAGACAATGACCATGTCTGATTTTTGCATGGGAGATATAGATTTTTTATTCTACATCTGTTGCTATGATACATTTCAGAGTGCCTTGAAACAGTTTACAATAAGGATTCCATTTGATAACATGATAGCAACATTAACTAACAATAAGCCCTGTACTGTATTTTTACCACATAAGTCTTTCTCAGTATTTGTTAAGACAAATCCAGTTGTTCCTTCAAGTGAGTTCGTTTTGCATTAACTAATGTAAACATGTAACTTTGGATTTAAAAATGACCTCCTTTCAAAAGGTTTCAATCAATTAAATCCATTAATAAATGCTGTAAAAGGATTGTTCATATTTGTGATTTTACTCCTGTAGAAATCAGGTGTGTTTGACTTCATGCAGTGCTGTGCTGACCAATTGCAAGAGTGATTTGAAAGCAATTACACAGAGTCGCTATCACAATATTTTTATGTCATATTTACAATGATCAGTTTGTGCAGTGGACAGAAATGTAGTTGCACACAAAAATGCACATAAATAGCATAATCAAACCACTCTGGTTTTTCTAAAACACTCTGTTGGCTAACGTTATAACGTAAAGGTTATAAACTGTATTTCATCACTTCTAGTGGACCAAATAGTAAAGCGTTAGAAGCACAGAATGATGGTCAATATCATACTATACACAGATACTGAAATAACATCACTCTGAAGTATGTTATAAATTAGTTGGCTTCTGGAGAAAACTCCTCACTGCAACAACTAGAAAAATACCAGGCATGTCTATATTTTTTGCAAAGGGTATGTGTGCAGTTTCTTAATAACATGGGAATTATAAATAGTCCATTTTAATAAGCAGTGACATTAAAGTGAGATTTATTCTCGCGGGAAGAGCTACACTGAAAATTGCCATTTAGATTTTACACTAATCAGGTTAGACACCACAGAGGCTGGTCAACTAAAGCAGAGTGTAAATGAAAGTGGTAAAACTTTATATCAAACTGACCTCATCTTGTAAACTCATTTTTGGGGACAATTACAAGACGCAACTAAAAGAAATATGAGAGGAAACTATGCTAACAATTTACTGCCGTTGTCTGCCATGAATGATCATTAGTTTAGCATCGACACATTTATTGGCCGTAAGTTGAACGTTTAGCAATATTTGTCCTTAAATTCCATCGATTGAACTGGGAGTAAATACGTCATTGAGGTGAACACACAATACTCTCTTATGTCCTCGCTAGTTTTTCAAATATGCAAATTTATGGAAATTCCTACCAAATTTGCATCTTCGTCTCTGAGGATATGCCTGCGTACATAATGACAAATACAATGTTAATGACAAATTATATCTATCTAAATCCAAATAAAGGTTGCATTTTGTGTGGTCAGGTTTTTACCAAAATACCTATGTTTATTCAGACTTCAAAACATTTCACTTTCTAAAGCCTAGAAAAGCGCACCACCCGCATTGTTTACCTTGTATAATCAATTTCATAGGTTGGATCTATTTGCCCTCAAAAGGATCTCGAACCAAATATGCACCAGCAAATTCACTGAATGCGTTTCATCATATTCACCCTGCAACCATCATACTGGACCAAAGATAACATGCAGAGAGAAACAATATTGACAAGGCAGAGAGAAGCGTATTAATCAAACAGAGATAACTCCATCCGTTCAGAGCAGGCACAATGTGAGACGGGCAGGTTGTGGAGCGCTGGAGCTCCGCGGGCACGTGTGGCCAAGAGCTGCGCAAGGACAAAAGAAAGGTGATGCGGCGAACAATTCATTATGATTTGTCATGACATATCTGGAGATGGAGGGAAATCGGGGGGTTTTGTACACCTGAGCTCAAAATTGAAACACCCTTGCAGCTTTTATTTGATGTGTCATGTCAGTATGAATTCAAGAGTGACGCCATGCCATTTTACAGGACACCTCTTTATGGATGCATAATTATTATTTTGGACATGTTGCGGGCACGATTTGAACCTTTATAACCCACATGAGAACCATGGCTCAACATATTAAAAGCACATGCTCTACCTCAAGTGGCATAGCGCCAAGATTCAATGAGATATTACTGTGTAGAAAAGCATATATTAAAAGTTTCTGTTTTCATCTCTAACAAAAGTTCTGCAAGCTCAATAACTGGCGCCATGTTCTGCGGCATAACAGATGTGCTTAATAAGTGGGATGCTCAGAAGCAGCTGTATGGTGAATACTGCTTCATTGACCATACAAAGACAAATGACTAACAGCTGGTTTCTCCCACTGCAGTTCTACCCTGACTTTCTTAAGATCATCGCTCAGTAAAACCCATGCCAAGGTAATGCTACTCAAGCGAGAAACATCCGATGGACTCTGTGGCACTCCGGCCACATGTAAGCTTTGCTTTCATTAAAACGCTATTGTATTTCACGTAAGATTGTGCACATATGGGGGAGACAGACATGTACGTTTATTCGTGACTTTCAACCGAGAGTTCGTCTCACATTTTAGCTAACAAAATGTAGACCAGCAAAAATGTAGTTTACAAAGAGGATTCAGACTGAAGCTATGGCAAGATTAACAACATACTGTAGAGGATTTTAATGCTGAAACCAACAGTTGGTGGTTAGTCAGGTTACTGATGAACAGGTGCGTTTTTTTTTCACAAGGGCTCTCAGTAAACGCAAGGTTTCGTTAAAAAAATAAAAAATATATACACATAGTTGCATAAATGATTTTATTTTGCATTGGTCATATAAAACTAAAATCACACTGATGTACAATCAGAAAATTATAATAAACAATTATACAATGAAGATTTTAACTCAAATGTTGGACTGTATAATGTTATGAGGAGAATTTTAATAAATACCAAGTTTAAATTTATCACAATTTATTCATATTAAATTATACAATCCATTAATTAGAGTTTCTGTTAGCAGACAAGGATTTGATATTTGAATCAGTATAGATATTTATAAGATATCAATATAAATATATTATATACAATATAAAAATCAATATAGATATCTATATTGATTTACCTTATAAATTTTGACAATTTAACACTTGTTTTTATTTATCTAAATTTGTTTCTTCTTTCATTTAGCTGAAAAGCCTATAATACATTTTAAACACAAATTTGTTTTGACAGATGTATTTATATTGTAAGCTTTCTTCTCAAATAATAAAACATAATGTTATAAAATACACATACTGCAAAAAAATGCGATTCATAACAATTATTTTTGTTCAGTACAAATATCTGAACATTCTTGAATCAATATACATTTTCTTTATAAGCATAAATACGTTATATATTGTCTTGTTTTCTAAAATTACATCTCAAAAAAGTTCTTTCTCCATTGTTAGATATTTTTCTTGTTTTAAAGTCACCAAGAATCGGAAGTTGCGATTGACTTCTTTTCCGTATCATGACGTACATCCGAGTAAAACAGCTTCTGAAACTATAACCAATGTAGGGCGGGGCTTTATTTTGCCCTTCCCGTTTTGATTGGTTTGTTGTAAGTTGGTCCTGGGTTACCAACATTCTTCCAAATATTTTTCGTTTGTGTTCTGCGGAGAAAGTCATGCAGGTTTGAAATGACATGAGGGCAAGTAAATGAAGACAGAATTTTAATTTCTGGTTCAACTATCCCTTTTTGCTTCTCAAGTAAATGTATCTCGATTTAAAATATTAGACTATTGTACTGGAAGATAAAACAAAAAATACGAAATAAGAATAAAATGTTGTTTTCAATGCCACCAAGACTTTAAATTATCTTTGTAATCAACTTTCAATTATAACCCCACACTGACAAATTTTCAATGGAGTAAAAAGTGTAACAGGCCTCCACGGTCTTGTCTACGTGTGTATCTGTGTATATTGTCATTGGCATTCTGCTGTGATAAGGATAAGAAGCACATGATGAAAAGTTCATAATAACACATCACTGAGTGATTAATTATTGATTTCACACAAAGAAGGCCGTGTTTGGTATGCCCATATATTTACATCCATAATGAAGCAAATAGTCTAGCGCAGAATCAATATTATCGCCACAAAAGTGCCATTAGCAAAAACAAATAAATATCCATAATTATGAGCCTACGTGTTATTTATTGACAGTCTTTACAATAACAGCCACTACATGCTAATGTAATGCATTGTTTCCATGACAATGCCCTTTTATAAGCACCATTTACATTATCTTAAGTGCAATTACAATGAAGACCCTTTTTGTTTTCATACAGGGGTACGTGGGCTAATTCAAAATGAACCCACAGCATCTCTGTTTGAAGAACAACTGTTGTGTTACTAACAAAAACAGAAATTAGTGTGAAGTAGCATTCAAGTTTGGATTGAAGTGGGGCTGTGAGATTTTTGAGTGTCTTTTGAGTCATAGACATGGACGCCTTAACTTTATGATAGTTGTTTCCCTGTGGCAGCGAAAATGGCATCGAATATCAATATATTTTCAAAGTATTGTATCAAAGTTCGAATTCCAGTATGGTGACAATACTAGTTTTTCATGTCTATATTTTTTATGTTGATATTCAATGCACATCTGCAGAACTGAGAAGAATGAATTAAAAAAAGGACACTCTGTTGGTTGGAGAAAGCTAAATATAATAATCAAATCTGTAATGTGTACAAATATTCTGCGAGCCTGCTTATGCAATTCAAGTCAGCTTTGTTTGGGGAACTGTCCAAATATTTTTTATTCAGTAAGAAAAATAATCAATAACACTTTGTACTTGTTGCATTTGTTGTAATGGTTAACATTAGTAAATGCATATCAATGAGCAGTACAGGTTTTCAGCATTTATTAATTTTGTCAATACAATAATTTATTTTAGTTTATGATGCATTACCTTATGTTTACAGAGACAACTGTTGATTTTTTATTAGTAAATAATTACTATCTTGCGAACACAGGACAAACCCCTGGCTGAACTTACCGTTACCTTTGCTTGTTACTTCAGTCTGCATTTTAATAAGTAAGCGGCAAGGACATGCTGATCCAGGAACACAGGAACTATGGTAGACGCCGGCCCAAAATACATTAATTTATGCTAATAGCTCCACTGCAGAACGGCCAAAGGTTTGACCCTCCCCTCTTACCTTTCCAGGTTGCTATTCCAGTCAGGCCACGCCAAACTCCAAAGAACCTGATTCTGACCCCATTAATTGATTTCTGCGGGAGTTCTCAAGGTTCCTGAAACCAAAACCGCAACAGCTGCTAGCTTGCGAGGCTCCGATACAGATAAACCGCATTTCATGGCCCATTCTGCATACTAAACAGGGATGCTTGACCTGACCCTTAATGGTCTGACCTCGCTGCATCTCTATGAGGATCAAAGGAAGTTTGTTTAAAAATGAAGCCTAGCAAAATAGAGCTGCTGAAATTACTCTCATTGGTTGCTAGATCTTTTAACAAGACCAAAGAAAGCTAAATAAAACACCAGAAAGTCAAAAAGAGAAGATCCAGTTCACAAAAAGGTACCGTGTTTTTTTATTTATTTGATCATCATACTATGGAGTTCTTTGGAGCCTATGTAATGTACTGAGCATATGGTATTAGGGTGAGCGGTATGACTAATATATTATATTACATGATACATATCTCACAAATATTTTGTTTGCTGTATGTGTAACAAAACATATTTCACCTTTTTAAATGGTATTCAATCTGGCTTCATTGGTAATTTGTATTTCATATTGAAATGATATTCAAATTAAATGCATTTCTTTTAACCAAAAATCTAGTTTAACGTCAGTTTGATATACTGTAGTTTAAATTCAAGAGACTTTTAAAGCCAATTTGATTGAACTTAAAAATTTAAGTTTTTAAGTAAAACGTTTTACTGTATTATTCAACTGTATTATTATGTGATTTTATATATAATATGTAAATATAATGTAGTGATATATGTTTCAGATGAATATAAATTTCTCTTTCACTTCAGCTCCACCCCACATGTATTCTTCTTCTTCTATGAACAAAACACGTGCAAAAATCCAGTGCTGTTCATTACTGTATATATTTCTTGAAGAGACACTTTTCCGTCAGATTATATCGAACTAACTGCACTATCATCTAATTTCTAACATTTTAGAGTGTTTGCTCCAAGTATTTATTATTCAGTCCATTTGCCACAAATGCACTGATTAACATATTTGTTCAAATAGACAGTACTATAACTGATGGAATAAATAACAGGTCTCTTCCAAATGCACATGGCTGAACATTAACATTATTTTTGCTTCTAATACCGAAAAAATATTAATCACTAGGTGGGAAAGTGGCAGAACACAACAGGTTTTTAAAAATTTTCATGATTCTTTTTGTCTACATGCATTCAATTAAGTCCAATGCATTTTTCTCGTTAAATAATTAATAAGGTTTCACCGTTAGAGATAGGCCTATGAACAATCCTATATGTGTGTGTATTGGTTAAATTGGCATAGGATGCCTCTTTCACAAACTGCAAATTATCATTCATGGTTTTGCATGCATTGAACCATATGCAGATGCAGATGGGTATCAGATGCATACTGGTGCATGGCCCGGCCACTGTGATGATGTGAATCTTAATACAGAATCTTGGGGAGCAGGTGGGTGCTAATGGCATGCAGAATGGACTGAAACTTTGATTAAATGCATTTCCTCTGAAATGATTCTAGTGTCATTATACCACTTCACTCCTGTTAGCACTTTCTATGACCTCTTCTTGCTTTCTTTCCAACAGCCTTAAAAGCGTGCAATTTCTGTGCCACTAGTGTCACCAAATGGAAATGCTAAATATATGGTAATCACACAAGTTAATCCGAAACATTTCCCCATCAGTCAGATATTACTTGGACAAATAGGTTGAGCTATCAGAACAGACAGAGTTTACATTTTTAGGGTAAATTGACATGTTAAGATGGGATATTATTATACTATATTATTTATATATTTTATTTTCTGTTCTGGATAACAAAACAACGCTCAAAAGAATGATTTATACACTGAACTATCAAATATGTCAGTTTTACATCATGTGACCTCAACTCTAACTAAATACTTAAAAAAAATTAAATATTTAAATAAAATAAAATAATTACATAACGAAATTATTTAAATTAAATAATTACATAACAAAAATAACAAATAAAATAACAAAAAGCATCAACAAACATTCTGTATGCTATTTAGAGATACAGGCACACGTAGAGAATTTGAAAAATGACCAGGGAGGCTAATAGGAGATGTTTAATTGACAATCACATTACCTAAACATTTGTGATGTGCTCATTGGCTATCAAAAACCATTGAACAAATGAACTGTGACTGGTTACCTCTGGACCACATTTCTTTTGTAAACAAAAACATTTGGAGAAGGCCTTTCCAGACACAACGATCCTAAATGGTCGGTTTTTTTTAAAGCAAAAATATGCCGAACTCGCTGTGTCCTGTTATCTTAATTGTTTGTGTACTTAGCTTAGTTGCTTTGACAGTATAGTGATCATTTGAGTCTAAGTCATGAGGAAACAAGTCATAATGTGAATTTGTAATTGCAATAGAGCATTGTATGACACATCTGAGTAAATATCCAAGGCAGTGCTTTATGGCTTAAAAAAAACGATTACAGTCAGTTAGTGATGCGCCATCCTTCAACTGGGAAATAAAGTCCCTGATATAACAAACTAAGGCAAATAGTTGACCACTATGGATGCTGATATGCTTTTTCCACCAATCAACCTGCATCATCAGAACTAAATATTTATAAAAAGAGATTTTTACAGATTCTGATTTTTTTATTGACGACATCTGGTAAGGTAATCTTTTAACTGTTTTAAGTCTCATTTAGAATTCAAGACAGTATTAATTATGAAATAAAGAGGCAATCCGTCAGCTAGTTAATCAAGTAATTAGATGATGTAAAATGTGAAATAAAATGTATGTTTAATATGTGACAATAAATCAGGCATTGTGGATGTACTGGAACAGATGGAACAGAAATACATTAATAACATACATCCTAAAATATAATAGAAATAAGTAATTTCGTGAAATTAAAGCGTTAGTTATAGCTCTACAAATATATAAGATATTATTAACTTTATTTCAAATTACGTGCCATGCATAACTTCTTGTGTTGGTGGTGAGGCTCATGACACATGAGACATCAATTCCATAAGCCTTTTACTAAGTTTTGAACTATAAAGTTTAAATTAAACCACATTAAATCTTTACCTCAATACAGGTTTAGTTAGATGTTGAATTCTTTGTGTTTTTGGAGAGTGCATTTATCAGCCATTGTGGAATAATAGAGGAGATTGTTCGTTACAAAAAATGCAAGCCTTTTTTATTGTAATTTTTAAATTGTGCATTTGTGCAAAATCGTACATGTAGCATCGTTTGCTGCAAGTCATGTTGGAACGATTGTATGAGTTAAACACACATGACCTCAACAACACCTTCAAAATTACTTCTGGAAAATTGGGTTTTTCCTTTAACCATAAGAAACAATTTGTTGTTACAAATTTTTAATCAGTCTTTCTGGTTAGGGGGCTTCAATTAAAGCTGCAAGCTGTAAACAAATATGATTAATAACAAGTTGTAAGTGAATATTCACTGTAAAATGTGCGTGCAGTCTGTGTACTGTTATTGTGTTCTTTGCAAATGGTGAAAAAAGTTAACCTGAACATTGTACTCATTTAACAACTTGCTTGAAGGACTTAATGATAAAACACACATATAATACATGAGTTACACAGCTAATGCACACCCTTACTCTTCATTATCCAGCTCTATAGGGGTAAAAAATGTTTTTTAATTTAATATAAAAATGTTTTTTAATTTAATAAATAAATTAACAAATAAATAAATGGCATGTTGATATTTATGAACACATTAATTTGCCAACCATGTGTGTTCTTCATTACCTAAAACCTCTTGCATGCATATTCCATCACGACTAAAAAAAATGTCTTGAAAAGCCAAAGTACATTCCTCTGATGATTTTTAGCTTCAGGACTGGGATTTGTGTTGACATTATTTATCTACACAAACAAAAATAATATAAAGGACTTTATGGAATGTGCCGCGATAATTCTTATCTCTGTTTCAGACCTGTAATTAACATAATACCCCATCTTCTCTTAATTAACTCTGTTGATCTAATTAACAACTCCAGCGTGCTTCTGCACATTGGTTTTAATTGAAAGCATTAAGTAAGGCATTGTGTAGATGGCTCTTTTTTGAGCATTGGTTTCATTAAGATTAGTCTAATCTTGATTTTCATTTATTTTTATGAAAGCCACATTAATGCACTACATTGTAAAGGTGACTTGGATGCATCACCCGTGGGGATTGATTTGAGTCTGAAAGCACTCAAGTTAACTCAACTCATCTCATCTCAACTCAACTTTATTTATATAGCGCTTTTCACAATTTTCATTGATACAAAGCAGCTGTACATGAGACACATTAAATACAAGTAAAACAACTAAAGGCATATACCTGTAAAAACAAGAAAAAGGTGAAAACAACAAAAGAGAGACATACAAATGCTCCACACACACAATATGCATGCATACTTACACACATTGACATAGACGCACACACACACACACGCACACACACACACACAAACACACTCGCACACAAACACACACGCACAGTGAAAGCACACATTGGTGATAAAGGAGAGTAAAGTAAGTACTGTATACTGTAACTTCATTTTGTATGCATTTGAAACATTTCACATGCTTTGGGGGCCAAACTCTTTTTTTAGGCTCATGAGGATCTCAGTGAGCTCTTACTCATCACAAATGTTTACTGCTGATACTCAACAGATATTTTATATACTGTAAACAGCAGTCTAGATTTCTATATGTCAAGTGTCTGTTGAATTTCAACAAAATGAAACATTAGAGTGACATAAAGTCATCCAACAGCAATGTGAACACCAGACACATGAAAACTGAAAGAGACTTTATATTTAACCACTTATTACATGATGCTCATATATTGACAGAGCCCTTACAAAATCTATAACATAATCAAAAACTATAGCATCTTATACTAAAACCATTGTACTTAAATGTTCTGTACACCACATTACTGAATACTAATAAGTTATGACCGTATATGCAATGATATCAAAAGAAAAAACAAGGTAATACCATGGTAATAACAGGTTTAGTTAGATGTTGGATTGTTTGTGTTTTATGGAGAGTGCATTTATCGACCATTGTGGAAGCCAGTGGTGTACAGCTTTTCTTGTTAAAAACAGTACAGTAAATAACAGAGGATATTATTTGTGACAAAAAAAATGTAAGCATGTTTTATTGTAATTTTTAAATTGTGCATTGATACAAAATCGTACATGTAGCATCGTTTGCTGCAAGTCATGTTGGAATGATGGTACAGTATGAGTTAAACACAAATGAACATCATTCAGTAACATGATATGCAATGATATCAAAAGAAAAAGGTAATACCATGGTACTGAATTTTTATTGTATAACTGGAATTGGTACTACTGATACATTGTAGTACCATAGTATTTGTTAAAATTTTTTAAAACATGGCAATTCAGTGCTACGAAAAATGTCCAGAATTAGAGCAATTAAAGTATACAATCATAAAATAATTTTAGATATCCTACATCTAACATAGACAGACCATAGTATTACCACATGGCACATCAAAGTACCATTTTACTAACAGTAAATACCACAGTCACTTTTAAATGTAGATGATTCAAAGAATATAATTGCAGTACCATTGTCTAAAAATAATGACTATATATGCAAAAACGTATTGTATATTATATGTCTTTGGTCGTGTAATAGAGAGACTATGAATCTCTTCAAGCAAAGCCATGCAAATACACACAGAGTCTGGGTGATATTTTTTCATCTAAATGGTCAGAGCTGGACTTGTGGGGCTGAATGTAATTCTGTTGTGAAGTGCATTCGCTATCAGAGAGTTATGAGAGGAATGGCAGCCGCCAGGCAAGGAACCACCCAAATAGCCTTTTACACCATATCTCCAGTAACATTATAATGCAGGTAGGAAACACGCTCGGCTGCTCAGCTCTCATGCTCCACTGCATCTCCACAGCCTCTCAGGGTGCTGCGATATGACCACGCATTCCCCTTCACCATAGTTAAATATTGAAGTCTTTAAGGGAACTGAATGTGTTGATTCGGGGCACAGCTCCGGCACATAGCCCATGCGCTCAACTCGGAATAGCTTCTGTCAAAGGGTGTACGGTCCGAACTGACAAATAGATGGTGGCAGATGAAAAGGGGTTTTGATGCATAAAGCCCATCTGAAAGAGGGTATATTCTGAAATAGAGATTTGCTTTTTCTCATTTTACCTGTGTCCTTGGTGCATCACGGTGGGCCTAAGTTAGTATCTGGCTACTCTCCAACTGGTACACACTGCTTCTGTTTACTTTAATAATGAATGAAATCCATTAGAAGTAACTAACATTAGATCAAAAATGACATTTCATGCAGTCTGTTATGTTGCCGTGTTTGAATGTTAGCAGTCTACCAAGTTGTGAGTCCGAAGGTGTACAAGTAACAAAGTTATTGGCTTGTAAAAAAGGGATTAGACTCTGAATCACGCACACGCGAAGTCAACTAGTCCGAGTCTCTAACCGCCGCGTATCTACGTCACTCGAAATAGTACCAGCCTACGTTTTGCTGTGACTGCAGGCGAAACTTCACTCTCCTCCCCAGAACACTGTCGCTCGTTCGTCTAGAACGGTCTAGAACTGTCTAGATCTGTGGTCGCCAACCCGTCGTAGATCTTTATCTTTATCACTATCCCAGTAGATATCGAGAATCAAAGAAAAATAAGTACAGCAAAAACATCATCATGCCCGATAAAAAATTATTTTGCAAGCTCAGTAACTGATATTTCTTTATGCAACTGCTACGTTTATTTTAAATAAAGTGATCAATGAGAGACGAGCACGTAACTGTCAGTAAAGAGCTCTCCGTGGTGATAGACCGACATTAAACCAAAAGAAGAAGAAAAAGCCAGTTCCCGCGTTGTGACAAGTCATGGCGGAGGCTCCACGAAAGAAGTGAAAAATGTACAATTTCCATCCAGAATGGGAAGAGGAATTTCTTTTTACCTTGGTAACAGAAAAGTGCGTGTGTATGTTGTGCCACCAAAAACAAACATTTTGTAAAAGAGGAAACCTAGAGCGGCACCACAATACCAACCACTCGAAATTTAAAGACAGCGACCCGCCAAAGAGCGCGATCCGTGCAAGGAAAGTTCACAAGCTGAAATCGGAGTTGAAGGCACAGCAATCACTTCTGCTGTCACAAAATAAGGCTACTACTGAAGCATCGTTTCGTGTAAGTTATTTGCTGGCTAAAAACCAAAAACGTTTCACAGATGGCGAATTAATCAAGAAAGCAATGGCGATTAACGCAGACACTGTTTTTAAGGATTTCAAAAACAAAGATGACATAAATGGCACACTCCACGATGTACCGCTCAGTCCTGCATCAGTGACAAGGAAGGTCGAGTCACTGTCAGAGGACGTTGATCGACAGTCGTTAAAGGACTTATCACTCTGTGAATGTTTTTCACTACAGTTCGACGAATCTCTGGATGCAGTGGATACAGCTCAGCTTGTTGTTTTCGTCAGAATGGGTTTCCAGGATTTTACAACGAAAGAGGACTTCCTTACTCTTTTGCACCTAAAGAAGAGACCGCGAGGTGAAGATATTTACAATGAGTTTAAAAAATATGTAAGAGACAACAATATCCCTATTCGTAAACTGGTAGCAATTACCACCGATGGAGCACCGGCGATGCGTTGTGTGCGCTCTGGTTTTATTGCACTGTGCAATTCAAGACTGTACTTCAAGAATTACCATTGTGTAATTCATCAGCAGGCCTTGGTAGGGAAAGTCGTGGACTTTTCTCACGTAATGTCACTGGTGGTCAAACTGATAAACTCGATAAGAGCAAAAGCACTTGAGCATCGCTTATTCGAGGCGTTACTGGATGAGCTCGATGCAGCGTACAGAGACCTACTACTTCATGCTGATGTAAGGTGGCTCACCTTACACTGAGTTAACTTACTGCCTGAGATAAAGATTTTTCTGTCTGAAAGAAATGAGGAGCACCATGAACTGTCAGATGATGCATGGATGCTGGACCTGGGGTTTATGACAGACTTGACTGAAAAACTAAATACACTCAACAACGAGCTCCAGGGAAAAGACAGACATCTGCCCCATATGATCAGTGCAGTGAATGCTTTCAAGGCTAAGCTCGGTGTTTGGATTACACATCTAAAGAACGGAAGGCTAACACACTTTCCCAAACTGGAAAAAATGTCACAGAGCATTAATGACAAAGATGTTTTTCATCCTGAGAACTACTGTGCTCACCTGGACAAAGTTGCTACAGAGTTCAATCAGCGTTTTGGTGAGTTAAACGAAATGGATTGTATTGCTGCATTTGTCTCAAACCCATTCATGCTCATTGATATAGAACAGTTTGCAGCCAAATTTCAGCTAGTATTTTCATTGCCAAGTGGAGTTGACATGGAGATAGCTGATTTGCAAAATAACATAGAGCTGAAAGACAGATCAAGGGACAGTGAATTTTGGGGCTTGTCAGCAGAAAGAAGTTTCCTGTCCTCACTACATCTGCACTAAGAGTGAGTGCCTACTTTGGGTCAACTTACCTCTGTGAAATGGCATTTTCACAGATGAAAATAATCAAATCAACGTACAGGAGCCGCCTAACTGACAGGTACCTCACAGACTGCCTCAAACTGGCTGTCTCTAGCTATGAGCCAAACTTTAGAGAACTCACAGAGAGTATTCAGTCACAGCCATCACACTGACTTTTTTTACTTCTGATGGTATTGTGAAAAGTGATTGTTGCATAAGATTGGACACACTGTAAACTGCACTTAACTGAGATTGTTGTTAGAATTTTATGAGTACAGATAAGTTATAAAATGTTTATTGGGTCACATTACTACTGAGAGTGGCACTTTTTTCAGTTCAGTGCCACTTCATATGATCTGATTACTGCAATTGTTACAGTGTTGCTACACTGATACAGCATTTTCTTGGTTTGCATCAGTATTAAAGTTTAAAAAAGAACAATGAATGTTATTCAAATACAATTACAATACTAAATAAAAGCGTCAAGTTGAAAGTACAATATGGACTGTCTTTTTCTTTATATTCTTCGTTAGGTAGATCTTGCCTTTACTTAAGGCTGAGGTCAGGGATCTTTGGCTTGAGAATGTTGGTGACCACTGCTCTAGATCCTAGGGCTGGGTGATACACCGGTTCATATCGAATACCGGTGTGTATTTTTGTTATGATATGAATTTTTTATTTACCGCATTACCGGTGTATGCCGCTTAAACAATGTGCGGAAATGCCGCTCAACACTGTTTCAGTGGGGTCCCTTTTCACTGTTGCACCGTGACCGGCCATTCACACAGAATGCGTCTTTCTATGCTGCGGCATTACATTATCGTAATTTTTCTATATGAACATGCGCTAAACTGAGGCATTTGGGTGTTTGCGTGCGTCTGAGCGGTAACGTACATACTTCTATCCCATCGCAATGGGAGCGCGCACCTCGCGGCTGAACATCTGCACAAGTATAGCAATTGCAAGTTACGCTATATTAAATATATTCACAAACAAACATTTTCAAAAAAATATTGTGTTCCCCTCATATCTGCTCAATATAGGCATATAATATGTATATGACATATGATGTGTTTTTAGTTGGAACTGTTTCTCTATATGCTATGATGAGAAATAAGGTTCAGTAACGAGGATTGACAGCATGATCCAATCGCTTTCCTCTCACATATCTAATTTAAGCCTTTGTTTTATGATAAAAAATTATGATTTCAGGAAATCATGAATCCATTGTGACAATGTAAATCACAACGGACCTCACATGCATGTTATAATGTTACAATTTTTACTGTTTAAAACTATACATTTCTGGGTGGATGCTACTTAATCTTGAAGTTGGGAGCACCAGTGCTTCTAAGGAAAGAAGTTAATTTCCGGCCTTGTCTCTATTTATGTGCTTAAATATTATGTATACAATTTACCTTTGCCTGCAATTCACTTGTTAAAGAATTCTAAACTTTGCAGTTATGATAGGGGATCTGTTATTATGACAGTATAAAAGGGCATTTTAAGTCAATCAACAGCACTATTTCCTCTCTCAATCAGTAGAAAATGTGGTGAAAAAAAAATAATACCATGTACCGGTATAAATCTGGAAAACACTGTTATATAAATGTTTGGTCATACTGCCCAGCCCTACTAGAACTTCTGAGGAGACAATGGTTACAATTCATTTTTCAAACGAAACCAAAGGAGTAGAACCTTTAACTTTGTTAAACGACTATCCTTGAAAGAACGGGAAATACCAACTTTATTAGGACCTATTAGCTCCACCGAATCACAACCTGTAAGTGTGACGAAATATTTGTGTCACTTATGTCTGTGTTTAGCTAATGCATATACCGCTAACGTTAACATGTACCATTATTTCTGGGGTGTTACAGTTTGTTTGTTTATCTAGCTATGAACTCGGCTTATTTAAGTGTGTACCATCTTCAAGGAATGGTAACTGGCAAATATTTAACCAACTTTTTAATAAAATAAACAAACCACAAAACAAAAGTAAAATGCCGGCAGCTTCCTTATGGTAATCTGTTGTCCAAATAAACATAATAAACCGTAACGTAAAGACCAGGCCTGGTCCTCCCTCGTAGTAAACTCCTGTCGCTCGTCCTTTTATGCTTCCGATCTCCTCCATGAGAGATGCGAAACCGCTGCAACACACAGCTGTTGTTCCCTCAGGGCTTTCGTCCCACCTTGCTCGTTACAAAGTGTTCAATCTATTATCGTCTATCTATATACTATTTCATGGATTCTCACTTCTTTACACGGTTAAACGTGCTGGTTTCTTATGCTCAACATGGTCAACTTGTTAAAAAACAAGTTGGACGGATGACAGAGTATTTCTGTGCTTGATACACTCCTTCAGCACTCCAACTTGTTCTGGAAAGTTTTTTATAAGTCTGGATCTCTGCTTCGTAACAGGATCCTATTCCTTTTATTTGGGAATTCTCTCAGAAAAGCATGCCCACGGCAAGGCGAAAGAAATAGCCCGCCCTCATGCCAACAAACGAGTGATAGGAATGACCCGCTCATCAAGATTGAGATCTTCTAGATGTGTATATGACATCTGACAGGAAACGTCTCAGAAATAAATAAAAATATTTCTTGCAGATGTAAATGCAGACATACTGTAGACATGTTATGAACAACTCAGGAATCAGATGTGGGGTACAATGAGATGTATATTAATACACACAATGAGAGATCGCAGACAAGAGTCACAACTACTGAGACTGGGACAACAGGCTTGAGCGCTCGGCCGGGGAGTGATGAGGGCAGGGTATAAACACAAATCATGGAGCTAAATTTGATACTTTTTGCACATTTTTTAACACACTTCAAATTCATTTTAAGACCTCCTCGTCACCACTTCAATCGTACATTGGCGATACTTTAACCTATTAATACTATATACTGATTTTATGATAGAACAACTAACAGTCTTAGTTTGTGATAACTCTTATGCAACATAATTCAGAAGGGTGGGAACGAATTTCTAGAGAATTAATTGAGTGTCTAACCAAATGCAAGGTTTATAAGAGGAAGAAACGAGGCTACGCTAATCACCTTCCGAAACAAAGTCGTACACCTTACGTTTATTCTCAGAGATGGCCCTCATCCATGGTTACAACCCTTATCCTCTAACCATTTGCACGAAAACTTGCATTTCACCATAAGTCAACGATGTTGTTTAACAAGCAGTCATAAATGTACCTACCACTATTCGCCCACGCAATTCTGGCAAACTTTAGCAAATTACCTTTTTGAACAACTATGGTAAAGCGGCATTAAAGTCTTTTTAATACTTTTTAATACTTTTTAAGACCCCGCGGACACCCTCGAGTGAGATGGCCAGGCATGGCTGGGGATATGTCAGGGGAAACGGGCCGGAGGAACAGAGGCAGCTGAAAGGAGAGACATGAGTGGGAAAGGAGAAAACTAATCCACTTGAGAGAGTATTCCACTTGAGAGATGAGAATAATCCACTTGAGAGAAGAGAACTCCACATGGAGAGATGGAATCTGCTTGGGACAAGATGAGACTTCCCACAGTTGGAAGAGAGGCTTCCGCGAAGAGGGAGGAGAGGCGCTGCCGAAGCTTGAGTCCTAGTGGCGAGATGTAATCCACAGCGGGACCGAGAGACCCGGTCCGAGGGAGTGATAGCACTTTCCTGTCACAAGGGGACCGCTGAGATAAAACTTAGCTGACCCTGATATCTGATGCGTCAACCTCAACAACAAATTGGAGCTCAGGATTTGGCGCAGACAGAACAGAAACAGACACAAGACGGGACTTGAGACAGTCATAGGCTACCTGAGTGTCTTGATTTCACCTGAAGCACACTTTGAAGGAGGTCAAAGCTGTGAGAGGAGTGGCGGTCTGGCCGAAGTTCCTGATGAATCGCAGATAAAAATGGCTTTACAAGAGATTTGGGGTGGGCCATTTGGCAACAGTCTTTATCTTGGTGGGATAACTTTGATTCCCTTCGAGGAAATGAAATGGACAAGGAACGTAACTGATTCATTATAGAATTCGCACTTCTCCACCACAACAAATAACTGGTTCTTGAACAAATGCTGGAGGACCCATTTAACGTGCTGGGCGTGCACCTGGAGAGAGGGGGAGAATATTAATACGTCATCCAAGTACGCAAAGACAAATGTATTAATCATGTCATCCAGAACAGTCGTAGGGTCGATGCAAAGGAAAAGAGGTGGCTCGCGACTTGCTGAAAACCGAGCTAAGCTCACGGTACTCCACCAAGACACTGGTCAGGTCTGCAGGCTGCACCTGCGGAACAAGAGACACAGAGACAGGAGAAGGGGCAGGAACCTGACAAGACACATGACAAGACAGGCTGCAGGCTAGAATAAAACTATTTTCCAATCCACGTGAGGATTGTGCTATACTAACTATGTATATCCCAGAACTAACGGGTTCGGCCGGAATCTTCAATTCTCAGGCTGTATCAGCATCGATGAAGCTTCCCTCGGCTCCTCAGTCGAGTATAGCATGACCAGTGTGAGGGGTCCCCTGGGAGAGCAGTCTGAAGGGTAGATTGGGACGGCCAGGAGGAGAGGTTGAGCATGGGAAGGCGCCCACCAGAACTCTCCAAATTACTTTTAGTGGGCACTGGAGAGCAAAGTGGCCAGCCTTTCCACAGTACAAACAGAGGCCCTCGGCTAGACTCTGTTGCTTCAGCTGGGATGAGGCGTAGGTGACCCAGCGGCATGGGATCAAAATCAGAGGGGGGAACAGGGGAGACCTCGAATACTGGAATGGGCTGGGAGCGCCAGGAAGAGCTGGTGAGGCGGCGCTGATGTCGGCGATTGAGGCGGCTCTCCAACCAAAGGGCGAGGCTGATGAGGTACTCAAGATCGCTAGGCATATGTACTGCTGCCAGTTCATCGGCTATGGCATGATTGAGTCCTTCAAGGAAGCGAGACCGCAGAACGCTCTTGTTCCAATCACACGCAACCGTCTTGAGTCGGATTGTGTAGTCCGTCACCGAACCCCCCTTCTGGGTTTAATGGGATAGCAGGGCGACTGCCTCATCTCCCCTGGTCTGTGCGATCGACCCTCTGCCGAAAGTCCTCAAAGACACCGCAGTAAGGGGCCTTGCAATTCCACACGCCCACTCCCCATTCACAAACATGACCGGATTGGAGAGTGAGTACGACGCCACCTTAGCATCCTCTGAGGCATAGCGATGAGGTTGGAGAATGAAGACTAAGGCACATCGAGAAAGGAAGAGTATGAGTTGGGGTCTCCGTCATTCACAGCGCAGGGCTCCAGTTCTTGGCTGACGGCGGCTCAGGTTGCGGGATTTCCAGCCGAATTTCTTTGACGCGGGCAACAAGCTCTACCTTTTTCGGTGTTGAGAGCCCTCACCTCCTGGATGGTGCCATTAAACTGGGTAGCTGGTTGTCCCAGCATGACTCCCTGTTGCACGAGGGCAGAGCGGAGGGGATCTGACCCTGCTGATTCCACGATGGTCAGACCGGTCTTTTATGAACGACAAAGGAATCAGACGCAGGGTACGATGAGATTTTTATTTATCCATACAGGGAGAGACCGCAGACAAGAGTCACAACTACTGAGACAGAGAAAAAAACAAGCTTGGGAGGGACTGAGACAACAGGCTGGGAATGGCAGTGGAAATGGCAAGGGTAGGGGAAATGGCCCAGGGCAACAGAAGCGGCCGAAAGGAGAGAAAAGACTCAACCTCAGGGCAGTCCTAAACTCGCCCAGCGAGAGAATAATCTACTTGAGAGTAAGCCAGTGGAGAGATGAGAATAATCAATTTGAGAGAACAGAACCCTGCAGGGAGAGATAGAATCCACTTGGGACAAGATGAGCCTTCTCACATTTGGAAAAGAGGCTGCCGCGATGAGGGAGGAGACCCACTGCCGGAACTTGAGTCCTAGTTGCGAGATGTAATCCAGAGCAGGACCGGGAGACCTGGTCAGAGGGAGTGAGAACTTCCACACTCGAGGTGAGAGCAAGAGCCGTGGTCGTCAGAACAGCAATCTACGGGCACAGAAGAGCCAGAACATGTGCAGATGTCTAACAGCTCTGGAGCCTAAACAAGATGAGATACATATCTGGTGAGTCTAACAACTTAATCAAAACAAGATTACTAGACTAGGCAGTCAGGGTAGCAATAAATACTAACGGTTTGACAGAAAAACACAAGGAGTTAAAGCGAAAGTGAAAACCGGTGTGAGGTGATGAGAGGATGACAAGGAGGGAGGCACACACACGCAAACTCCGAGCACATGGTGAGCTGCCAAACAATGCCAATTGTAAATTCGGATGCTGCTCAGCTCCTGATGCCTAATGGGATAGAATAGTGTCCATCCAGCCTGCTCTCTTGGGAATTTCTAACTATTTTACATGGTAGCAAATTTTTTTACATTTGAATGATTGAAATCACACAAGAGCATATGATTAGCAGAATAAGCAGCATTGAAGCCTCCTTTGGAAAACATACGTATGAGTACAAATTTGTATGCAAATTTATGCAAACTTTATCCATCTTGAAAATAGTTACGAATTGCTGTAAGATTGTGAATATATCATGTTCATTATTTAAAATTCCTCCTTGATTTAGCTTTACCGTGCACACAATTCTTCGTTCTTTTTATGCAAAAATGCGTAAAGGAATAGTTCATCCAAAAATAAAAATTCTGTCATCATTTGTGTACCTTCACTTCGTTTGAAACCTGTTTACGTCTTTTTCTTATGTGGATCAGAAAAGAAGATATTTTGAGAAAAGTAAGGAGTCAATGGGGCCAATGTTGTTTGGTTACCAACGTTCTTCAACATATCTTCTTTCGTGTTCTGCAGAAGACAGAAATGCACACAAGTTTGAATTGACATGAGGGTGACTAAATGATGAGATAATTTTCAATTTTGTGTGAAGTATCCCTTTAACTTACATTATACGACTACTTAGGAAATAGCATCACATCCTACGTTATGTGTCTAACTATAATGACGTTATGACACAATACAAATAAAAAGATATAATCATACATTTTCAAAACATTGATGAATCTCATTTGTTATTTTGTGTTTGGTGTAATATGTTCACCAAAAAATCTCCCAGAAAATCGATTTACAGTCCAGTCAACGTTTCGGTTCCACAATCTATCCCTCTGTTGTCTTAATACTCCCTGAACAATGTGCAATTACAGCTTAATTATTTGAATTATCAGTGTTGGAAATGTACTTTTGAGGCTTAAATAGCCTCCATGGCCAGTGGAGCTGGTCAGATGCTCACACGCATGCTAATTAAATGGGCCGAGTCTCTGCACAGATCATTGGGCACTGCTCATAAAGGCATGATGGCATGGGCTATGTAAATCAAAGACAACCATCCCAGCAAATTAGATGTTTTGGCCATTAAATCAAGACATATTCTCTAGACATGAACCATCAGTGTTCGCAAAGATGATCACTGAAGCTAATGCAAACTAGAAAAAAGTGAATCTCAGGACAAAGGTTTCCTTTAGAAAAGACATTTTCATTAACATTAATTTCCATAACAACCCCAATACAACCTGATGGTCCTACATTTTAAAAGATGTCCATTATGTTTATTATTAAGAATTACAATCATCTTTACTTTGAATCAAAGCAAGACAACAAACATAACACTCATGTTTAAATATTTTATGTCATACTACTGAAAATATATATTTATCCCGACCTGTAAACCTTTCAAAAGATTCACCCATGGATGTACATTAATGTGATTTAAGCACCATCTTGCGATGTAATATTTTGATCATTGAACTGCATTCTAAACAAGGTGAACCAGAGGTGAACAAACCAATAAAATGAGCAGACAGGCTATAAAATGAACACCATATATCATCATTTGAATAACAATGTTGCATACTATTCTAATGCATGTGAGGCATTGCCATAGCTTCCGGGAATGTCAAATGTGTCACTCATTTGAGCTTTTGGTATGAAAAACATTCTTTGGCACACAATGCAAACTGCTTTTTGGTATGGAGGTTTCCTCCTGCCTGCTTTGGAATAACCATATCAAGTAGCAAATGTCCTTCAAGCTTTTGTCATAAAGCCGATACACCGAAATGATAAGCACAGCATGCTATCAATCACGCGTCCTGTGACTGTCAGCTCACAAGAACGGCTCCAGTCTGCCCATGAATCATGCCAGAGACCAAAATCTGAACGCTTTAATAGTCATCCTTCCCCAGCCCACTTCATTGGACGCGGTGACTGTTATTAGTCTTAGCTATTTTGAATGATCACGACCAATTTCCTGTCAGAATAGACTCAAGTGCATTTTTATGACTGAGGCGGTGCAGTGCGTTATGGGAGAGCGAATAGAGTCCAAACTCACGCTTTCTAGTAAAACCATTTTTTCCGTACTGTCTTAATCATATTTTATTTCCAGTGAGCCGTCGCATCGATTAATAATCCACGACAGCTATTTCATTCAGGTACAAGCTAAGAGTATGAAGGACGTGTCATTACCTTGAGCGTTAATTACTCTTACACATCAGCTTTTAAGCACCTTTTTTCCATCACAGGGGCCGCAGCGGGACATAAAGAAAGAGATAACCGCAGCGCCGGACCAATCAAGATCAAGAATATTAAAACAAAGACGACGTGCTCAGAAGGTTCACCTTCAAAGCCGGGCTATAACATTTTCCTGCAGAACGGAGATTGATTCCAATCAGCCTATTTAGCTGAAGGTCTTAAAGCTTGGAGAGAGACATGTGTGCCAAACAAGAAATGAACATTATCACCTTGTGGCATCTCAACCCTTTGCAGTGACTTCTTTCACTGGCCCTCCGCACCAGTCAAGGGCTTTAAGAGTTCATGCACGGGATTATTAGAAAAACCCAAAAGCTGCGTGATCCACAGATGGTGGGGTCGATAGACGTTTTCATTATTATGCGCTGAGGGGCTTGAGTAAAGCATCGATAAATTAACATCAGGATACTCATAACTGCGACTTCTGGATCTCTTTTGGTTTGTCCTTCAAATGTATTGAACGCGTGTTTCATAAATGTCTCGATTCAACGAAGCACTCGTCTCACAAGGATTAAATTATGTTTAAATGGAACGCTTTAGAGATGTATAGAGTAGAGTGGAAATATTATAAGGCAAAATCAATTACAATCAAGGCATGTTTCATTATAGAAAATGTATTATGGCACACAAACGTTTATGCAGTTGTGGCTAAATGTGAAACTAAAGTCCAACAATTGACGTCTTAAATATATTAAGGATAAATTACAGAAATACAGGTAAACATTAAAAAACATTAGGAGACCATTCCAAATTTTCATGCAATCCTCATTTCTATAACCCCAAATCAGAAAAGGTTGGGACAGTATGGAAAACGCAAACCGAAAAAGAAAGTATTGATTTGGAAATTTACTTTGACTTGTATTATTACATTGCAGACAATATGAACACAAAATAGTTCATGTTTTCTCTGGTCAACGTCAAGTCATTTGAATCATTTTATTATGTTATGCACTGTTGAAGGTGAAATATCCAAATATCTTTTTATCTTTCTTTGAGGAACATTGTCTTTAAACATTTTAATAATTTTCTCACGTATTTGTTGGCAAACTGGCAATCCTCGGTCCACCTTTGCTCCTAAAGGACTAGACCTTTCTCGGATGCTGGTTTTGTACCAAATCATAATTACGATCAACTATTTCAAATCACATCATTATTTAACCAATTTACCAAATTACTAACCCTAAAATGCTCCGGTCCCAACTTTTTTTGGAATGTGTTGCAGGTCTGGATGACAGGAAAGGATGTATATTTACAAATGACATGAAGTAGACCAGACAAAACATGAAATATTTTGTGTTCATATTGTCTGCAATGAGAGTCAAAGGAAATTTAGAAATCAATACTTCCTTTTTTTATTTGCCTTTCCATTATGTCCCAACCCTCTTCTGATTTGGGGTTGTAGAAATACGGATTGTATGAAAACTTGGAATGGTTTCCTAATGTTTTCCGCAGCTGTATGTCTATAATTTATCCTTAATGTATTTAAGAGGTCAATTGTTTGACTTAAGTTTCACATTTAGCCACAACTGCGTTAACGTTTGTGTGGTCTCCTTTAACCAGTTGGTGACGATGATTGGTCTGGATATATACCTTTCACGTATATAAGGACCACCCCAAACATACGTCCATTGCCTCGGTGCCACAGTGCAATAGTATCTGGTGTCTTTAGAGCTTCGTGTGACTCTAGTTACTTTAGTGATTCGCATTCGTTCTAAGATTCTGGTTCGTGAGATTGTTCATACTTCCAACATCCATAGATTACACTAGTTTGTCCCAGAGAGTTATTCGTGTTAAAGCTTTAGAGCAGGGGTCTTCTACCGGGGGTCCGCGGCCCATAGGGGGTTCAAGGTGGAACTAGAAGGGGTCCTAATTACCGTTTACTCACAGACAACTTTTTGTTAAAAATGTAAAGCATGGATACAGAAATATTTCATCCAATATTCTCTTTAAACTGAGCATTTGAGCGGACTCATTTCAGCTAAAAGCTTTAAAACATTAATTTAGGCAGCGGATGCAATGGAAGACACGTTATATCTGCATCATAAAAACCGATAGAGTTAGAATAAGTACATTCTCTATCTCCCTTAAAAGTACGCATGAAGTGAGTTGCGTGCAAGTAAAGTGCATTCTCATATGTTTCTGAACTTCTGTTTAAATGTAAAGAGCTAATTTGACAGCAAATGACTCATCACACGTGTTTAAAATCAATGAAACGCACACCGTGTAGGCCTCCTGATGGTGCACGTCGAACAATTTGCCCCGAAAATAACGCGGACTCGTTGCATGTTGGTCTCCTTATATGATGCTCTGCAGAAAATAAATAAAATAAAATAATTTCATCAAACACAACATTTATAAAACTCTATTACCTTACCTCTTCTGCTAACATGATTTCTCGTTCCCGTCTGATTGATGTATCAGCGGTACCATCAGCATGGAGTTGAAGACAACATATCCCATCATTCCATGCTCCTACACAGCGTCATCAAGCTACGCGATTGTTGTTGTTTTGATCGTGCGCCCTCTAGCGGCGATTTCTACTACTGTACCTTTAAATAGATACGTTTACGTTGAAGACCCCTGCTTTAAAGTGTTTTATTATGGTAACTTGAATCCAGAATCTTTTTTATAAGAGTTTCAGTTGTTTTATGATTTGGAATTAAAGATTGTTGTTTATACACTCTTTAACTTTGTAAACAGTTATTGCCTAAATTATTTTTGCCAAACTTAAGGGAGGTAGGTGGTCAGACACAATTTTGTTTATATGCCGTTTGTCAATTTGTTTATGATTAAGGGAGATAGTTAAGTCGATTTGTAATTTTGTTTACTTCCTTTCTTTCTAAAAAGGTTGTTTAGGTTCTAAAAGAAGATCGCTTTGTTTATTATTTTGGCCTTATCCGCCCCTGAAGAGATTCCCTGTATCAAATAAAATTATTTATTTGGCAAAAACTCTCTGTGTCGACAAATAACCTTTTTTCCTGTAGCGACCTACCCCTAGAGGTCGTAACACAAGACCTTATCACATAAAATATAATTTTGAACTAAATACACGCATATTACTGTTGTGTTGCTTAAAAGTGAATACGAACTTCTTTTCTTTGCCATATTTGAGGTCTGAAAAATACAAAGCATCTTTTCTGTTATTTTGAACCTTTGCTCCAGTTTTCATTTTCTAAAAATAAATGCCAGTAGAAACTATATTTTAATTTGAAACTTGGGAAAAATATTGTTAATAGTTATAACAAAGAAACAAAAATCGTTTTACCTACACACATCCAAAAAAACAGTTAATTCAGAAAAAAGGATTTTGAAATGGTCTCTTATTTTTTTCTGGCTGTATATGTGTTTGTGTGTTGGTTTAATGTTCTTGTATTTGTGTTTCCTTCTCCTTTCAGTTAATTATTCCTTTAATTATTCCTTTATTGGTTACATTTGTTACTTACAAGTGTCGTCTTGTATTTTGTTGCATTTGATCTGTCCCTCTATAATAGCTCTGAGTTTTGGTAGGTTTCTTTGTTTTGTTTTGTTTTATTTTATTTTGTTTACGTGTGAATGTAGTTTGCTACACCTGGGGTCCGTTTCAGAAAGGAGGTTTAGTAAAAACTCTATATTAACTATATTAACCCTGAAATGAGGGAAACTGTGGGTTTTCCGTTTCAGAATGAGAGGTATGTCAAACCCGAGAAAGCAGGGTAACTCAAGCCCGTTTCCAAAAGAGAGGTTACCTATCAGTACCGTAGTAACTAACTATGTGAACCTAACCTGGTCGGGAGCAGGTTTTCTTTGGTAAATCCAGAGTTTCTTTTTATATTCTCCCCCTTTTTAAAGCGCAGGTGGTGTACTTTATTCATTCATTCATTAGTACAGTCAGTCATGGCACGCATTTTGATCACAAAGAGGCCATCTCAGTGACTAAAATGTCATGTGTGCTTTTATAGAGGATCCTGTATGTGAAGAGGCTGCATTATTTTCATAGGGATGTTCTTTGACTTCATGAGAGCAATTTAGGACCTGAGTGGAATTTTGTCATTTCCCTGCGCATTTTTATTTAAACTGTACCATTTTTCTTTCCATCTATTCTTGCATCAATACCATTGTGGCTGTGTATTACATCAGAGCAGAGCAGAGCAGTTTTCTATAGAGGATAAGAAATGGAACATTTATGCATTTGTCAGACGCTTTTATCGAAAGCAACTTACATTGAATTATACTATACAGTTGTTTTTGACTATGTGCAATCCCCTGGGATCGAACCCATGACCTTAGCATTGCTAGCCCCATGCTCGGACAGAATGAATACAGAAATGAATAAATACGGACATTTGCAGTGATAAAGGTGATAAACAATATATTTGGACGTGGAGCAATTCCTACCCAAAACTGCTCCAACCGATGATCACCCTGACGTTGACATGACAATCTCACCATGGCATCATATTATTTCGGATAAGAGCGGAAAGTGTGCCTCGCTTTCAAGAGCTTTCTGCCACCATGTTGTTTTTCTTAATGTCATGGTTAATCATAATATGGGAGCTCCATTGATGATGTCTTGTCATAGTTGTGTTGAAGCGCTTAACTCAGGGTATGTCTACCAGGAGTTGATAGAACTAACTTAAATCAGATGTTCTTAAACCAAAAACTCAAAGTTTCGCATCACTGTTTTAAACAACTCAGTTGTTGACATTTTAACTGGGTGTTGGTTGAACCTCCTTATTGAAACGGGCCCCTGCAGTGTTAAAAAAAGGTTGTCAAAGTTTAAAAACAGTTAACAATAATTTTGCAATGTTGGATGATAAAATGGATCTCCATGCGGATGTTTAAGTGTGTGTTTAAGACAAATGCTTGTTTGTACTGAGTGTACAGTACATCAGCAGATAGAGAAACAATCTACATGACCCTGTAAGGTATTTTGGCAGAGAGCTCTTGCCATCAGTTCTAGTGGTATGCTTTTGACTAAGCGTGTGTCTCAAATCAATGCTGAGATCAAATTTTAAAAGCAAAAGCATCACAGGGGGGAATCCATCCGGAATTGAACCATAGAACCTTTAAACTAAAGACTCATCTTTTTAATCTTGCATACACTACACCTCCATAATATTAATCCTCAGAGGATATAGGCTGCATTATTTAGATCAACCGGAACCAGGAACACATCCAACAACAAATGATGTACTTGTTGCATCAAAGAGTGCAGAACAGTACTCTACTCTCAGCCAGTCTTGTCTCTTTGTTCCAAGGTTACCGCAGGATGCAGTTCATGCCCAGACCTGATGGCAGAGCTGAGAATGGGAAGCGGTGACCTGACAAGAGCTAAGAGGATAGAGCTGGATAAAGGACGCGACAACTTTGATTTTCCTACAACATTTCAAATGCTATTAGATTGTTAATGATAATCTTAAATCTATCATTTTTTATTTTTATTTAGCCTTGTTGTGCAAGCACTGTTGAGCTTGTGCAGCGGCAGCAGCTTTTGCCAGAGGGGAACTGGAATCCCCTGGTTGGGCCTGGGTTCTCCTGAGGTTTTTTTTCTCGATGGGAGTTTTGGGTTCCTCACCACCGTTTGCATATTGTTTTGCACTATCTGCCTGGCCGGGGGGGCTGCTTTAGGATTCAGAAATTAGACATAATTAATATTGCATATAAGAATTTATAGTCCGTTTAATATTTGACCTGTGGTTCTCTCTCCTTTATCGCCAATGTGTGCTTTCACTGTGTGTGTGTGCGTCTATGTCAATGTGTGTAAGTATGTTTGCATATTGTGTGTGTGGAGCATTTGTTTGTCTGTCTTTGTTGTTTTCACCTTTTTCTTGTTTTTACAGGTATATGCCTTTAGTTGTTTTACTTGTATTCAATGTGTCTCATGTACAGCTGCTTTGTAACAATGGAAATTGTAAAAAGCGCTATATAAATAAAGTTTAGTTGAGTTGAGTAAACCATTAAAGCCATATAACAAATGACAGACATTTGAGTAAGACCTTATGAAGCCTTTGAATACACATTAGTAGGGAACTCTGGGTAATAACAAAAGGGATGGAACAAAACACTCAAAAGAGTTTGATGGAATAGTCACATCCAGTGTTCACAATGGAAATAGAGGGAACAGAAATCTAGCAATGGTTTTTTCATTCCTGCTGTACTGCAAATTTTCGTTGTACACCTGTACACCGTACATATAATATAAAATACATTTTAATCAAAGTTTGGGATCCTTGCCACAGGGTGCTGGCTTGCTCACCAGGAGACTGCATTTATTAGTTATTATTTACTAGACTGATCTTGCTTGTTCTATAAACACCGTGCGCTGTGTTTTACCTTTTCTGTGTATTTCTGTTTTTCTTATTTTTTTCTGTAAAGCTGCTTTGGAACAGGGCACATTGTGAAAAGCGCTATTTAAATAAAATTGAATTGAAAGGGATAAGATATTAAACTTTAAACTTTTTAAGAATGCAAAACATATACGTTTTGTTTATCATCACATTAAAAGTAAATGAGCATGTGTATGTCAGTCTTGAATAGTTTCATTACTTGGTTTGAGCAGTTTATTTTAAGAAATGTCATAAGGTTCTATTTGTAATTTTTTAACACAAACTATCAATGAACAATACTTATACTCTTTAATCTCAATGTTAATTTCATGTTAATTTCATGTTTATTTTTATTTATGAATGTGTTTGTTTAAAGTGGTATCTGTTTACTGTAGTCAATTCACAGTGACCCCAGATAGTGGCAGAGCTAGGGGTGGGCAAAGGGGGCCCCAAATGCTTTCATTAAAGCCTCAAATGATTTTATTACCATGCCCTGTAAAAATCACGAGGGGCGGTTCACATTTTGTGTTGCAAAAATTGTGCGCGCAATTTACGTAGATGTGCCGTAATTGCGCTCGAATGGAGATAACAAAATGCGTCGGTACTGGAACCTTTTTATCTTTACAGCTAGCAAAAATAATAAATGCAATAAATAAATTCATAAATAATATGAATTGCAATAAATAATAAGAAATACGTATTCAAGCCGTTAATACCTTTAAAAAATATATATATTAAAAACTATAAATATATACATTTACATAGAGTAAATTTCAATCCCTGAGCTTGACCAGAGAAAATTTTTGAAGGTCCGAATATACCATGTTTTACATGCAATAAATATTTGTACATTATCATAATCGTGTGAAAACCCAACCTCAACCAGCACATGTCATCAAAGACAAACCAAGTCCTTATTGTTTTTCGGGTAATTACCCCATCATTCCATGCTTCAGTGCGTCTGACCATCATTCAGTGAAATCACACTCTGAGGGGAGCGGTTAAGCAGCTCATCGCTCATTTTGAGTAATTGTGCAGGTGAATTGTAAGTAAACTCTGCGTGCGTGCTCGGTTGCTCGAGTACCAGATGCCAGCCAAGCTTGCCAGTATACGGACATGTGACCGCCTCATTAAGCCGTGAGGAGTGAGCCCATTGGCCTTTTCCTGCCAGAAGACTGAGGCTCAGTCAAGCCAGGCGTCCCATTGCCCAGACGTTTACCGATCAGGGAAGCCGGCCAGCTGGGACGAATCCTAATTCATTACATGGAGGTGAGAATAAAAAATAAAAATGCAAGGCCAGCATTGAGGAGCAGGCCGCAGGGAGCCGGCAATGATATTAGTGGAAGGCAAACTGTTTCCTCTAAGCAGCAGATTATGAAAACATTAAGCAACAATTACTGTAATGAGAATTACTGGTGCGGCAAAGGATGCAGACAAGCTGTGTGCATCTGGCTAATGCAGCTGGTTGCAGGGGTGAAGCTCCGGAGAAACGGCCTTTTCATTTGTTTTAGACCCGTCAGTGTACCGCATATGGTAGGGTGGGCGAAGAGGGGGGTGGTCGCCTTGGGTCGACGATCTCATTGAGCATCACATTGGCATTGCTGTTCGATATGCAACGTGCTCGATTTATTACTTGTCAGATAGCAAGTCGTCCTTCAGCCCTTCAGGTGATTGGTTATCAGGTGTAAATTAGATTCTATTCCCATCCTCACTGACCAGATCGACCGGCTAGCATGTTTCACAGAGTTGTTATCGGTTTAGCGTTTGCAGATGAAAACAGCAATGAAGTCGTTCACTCGTAGGAATTAATATTCTGTTTTTGCTCAAGAGCCGAAGTAATATTTATGAGGCCAACCAGATGCTGCTTCACAATAATTTTGTCAGATGTGATTGAACTTTCTCTGACACACAACAAAGATGAACGTACGAAGATTGCTCTCGTCGGCCGAACTGTGATGACACGAGAGGATTCGGTTATTGCAGCTAATAACATTAGCATTTACACGTAGAGACCTGTTCAGGTTTTTAGATGTTGATGAAACGGATGGTGTGGCAACAAAGTAGCAAACATCCTTTATTTAGTTGAGGCTGCCGATTTGAATCCAGAACAGATTTGTTGACATACAGAAGTTTTGTAGGTTCTTCAACAGAAGTTTGCTATTAAATTTGATTGATTTGACAAGCGCTGTGTTTCCAGGAATGTTAGCAGAGCTTTGACGTTATGCACAATGGAAACCTAGTGTAACAGATGCTGCGATCTTCCAATTCCAGTGAATCAATTATTTCTGATTATTATTATTTTTTCAGAAGGCTAAATCTGTCAACTCGCATTAATGTTATTTCCTACCCATCCGCAATTCATAACAGTTTCCAGACATGATTTCGAAATCCATCATAAGTTTAGCACGTAAAAGTATGTGCAAGTAACCAAATTGTGACGTTCAGGAATACCAACGTGCCATCCCATCATATTTTATTCCACCAGATAGCATACATGGCATAATTTAAGTCTGAGCTGTGCGATTTGCTGCCGTTTTAATTTCGTCTGTCTGGCAGGCCCGCTGTATTTTACCGTCCTGTATTGAGTCCTGCCCTTAATGTTCCTATTAAATCACAGAGCTAGATTAAAACTGAAGAGGCCAACACAGATCAACAAGATGTACAGTACTGTGGGAGCTGGGTTTCACAAACCACGATGGATGGCCTTCGGTTTGGGCAGGACGGGACGCCTCCATTGGGTGGTTTGGCCTACCGGAGACCATAAATCAGGAAGGCAGCAGAGGTCTGGACTCAGGTGGTGTAATGATCCAAGCTGCATGTGGCGGACCTCCTCTCGGCCACAAGGTTCTGAGGGTCTGCTCTCTCCGTCAAATCATGGGCTTTGTCATTCATCACTGCTCGCCTGATGACTCGGGGAGTGTGAGTGCATCTTCGTGGATATTGTGTAAAGATAACGTCATGTTCAAATAACCGACTGGTGGCAAAGAAAAACGAGAAGTTTTTCTTTATCCTTACTTGAGTCGATCTTTGTCTTGAGTTACCCAGATGATGTAAATGGGAAAAACATTCTTGAATGTCAGCTGCCAGATTCACATATCCTGTCAGCCATGATTTGCTTGGAGTGTCAGAGGTTTAAAAAATATCTCAGTGGCTGTTTGCATAATGCTTATGCTTAATGACAAGTTAGTCATCCATTTTTTTTTTTCTCAAAGACTGTGTCATAACTTTCTTTAGTCAGTTTCATGTAAAGGTAACTTAGTCTAATTTGAATTTGAAAAGACTTCAACCAATTGCTAGTTAGTCAGACTAGTTCGTCTTAACTTAGTAGCTAAGTTTATGCAACCGCCCATAGACCTGTGGAGATGTGCACTATCCATTTTCACTGTGCATGCATGGTTATAAACTTAAAATACATTACACAACAAAGCTTCAATGACATTGAAAACGATTTTTGAGGTCAAGGTTATTATTTTTATTTTATACATGTTGACACATGAAGATCAAATTTGTACGGGTCCAGCAGCGCACAAGATAGTGATGCAGAAAAGTATCGTCACTCTCCTTACGAAGCCTTTTGTAGCCTTTTTATGTGTTATATACAGTTTTTCACGCTGTTTTTCTGAACAATCTTGTATGACATTTTGTGCTGTAAAAACCAGCAATTTTTTTTATGTGGTTAAGATTAAATAATTTGCACATTTTAAATCTGACAAGGTAGGACATAACACTGGGTATCAAACTCGAAAAACACTGTACTTTTTAAATGATTCAACACTGTGTTGTCAAAGTTGACACTTGATAAGCACTTCTTAATACTTTTTATTGATTTGATATTTGCAAAACTGAAATTAATAAATATTACAAGAACGCCTCAAATCCAGCGGACAGAAAATGACATGCAAGCTCTGTGTGATGCACAACTTCGCGTGACAAGCTTTATGCTTCTTTATTCAGAAAAATAAAGAGATCATGTGCATTGACTCAAGCGTGTTTTAAAGTCGAACTTTAAACACAACAAACTCTTCATGTCTGAATGATCAGCAGAACGATCTTTGAGTAACTGATGATGTAGATTACGTGGACCATTATCCGGCAAGTGCTCATACAGTATCACTGAAGCTCATTTTATGCCCGTTTACATGAACAGACTCACTGCCCCTCTGTGTTCTGTGTGTTGTTTTTAATGTATAAGTAAGAACTGCTGAGTTTGACTATAACTTGAATGCTGTTATGAATATAATAATTCCAGAATTATTCTTAAACTACAATGTGTATATTTTCATTGTCTTTAAAGAATTTTTTTATATGTTATATTGTTTTAAATATGTTCTCCTTAATTTGTATGCTTTTAGTGTTTGTAATTCATACAATTAAACAAAAACTATTTCTAAAAGTTTTTGAAGTGAATTCAAAATTTTTGGTATCGATTTCGGCCACAATTTTCATTTTGTTGCATCACTAATATAACAAAAATAAAATCACAAAATATGGAGATACAAGGTTTCAGATGGACATCAGCGATATCATCAGAATTCACTATTTTCAGACAGGGTTCTCTGACACCATAATGTCTTATCCTAAGATCTAGAGATTCAAGTGAACCATACAGATAACCAAGTCAATATTTAATGACCATGTGTCTATATTTCTAGTAGTGATTGAATCGTAAGTTGACAAAAATGGTAATTTACTAATGATTTAGCCTAATTCTTTCGACGGCTTGCTAATTCACAATTTCAATTCTTTACGTCAATCCGAATGCAGAGAATTATGGGATATCACAGATGATAGAATACTGTACAAAACCGCTGTGAATCATTTTTCTTGGGTGATTTGATTCACCCATTACCATTAATCAAACCATTTTAATAAGACCACAAGAGAAAACATGATTTACGTAAAGACACTCTTATTTTTCTTTAAACAAAATAAGACATTTACTGAATATCCCATTAAGCTTAAAACATGACTGTCCCCATGAAATCTCCTGATGAGACACGTTTTCTTCAGTTTTGTTTTTTGTGGGATATATTGAAGGTTTCTCTTTTTCTTTTACACAGCCAACAGGTTTTGGTGATATAATAGCCATGAATCATGATCTGCTACTATTGGACATAAATCAGTAGATTTGTCATCAGTATTCTTGGCCTTGAAACAAGGTCCCCCAAATTCAACTGAATAAGAACAGAGCAAAAGATTATACAGTCTGAATTTGTAAATCAACTGAATGTGAATTATGTACACCAAGAGTACACCGCCGTGACCTCAAAACTAACAAACATGAACTAAAATCCAATGATAATATTAAAGGCACACACTTTACCTTTAACACAAAGAGGCTCAGACGTATGAGAGAGAGCGAAACCGAGAGAGAGACACAGGAATAAAAAAGACAGTGATTGAGAGAAGAAAAGACGCACGCTGGGAAATCACTCTGCCTAATGGGATTTTTTAATGGGGTCTCTCTATTAGTCTTTTTATATGCTCCTCATCTTCATGAGCAGAGAATCTGTACTGCTCCTTGTTCATTAAAAGACAGATTTTTATGACACATCATATTCCTCTATGCTTCGACATCAACATATTAGGTATCCGAAAGGTTGTCGTTGCCAATTAGAGAGAGTCCCTTAGATTTCTATGCACAACAGAAAGTATACAGAGACTGATGTAATTTACAGTACTATTTACACTAAACAGATCACCGATTGTAAAATAACTTACTCTAGACAACACATGTAGTTGCAGCTGTAATGTTAATGGTCAGGGTAAGTGACAAACTTATATTTACATTTACGCAACTATCCTGTTACAAAACTAGCTTTCCTTAAGCTCAGTGGTAAGAGCATTGCGTTAACAACGCAAGGTTGTGGGTTCGATCCCAGGGGATTGCAAAAACCTTTGTAAAATGTATAGGATAAAGAAATGTAAGTCGCTTTGGATGAAAGCGTCTGCCAAATGCGAAAATGTATCCAAATAAACTAACAATGCATTATACTATACAGGTATTTCTGACTTTGTGCCATCCCCTGGGATCAAACCCATGACCTTGGGGATGTAAGCGCCTTGCTCTAACCACTGAGCCACACGAAAGCTGACAATGACTTTCTTTCTTTTGCAAGACACAAATGAAGATATTTTGAAGTATGTTGGTAACCGAGCAATGGTGGTACCCATTCACAGTGCAAGTCATTGGGTTGCAGCTTTGTTCGGTTACCAACATTTTATCTTCCTTTGTGTAAAGTAATACAGGTTTGAAATGACATTAGGGGGAAGAATGATGAAAGTATTTTCACTTTTGGGTGAACTATACCAACATTTATGTATTTTGAAGCCCACTACACCATGGTCACTCGGCATCATCTTCACATCTACCAAATCTTCATTGTAAACTTTATTAAAATTGATCAAAAACGTTTTAAAAAATCCCCATCAATAACTATTGTGTGGATTAATCTCCATCTAAAATGTTTCGAGGTTTGACTCCGTGTTGCATTATTAGTTGAGATTTGTAAGCTCAACACCGCATCCTAACCAAACGTGATTCGATTCCTGCGATAAGCAATTTGTTTGTCGATACCGAACGCGAAAAAAGGGCCGGACAGTACAGTCAATCACAAAACACAGCCAATCAGGACCGTTTTTCTCTGTCCAAGCAGCCTTGCACGCTGCAGCTGATCCATGTTTGAGGATTAATATTCACTAGGTGCAGAACTATTATTGAATGCGATCGTTAATCAACGTAATGATGTATAATGTCCCCCACAACACCTGTAATCCAGTTGAGCGTTTTGTGAGCAACCGCCAATTGTAAGACACCTATAGACGTTTTTCTGAATTTGCTGTTTAAAGGTACAGTACGTGTTTAAGTGAAATTATATTTCTGTTTCAAAAACTACATTTTTTTAATTGCAAAACTGAAACAGGAAAAACAGGTCATATAACAAAAAGATGCAATGTTTGCGTATACTGGAAAGAAAACAAGTTCATATTCATGTTTAAAAGCCATTATACTTTAGTTTTTATATGTGTTTTAGAATCAATTAAAAAATATAAACAGGAATAAGCTTGATTCTTTTGTCACATCTTCCATGTTTGCTTTGATTTTCTTGTCTTCTATATTGCTTTTGGGTGATTTTTGTCATTCCTGAGGTCTGTGTCTGTTGAAATTCACTGAACACCATACATGAAGAAATGCTGATTCAAGGCAAAACTGGAAAGGTCATAAAAATTAAAAAAGCTTTTGTTAACCACAGTCCACGGACCTTTTACGCATTTAAGCAAAAGCTTTAAAAACCTTCACTTTGTAGAAACTGGAAGTGCTAAAATGCTAACTTGCTTTCGGTTTTTGCTTACAAAAATGCATTATTACTGCAATCTATTAAGATGTGCAGTTTTAAACCCTAGATTGTTTTTTGACTATATGCTTGTTGTAAAACACAAAAGCAAATGGAGAGTTTTTGTGTGGAATACACAATGTGGAACACATTTCATCTACGGCTGTACGCATGAATCCGCAATAATTACTGTTGATAGTTGATAGTTAGTTGATAGTTATGGAGGCATCGCAATTTTTTATTAAGAACCCACACTAAATCGCTTATGTTAAAATGCGGCGCTAGTCATTTCAGATTTGAATTAAACTCGCTGTCTCTCTCTGGAAGAGAGGTATTTTCTTGATTCCAATTTCACACAATGGAGCAAGGTTTATTACTGCTGATTCATGCAATTTACCATGATAAGAAAAATTTTATCATGTAGAGACCCGCTGAAGAAATCTGCCGTCATGACACTCTAATATTTTATTTCCTTAAACAGGAAAGCTTGTTGAGATCATGGATTGCATTGTTACATTGTTTTTATTGGAATTAATCCTTTCAATCCATTACTGACTTTCTTTCCATACATTTATCTTCATATTTTAGTTGTAGGAAAGTATACATCCAAGGAAAACCATAAGAAACCATTTTTTAATTATTTTGAATTTACGTGTGTGTTTAGGTCAAATCATCCTTTTTGTTTTATTCTGTGAACTAATAACAATATTTCTACCAAAAATCATGTTTGTATTTGCATTTGCAGAAAATGAAAACTGGAGAAACATGTAAAAATAACAGAAAATATGCTCTGTATTTTAACAGACCTCAAATACTGCAAAGAAAACAAGTTATTATTCACTTTTAAGCAATACCTTGATTTGTTTCACAGTTCTCGTGTGTCTTGTCATGCTGTCAGTCTTTCACATTGCTGTTGGTTGACTTTATGCCCTTCCTGAGGTTTGATTTGTCGAAATTCATCAGTCACTGGACTGGATTGGCCACATTACAATTAGAAATGCTGATTTGAAATATAAAAAATTGAAATGATCTCTTATTTCTTATTTCTTACTGTATGAGGTACAGCAAAGATGAGAGGACAAGATTGGAAGTCAGGTTGGACTTTTATTGGGCATGGCCAGTCAAGAGCTGACAGGATATCATATCACTGTTCGAAGTTTCGTTTAGAGTTTACAGTAACTTACTGGCAGCAGTTTGCTGACATGGACAATGCATGAAGGTGTATATGTCTCCACTGAGACGCCAGTGTTTGCACACGAACATTGTGGGTTTTACGCTAGCAATACATGCAAGCTGTGCAATAACATGAGGTTATGTTATTGCACAAGTTAACAGTAAGCGATAGAGAATACAAATCACATCGAAACTTAATTACAGACCTCAAACTAAACCCACAATAGCTTGTTTTTTCGTCAAAAAGTTGTTTTTTCGTCAAAAAGACCTGTTCATGTTAATTCAGCAAGGGTCAAATGGTCTATACAATACTGTAATACAAAAAATACTGTATTTTAATTGCGCCAAGAGGATATTTCCCACGATGCATCGGTAACATACAGTAACATACTGTACAACTGTTTTACAGTAAAATACAGTTGACATTACAGTTAAATACTTTGTTATTTACAGAAATGGCTAACAATAAGGGTGAGAGACTCAAACTCGGGCACCGCACTACTTCACTTTTGGCACCGACATTAGTCGACAGATTTTATGTGTTTTGAGTTTGATCACAGCCCACCGTGACAGCTCTGAACAGTCAGCTGTTGATATTGAGATTCTTCAGTCTATATGGAATTAAACACAGGAATAAACAACATTGTAATAAATGCCATATCTCAATGATATTTAATCGTTTGCTTTATATTGTAATGCTTTAGTTGTCCCAATTAATTTACCACCAACAGAAAAATATGTTAATACAGTGAACAATTTCCATAAATTTACTGCCGCCTCATTCCAGGCTGCAGCTTTAACTAAGCAGAGAGAATATTATTTGTACCTTGTTCCTCTGTTTACAAACGCTCCAAGTCTGATGAAATACATATTAAACCAGAACTGATGCATAAATATGATTAATGATGTGTCTCTAGGGCTTCTGAAATTAATTACAATCTGAATGACACATCCTGACCTTGCATTCCAAGAAACGAACGGTTAATCCCACGGGATGACAGGCGGCGTAAAATGTTTGATTGTCTTGATGAACACATTGATTTCGAGAGTCTTTTGTTTCGCTCATGTTGAGTCCTTTGTGCATATTTGTTGTTTATTAATCTGCAATGATCGGTAATTGTGATCGGGCATGTTGCTTGTTCTACATTAAGCGCGACGTTGCTTACAAACGCTCGCCTCCGTCAGATTTAAACAAGGAACGTTCCACAGAGTTTTCCTTCTTAATTACGCCACTAATGGCAGCATTAATTTGCAATGCCTGCTGAAGGTAAACGTCCTTTTTGCATGGGGAAAAGACTGTGTGGCAATCATTAGCAGATGCCATCAGGACCTAATAGTGTTACAGCTCATTAAATGTGGTCTCCTGTGTCATGAGGTCCTCACAAGTGTGGGTACACGGGCCCTCCTCACCATATTTAGGATTTGGATGGTGATGGTTTTGGGGACATGGGAGCACCAAGAGTCACAGGCTTCTAATGGGAAAACCCATTTGCAAACTCTGTTGTGAAACTCATTGCCAGAGATAGCGCTCTTGTACCGCCAATGTCCTGTTATGATAAACTCCGATTAGAACTAGCTCCCTCTGTTTAAATTTGGGGCAGCAATTTTTTTATCATATATTTTTCTCTCATGTATGTTATGTTTAATTATATATGAACATTTTTCTGTTATGTAATACATTTTCTCAAGAGGTGAGCAGTCATTTTACCTTACTCAAATGTTTTTTTCAAGGATCTGTACTCATTGAAAACCCCTTACCTACCTATATATACTTTTGTTTTTATACCTTTATGTACATAAACAATCTACTGTCTTGCTTTTACTAAAGTAGACTGTTTGAGTAAATGTTTTTAAAATAAATGTGCTTAAAATGTTCTTCACAGCAATGCCATAGAAAAAACATTTTTGGTTGCACAAAGAACCGTATGGCCGAAGCTTCTTTAAAGTATCATCTCTTTCCTACCTTTTGTAGAACTGCAGAACCTTTTTTTCCCTAAGAAACTGACTAAATTAAATTATGTTTTGGTTGGTTTTGAGATTTTTGATTTTGCACTTTTTATTTATTGCTTCTGAGTGATATGGACTGTGCATGTGCCGGATGGCAGTGTCCCTTGAATTATACATAGAAATGGGAAGCTTCACTCACCCTGACAGGCCTATTTTTCTACCCTGCTATTCTGAACAGGACAGTTAGGCACAATAACAGAAATGGCTTCATTATGCCACATCTGCTACATCTTGAATGGTAAAATCTCAGCTGGCACCTGAGATAGTTTAGGAAAGTCTCTAGCTTCAACATTTATTTAATGGGAGTCGCATTTGATGACATTTTTCTTCTACATTAACTGTTGTAACAGATGTTCGCTTTGCCAGTATCATTATAGCCTTTGGCTTGAAGGTGAAAAGCATTCCTCTGTATTTTATGAATGTGGATTACTCACCATTTGTCACTTTAACTCACAGAATCCAAACGTAATTTTAGTCTGGGATAGAGAAGAGCCACAGTCATTAAAGTTACAGTGTATGTCTGAAGTGAGCAGTCAATTATTAATACAGTCCTGCCCTCGGGGGAACAAACAACGGATGCCATATCCAATATTACGTATAGTATACAGTATATACAGTATGTTCACCAATGAAAAGAAATACTCAATAGATTTTGGTTATGGTATATTATTATGTTATGTGTATTCTTCTTTTAATCAACTGGCTTAAGGCAGAATGGATATACTGGATTTTTTGCAAAAGGCTACTTTTCGTAAATTAATTAGTTTACAACACCAGTAACTGCATTTTTTCCAAACCGAACAAGAAACTGTTTGATTCACTAATACATTTTTGTAATTCAATGTATAGCCTATATCACTCTTTAATGAAAATAAAACTAAATATTGTAATTTCTGTGAATTAAGTCTATTTATTATCCAAGTTTTTGTCAGTAATTCAGTTATTTGGGGAAAATATCAAGAATTGCATTGCAGGCTCATTTAAGATGTGCTTCTAAATGTTTTGCTTGCGCTCCAAAAAAATTATCTTAAAAAGTTAGTCTGGAGCCCTGTTGTTTCTACAGCAGCCCTAAATGGAAAAATTGCTCCACAGAACATGTTTTGTAAATACATTATCTCTCTGGCAAAGAAGCGAAAACATGACATCATAGTTCTGTGAGAGCCGCGGAACGGAAGTGCTTGGAAAGGCGGGGTGGAATGAGCCATTGGTTGACATTTTGTAACCTCACCACTAGATGCCGCTAAAATCTCCACATTGATGTCTATTTTGTTTTGTTTTCCTTGAAACAATTCCATAGAAAAATGAAAACGAACACAATAAAGAAAAAAGCCAAAATGGGCTTAGTTTTCAACTGTATCCAGTTTGGACTAGTCCACATTCATATGTTTTCATGTCAATGAATACTAAGATTATTACTATTACTAACTCTCTCGTAATTACATAGATGTGAAAATGTTGGACGGCAAAAACGGAGGCTTTTGAAAACGAGAATGTATTGTTCGTAAATGTGACGCAGTCGTTGGTACATACTGTACAGTATATTGCCTTTTTAGGACAGATATTTAAATACTTTCAGTGAAAGGCAGAGTAGATCATTTGGAAAATGCTAATGTTGACCTGCTAGCAGTGCAATCATACAATACCTCCCTCTCACAAATCACCATCTAAAGCCACACCTCTTCCAAATCACATGAGCGCGCACAGACCAGAAGCTGTTGGATCGGTTCCAATGCCACATCTGCCCTCGAGAAAACATCACAGTACAAAGTGAATTACATCCTACAATAACGCACATCTTCAGCTACCTGCTCTCTGTCCGCCATAGTCCCGCTTCCTGCACATCGCACATGAGCGTGTTGATTATGTATGATGTCTGCGTGAACAGGGTGCGCAGTGGGATGCAAAATATTTCTGAAAATGCACACAAGACTTAAATGTATGGACGATGAGCCTTTTTTTTAAATGATAACTCAAACGAAAACATATTAATGTGGACAAGGTCTTTGGAGAGCATCCACTTTCTTTATCCACACTATACAACGTGAATCTTTTTCAAATGTTTCCTCTTTGGAGAGTGTTTTTTTAGAAAGCTCAGTGTGGATTGAACACCGAAACAGAGAATAGAAGTATTAATGTGGACAGGATCTCACCATTAGCTTCTATTTTAATCTCATTGCTGTCTAAAAGTTACGCTATAAAAGACATTTAGCCAGTGATTTTTCTTTTTTTTGTGGATCGATGGAAAAGGTCATCCAATTTGAAGGACGCTTTCTTGTAAATCTTTAGGACTCTGACAGTAGCACTCTACAGACGAGTGAAGTTCAAACATTTAATCCTCAGTTTGAAAGATAACCGAGCTTTCAAATTTTCTTTAACTGTGTAAACACAACAATTTATGCTAATAGGCTCGTCTTCTGATGACGGCGCTTTGTTCTTTGCATCTTTATTACATTATCATACCAAACACAGCAAGTTTCAGATATTGGGTGGGAGATGTACGCATATTATCAGGATAGAGAGGTTCACAGCTGTATGGCTGTATTCGGATATCAGCTTTACAAAGTGCAGGCATCGCTCATTGCTAGAATAATGGGACAGCAGATGTAATTGGAGAGGGTTCGAAAACTACGGCCCAATAATGTGCAGCGCTGTGATAAAAGCTTATCTACACTGCAGTAAAAGTATGACCTCCATAATGTCTCAGTCATGATTCCTGACGTGTCGAGATATTTGTGGAGCACAACAGTAGGAAAGACACGGTGGGATGGAATAAAAGGCACCCTGTGTAGCCGTAACATCATATACACACAGCTAATGGGTCCACAGAAACAAGAAGGTGGCTAATAGTATGTTGTCGATTGCAACAGATTGTTCCTCTAAACAAACAGAAATTGTTTTATGTTAATGAGTCATTCCGACTTATGTCATCACCATCATATAAGTCTTCATTTATTGGATGAACTAATATATATACAAAAGATGAAAATCATATTAGCTGGTTCTTTCATCACAATTAAGTAAACACATGTTTAGGTTGAATAATTTCACCGCTTTGGCTTGAGCAGATGTTGCTGTTACTGCTGCGTACACAGACTTTTGATGAACCTCTAATGTGAAAATCTGGCAATTTATTACAAGGAACATTTACGTTTTTTTTTTTAATTTCCTTCCTTCTTCTTGATCAAAAGTGTTAAAAGATAAAGATTTTTCACTGATCTAGGTCCTCCATACAACTTTCTATCCTGTTTTTGTAATATCCCTTCAGCAATTAATAGAAAGAAGATTTTAAGTTAGCGCACATTAGTTCAATCAAACTGAAATCCTATGCATTTTTCCCATAGACTTTTGGAAGATTGCAAAAAATAAACTATGTGATTAATAAAGGTTTATGATACTTAAAGGTTTTGTCTATTCATTTTTGTTTTTGAAGCCGAAATACAATCACCAGAAGCAAAAAGCTAACATAAAGCTATAAACACTACACTACGGTCGCTCGGTATCAACATCAAGATCACCATCACCAAACCTCTTTCAAACTTTATTAAAGAGTACCTTGCATATGTTTTTTTAGGCCCTACTTTGGCTTATGGAGTGTCCCACAACAAGTTTATGTAAATACAATGTGTAAAAATACTATAATCTCGTAATAATAGCCAGTTATTCGTACATTACTTCTTGACTGACTCTCAAATGATTCGTTCCGCGATTCATCCGCTTGGCCCCGCCTACCCGCTAACATTGTGTCATTTGATTGGTCAGATGGTGTAGTCTGTTGTGATTGGTCAAACGCGTTCATCATTTGTCGCAAATGGAACCCCACTACCATCATTACAGGAGTACGGTTTACATGTGGTTGGATGTCATGTAAATTATATGTGTAGCTAGAGATGGCGGCGATTTTACCAATTTGAGCCCGAGTCTGACGAGGAAGCATCAGAAGACGCTAATCCACAACAAACTCCACCATTGGAGCAGGATGTTTGTCAGTGACAAGTGACAACTCCTGTCATAAAAACTCCCAGTTTGACAACATGCATGTTGTGCTTTTTCTCATCGATGAAATAAAAAATAATTTTTTCTTAGGATAATGTTAATATGTTAGCAGTACTATTATTTCGATTTCGCGTTGTCATGGTACATAGAGCATTTCAGGAAGTCGACGTTATGAAAAATGATATATATGAAACCCAAATATATCTATATAGGTGCACGTGTGGCAAATGTGTCAAAATGCAAAGTTAATAGCATTATAAACAAACTGTAACACCCCAGAAATAAAGGTACATGCTAATGGTCCATTAGCTAAACACAGCTACAAGGTGCGAAAATATTTCTTGAAGTTAAGACAAAAATCAAAAGTCACACTTACAGGTTGTGATTCGGTGGAGCTAACAGGTCCAAATAGAGTTGGTATTCCCCCTCTTTCAATGATAGTCGTCTCACATACCCTGCAGTGAACGCGCCAAGATTATTAAACCAATCTTCGATGAAATGACGCGTGCACAGTTAATCCCTGGGGTAATACTCTTTTGGTATCGTTTGAATTGAAATTGAGATGAATTGTAACCATTTTTCCCACAGACGTTCTTCCTTTTGAGACATGATACACACGCATCACGATCGAGCGACAGTGTTTTATCGAAAGCCAACAGTATCACAAATCGCGTGCTTTGGATCGCCGTATTAATATTAAAACGCCGTTTTCTTAACGCCACCAGGCGTTAAATAAACGCCGTCTGGTGCTAAATTAACGTCATATGCCGCCACGCGTTAAAGTAACGCCGGGCGCCGATCGACGTTAAGTTAACGTCAAACGTCACTCAAAATGCAAACGTATTAGCTAATATACATAGCCCCTCCTCATCTGGGTTTGTACGGTCTACGGCAAGTCGGAGGCTTGTATTCATTCTTCATATGCATTTTTTCATCAGTCTGGAAGAGCCAACAGAGACATGCTGTAGTCATTAACTTTTCCTTTGTTTTACTTTTACTGAACTCTGGATACGATTAACATGTTGAATATGTGATAGGGTGGGGAATAACTGTGATTTTGGCATGAAAATGGCCAATCTGTCCTTTCAGTCACTGTTTGATACCAGTGTGCATTCTGTCTCTCATAGAGATTTGGGAGATTCTTGCCCCATGTCACTATTCAGAGCTGATCACAAGCGCTGTTGAATTCTCAGTTAGCCAAAGGGCTCTCCGAATCTTCTTCTGCCTTGAAGACTGGAGCCTCGATGATTAGAAGGGAAGTTTGTTGAAGATCCGCAAGGAAAAGTTGGTCTCTCCCCAAATGGTGGCCCAGTCTCATTTACGACTGGAAAAAGTTCGGAGAACTAAAGGCTTATTCTAAATCTGAGCGACAAAAGGGCTGGAACCATCACAAGACCTTTGAAGTTTTCAGATAAATCATAAGTTCCCTTTTTTCCCTACAACATTTAGCCGAAGCCAAATGAAGCACTGCTGTAGGGAATACCGGGAGTTTAACCAATCAGAAAATTACTACAGGTGTAGTTTGTTTCTAACTACAAATTACTTAAGGGACAGGAGAACAAGTACAACTTTTGCTCTAAGATTTGTTTTGCAATAATGCAAAAATGTCAATGTCTGAAAAAGATAAATGGTGAAAAATATATGAAAGGAGAAATATACAGAAGTAGTTTGGTGCTAAAATCGAAGTTTGAAAAAATATTTCCACTTAAAATTGTTCTTAAATGTCCAGTGTGTGAAATGTAGCGACATCTAGCGGTGAGGTTGTAAATTACAATGAACAGCTCACACATTTTTACTTCTTTGCCGAAGGAGATAATGTATTCACGAAATGCGCACTGTAGAGCAGTTTGTGTGTTTAGGGCCACTGTAATAACAACATGAAGAATTCCATGTAAGGGGACCCGCAGTGTATATGGATAGAAACAACTTGTTCTAGGGTAATGAAAACGTAACGCTTAGGTCTTTATATATGACATGGTAATGTATATTGTATATCTCTCAATAGATCCTCCCAAAAATAACACATTGCACCTTTAACTCTTGGGCTTGACCCTAGGTGAAATCATGATTATTTCACAGGATGCAGTCATGAGATGGCTTATTCAGTGCATTTACACATGTATGTTCACCGGACATGTTTTGCTGAGGTCACATATTTATTCATAAGCCTTTTGACTTTCCAGTGGAATATGAAAAAAAATGTGTGCAAACGCTTGCAATTTTCCAGTCTGATCCGCATTATGGAACAATTCTCGATATTCCAGTCAGCGTCGCCTGGGGCAACGAGTCACGTGATTAGGCAGAGTGAAACATTCACCCGATGGCAATGATGGCTTGTAATGGAAGAGAACAAGAGAAGCTCCTGGAGTGTGGCTCAGCGACGGATCTCACATGACACTGGTTGCATCTGAAATCATGTATACTGTGGCAATAGGTGCAGAACAACAGTTCATTCAATAAAGTCCATTTGGCCGCTGACACAGTATGGATGACTTCTGTAAATATAGGATATACAAAGGGTTCAGACGATTGTGTACTATGTTGGTGATGGTAAGATATTTTAAAGAGTATTTTAAGACAGAACAACAGTATTGAGACATCATGTCGTAATGGGAGCATAAGATCTTTAATATGTGAAGAGAGTAATGCATTAACATTGACATTCTGTGCTCACAGACTTTTAAAAAACAAAAGATAATTGTCACAAACTTGATTTTCCAAAGGCCGTGGGCAGTATTAGCTGCAAATCAGAGGTGCATTCAATAAATCGCCCGTTGTCTCTACGAGAAATTGTAATTATTGTGTATCATTTCACATTGTGTTTTGAAATGAAGAATAACATTTCTGTCTGTCTGCTAGAGAATTTTTTATATCAAAACAAGAAGCGCTCAGATGTTACAATAACCAACTAGCATTTGACTTCACTTGTGATAGAAACTGCGTTTTAAAACCATTGGTCTCAGACCTCTGCTTATCAAACATGTTCATGAGGATAATACTAATTTATATCCATCTGATAGAGAAGAGAGATGCAGTAAACAAGGCACCAATTAAATAAACATTGCACATTCATCAAACAGAAAAAACTATTATCAGTTTATGAAATATGCATTGCGAGTATTTCCTTCACATGTCTCAGAGCTCATTTTAAAGAAAAGCAAGTTTATGATATAGTCTATTGTATAATTTTTCGTCTGATATTACTTAGAAATTAATCAAAAAGACTGATCTCTGATTGACACAATTCACCAATCAATACGGATCATCAAAAATAAATCTCGAGTCTGAATAAGAGTCAACATATTGTAACAGATGTACAAAGTTATCAAATATAACACGGCATTTGCTTAAATATAATTGCTTACATATTTGTTAGAAGACTTTAAAATTGACTAGACCGTATACTTTTAGCATTGATTGTGCCATTGACATTACATGCTGTTTTATGTTTTAAAGAGGGTCTCACATACAGTAGCAGGGGCCTCGAAAAAGTTAAAGGGTCCTAAAAATAACAACAGGGAAGAAAATAAAGGAAAAATTACATAAGTCTACTGAACATAATGATTGTTTCATTTTTAAGTGTTCATCTGCTTTTCTGGAACCTATGCATGTAGCAAAATTTGAATAGTTGTATCTCACATTTTTTCGAACTTTGTAAGTTGTTACAGTGCTAATACATTTTAATTGAAAATGTCTCTTCAGGGTTATGTGCATCCAAATAATTTAGCCGAGTATCTAAGTTCGGAGAAAATTTGTTGTCTTTATATTATCACATTTCCTATTTTTCCAACAAAGTTGAAATGTTTCTTTACACTTAAAAATGGATATGTATTTAAGAAAGGGGGTCCCTCACAAATCCTTGTTGCATACCGGAAGAGAAGGTCATTGCCGCTTAATGTCTAGAACAATGCTCTTCTGTGAGGAGCACCGCCACCAGAAGTCGGAATGTGCTGCCAGTTCGAGTGAACCTTTACGTAAAACAATGTTTTTATCGTGACTATTATAGCATATTGTGTTTAAGTCCCCATGAAATCAAAACTTCAAATGACTGGGTAGTCAAAGGATAAATAGCAATATGTACCCTTTAAATGTTGTTTATAACCCAGCATTTACTCCAAAATGGCCGAAGACAACAGTTGGGTTATAAATCATACCCTAATGCTGTTGTTGTTTTAACCCATTGTTGGGTCAAATACAAACATTCTGTGGGTTAATTTAACCCAACAGTTGGGTTTGTCCATTTTAACCCAAGTTGGGTTGAAGTAACCCAATGTTTTTAGAGCGTAATTGAATTATCAAAGCCATTTTCATATCATGACATCACAAACAATAAAAAGAATTTTAAGCTTCCAACACCCGAACTATACACTGTAGTCTCTAAAGTGGAAAGATTTCCAAGATGTTAAAATAAAGTAAGGTAAAAGCCTGACCTTTTTCTCTTAAGTAGCTCTTCAAAGACGAGCCTGCTATTTTCTCTTTGATGGCTTGTTAATTATGATCATTTGCGTAATGAAGGGTTTTAGATAGATCTATCTACATACAGTAATGCTTGTCTACTCATGAGCCCTTCTCTGTGCTGTTTGTTTAGCCTTAAAGGTTTAATTAGCTTTTTTTGTAAGACCACACACATCACAGTGAGCAAAAGAGAAGAATATGAATTAAAAAGCTTGTGCTTTCTTATGGGCCATAAATAGCCAGTTTGGCTCCATCCCTTTGTGACAGGTGGTCTAATAGGAAATGGACCTCCAATGTCGAGACCTATTTTGAGAGCTTTTGACATTTAATATGTTAAAAATGATGATCTGTCTGATGTTTTATGTGATTCAAAATGGAAAAAATACTGTTTATTCATCAACTTTAAATTTACTAGCAATGAATATATAATATACTGTATACAGTACACAGGAATGTTAACATTTTATTGGAATAAATGTGTGCAAAATTTTTTTTTAATTGAACTTATTCTGAGTGGTCTTTAACATTTTATCTTTTCATCGGTTTCAATGGTGTGAAACGCTCCGATTAGTAACGGTATGTCATGTCTCAAATGAAAATGTTCATATTGATTCGGATACAAATTTCTCATCTCCTAACATTTTCCTACCGCTGAACATTTTTGTCAATATTACTTCACATTTCACTCTTTCCCAAATTTTACACATTCCTGGCACATCCTCTGCGAGATTAAGACACTTTAATTGATGTGGTGCAATTAATCTTCATGTACGTCTTGATTAAGGTCAGCGAAATCCACTTTTCCATGCACCACCAGAGCAAAATCCCAAATGAGGTGGGAAAGGGTGGGAAGTTTGCTTAAAAATATCAAAAAGTTAATCAAATGAGGAGGGCATGAATGTATCAATATAGCCAATGAAAAATCTTGTGTCAATTCTGGGTATATGCATCATCAGTCATTTTCATAACAGCCAATTTAGCTGATTAATAAACAGCTCAGCTGAGTGCTTTGATGCCCGTGTTGGATTTTCGTCAATGTAATTTTGGAGGACATGTTCAATGACCACCTTTAGCCCTGACAACATTCTGTCTTTTTGCTTATAACAGCCACTGATGTAAAGACCTTCAGTGCCAAAGGGGATTTGCAGGCGTCTCTGCCTGCAAACATATTGAATTTGGGTTAATTACTTGGCACTTAAGTTATTGCATGAAAAATACAGGCAGAGAAACGATGATTTATTTTAATCGCAAAGCTCATGGCTTTAGGGAATTGACACATTTCAAAAACTATTAATGACTGAGTGAGGAATTGTAATGATATGGCAAATAATTAATCAAATCACTAAACATAATAAATCAATATGCATTGAAAACAAAAAGTATTTTTATAAGTACAATTTTTTTTCTCAAGAAGTTCAAAATTAGAAGTAAAACGGTATAGTAAAATATGTATATTTTTATGAATATTGTTTAGTATCTAATTTAAAGTTTTTGTTAATAAGCTCAACAATGCAAAAATAAATACAAAATTACATTAAACATTTATTTTCATGCTTTTTCTGGTAACTTAAATGTCCATTAAAGTAAATTTGGGAGAAAGAACGATGATAGAGGGAAAACAGCACCGATCATGCCAGTCAACATACTGCCCCATGAAACATGTACAAGTGTGATTTATTGTGAATATGGGCAGAGAAGTGCCATATTTGCATATAATGAAAGTCAAATGCTAAGAATTCATTATTGCAATAAGAACACATTCCTTTTGGATGTCAAACAAGCCACTGAATTACTGCGTAGAAATGCCGCCTATGCAAACATAATCTCCCTGAAATATCTCCTTCGTGCCCAATGTGTACTTTTATTGTTGTCGCTGTTGTTTTCATTTCGTAGGCAAATGTGAAAAATGTGTGCTGTCTAGTTTCTTCTCTTGCATTTTTATATCGAATATATTAAAGATATTAAAATGAGCACACCTACATTATTTATTTACTTTAACCACATTAACTTGATGGAAAAACAAGAGTCCCTTTAATAAGTAACTTTCTTTGCGCCGCTGTAAAGTATCGTAATTCACCCTAATGAGGTACATTTATATAAGCCTTCTGCTTTGAGATGAGCTTTCATTTGTCCTGAGCGGTCAATAAAGCTTGTCCTTCCAGATGGATTCAGAATATCCATCACATGTCAGCTGTAATACATTATCCACTTCTGTAATTATCACCGGGGTCCCTTTCCAATTCTTCATCACGCAAATGAAACTTTAGAGAGCCATATTGTGATCGTGTCCGGCTTGGAAAAAATAAATACAATTCATGTCTGGTGCAGATGCCTGAAAACTAAAAAGCTCACATGGTTGGTTTCATTTAAAGGGTCTTTGTTGCCATCTGACTAAGTATTTGATTTCATTCGCCTAATTATTGCTGACTTGAATGTCCTTGAAAAGCAAGCGAGTGTAGATTACATACATTTTCATCTAGATGATTAATGACAAGATTTATTCATCACAAAAAAGTGTCTGGTTGTCTTCAAAGACATTCAATGTGGAGCGGTAATTTGATTCAATTACAGACAAGTGCTTCACAAAGGGAAATCAATTCGGCGGGGTTGCTCACAAATATAGCCCAACATATTCCTATAAACTAGTTGCCGGAAAGCTATCTATTAGGATTCCGCAAACAAAGCCATCAAAACAAACAAAGTAGACAAAATAGCTCGCACGTTTGTAAATTCTCCACCTCTCTTGCTACAACAGTGCCTTGATGAAAGTTTTTCTTCAATTAGACGAAACTTTGAAATAAAAGGGGAGCTGATAAGTATAAACTGCAAATCAATTTCTTTTGTCCAAAGAAACTGGGGACGTTCATTTATCAAAAAATGTCCTTTGTTAGTTATACCAAAAGCTAAACTTTTGGACACTGCTACAAATAAGAGTCTTTAAAGGAACAGAATCTGTAGTCATGCAGTTGTCATCGTCGTGTATCGAGTGTCACATGCATTGGTCTAGTGATGTCTTTATGTGTTTGCCAGCTTGGGCTTTTCATGTGATTTGTTTATATTATTTTTGTTAGAGAAAGTTTGTGTTTAAGCATTAGTATTAGTTGCTTTATTCACCCTTTTGCCATTCAAAACCTGTATGTCTGTCTTTTTTCAGCAGAACACAAAAGAAGATATTTTGAAGAATGTTGGTCATTGAACAACATTGAACTCCATTGACTTTCATCACATGGACACAAAATATCTTCTTTTGTGTTCTACAGGAGAAAGATTCACACAGTGGTTTTGAACCACATGAGGGGGAATAAATTACAGATAAAATTGTTTTGCTAATTAAAAGTTACTTTGGATAAGTGTCTGCCTAAAAGTGTTATCGCTAAACATACCTACCACAAATGTTTTGTATTGCTTCAACATGTATTGCTTCAAAGCAAAAAGGCCGTTTGGTTTAAGTTTATCATGTCCAACAAGAGGAAATCAGCAGGAAATCACATGCAATTGCTGAATTTAAAAGTCACACGTTAAACTGCACCAGCTTCTGTCTCTAAAGTGCCAATGTCTCAAAATACCCACCAGTTACGAAGCTGCGCTGAAAATGAAACATTGATTCAGCTCATCCGCATCTGAATTAGGCGTCTGAGGTGAAAGACATGATAATAGGTTTATCCCACCTGCTGTTATATTCATCAAACTTGTTTTGGGTGTCAAGGAGAAATCACACTATGTATAGAATAGACATGTGTGTCTTTAGCAACACACTCTATTTCTTGATCCTTAGTATACTCATAATACTTTAACTAGTCAGCAAGCTCATCTAAAAGTAAGAAAACAAAAGGTAAACTATTTAGAAGTTGTTGAATGAAATAAAATTGTATAAATATAGTATAGCTGTCTATATCTGTTTCAGGAATCAGATCAGTATTTATCTCACACAAAAACATAAAGATCTTAATTTAACTGGAATTCTGTTATCATTTATTTACCATCAAGTCACTCCAAACCTGAGGTTCCCAAAAGCATCGTTGGCCAACTGTGGTCGCAAGTTCTGTCGTGCCAGCATAGATCAACGATTTAACGATTTAATTGTGGAGATGTTGGTCTAGTGGGTTAAACCACTGAACTGGTAATCAAAAGGTTGCTGGTTCGATCCCAGCAGCCACCACCAGTGTGTCCTTGAGCAAGACACTTTACTCCATGTTGCTCCAGGGGGATTGTCTCTGTAATAAGTTCACTGTAAGTCGCTTTAAGCGTCTGCCAAATGACTAAATGTAAAATGTAAATGTTTCCCAAAACCATCTTTAAGGGTTAGAAGCCTTATTCCTTATTATTATGACATCTAGACTTACATGCATCAAGCTTTTGATCAAAGTGAGCAAGCAACATGCAGTGCATTCCCTATTAATCACTCAAAATATATATAAATTTAATTGGACATCTATTAGTTTATCAAGGAAATAGAAGCGCTGTTTTTTTTAAGGTGCGCATACGCAAGACCTGCGTGCGCTAGGACCTTGGGAAATCCCTGGGCGGAATGATGTAGAAGGACACTCATAAATTAATTAAATATCATTAAATAAAACAACAGATAATAAAAATAGGATAACAAAAGTAGTCGTTAATTGGAGTGTATGTTATTCACAGCAAGAATTTTACATTTATTCAATCTGAACGTATTTATTAGTAGACATCATTACTCCTCCACTTATGTGGCGTCATCAACTAGATTGCTGAACCAACTTGGTTCCAACAATTGATCTCCAAAAGAGTTACTAAGGTGTCGTAACTTCAATGTTTATTTCCCAATACAATGCATTTTACTATGGGGGTTAACCAGCGAGTTATGTCGTTGTTCTGGAAACGCACCCCCGTATGACTTTCTTTCTACCGCAGAATAAAAAAAATTGTTATTTTGAAGAATGTCGGTATCATGACAACATTGACCCCCTTTGAGACATTTCCATAATATCTTCTTTTGTGTTCCACAGAAGAAAGAGTCTTAGTTTTCAACAATGTGAGGGTGAATAAGATCAATTATTACATTTTTGAGTGAACCATTAAATCATTAAATACAACAAAAGCAACAAAAAACATAATTAATTTTAATAATTGACTAATTTGTGTCATTTATGTTTTATTTTATGGTCCAATGAGCCATTCAATCAAATCGGAAGCAAAGACTCCTACTTAAAAAATAGAAAGGACATCTTGGCTTTATTGTGTCGCTTGGTTGTGGAGAACATAAACATGAAAATATGAGATGCATTGATGCAAATATTGGGTTCTTCAATTGTATTGTATCCTCATGTTCTCGATCTACGTCCTCATCAACCATCAACGTTTGGTTCCCATACTTACGAACACAAGTACAGAGAACATATGAAAGGAACGCGGATGAGTTTGAGGTATCAAGGATGCATTATTACGTACCAAACCCGCTTTAAGTCCCAGAAGTCAAGTCAACGATTCTAATTTGTCCTGTTTCATGTAAAATAAAATAGCTTTTATTAGGCTACTGATATGACTTAAAATGTCATTTGAAGCCTTATATTAAAACATTTTAATGCTTTTATGCAACCCAGGTGTTACATGCCAAGAACTAGGATGCTCCACATTGCGATCAAGCTGGAGTTTATCGGCAAGGGGAATGATAATATCTAGACAGTAGATATCGTAATCAAATCCCTGTGTGCTGTCATTTCACACTTCAGATCTCTATCACTGTATAGCTGTCTGTTATCAGTAGCTTATGCATTATATTTCATCCTTTATTTATTCATCGACTTTGAGGGAAATATGGTGACAGGCTCCGGACTTTGACTGGGAAACAAATTGTCATTTCCAAAGTGACAAGGCGTTGATTTGCCCAGCTGGCAATGAGCGATTGGACGTATCTGTTGACAAATGGACACATGATCAGAGTTGGCAGTGTGGTGCAGGAGACAAAATGCCCCCAGCCACAGGTCTGTATTTTTATCCAGCGTCACAGCCGGAAAGACATCACACTCACATTCCATCCAGTGCAACATGGGAAGCATTGAGCTTAACACCACACAAATGCTTTTAATTACAAGCGTTTCGTGTGGGCCAGATTGCCATGTAAAATAAATCACCAGTTCTCTACTTACGACTTGTTATTCACAAATATATGCCTTGTAGATGGTACAGTTTTGAGAGTCTGTTATGGAATATCTGCCATAATTGAAATTCTAGTTGTTATGTAGAAAACATCCAGAATTTAATCGTAACGAATCGCATAAGAAACAAAATGTCAGCTGAACCACTAGACAAGATCTTGTGCAGCTGTTGCAGAATATTGCAACATATTGTTTCATTACAAAGTGCATGTGTGTGTGTCTGGAGAGCTGACAAATAATATGTTTTTTCAACATCAAATAGTATTAGGTTACAATGAATATGATTGTATGCACAGTACAGTAAAGAAAACATTGTTGGTGCAATGGAAAACTCATATAGATTTTAAAATTCTTTTAATTACTTAGAAAGCCTTAAACGGTTTAGCCCCTACTTACTTAACCGAGCTTTTATCACGTTACAAAGCATCACGCTCTCTAAGATCTCAAAACTTAGGACTTTTGACAACACCTAGAATAACTAAATCCACCAAAGGGGGTCGAGCTTTCTCATACGTAGCACCTAAACTCTGGAATGGCCTTCCTGATACTATTCGAGGGTCAGACACACTCTCCCAATTTAAATCTAGATTAAAGACACATCTTTTCAGCCAAGCTTTCACTTAATGCATAGTTAATGAACAGCAGCTACGCTAATTATTCTCTTTATTCTCTTTCCGCCTCTGCCTCGGGATGCCCATCCCGAGTTAGGAAGAAGTTCCACCATGTCCAGACGACCGACAGATGCCGATCCCCAATTTGAGATAACGCCAGCTACAGCTGCAGACTGACTGAGCACCCCAGCTCCATCTAAGGCAATTCCACCACTAGCCAAGAGAAATATGACCATCGGACCATCCCAGCTCAGACCAATACACCCCCAACCAAGAGCAAAGACGGACTATTTGTCTCATTAAAGCTGAAGTTACAATATTTGGTATTAAATGCTAAACTTAAATCACATGTCAGCAGTTTGAGTGCAGCTATGACACGTCAGAGGGGATCTGGCCCTCCCGGTTGAGCCTGGTTTCTCCCAAGGTTTTTTTCTCCATTAATCAATCATTGGAGTTTGGGTTCCTCGCCACAGCAGGGCAGTGTTGGCCTGCTCACCGGGAGACTGCATTTATTTATTTATTTAGAAATTATATATTATTTATTAGTATCTTACTCGTTGTATAAATACAATGCACTGTGCTGTGTTTTACCTTTTATGTTTTTCTTGTTTGCCCTGTAAAGCTGCTTTGAAACAATACACATTGTGAAAAGCGCTATATAAATAAACTTGAATTGAATTGAATTGAATTCGTTCTTCAGACACTGGCTGAAAATCTTAAAATATAGTATAAATATTATTATGCAACTATCTTGTATTATTGTTTCCAACCTTAAGATTTATCGTTTCAATGTTTCCTCAATTTCGTTTGATGTTATTTGATATAAATATATGTATTTACCAAAGTTGATCTGTGATCAGTCTCTTAAAATGTGTACAGGTATATTAAAAAGATGTATTGTACAAAATGTAAATCCAAATGTAGAATATTTCAAGCCCAAGCTTAACCACCGGTAGACCTCCACAAAGAATCAATAACTGTTGAATAGTTTTAATATAACATGACTAAAATACAATGAAATATTAATAAAAGATCATATTAATATACAGTACAGGTCAAAAGTTTTTGGAGACTTGAGTGAAATGTTTCTTGCTATTTAATTAAGCTGTTGATCTGAAAGTGTATGCTTGAACATCAAAAATAAGTCTAGTAGACAAAAATAACATATTGTGAAACAAGCAAGTTTTTATGAAGAGAAAGCAGCCAATAAGATTACAGAATAGATGGGAACTCCTTTAATATTGATTAAAATCTCAGGGTGAGATCGCAAGAAAACATTTTTGCAAATTCCAGTCAAATGGTGACTACACTGAAGATGATAAAATATAACACAAGTTACAAAATAATTCCCATCTTCTGAAACCATCTTCTGAAACCATCGATAAGAGGGACCTCAGGACCCTTTGCAACAGGTTTCCCACCATTTTGAATCACTTTATAGCAGTTCACTTACATTATTCTGTTATTTATTTTGGCTTCAACATAGCTTAAGATGAGGCATGCCATATAGCATGATAAGACGTAATATCACTTCTTTATATCATTTAAACTCTCATTCAAAACTTGTGTGTGTGCACATGATGTGAAAAAAGCTCAAGTTGTCAGGGTGTGTTTATCCAGTGTTTGTATATGTGCACCATTGAAACGGTCTCTCTGGGCTGGAGTGGGTGTGAAGAGGGAACTACGGTGGACCAGACACTGGATGAAATTACAGAACGGAGCTTTGGGGCGATTGGGGTAAACAGAAGAGATACAAATCACCTTCCTCCTCTGCTGCTCAATTAATTAAAGCCACCAAACGCACACACATACAAGACCAATACAACATCAGTGATCACAGTGGGGTGCGACAATGTGTATGTCTATCTCAGCTTAAGTGGAAGAACTTTTTTTGCAAAAAAATGCAATTGACCATTGTCTGGCTAATTGTTTGGTTTAGCTTGTGTGGCCTTTCGATGATAGATGGGTGTAGTGTTTGGCTGTGTTTAGCATCCTTCCACAGCAATCCTGGCTGCATTATTACTCGTCTCTGCACTGCAGTGATGTGCCAAAGCAGGAAAAGAACACCCAGCATTAACACATACAATCTCGTCGTCTCCAAACCTTCAAACGAACACTTCAGTCTGAGCTTGACTTTCTCTCCTGGCTCTTCTCCGCAGCTCAACACAGTTTGAAGACTCGTTATATCAGAACTAAATCTATTTCCCTAGGCCTGCACACCTTCTGTCCTGAGAAAAGAGAGAGCCAGAGAGAAATACTGTCGATTGTGTGAGAGAGAGAGGGGGGAATTTTTTTGTAAAAAGTACATTACTCTAAAAACCTTTTTCTGTTTTATGAGCACTACATGCTACCCTGGTACTACCATGGCATTTCTAAAATAATCGCATAGTACAGTAAAGTATTGTACTACCTAATACCATTACTGTGATTATGCCCCAATAAATTGATATATGTGTAGATAAAATTGATTAAAACAAGATGCACCGTATTTACTTAAAAGTCGAATGTGTGAAATTTAGCGCCATCTGGCGGTGAGGTAGAAAATTGCAACGATTGGCTCACTCCACCCCTCCCTTTTGATGCACTGCGGTGGCTGACACAGGGCTAAGATGCCGTCACATTAACGTATCTTTGCCGAAGGAGATAAAGTATTTAATAAACGCACTCTATAGAGCAGTTTGTCCGTTTATGGCTACTTTAGAAACTGGGTATTTTCATGCAAATGTAACCCACCGTGTAGATACACCGTAAAACTTTGCTGTAGTTTTGCAGCAGGTTTGCCAGTGACTTCCTGTAGTTTTAATTACTACTTAATACTACTTTCCTGTTAGTTCTGTTTTCAATTTGAGTTAAACATTCTGAGTTTTGATGTAAGGTCTTTAGACACCTCTGAACACATAGTTATGTATATTATATTGCATTTCTGTCAGTGTTTATAATGTGTAATAAAATGAAATAGGCCTGAAATAGTAAAGCATAATTAACCCAGTTTCCCTTTCTGTGCAAGGTGACCACGTGGGCCATGGGCCGGGCGATGTCCACACTTGTGGTCCAGGAGAGGCACCTCTCGCTCAACCTTGCACAGATGCATGACGCAGAGAAAGTCCACTTTCTCGACGCACCCATCGCCCGTGTGGGGTGTTTGTTGACACTGTCGAGGACTTTACCCAGCAGTTCTCGACAGTGAAGAAGCAGACAGAGGCGATAAGCTACATCATACCCCGCCGCGACTCGGCCACCCACCTGCCTTCAAGATCCTGTGCGGCGTCTGCAGCCCTGCCCTGTCCGACGGCAGCTCCTGCACCCCCGAACCAAGCGGCCACCCGGAGAAGAAGGTCTAGGAGGAGACCAAAGCAGCCCTGACAGGAACACCCAGGGAGATTGACACCATCGGGCCCGACCCCAGCCATAACATCGCTGGTCGGTAGATCCTGAACGGTCCCTACCCTGTCCCAACATCAGGTAGGCCCCTTTGGACTACGTCTACGCGATCCGAATCACCCGTTGCTCCCCAAGTTTCAGAGCATCCTCTCAACCTCAGTCACAGGAAAGGATACTCCCGTGCCTTTGGCCGAGGTCACCAACCTTCGAAGCGATCGAGCTCGTCCCTCTAGCCGAGATGTTCAACGGGTTATACACCCTGTTCTGTATCGTCCCCTAAAAAGGAAGGGGGTGGCGTCCCATTCTAGATCTTTGTACCCTGAACAGGCACCTACTGTACACAAGCTGCCATTCAGGATGCTCATGCAGAAGCGCATCCTGAAGACTATCAAATGTCAGGATTGGTTCATGGCAATCAACCTGAAGGATGCGTACTTTCATGTCTCGATTTTCCCTCATCATCGCCCGTTCCTACGGTTCACTTTCGAGGGGTAGGCATATCAGTCCAGGGTCCTCCCTTTCGGTCTGTCCCTTTTCCCACAAGTCTACACAAAGGTCGTGGAAGCAGCCCTCGCTTCCCTCAGGGAGAAGGGTGTGCGGGTACTCAACTATTTCCATGATTGGCTAATCTTGGCACACTCGAGAGATCTGCTGTGTACACACAGGTTCCTGGTGATCTGGCACCTAAATCACCTAGAACTTGGAAAAGAGAAAGTTCTCCCTCGTGCAGAATATCTTTTTTCTCGGTATGGAACTCGACTCTGTCTCCATGACAGCGGGACTGACTACCCACAGTGCACAGTACCTTTTCAGTGTCCTTCATGCCACAACGTGTGCCGCCTGCTGCAGCAGTCAAGAGAGGCTCTAAGGCTCCTCCGCCCAAAGGTGAATGAATGCAGCACGCCATCTCTCTTTTATACCCTGATATCCGGGGGCAGAGTCCGCCATGCAAATTTCATTCGCCAATTTCATTGGCCTTTTCTAAATTAGTCAGTAGTTGATAGGTTCTCAAGACGAACCATATGTTCTATTCTGAACACATTCAACCAGCTGTGTGCTGAGAACATTGGGGTTTTTTGTGTAAAGAAGTGCAAGAAAAATAATCAACAATAAAAAGGAAGAAATATATGTTCTTATTATTTTTCTGACATCAATGGCAAACATCTTTTTTTCTCGTTTTAGCCATAAACTTTCAAAAATCAGATATCTCTGAAATCAAGTTATTATAATAATCCCAAAGCAGTTCAAAATGAGGTGGCTAATTCTCATGAATTTTAGCACTGACTGCATTCACGTGACTGATGGTTAGATTTAGAGATAGGGTTAGGTGTGAGCCTACATAAGGGGACGTTTTCTAATAATCATACATTTTGTAAAATTCACTTTATATAAATTCACCCAAATTAACCACCTCGTAAAATAGTTACTAATTTCTGTAGACTCACACATTAAATAAATGCTTTTGGTTATCCAGTAATATATTTCTGCAGGGCAGATTATAATCTGTAAAAGATACTTTCTATATACAGCAGTGCTCAATGCATTTCGAAGGGGCCTGACATCAACATGAGCAACTAATCCTGGGTCATGTACAGTAGGAGAAAGTGTGAATCATTTGACCATTAAATCAAGACATTGTAATGAAGTTGGGAGCAGGGGATCATCCAATGCATCTGGTAATTAAACAGCCATCCTGGAGGGAAAATTTCTTAAAGGGGTAATATGACACGGCTCAAACGAACATTATCGTGTATACACGATTTAAGGTTAAAATGCTATTTTCCACATACCATGCATGTTTGTATCTCCTCTATGCCATGCCTCCCTGAAATGTTAAGATTGTTTAAAAAGCGCATCACTTTGAAAAGCGAGGTGTGCTATAATTGGGCATTTAACCAGTGCATAGTGATTGGTCGAATACTGCAAGCGTGTGAAGGAAATGTAACGCCCTTTACCATATTTGTAACATCAGGTTCCAAAGCAATTGTACTGACAGTTACGCCCACCTTACTTGCGTATACATTTGGGCAGTCTTAGTCAAATCATACTACGGACTCACGTAGATTAATGGGGGTGAGGTTACACAAGGTGTTTCAGGCATGTCTGTGTGAGCATTTGCTTTTAGATGTAGTTGTTTTTTTCCGAGACTTTAATATTTGCAATTTTACGTGGTTAACACATGCATGGACAACTTATAAAACACCAAAGATACAGAAAAACACATATTCCCGGCGTATGACCTCTTTAATTTTCCATCCAAGCGACCCCACTTTTCATCAAACATATACAGTTATCAGTGTAAACCTTGCAATATATAGAAAACAGTTTCACTAGCAATAAAGCTTATCTTAAAATATTGCAGGCAATTTTAATCTGTTGTCAAATCTGAACCTTTGTCAATGTATCTGTGTCATACGGCATTTTGGTATATCACTGAATCTTCAGTCTCTAGAGGAACATGTGAAAGCTTCTTCCTGTGACAGTGGTGAAAGGTCATTTATTCATCAATAAATCTGTTTCAAAAGCAAAGACGAAGAGTTCTTTCACACTTGAAATGGGAGCAGTTCAGTGCAAAAAAGAAAATAGATTTTCTTACCAAGCAGTTTTGTCTTGTTTTACAGTATCGAAAAATTCCTATATCAAGGAAAGTGATATAGATATCATGTATTTGATACTTGATTTATGAAATAAAATATAAGAATAACTGTATGTTTATGTTGAAAACTAGCAAAATAAAAAACATTTGCCAGTTGGGGTGAGATCAATTTGAACATCAATGTACTGTTTACCCCTTTACATTTAGATATTTGCACTAGAAAGCAAGACAAAAATGCTTGGTAATAAATATTTTCTTTTACCTTAGCTGAGTATCTCATCAACAGATCCTGCCCTTATATTTTAGGATGACATCATTTTGCACATTAGAATTACTTGGTGATTTTTGAATTCTTGTGTATTTTTATGTATTTTTAATGAACACAGACCTGGTTCCATTGTAAGTGCCTTACTGTGGTTGATTATTGTTTTAAATCATTCATTGTTTTATATCTCTACCACCTGGTGTATTACATCTTGACCTTCGCTGCGACTACAGTGCCATTCTTGTTTGTGCTAAAATCATTCACCATATTAAACCATAAGCAGAAAAACACAAGGGGATGCCTCCCGGTCATAGATATTGTATTTTTTACAGTCCTCTACTATTTGTCATATGATGAGGATTATTGGAGTCTCACTATTTATTTGAACCATAAATATATCAAGCTGAGTGAGCTACGAGATGTTTGGATCGTCCATCAATCACTTTCACAGGAGTTGCCACTCACACCTGCTGGTTTCTGCTGTAGCCAATTTGGGCATGTGTATATTGTATCGATCACTATTGCCTGTGGGTCATATTCAATCACAAAGAATTTTGCCTTTTGAATTAAGTTCTCAGAATACTTTACGATGCATTGGTGGTTTTTTGCTGGAGGGGCAGACAAGACAGCTGAAACAGCAATGATGGAAAACTTTTTCCAAAACGAATGGTTCACATAATTTACAAGACATCAAAAACATCTGAGTTTTAGTATGTGATATAGTAGTTTGATCAGTTTTTTAAATGAAACTTTCTCTTTTTGAACCGTATATTCTTTCAAGCCAGGCAAATGTGAAACTTTTAATTCAGGAATTTTAGCTCCAGAATTATTGGTATTCTATTTTATAAGTTATGATATGTCAAATAAAACAAATTGTAATAATTATAATAATGAAAAAAATATAAAATTTCCACCAAAATATCATAAAATGTAAATGTAAATTTGTATTGTATTTATTTATTTAAATGTCTTTATTATATTTTTTATTTATAATCATTAATGTATATTTTTCAAATTAGTATATATAATTAAAATGAGCTGACTAATATTACCCATCATTAAAAATGAACTGAGGTATTAGCAGGTCTCTCAGCTGTAGTAAGTAAGTGTTCTCTGGAAATTCACCTCGATCATGTGGCGACTGGTGGTAAAATTGCTCTTTCTCCTCACAGGTGCTGGACCAGGAACCAATTATCTGGAGATGTGTCTTGGGTCCCAAAATATCATTGTCAAGCTGCCACACACCACAAGATAAAAGAGGAGGAATGGAGTCAAATCCCAAAGTGACATGACAGAGTGCCTTCTTTTCCCTGTCTCTTCCAAAAGAAACTGATGTAAGACCGCTGCTATGCTGTAAATACCGTATTTCACTGTTCCCAAGACACTTCAGCTTAAGAATATTCTGCATTTAATACAAGTCAGGTTATCTGTGTGCTTCTACATGTCCAATCAAATGCTGTGTAAAATGTTGTGTAAAGTTTATAAACAATAGCTGCAGGGGCCAAGTTATAATGTAATATTTTAATAAGCTGCAGACCATAACTTTTTTGGATTAAAAATAAACTAAAATTATTTTCATCAGAATAAACAATTATCATTTTCATACGAAGTAATTGAACCCGTATTCAACCCATGACTCCACAAGTACTAAACCTGCAATTTTATGTTTCAAACAGAGATGGCGATAGAGACGTAGGAAATTGCAGCTTTAAATATGTCAAATATGTATTTTTTTATTCCATTTGAAAATAAACCATCACATGAAATAAATCAATTTCATTGGCCCTTAATACGGTTTGAAAAGAAGCCTTAAATAATGTGTGTTGGCATGAGACAAGGATGGAATCGCTTTCTGACCTTTTTCTGTTGTCATGACGATAACTTTGGTAAGCCCTGTTACTTTTCATGTGATGACCATAGATACTGTAGAAGAAAGGTTTCTAACTATAGAAGTATTTCTAAAGGAAGAAGGAACCACACAATACAAGCTTCACGTTTATTGTCATTACTGCACTTTTTGCTCTATTAGTTGAACTATAAGACGAATCAAACTTATTTTCTGTGGTAAGCTGAATAATCTCAAAAATGCTCTAAGATTTGTTTAAATGGGTGTTGTGTTGCAAATGTCATCGAGAAGAAAACACATCTTGTTCATTTTCCAACATGTCCTCTAACCCTTTTCACTTCCCTCAAACATGACCCACGGGAGTGTTTACTAAATTTGCACCCCTAACAGCAGCAGATGAGTCATAAATGCACATAAAGCGAAGTGGCGGTATCAAGGTCCCGCATGAAACTCATCGCAAAAATGTCACACAAACTATTACATCACCTTATAACTTATCAAAACAAATCTTATTAGACACACAAACCCTTGAATAAGTGTTATTAGAACTTACTAAAAATGACTGAAACCGTCATGAATTTATGTTATTTGATTGTTTAGTTTGGCTCATGTCCTGTTGTCTACATAGAGAGGGCAGCGTTTTATGACCTATACCGCAGCCAGCCACATGGGGGCAATCAAAAAGCTTTGGCACAGTTTTTGTCAATCAATGTTAATCTTTAGTACCTATAGAGTAATACTGCATCCTTCATATCTCAGAGGTGTCCTTAGTTTCATCACAATCAATCAATCAATATTTATTTATAAAGCACGTTTAAAAACCAATGAGGGCGACCACAGTGCTGTACAAGCTGATAAAATGAATAAAGCAAGCGTATTGCAGTACATTCAACTACACAAAAAATATAAAAAAAATCAATTAAGGAACATTTAAAGCAAGTCTGGTTTTAAAAATGTAGATAGATGGCGCAGTTTTAACTTGCAATGGAAGGCTATTCCAGAGTTTCGGGTAAATAGTGGCAAAGGTGCAATCACCTCGATTTCTAAGTCTAGATCGGAGAACCATGAGTAAACCAAGGTCACAAGATCTCAGGGTTCTGGGGGGAGTGTATGGGAGCAGGAGATCCGTTAAATATTGAGGAGCTAGATTATTAAGGGCTGTATATACAAACAATAACATATTTGAAATCAATCCTGTATTTGATAGGAAGCCAGTGCAGTGAGCATAAGATGGATGTGACATGATCGTGCTTGCGCTTCCCTGATAGACATTTGGCAGCATCATCATGTACTAGCTGAAGACATGAGGATTGAGAGACAATAACACAAAGTGAGTTGCGATAGTCCAGGCGAGATGACACAATGAATGGCAATTTGGAATTTGTTCATGGATAAAAGGGCTTAACTTTGGCAGGAAGGCGAAGATGATAGAAACAAGATTTAACAACAGCATTAATCTGTTTATCAACTGTTTGTTTGAGACTGCTGTCTAGTAAAAATCCCCCATTTCTGGCACATTGGGTTTGGTATGGAGAAAGTGTCATGAGTCTGCCCCATCATGTCATATCTATTCTTGGTCTTGTGGAAGATTCATGGCGAAGCCTTAGGTTTTATATGGAGAGAGAGAATCTGACCCTTTTGGTCTTCCATACTCTCTCTCCGGTCCGCGTCTGTTCCCGCCAACTTTTACCAACTGCCTGCTAAGGGGCCTCTCATCGCGATTTTCTCAATATTTCAGATGATGTATAAAAACATGTATGTATTTAATTGTATATATTGAAAAATACTATATTGATATGCCTATATTAAGTTCATCTTTAGTAAGTTATTCTAAATAAAAAAACTCTGCGAAAATCTAGTTTTTTTTCTGTGTTTTAGAAAAACATAATCTACTGTTTTTCAGTGGTCGCAAATGAAAGGAGAGCCTATACAGTTTCAAGTGATCTCTTCTTCTTGTCAGTATGATCATCAAATGTAAGTTGTTGCTGTTGTTATAAGGAAAAAAAGTCCAAGTGCCTCCATGGACTCCTGGAACATTCCATTAAAACCAGTTGATAAATAGATCAAGTGTGTATTGTTTTGTGTTGTGAGCTGATAGGACATATCACTCATGCAGTATTGGACTGGCAGCGGGTATTCTCCAGTCAGAGCTTGACAGGTCGCATTAGTGAAGCAAACGTGCTAAAAAGGGAAAGAGCGGGAATAGTTCGCAGGCTATTACAGAAATCCATCACAGTTGGACCCGTTCTGTTCCCTCCATAGATCTTATGGGCTGACTGATGGCTTTGATGTTCTTAGTTCATTTTTGAAAACTTTGTCATAAGCTCTGACACAATCTAATTGGAAATTTAAAAAAAACTGGTGGTTTCTCTTGTGGTGATATCATGGAGGTAAAGTCTCCAGTGGAAGAAAAAACATGTAAAGGCATTGTTTCATGTGTGATTGTTATTCTGAGATGAAATTAGACCTATAAAATAAAATCAATAGGGCTCCATCCGTTTTAGAAAGCTAAATGAAGTGGAGCCGTTCACCATTAACCATCGTGAGGTGACTGAAATTTCACTGAAAAATACCAGGGAATGGGTGTGAAATATAAATCAGATTAAACTCTCCCCTTTGGCTGTTTTTTATTTATTGGTCAGGGTTACCCTGCTTAATGGAATTGTAAAGAAAGGTGGGTCTGATTATCGTGCGTGAATCATTTGAATGTTGCAGTCTGACAGTGAGCAAATTTACATTCAACACTATAATAGCATCACTTCATCCACCTTGTCCTGGGGCTGTTGCTGTAAGAACTATCATGGGTGAAACTTCCGGCATAAGTAGTGTGGCAGTGTTGAATGGCTCATTCTGATGGCAGTACATTCTTGCGTGATCGATGTCTTGAATTATAATAGTCTTTCCTTCATGCAGAATATACGAAAAATCACTGTGACACTGATGAACCACAAATATTGCGTAACCAATATGTTTGATTGAAAGCTTTAGGTATTTTACTTTCAAATATAGGTAAAATGGCTAAAAAAAGTGACTATCTATCCATCCATCCGTTTATCTATCTCTCTATCCTTCTCTCTCTCTCGCTCTCTCTCTTTCTATTGATCTATAGGCAACATATTGAATAATTGGGTAAATAGGAGTAGTGTTTTATTTCCAAATCTAAACAGAAAAAAATTCAATTCAGATGTTTTTTTAGTGCAGGAATTTTCATTTTTTATCTTTACAAAGCCTAGTGAAAGAAATGAATTAAAAAAATCTCCATACATAAGATAAAAAATTCTGGAAAGAATGCATGTAGCAAGGAAGAAGAGATAAACACTTAGAAATAAACATGAACAGTTCTAAATAAAACAGTAATAATGTTCTATAGACTTTAAAAGTTTTTGCTTTGTCTTTTTACTTCTCTGAGATTTTGGGTACCCCTAGAATCTTCTGGAGGCCCCCTGGGGGTCTATGGATATGACATAAATATAAAGTATAACAGCATAAATTCCTGTTCACTTTGCAGTTTGTTCTATCTTGCAGTACTAAAAACACTTGAGGGCCAACAGGTAATTTGAGACCCAGATGATCTTGTTTCTAAAAAACCCTCTCCCTGGGCAAGCAGTTACTTTCGATATCGCTTCACAATTTCATTGATATAAAATGAAATATCAACACTTCTCCTACAGTTTTCTCCAGATTTTTTAACATTCAAAAGTGTTCATTTTCTCAAGAGTGTACTCCAAAGTCTTCTCTCCGAGTCTTTGTCTGTCTACTTCTCACTTCCTCTCATCACCAATTATGAGACACCCTTCATCTCCACTCACAGACCAATGCTGATTGCCATCAACCTTTATCTTGCTCTGAAAGTTTAGGCCAACTTTCCTGCCGCCTGTGTGATGGCCGCCGCACACACGAAGCATTTCTTAGGCCTTCCTTCGCTGGCTTTACTGACAATGTTGTTGTCCTGACACCTGATATATCAAAACAAGTCCAGTGTGGAGATTGATGGGCTTTAGTGAGAGCTCAGCCTTTTAACCTCCATACAATAAAGGAAGGCGTCTCGATTCAGAGCGCCACTGGGGAGTGATTTGTTCAGTCGTCCGTCACTGTCACAACGCTCTGCTGCAGAGGCATCGCCGTGCTTGCTTATAAATACCTCAATCACAACAGGGTGTGCTCTTCAGCCTCTCTCTTTTACTTTATCTCTATCTGTCAGGGCTCCTCAAGCATAATACATAACTTAGTAACTTCTCCAAGTTCATTCCTACAAGTAAAGTGAGAAGAGTTTTGCTGGTAACTATTTTAAAGTGAGGATGTTATCAAGATGGTATTACATAACTTTTCTAGATCGCTTAAAAGTTTAAAAAAGTATTGGGACATTTAGAAGAAGTGTATTACCTGTGATGTCCCCTATTGTACTTTTCAATAGATACCTAACCCGGTCTCATCAATCTTATAAATACCACGCCGTTGCATTATCGTGTAATACCTACGCCAAAGTTCGATTTTGCGTGCATATGATACGCCAATGTTTGTGTGCACCTGGGTGGAGAGCAGCCATTTTTAAACGTACATGAAGAGAACCACTGAAATTATTAAAATAATTGTGTTAGGTTTAGGGTTTGGGGACAGGTTAATGAGACAAATTGCTGTTTAATATGCACACACGCTAAATTGGTGTATCATATGCATGCAAAAATAGGCGTAGTGTATGCAGGCAAAATCGAACTTTGGCGTACATATAACACGATAATGCACAGCGCGTGTTATTCATGAGAGTTGGCTGAGATACCAGATGCAAACTTTTTTATCGTTGAAATATTTTTATTTTATTTGAAGGTTTAGATTACATAAAATCCTCTATTTGGTCATTGGTGTTAAAGACAGACGAATTAATACATTTCATTTATTGCTTTAATTGATACCAAAATTCTATGTAGTTGACAATTAAGGCAGATGTTTACTATATTACTATGTTTTTCAGCGTAAAGAAGATTGCTATTGCATTCATTTTTAAGTAAAATAAAATAGCTTATACTAGTCTTTTCAGCTTAATATTTTACATTTTGAAAGGTAATGACATTGTTAAAACGGTAAAGAATGATGAGGTAAAGAAACTAGCAGTTTACAACTTGTTAACATGGTGAGATGAATGAACAAATTCAGAAACTTCAAGTTGAGTCCCAATAAACATTGAAACAAGGCTACTTAATAAAAAATACAGTGCATTTTATAGAGTTCATAGATTTTATAAATATAAATAATGTGATCTCAGGAATACATCTCAGACTCTGACTCAAAATCATTAAACTAAAAGTCAATTTTATAAAAACAACAATAACAATATATGGCCCCACATTCCCTTTTAAACACAGCACCTGTCTCACATTCTTGGGTGGCATGTCGATCACATCGAAGCAGTCAAAACAGACTTGTCTCTGATTTCTACACCTGCTCTGTTTTTTCTTAGTATCATTCTCCTAAACTAATAAATTCTCACAGTGGGCTTTACAGGCTATGGATCAGCCGTTCAAGAAAAAGCGGGTCTGTTTTACAGCCCCGTTCACACATCGTCCTTCAGCCAGCCGTGTTTGAGAAAAACCACACCAGCTTTACACCTCCCTAAAGGTCAGGACTATTGGAGTGAGGATCAATGATTTTGAACCTCCAGTGCAGGCCGCCGTGGCGGATGTAAAGCTAGAGTCTTGTAGTGATTAGAATGCAGAGCTCTTTGGTGACCCGGTTGGTCGAGTCTTCGCTGGAACAGGAATAACTACATGTATTGACTCATAAGTCGATGTGTCTGTTCAGGCGGTGGGGTCAGCTCGCTGTCAGCAATTAAGTGAGAGTCAACGGCAACTCTCACAATACATAAAAAAGGTAGAAGAATGTTTTGAGGCTTGAAGGGCATCTGGTGGAGTTGGTAAAAAAGTTTGGCAATGAGTGATACAAAGTATTCAATATGTGGGTAGATGGCTAAAAGTTAAGGCACTTTGGAAAGTAAATTGAAATTAATTGCATACATTTTAAAACAACTAATTAAATGTGCTTAGGTGTCAAAAAAATGTTAAAAGTTTGTTAAAGTGCAACATTTAAAGTTGGTAATAAAACATTAAAACCAATGCAATATTAAACTAATATAACTGATTTTCTTCGTACTAGAAATTCATTGGGAAAAACCTGCTGTCTCACCAGTGTTTTAAATGGAAAACTGAATTCATAATACTGTTTATATTTCGTGAGAAGACTGTGTTAGACTAAAAACCATTAGGCATTGTTTTGATTGCACCTGGCCATTGTTGAGACACATTTTATTAAATTATTGATAAAAAAATAACAGTTTTGTAGACCACTAGGATATATCTGTTGACTAACAAATCTTATTCTGTAACTTCATTAGTATTTCACCCTTTGGTTCCATAAAGAACCTTTAACTTCTGATAAATCTTTCTGTTTCACAGAAAAAAAGTTCTTCAGATTATAAAAATGTAAGAATGAGATGGTCCTTTGAAAAACAATAATTTGTTAAACAAAACAAAGCATAGACCCACGATGGGGTAAAACTGACCAATAATGACACACAGACTCGACAGAACCGATAAACTAACTAAACTGGACTAAAAAAAGACTTGACATAACACTGACTAGACTCGAGGCGCACGACAAGACACAACAGCATTAAACCGGGCAATAACGCAAACAGGCAGCGACACATCCAACAAGGCAAATTAGCAAAATGAAAGAACACAGGACAGGAAACACAAGGGCATTAAATAAGGAACCAAAGCAGGGCACAGGTGAGGGGCATGACATTAAGATAAGATAATTAATGAGGGAATGAGAGGGCTGGGAAATAGACGAGACCGGCATGCCGAACCGAGCAATACCTACGAGCTTCCTCACAGAACACATGGTACTGTCACAATCCTGTCCCAGGTCTAAAACTACTTGACAGGACGAGGCAGAACCATGACAGAATGGCTTTTTGGGACCAGCAATGGTTCTTCTATGGCATCGCTGTGAAGAACCTTTAAAGCACCTTTATTTTTAAGAGTGTATGGAGACTTTGAATTCCTTCCATAAGTAGTCATGTCATATATCTTTTTTTGTCGGTATTTTGAGTGACAATGCAAAATGGAACATCAATTAATTTATAAGATGTAAACTATAAGACATTGTAAATTATCTATCCAAAATTATCTATCTAAAATAAAATGTATTCACCCATTCTCAATCTGTCATTCTAAACCCGTATGACTTTCTTTCTGCTACAGGACATAAAAGAAGATATTTGGAAGAATTTTGGTAATCAAACAACACTGATCCCATTGACTTCCATAGTATGAACACAAAACTACCGAGACATTTCTCAAAACTATTTTGTGCTCCAAAGAGGAAAAAGTCATATTCAGGTTTTAAATGGCATGATGGTGAGTAGATAATGTCAGAATTTTTATGTTAGGGTGAACTGTCCATATTTTTTAATTGGTGTGCACTTTCAGTATTGGCACCCTTTGGATTTATTATTGACTGATTTTTTTTTGTATTACAGTTTGTTGCCATGGTGACCAGAGTACTTGTGATCTCACAATAGCAGTGAGTGGATGGGCGGGTGGAGTAGGGTTTAGTTAGCGTGATAGCGTCGGAGTAATTACTCTAATTATATGACCGGCAATGTTATTGCCTCAAGACAATGATAATCATTCCCTTTTTCTTCCCGCTCCATACATAAACCATGAAAAGAATTCTGCACAGCGATACCATCTAATCTCCTGTACATACATTTTACTGGGGAGATTATCTCTATGTATAACTCCACTTCTATAGCTTAGAGCTCTGCCATGATAAAGCTATTGACCTCCTCTTTGAAAGTCTTCAGTGAATGATGGCATAATGAGAAAAAACTGCGAAGGATGAGATTCGGCTGGGTTTGACCTGTCTGCATTGCGTTGTGGTACTTTTGAACGCGAGTTGTCTCCCCTACACTACATGTTTAATAACAAACCCTATATAAACATTATTTTAATAAAGACTTAGAGCTGGAGTATGTCATTTTATCAATGTTAAAATGTCTTTTCCCAGCTTAATGTTCATGGGCATGATGGGCGGCCACCACTGATGCATAATAAAGTCCTGGATTGCTCATGATGTTATAACATTGAAGCCTCGGCGCCACGATGTTGATTTGCCCATACATACTGAATTTATAAGAAGTTATAAGATTGATTAGGCATACAGTAGATAATTTCACAATGGACAGAAAGGTCAAAGCAGATCTACTGCGTTGCTTCATTCAATGCCTCATCTGTTTCATTCTTTAAAGTTTCACTCGACCTGGCAGTGTATCCTCAGTCTTTAATCCTCCAAATCACGCGGCTGAGTTTATCATGATCTAACCTTTCAAAAAAGTAGAGAACACTTTGACCCGCTCTCTGTAAAAAATACAATTAATATTCACAAGACCATATGAAGAATAAACCTTTCTTCTCGCGCCAGAAAAACAGGCCAACGTTTACTCAAACCTACTCAGTGAATGAAATAAAAAAATCCATTCCACACAGCAATTTGAATGTTGGGCACGGTCCAAAAGAGCTAAAATATATTTCTCATTTGCCGGGTGTGAAAGTAACTGGACATTATTCTGTCCTGTGTGAATGGGGATTATTAGACTTGTTGCTAGCTATGCCTCATCTGCTCCAATTAGGAGCAATAACAATAATAACATGAAGAGAACAATAGAGTCAGTGAAATCACTGTGATTTGTTTCACGTATGTACACAGAGAAGATTAGGCCTATTTACTCCATTAAAGCCTGTAAAATACCTCTTCAGACACACAGAAGCATCTTTTTGGATCAGAGCTAGACAGTGTACCTTGAATTTGTTTCATTGCCATTTGAATAACAATATTACAGTATACAACAGACTGCAAATTACCAAGAAATAAAAATATTGCTTCCGTGAAACTTTCTGCAAGGATTGATAACCTGCATTAAAAATTCATTATTGGGTTTTGCGAAAAAAGCAAAAACACCAAAATAAATGGGCAAATGAAATAACCGGGGCAGTACAAAATGAAAAGAGTATGTGTAGCAAAGTAAAGGATGTAAAGCCTGTTTTTATCATACAGCTGTCTGGAACAGTTGATTCAGGTCATGACATGAAACGATGTTTACAAAACTCTATCCATAGCCTTATTGTTGTCCTAGACAGCCGATTTCTTACATAGTAGTGTTAGTTTTGTCTCTTGTATCCCTCCACAGTTGCTATCTTCTAATAAAATAGTAGCATGTCAAATTATTTAGCCCATTTATTTGTGTATTCAGTAGTAGGCTTTGATAAAAAATATAAAGTCTATTTCACACTGATCCAACAGATGCCAACAACCTCAAAAAACAACAACATCATAAATTCACATTGACACAACATACGCCAATAAGGGCTTCAAACTGACCCAACAAACTCCAACTAAACAAAGGACTGTTTTTACTCCTGTCAGGGAGCTACATCGTACAAAATGCATCATTTCATTTAAACTTTTGCGTCGTTGTCCGAGTCTACAGGCAGCAACCACTAGTCGACAGTGTCCTCAAGGGCTGGGATGATAGATCGCGATACACACCATTTATACCTGTCAAGGGCGATTCTGAAATCGCAAAGGCTTCGATTCTGTCTTTTATGCACAGCTCTTCTGTAATCTACGGCTCTTCGACCATGTCATGAACACGGAGGGGTGAGGTGAGAGACAGAGGACCAAAGTGCAAACAGGGAGGTAAGGGGTTTTAACAAGACTTTAATAAATAATAAAATACAAAACAAACACCCACGAGGGGGTAACATAACAAAACATGACAACAGGAACATGGACTTACTAGACTAGACTAAACTCATAACAACACTTGACATTAAAACTACAATAAACTAGACTAACATAACTCCAGGAAACAAGAACTCACCCACATGGCACACACGAAAGACATACAATGAACCAGCACAAGACAAGAGACGCAAGGTTAATGTAAAGGGAACCAAATCAAGAGGGGACAGCACCTGTGGTGGATAAACTAATTAACACTTACTAGGAAACAGGAGGGCAGGAACAATGACAAGACCAGAGAGAGAGTATGGCAACCAATAGATGCCAAATAGTCTCTCTCCAACATAAAACAAGGGATCCTGTCTGAATCCGCCTCAAAACCAAGAAATACCTGACATGGTGAGCTGGAATCATGACAGAACCCCCGCCTTAAGGAGCAGCAACCTGATGCTCCTCAAGGCACAAACAAGACAAGACAGACTATGTCAAGGCAAAAAAAATAGAGGAACAAGATAAAACAATACCCATAAAACATTTGGGGGGTACAAGAGTCAAAGGGAGGGAACACAAGAGTCCAATGGGGGAAAACTGGGGACACTGCCGGCTGACACACGGCTTGACGCCGGTCGGAAGGCCAGCTGGACATACGGGCTTGACGCCGGTCAGAAGACCGGCTGGAAACACATGCTTGACGCCGGTAGGAAGGCTCAACCCTCAAGGGGAACCCAACAGCCTCGACCTTCGAGAGGAAATCGGGGGATTCAACCCTCACGCCAACATCCAACTGTCTGCTGGGTCCTGTGATGGCTGGTGCATTCTGTCATGAACCCACAGGGTGGGTGAGGTGAGAGACAGAGGACCCAAGTGCAGACAGAGAGGTAAGGGGTTTTACCAAGACTTTAATTAATAATAAAATACAAAACAAACACCCACGAGGGGGTAACATAACAAAACATGACAACAGGAACATGGACTAACTAGACTCGACTAAACTGAACTCATAACAACAACTGACATTAAACTACAATAAACTAGACTAACATAACTCCAGGGAACAAGAACTCACACACAAGAGACATACAATGAACCAGCACAAGACAAGAGACACGAGGTCAAAATAAAGGGAACCAAATCAAGAGGGGACAGGTGCAGGGGATAAACTAATTAACACTAACTAGGAAACAGGAGGGCAGGAACAATGACAAGACAGGAGAGAGAGTATGGCAACCAAAAGATCGCAAAACAGTGTCTCTCCAACATAAAAAAAGGGATCCTGTCTGATTCCGCCTCAAAACAAAGAAATACCTGACATGGTCAACCGGAATCATGACCGATCAGTAGGAAGTAATGCTCGTTCTAAAATCACTACGAGATTGAGTCGTTTATAACGTGCATTTGAAAAAGCAACACTCGTGAAACATCATCATTGTAAATATGCTTAATTAACATGAAAATACCTGAAAAGGTTTGAAGAACCGCGATACAATAGCCCATTGCCATTTTCCGGAACTACAGGTTCATCCCAAATCGCGCACTTATGCACTATTCCACACCATTTTGTAGTATAAATACTGTCTCTCTCCAAGTAGTGCAATCGCATAGAAAAAAATAAAAGTGCGCTTTTAATACCCGGATGATACACATTTTTAACTGAAAATATGAAGTGTGAAACTGTGGGCACTACAGGCACTCAACGGTCCCAGTTTCCTTTACATTTTGCTTACATCAATCTGCTGTGCGCGACCGATGAAACTTGCATTAAATGTACAATGTACAAATTGATTTCTATTCACAAGGATTGTGTTGTGGGATTGTTGTAATTTGCGCTCGACTGGAAACCGATATACTTCCGGTTAGTATAAAACCGTTAAGTATTCCATTTGGGATGATACTACTCTTCAAAGGGTTGAGTGCATAGTTCAAGTGCGTAGTGTGTATTATGTTTGGACACAATTTATCTGTCTAAACTGTACTTCTTCTGGCCTACATTTGGAGTTTCTGCGCCAGATCGTCCTCTGGCTTTTAGATATGGCATCATTTAACCGTAATTTATGGAGAAACTGAGCATAAGAATTGCACGATATATCGTCCCAGCCCAAGCGTCCACGGGCATGTTGCTTGTGTAACCAAGCTTGTACATTGATTAAGAAGCATTAGAAGTGGTCGCGGCAAGTAAACTGTCACTGTAGTTGCAGCTTTCACATAATTTATTTAGATTATTCATTCGGAAATGCGTTTGAGCAAACTTGACGCTATCACAGAGTTTCTTGATGTGAGGGAGGGGTTTAGGCAGACCAATCACAGCGCTTGCAGTCTTGACATGTTTTTGGAGAGGTGTGCATCAGGCTATGGCACGCGGTTCTGCATAGGCTGTGCAGGTCGGACATAGAAGTAAACATTGGGCTTTAGTTTGTTTTATCAGTGTGAATGAGCATTAATGTATAGTCACCTGGCAATTTTTACAACTTAAACCCCATATGTGATAGAAGACCCCTCAATTAACCTTCACATAGTGAGTGGCAACTGAAAGTTTTTAAACCCTTAAGTCACACTAAAGATTTTCGTTTTATTATATATATATATATATAGGGAAATATCAAAGCAGTTGTTATCTGGAAACTGTGCTAGAGCTTTTCTCAAACCTTATGTTTCTGAGCAATTTTTGCTTAATGACTTTTTAGTGACTTCTATTCCAAGTCCTTCAATAGTGACAATTCCAAGCTATGACATTAAAGGCAGCCAGCAGAGTCCATTTTATACTTTAAGAGCCCTTGAAAATAAAGGGCACTTGTCAGTATGTACCTTACATTCATAAAGGACAAGCACTGCATAAAGATTTTTTTTGCCATAATACAAAATAACTATGGAATGACAAAGACAAAAATGCTTTGGAACCAGATGTTACAGCAATGTCATCTACCTGCAGGGGCTATCTGGGTCATGCCAACCAGCCGAATTTAGTAGTTTGTGACATTATTTCCGGACATATTCCCCAAAGTTTGACAACCAAAGTACCACAATATGCCAATATAATATTAGCAGTCGTTGCTAGGTACTTTACTCCTGATATAAAGATGTGTTATAGACTGTTTCATTGGATGTGCGCGAGCCTGGAATGCTGTTAGTTCCGGTCTGCGTTAGCTTATTTGTCCGCCTAGTGTCTAATAATATAACCATTTATATTTTGTTTTTTAAATGTTCATATTCATTTATGTTATTATATAATTGTATAATAATTGTATTTAATGAACGATTTGTTGAATTGTGTTGTATGTTAATTTTATTAAATAGACAATTTGTTGAATGGGTCCTATATCGCAGCCTGTAGCTTCAGTACAAATGTTCATCTGTTTAGCATAATTGAGTTAAAAAGTAGCCTTGTGTGTTTTGCATGCACTCACACAAAGTTTTCTATAATTAAATTCTGCTCATCCCTCAATCTAATAACACCTTTATATGTATCAGTGTTTGCTTTTTTTAACACATTAAAGTATAATTATCCTCTGTGACAAATCTTTATTGCATATGTCAGCTGAAAGCAATGAGACAAAATCAGTTCGGGTTCTTGATAATGTCAGCATTACAATAAATGTGTGAGTTGTATATGCATCTGGCTTCTTTTTTATTCTCTCTCGGCATTAAATCACACAAACCTTTCCCAATCAGATGTGATAAAGATATTCATGAAGCAGTGTGTATGGGTGTCATTCTGTGAAAAAGAGCTCAGAGGAGCTGTGAAATGAGCTTGAATCAGCGATGTTATGGAAACCTGCTTTAGAATGAGGCTCATTCAAAGACTCCATGAAATCCAAATTAGAGTTGCGAGGCTTTTTGTACCCATGTAGGACTCCTTTATCCTAGTGTACTCACTTTTGACATTCAAGCTCATTTAAAGAGTACAGTCTTTCTAATCCGGAAAAATGGAGCAAGAACATAGATGACTCATGGTGGGCTATTGTGATTTTATGTAAGTCTCAGCATTTAATAAAAAAATATCTATATGAAAATCTTGTATCTTAAAAAAGCATCTAAGGACGTTTTCCGACCTGTGGGTCGATTGCTTTGTTCCGAAACCGGGGGTTAAATCCCTACAATATTGCAATTTATTTTAGTTCAGAACGCATACATAAGGCAATATTTCCAAACCGACCAAACTTTGCGTGTGAACTCTTCTTCGATTGGTCAGACTGCATCTGTTTATTTTCCGGGATTCGACTCAAAGATGTCATCTGTCAAGAAGGACAGACAGCAGCTACGCAGCCTTTTTGTGGCATTGGTTACTGCTGTTATACAGTTTATTTGCCTTTGTGTGGCATTGTTCAACCAACCCATTAAATCCCATTTCCCTCGCTAAACACTTTATAAAACTGAGCCCGGTGTACCACAGGGCTCAGTTTTGGGGCCTCTGCTCTTCGCATTATACATGCTACCTCTAGGAGATATAATAAAGCGACACAGAATTAGCTTTCACTGTTATGCTGATGATACTCAACTCTATATTTCCTTGAAGCCTCATGAAACCCAGCAGTTTCATCGAATAAATGATTGCATTGTTGACTTAAAAATGTGGATGAGTAACAATTTTTTTCTACTAAACTCGGACAAAACAGAAGTGTTACTTACTGGACCGAAAACCGCTATACGTAACAACCAAGAATACTGCTTAACAATTGATGGATGCTCCATAAAATCCTCGTCATCAGCTAAGAATCTTGGCGTTGTATTCAATAGTACTCTGTCATTTGAAAGCCATGTCGCCAACACCTGTAAAATTGCATTTTTCCATCTTAAGAATATATCTAAACTACGTCATATGCTGTCACTGTCAGATGCAGAGAAATTAATTCATGCATTCATGACATCAAGACTAGATTACTGTAATGCACTTCTAGGTGGATGCCCTGCAGGCCTATTACAAAAACTGCAACTGGTTCAAAACGCGGCAGCTCGAGTTCTTACACGTACAAAAAAGTATGAGCATATAACCCCGGTTCGGTCAACCTTGCACTGGTTACCTATAAAGCATCGCATTAACTTTAGGATCTTGCTTATTACCTATAAAGCCCTACATGGTCTAGCGCCGCAGTATTTGAATGAACTTCTATTGTATTACAGACCTCCACGTACATTACGCTCTAAGGCGTCCTGTCAGTTGGTAATACCTAGAATTTCAAAATCAAGTGCAGGTGGTAGATCCTTTTCTTATCTAGCGCCTTAATTTTGGAATATTCTTCCCTGCACGGTCCGGGAGGCAGACACACTCTGTCAGTTTAAATCTAGACTAAAGACTCATCTTTTTAATCTTGCATACACTACACCTCCATAATATTAATCCTCAAAGGATTTAGGCTGCATTATTTAGATCAACCGGAACCAGGAATACATCCAACAACAAATGATGTACTTGTTGCATCAAAGAGTGCAGAACAGTACTCTACTCTCAGCCAGTCTTGTCTCTTTGTTCCAAGGTTACCGCAGGATGCAGTTCATGCCCAGACCTGATGGCAGAGCTGAGAATGGGAAGCGGATACCTGACAAGAGCTAAGAGGATAGAGCTGGATAAAGGACGTGGCAACTTTGATTTTCCTACAACATTTCAAATGCTATTAGATTGTTAATGATAATCTTAAATCTATCATTTTTTATTTTTATTTAGCCTTGTTGTGCAAGCACTGTTGAGCTTGTGCAGCGGCAGCAGCTTTTGCCAGAGGGGAACTGGAATCCCCTGGTTGGGCCTGGGTTCTCCTGAGTTTTTTTTCTCGATGGGAGTTTTGGGTTCCTCACCACCGTTTGCATATTGTTTTGCACTATCTGCCTGGCCGGGGGGCTGCTTTAGAATTCAGAAATTAGACATAATTAATATTGCATATAAGAATTTATAGTCCGTTTAATATTTGACCTGTGGTTCTCTCTCCTTTATCGCCAATGTGTGCTTTCAATGTGTGTGTGTGCGTCTATGTCAATTTGTGTATGTATGTTTGCATATTGTGTGTGTGGAGCATTTGTACGTCTGTCTTTGTTGTTTTCCACCTTTTTCTTGTTTTTCCAGGTATATGCCTTTAGTTGTTTTACTTGTATTCAATGTGTCTCATGTACAGCTGTTTTGCAACAATGAAAATTGTAAAAAGCGCTTTATAAATAAAGTTGAGTTGAGTTGAGTTAAATTTGGGTGTTTTTGTTAGTTCTGGAGAGCTGCTAAGCAATGTGGTTCTTCCGATCAAATTTCAATCAAACACTTCACTTCTTCCCTGCTCAAAGTGAGCTCACGGTTTATTTTGGGAGTGTGACAAGCGGATTGGGACAAGGGCAATGAGGGAACGGCGCGAGGCTGGTGACGTGAGTGCTGAGCGTCAGCTGCGCGTTGCACAGGTCTTGCATCTCTCACAGCGGAGCGCGGGAAGCATAAAAGGAGGAGAAGGACGAGAGAGACCTTCCCTGGATTTTATGTTATGTTTTATTATGTTAGTGTGGCCAGCAGCCGTGAGGGAGCTGTGAGCACTTTACTTTCGTTTTGTTGTTTATTTATTTTATTAAATGTTTGGTTTAAAGTTCGACCGGTTACCGCCTCCTTCCTTCCTTCCATTGAAGATTGTTGCAGGGAGACATTAGCCAAACTTTTCCCTTTTTTCAGCACCCATCATACATTGGTAAATACATATTGCGTACATACAGTCTGGTTCATTTGGTCCGTTGGGTCGGATGGCTTTCACACATCTAGCGAACCACTCCAGGGTTGTTTCCAATCGGAAAGAGACCACCTTGTTCAGGCAACAAAGCAGCATATGTTACGGTGGTGTTTTCTTCTAGATTTGTGACATCCGTTACTGTGAATATAATGAAACACATCTGCGAATAAGTAAAGCGGTCCTTTAGTAATTGATTGTATCATTAAAAGTTGAAAGCCTGGGCATTGGACATTCAATATAGTCTTACCTCCAGGCCACAGATGTTCCATACATCATGCTTGGAGGGGGTTGTTAATGGTTTTAATGAAAGATTATGAAGGCGCATGGAAAAAATTTTAAATGGACAGATGAATAATTTAAAACCAACTTTGCAATATTACACAAAAAACAGAATGGCCTGTTTTGATTTTATAGAGACTTTAAAATAAAGATGACTGTCTGTTCTTTTTATATCGTTGATATTATTCTGAGAAAATAAACAGCTTTGAGTATACTTTACAATTTATTTGGAATGTGATGTTGTAACGGATAATTGAGCAGTGCAAGAACAAAGAAATTGTCAGCAGGCACAGTTCGTACCTACATGGGAAAAGAGCTTTGTGAGAATAGGTGGGGGGGTGTACTAACTCACAGTCCAAAGTCCGGAAAATCATTATTAGTATTTGTTTTGCAATTTTAGCATGTTGTATTTATATCTTTTAGATATAGAATTAATATATATTATTACCAATTGCACTAACAATTACAGTCTTTACTGGTTAATTGCCAGCAAATTACTGTTAACTGATCGTGTTTGAACGTGACCTTTCCGATAAATCAGAATATACCAGTAATAGAAGTTATAACATTACCATTATAAGGCGATGTGTAAATGAAGAATATGCACGTACAACACAGACCCGCATACTGCTTGGGTAAAAAAAACATTCTGACACAGATGATGCGCATACTCTGTGGTTTGTATCTCTTCACATCACTGCATCAAAGTTGTTCAAAACACTTTATTCACAGAATTGTGCACATCCTTTGCACATCTTCTATGTGTCTGTAAACAACTTTACTGCCCCCATGTTGTCAAACATAACTCTGGCTGCAACACACCTGTTTCAAAAAGAGTTTCGCTTGATGACATCAGATTACCTGTATTTTGGGACTGATGTATTTTTGGTTATAAACCATAGGCCTTGTGCGGTTTCCTCTGTGATCAACACATTTATGTTTTACTGGTAAATTGATTGTAATTTACTTGGATTACGGTATAAAAATTTCGAATGTCATCATTTTTAATTGTTGCATGACAACAGCATATTGGCTTCTGAAATTAAAAACTTTAATTGAAAAAATTGCCTTTCCCAAACATCAACAACTCATACTTACTCATACAAATTGACAGGGTCTTTATACAAGAAAAAGTATGTTTGTTATCTTGTTAGCCCCTGGTCACTGAATATGCATGAGGAGCATTTGAGGCTTACTTTAAAATATAAAATTTCTGTTCCAAGTTCAAAACGTTTGGTTAGACTTGTTTTTAAACTGAGGATTAGAGAAAAGGCTATATTAGGAGGTGAAAATGACCACGTAGGTGAAATTCAAGTGGAGGATATTTTTATGCCAAATTAGAATGAATCTGCCGCACAATAAACAGTCCAATGAAACCCCAGCCCAGCACTGTTTATCTTTTAAATGCATTGAATTTCCCTTCATGCCCTGATCACGTGATTTACGCGTCAGTCCCCTTTGAGATAACTGCAAATTAAAAAGGCTCAGTTTCATTATCTTTATTGAACTATGTTCCAATTGCAGCTCAGCGTTTCCCACAGCCAAGAAGACATCACAGAAGGGATGCATACAGAGATCCCACACAAGACTGCTGTGTATATATATACGTCAATGCTAAGCAATGTAATTTGCTACTTTAATGTGCAGAGACGTACAAGTAAGGCTTCAGTATGTCAGTTTAATTAGAATGAGTAAATGCTGTGGCTTTGGCCCTTTCAAAAAATCTGTTTTGTTTCAGAATGATATGCCTATTTTTACAGTATCTCGACCAATGGCACGAGTTGGAGGGCGGGGTTTCTTGTTCTACTGATCAATGCAAAGAAGGGAGAAAGATACAGATACAGATTAAAACAGCCATAAAAATGACATGGACTTACATAACTTCAATAATTAACATGACCAACCTTCCAAAACACCATTGTAACACCCTAGCAACCACAGAACACCTTAGCAACAGCATACTTCAGCAACTGCAACAGTTTTAAAAACATACCACCATCATGACAATAAACCATTTCTATTTGGGAAACAATGTATGTCGGAGAACAAACCCTGCATGTCATGCAAGCGCACATCGATACACAAATCCAAATCTGTTTGCTGTGATCTGTTATACGAAAACTCTCATCTGATATTTTCTGATCCCAATTCAAATCACATTAATCTTCTCCCCACGGCGAGATGGTGTTACGACTGTCACCAACAATTAGACAGATTGACTGACAGCCTGTTGTTAATTTGCACCCTCACAGTCCATAATTTCAGCTAAGGAAGAGATCATAATGACGTGCTCAGATAACACCTCTGATGGTCCTGTGGACATAAAGGAAGAGTAAAAGAGAATTGTGATTATTATGAAAATTATAACTTTCTATGGTATACTGTACTTTAAACATCAATATTTCTGATGTTTGACTGGTTTTGGTGAAATTCAAAAAGTAAGGCTCCCTTTTAAATTGAATTGGCTACTCCCATGTGATGTTGGATTGGAACCTGCTGAAAGTGCCCTAGTGATCGGTGATTCTATTGTCCGGAACGTTAACATAGAGGCACCAGCCACCATAGTCAAATGTTTACCGGGAGCCAGAGCTCAAGTCAAATTTAAATGTGCTGGCTAAAGCTAATCGTAAATTCAGTAAGATTGTTATTCACGTCGGCACAAATGATGTTAGACTCCGTCAATCGGAGATCACTAAAGATAATATTAAAGAGGTGTGTGAGCTCGCAAGCACGATGTCAGACACTGTAAAATTCTCTGGCCCCATCACTGCTTACCGTGGTGATGAGATTTATTGGAGATTATCATCACTCAATAGCTGGTTGTCTGAGTGGTGCCTGCAGAATAATGTAGTTTTTATAAATAACTGGAAGAGTTTTGAGGGCAGACCTGACCTGTTGAAACGAGATGGTCTCCATCCCTCCTGGGATGGGGTTTACCTCCTCTCTAGAAATTTGGCACACAGTCTTAATAATGCTAAAGGTTGACTACCTAGGGCCCAGGTCAGGAAGGAGAAAGAATGGCTTAACCAACTGTCTGCTTGCCGTCTCACGTTACAAAATACACAAAATATACAACATGTAATAATCCCTTCTTACAAACAACATAAAATAGAGACTGTGTCTGTCCCCCGGATTAGCAAACATAATATATTGCGTAAACCTCTTGAAAGTAATTTAATAAACGTTAAACAAATCAAATATGAACAAAATACAGATAATCAACTGTTACGACTCGGATTGCATAATATTAGATCTCTCTCAAATAAAGCACTTTTTGTTGATGATATGATAACCGATCATAAAATAGACATGCTCTGTTTGACAGAAACATGGCTAAAGCCAGACGATTATATTACTCTAAATGAATCCGTTCCCCAAGATTATTACTATAAACACGAGCCTCGTCTAAAAGGTAGAGGGGGAGGTGTCGCTGCACTTTACAATAATACTTTTATCATCTCTCAGAAGTCTAATCTTAAATACAATTCTTTTGAAGTCATGGTACTTCACGTATCAACACCTAATACTAAGGATAAAACATTTTTAAAATTTATTCTAGCTATTGTATATAGGCCTCCAGGGCACCACACAGATTTTATTAAAGATTTTGGTGGGTTCCTATCAGAACTAGTACTGGCCGCAGATAGAGTCCTTGTCGTTGGTGACTTTAACATCCATGTAGACAATGATACAGATGCCTTGAGAATGGCTTTCAAAGACACTCTTAACTCCATGGGCGTTAGTCAACATGTGTCAGGACCCACTCACCTTCGTAATCATACTTTAGATTTAATACTTTCTTACGGTATAAATGTGGACGATGTTAAAATCCTTCAGCAGAGTGAAGACATTTCGGATCATTATCTGATATTATGTTTGCTTCGCTGGCCTACGGCTGCAAATCAAACTCCTTGTTACAAATATGGTAGAACGATTACTTCAACTACAAAAGATGCGTTTCTCAATAATCTGCCCGACTTGTCTAAAATATCTAGCATGAGTAAAAACGTTGACGATTTTGACATTACTATTGAAAATTTTAACTCTACCTTCTCGGAAATATTAGACACAGTTGCTCCTCTGCGTTTAAAGAAAATTAAAAATGGCAGCCCAACACCGTGGTATAATGAACACACTCAGACTCTAAAGAAAGCGTCCCGGAAAATGGAGCGCAACTTTAAGAAAACTAATTTAGAGGTATTTCGCATAGCATGTAAGGATAGTACTCGAAAATACAGGGATGCCATAAAAATGACTAGATCCGCCTACTTTTCATCACTAATAGAGGAAAACCATCACAACCCTAGGTTTTTATTTAACACCGTGGCTAAATTAACAAAAAATAAGTCGCCAGCGACGTCAGATTCTGATTATCAGCATAACAGTGATGAATTTCTGAGCTACTTCACTAGTAAAATCCAATATATAAGAGAAAAAATTATAACAATGCAACCTGAAATTAAACCCACTGAACAAACTAACTATAGGACCCCTAAGGAGAAATTGCAATCATTTTCTACAGTAGATCACGATGAACTGTCTTAAATCATTAGATCATCCAAATCAACAACATGCATGCTAGAACCCATATCTACAAAACTACTGAAAGAAATGCTCCCAGAAATTATAGATCCTCTTCTTAGTATTATTAACTCATCTCTGACACTAGGACATGTGCCTAAAGCATTTAAGGTGGCTGTTATAAGGCCCCTTGTCAAAAAACCCAAACTCGACCCTAAAGAACTAGGGAATTACAGGCCTATATCGAATTTAACTTTTATATCTAAAATTCTGGAAAAAGTAGTTTCAACTCAATTATGCTCCTTCCTCCAAAGGAATGACATTTGTGATGAATTCCAGTCTGGATTTCGAGCATGTCACAGTACAGAGACTGCTTTGATCAGACTTACAAATGATCTGCTTTTAGCGTCTGACCGTGGCTTTATTTCGTTATTGGCGCTGCAAGACCTCAGTGCTGCATTTGACACCATTGACCATAGCATACTTCTACATAGACTCGAAAATTACGTCGGCATTAACGGAATAGCATTGAAATGGTTCAAGTCTTATTTATCCGACCGTTTTCAATTTGTAGCAATAAACAATGAGGTGTCCCGCAAATCACAAGTCCAGTATGGTGTACCACAGGGCTCAGTCTTGGGGCCTCTGCTCTTCGCATTATACATGCTACCTCTAGGAGGTATAATAAAGTGACACGGAATTAGCTTTCACTGTTATGCTGATGATACTCAACTTTATATTTCCTCGAAGCCTCACGAAACCCAGCAGTTCAATCGAATAAAGGATTGCAAAGTTGACTTAAAAAACTGGATGTGTACCAATTTTTTACTACTGAACTCTGACAAAACAGAAGTGTTACTTACTGGACTGAAAACCGCTATAGGTAACAACCAAGAATACTGCTTAACGATTGACGGAAGCTCCATAAAATCCTCGTCGTCAGCTAAGAACCTTTGCGCTGTATTCGATAGTACTATGTCATTTGAAAGCCATGTCGCCAATACCTGTAAAATTGCATTTTTCCATCTTAAGAATATATCTAAACTACGTCATATGCTGTCGATATCAGATGCAGAGAAATTAATTCATGCATTCATGACATCAAGACTAGATTACTCTAATGCACTTCTAGGTGGTTGCCCTGCAGGCCTATTACAAAAATTGCAACTGGTTCAAAACGCGGCAGCTCGAGTTCTTACACGTACTAAAAAGTATGAGCATATAACCCCGGTTCTGTCCACCTTGCACTGGTTACCTATAAAGCATCGCATTAACTTTAAGATCTTGCTTATTACCTATAAAGCCCTGCATGGCCTAGCGCCGCAGTATTTAAATAAACTTCTATTGCATTACAGAGCTCCACGTGCATTACGCTCTCAGGAGTCCTGTCTGTTGGTAATACCTAGAATTTCAAAATCAAGTTCAGGTGGTAGATCCTTTTCTTATCTAGCGCTTAAACTGTGGAATATTCTTCCCTGCAATGTCCGGGAGGCAGACACACTCTGTCAGTTTAAGTCTAGACTAAAGACGCATCTTTTAAATCTTGCATACACTACACTTCCATAATATTAATCCTCAGAGGATTTAGGCTGCATTATTTAGATCAACCGGAACCAGGAACACATCCAACAACAAATGATGTACTAGTTGCATCAAAGCGTGCAGAACAGTACTCTACACTCAGCCAGTCTTGTCTCTTTGTTCCAAGGTTACCGCAGGAGGCAGTTCATGCCCAGACATGATGGCAGATCTGAGAATGGGAAGCGGTGACCTGACAAGAGCTAAGAGGATAGTGCTGGATAAAAGACGCGTCAACTTTGATTTTCCTACAACATTTCGAATGCTATTAGATTTTTAATGATAATCTTAATCTACCATTTACCTTATTAAGCTTATTTTTTATTTTTATTTTTATTTAGCCTCGTTGTGCAAGCACTGTTGAGCTTGTGCAGAGGCAGCAGCTTTTGCCAGAGGGGAACTGGAATCCCCTGGTCGGGCCTGGGTTCTCCTGAGTTTTTTTTTCTCGATTGGAGTTTTGGGTTCCTCGCCATCGTTTGCATATTGATTGCACTTCTGCCTGGCCGGGGGGGCTGCTTTAGAATTCAGAAATTAGAAATAATTAATACTGCATATAAGAATTTATAGTCCGTTTAATATTTGACCTGTGGTTTTCTCTCTCCTTTACCTCAAATGTGTGCTTTCACTTTCCTTTTGTGCGAGTGTGTTTGTGTGTGTGCGCGTCTATGTCAATGTGTGTAAGTATGTATGCATATTGTGTGGGTGGAGCAGTTGTATGTCTGTCTTATGTTGTTTTCCACCTTTTTCTTGTTTTTACAGGTATATTCCTTTAGTTGTTTTACTTGTAATCTATTGTGTCTCATGTACAGCTGCTTTGTAACAATGAAAATTGTAAAAATCGCTATATAAATAAAGTTGAGTTGAGTTGAGAATGACAGGAAGTGGAATTTACTAAAAAGCATTTTGTCATTGACAAATATTTTGATGTTGTTTTCTCTATTTGGAAAACTCGTTCCTTGAATACGAAACAATAATTAGAGCAATACAAAAAACATCCAACATGTATCATTAAATTAAATTTATTAAATACTATTTATTAAAATATTTATAGAAATTGAATATGTGAATCTGTATAGTTTACATTTCATTCACTTGACCATGCATATGCACAAAATTGTGTGAAATCTGCATACTTTTATGAACATTCATAATTTATGTTTCCCCCAGAAATGTGGTGGTTGAGGAGATTCCTCCGTCCATGATAAGTGCTTTAAGTGTCCAGAAAAGTGCTATATAAATGAAACAAATGATGTATGCTACTATTAAATCACTATGCATTTGGTGGCTGTTTTACCATAGAAATAAGAAATACCCAGACCGCTCATTGGCTGCCATATTGGTTGTGGCCTCATTTCCATACAAGCACATGCAAGTCAAAGACAATAAAACAATAAAAGGAAGCAGCTCTAACATAGCGTCGAATGGCAGACTGTAAAAATACGTTTTAAGACTAGATATAAAAATAGCAAGTGTCTGGGCCTGTCTAATGTATAGGGCAAGCTATTCCAGAGCAAGTGTCTGGTGGAAATGTAGTTCCCTTTCTGTCGGTCTCTCGACGTTGTGTCGAGAACGACAGATGGGGTTCGCCCTTGAGAACCAATCAAATCTGACTACTATAGAAAAGGCCAATGAAAATTGGCGAATGAAATTTGCATGTCGGTCTCCGCCCCCCGATGTCCGGTATAAAAGGAAGCCGGCGTGCAGCATTCATTTACCTTTTGTTCTTCCGAGCCTTCGCTCATGATTACGAACAAATTCAACAAATTCTTCGTATACATTGCCAGATCTACGATGTAGGGCAGCAAATCGTCCCTACCTGCAGCGACCTTCCCCTGGGCGTCTAGGCGGTTCCGGAGGTGTTAGATGTATTTTCTAAAAAGGTCCTATTCAGGACTGAGCATTCTCCAGCGCGGCATGTCCTGCTGTTCTCTTGGGTACGGTACTCTCATCGAGGCGGGGGATGGACACGATAGCTGCGTCGAGTGTCTGGGCGTCCAGCACACTGAGGCAGCTTTCGTTGACACATGTTTCCCGCACTGCGGGCCGATGGTCATACAGAAGTTGCGGTCACGGGTGGCTGTCTTCCTACGGGAACCAGCAACCATTTCGTTGCTACCCGGGCCGTGACCTCGGTGGCTAAGGCCCCGAAGCCCGCCGGTGTTAGCAGCGTTAGTGATGAGGTGACCTCTGCGAACGTAAACCCGCCAGCAAAGTGCTCACGGGCCGATTGCACCCCGATTCGCTCTTCTGAACGTTCCCAAACATGGCATGCCGTCCGGATCCTAAGGCACGCACTCGGAAACGATGCATGACGTATATGAGATGTCGCTTGCAATATCGGAGGGATACTGCCATCCGACTCTGATGAATCCGAGAACCCCCCCCCAGGGGGGTCGAGTGGTCGCCCGTAGAGCGCTGTCAGTGGCGGCACAGCCCTGGGTTGGACGATGTCCATGGTAGTGGTCCAGGAGAGACACCCCCGGCTCTACCTTGCGCAGATGATTGACACAGAGAAAGTACGCTTTCTTGATGCACCCTTCTCGCAGGGTGGGTTGTTGGTAACACCGTGGAGGACTGCGCTCAGCAGTTTTTGACGGTGAAGAAGCAGACAGTGGCAATTGACCACAATTTATAGGGCCCCATCTACTAGGTGGTTATACACCTCTAGATGGCGCCTCTTCTCGTCCCGGTGTCTCTCTCAGCGAAAAGACCCACTGAGGTGCTCGATCGGGATCGTATTGTCCTTCTTAAAAGACAGGCGACTAACATCTCCCCTCCACACTGAATGTGTATGTAGTCGCTATGGCCACTCATCACAACTCAGTTGATGGAAAGTTTCTAGGGCAGCACAACCTGGTCACCAGGTTCCTAAGGGGTGCGAGAGTGCGGAATCCGCCTCATCTCCGCTCCATACCCTCTTGGGACCCTGTCGTGGGTCCTGGGGGGCCCCCCAAGAGCCCCTCGTAGGTTCCGATCTTCCTCACCTTCCGAGTAAGACAGCCCTCCTGATGGCGCTCGCTGCCTTCAAGAGGTTAGGGGACCTCCAAGCATTCTCTGTGTCCCCGAATTGCCTTGAATTTGGCCCTGGCAACTCTCACGTTATCTTGAGACCCAGGCCCTCTGGAACCCCCTGACCACCACACTGGAAGGTTACAGTTTCGCAAAAGCTTCGAGCTGACATGCCCAGGCCTGTTACCGTCGCTTCGCTAGAGATTGTGACGCGATACAGCGTTGTGGCGTTTTCCATAGGTAACACCATCTGTCGTTTTCGACAAAACGTCGAGAGACCGACAGAAAAGTTCCCTGATGGAGGGAACGAGACGTTGTGTACCTTATGCCACAAACAAGTATCATATTCTGCTGCAGTCATGAGAGCCTATCAGGCTCTTCAGATCAAGAGGTAAATGAATGCTGCACGCCGGCTTCCTTTTATACCGGACATCCGGGGGCGGAGACTTTTCTGGCCTTTTCTATAGTAGTAAGAGTTGATTGGTTCTCGAGGGCGAACCCCATCTGTCGTTCTCGACACAACGCTTCGTTCCCTCCATCAAAGGAAACAGAGGTTAGAGATGTAACCAAGACGTTACTTAACCAATTACGTTTTCTTGCTTCTGTTAACATGCTACTCTTTCCACGACCCTTATGGTAATGGTGGCACCGTTGACATATCGGAGCAGCACAAATAAGCAGCCAATGCGTGGTCTATGTTTGTTTATGGTATTAGGCAAGGCAAGGCAAGGCAAGTTTATTTATATAGCACATTTCATACACAAGTGCAATTCAAAGTGCTTTACATAAAATGATTGACAGAAAGAATAAAACGTATCTTTAAAATGCAAATTATTTAAAACAATAAAACAGCAATAAAATTGATTAAAAATGTGAGTGTATTAGTATAATAAATAAACCAAACTAATTTACTCACACACTCACAGCAGTTAAACTCTAAAAACTGTGTTAAAAACAACACAATTTGTCCGAAACACTCAACCTTGTGTTTGCCCTTTTATTTATTAAACACAATCAAAACAAAATGACTCATAATGTGTTTAAAACATGTGTCTGTGTGAAAAAATCCCCAACACTTGATATTATTTAACACATCCTTTTTGAGATTGAGAGAAAATTTTACGAGGTAAAGAACTGTAAAAACTGCGTTCTTGTTGTTTTATTGTCAAGTCTTTTATTTTGAAACATGTATTTTATATTTTGTTGAAGATGTCACGTCCTGTTCTGTGTAGCACCGTCTTAGTGTTCCAGGTGTTTCCCCTCATTTATTTGTAGACATACCCCAGTGTTTGCCATTGCCTTTTGTCAGTTGTTGTTTGTGTTATGAGCAGTTTCTTGTGTTGGAGCAAGTTTGATGGTTGAACATGAAAAAAAGGTTAAAACTAATAAAAAATGTGTAGAATTGACTTGGAAATTTGGCAAGGAACAAAATTCCTTTTTCTCAGTGTATGCATGTATTGTTGATGAGGTGGAAAGTTTTTTTTTAAATGTGCATATACTGTAAATACAAATAATATTCGAAATTATCAGTAATGAGACCCATTGATTTGAATTCATCTGTTGTTTCGACAAATGCCCCATGATAGCCTCTTTATGTATAATTCATACTAAAAATATATTATTACACTTGTTTAAATGGTTCTTCACAGCGATGCCATAGAAGAACCATTTTTGGTTCCACAAGAACAATTAAATTTCTCTTTCTAACCTTTTTATGACCCAAAACGTTTGTTCTTAATGGAACCATTTTGACAAAAAAAAGATTATATGGTTTCGTAAGGCACCTTTATTTTTGAAAGTGTAGTAACTTAATCTGTTCCATTTTAATTGTAGTGTCATCATTTTTTACCTTAAAATTCAGCCAATAATTTGCTATTTTAATTCAGTCCTAGCACACAACTCTCTTGCACTCACTCATCCTTAGATAATGTTAGTGTAAAGGGACTATCGAACATCTCTTTTCCCTGTCTCTCCATTATTAGTCTCTATTCACACCAAAATGATTAATGTGAACATTGGCATTCTTTGAATGCTTGAGCCCAGTCTAAGAGAAGCTCTTAATTTATTAGCTTCCATTATGACCACCTTGTTGGGTATGTAGCAAATCCACAGCTAAATGACCTCTTCACACAAGAAATAAATCTGCTCAGCTGAAACTGATAATTTAGAATTAAAATAATCATTTTAGTTGGCAGCTGCATACGAAGCGTAATATTGCGAGAGTGAAATCAGTAATAAGGTTCCTCGTCAATCAGATTTGAAGCATCCTTTCATTTTTCCTTGTTGGAACAATGCGGCTAAAGAAATTAGTTGTCAATGTTGATACTTTTTGTACAATTTCATTAAAAGTTGACATATAAAGCTCTTTGCCTTTGTTAAAACCTCACAAGAGAATAGATGAAACCTAAATCTCTTAGACAAATCATTTCCTCTCCTTGGAAAAAAGCAGTAAACAAGTCGCAGTCATTTAATTGACCCTATACAAAATATTTTAATGCCATGTTCTAAAGGCCACAAACGTGATGCTTTTTTTATGTCTTTGTTTAAACAGTCAGTAATCAAGTGACTATCTCTTATGTCCAGGGGATGTGAAAAAGGTGCTGGGCTCTGAATTTAGACTGACACTTAGGGAGGTTTTGGCCTTGGAGGACTGATTAGAAGTGACACATTGACAGCATGAGGTGCGGATCAATATCTTTATCCATGATAACATATGGAGGAAAACTTCTAACTGTGGTGATTAGTGCTGGTTCAATTCGTGGCTGCAGCACAGGGGAATGGAAGTCTCACTTTCAAGGCAGTCAGTTCTGATTTAGCACTTTGCTCTATATAAATGTGTGATGGATTTTAAAGGAAAGTTTGTGTGATAAATGTTTATTTAATACAGTCAATTAGAATGCAGGCATATCCATTCATCCGTCCATTTCTTTCGACTGTATATTTAAAGACATTGCCAAACCCTTAATGCACACCCTGCCCCCGCTATCCTAACTCCACCTTTATTTTTATTTCCTTCTATCACGTGCAAATCAACTTGAGATATCACTCTAAAAGATAATCTGAACGCCTGAACCTGTGATATTGTGTTAACTTATTTTTAGTTGAAGGGTTTGATTGATTTGTCTGGTAATGGTAGATAGATAAAATCTATGGGCCACGTTGAGTGTTGGGATGTAACCGTACTTCTCATGTTACTTTTTTCAGAGCCCATTTAGAACATTCATGAAAACGGATGACCGATGGGGTCTAGATCTCTGAGTGTCGGCCTACATACTCTCACTCTGCACAGGATCAAAGCTTTACCCATAACCCCTCTCTCTCAGTGAAATTCAATGCAGTCTATGGTTATCTTAATTCAATCAGAGGTTACATTAGAGCCGTGGCAGTGAGCATCTTTCAAAATGGTAGCCGTGCCGATTTGTTGATGGGCTGCAAAATGAGTCATACAGAATTCTGAAAGACTCCCCCAAAGCTGCAATACTATATGCAAGATAGCACAAGATACAAATGACCAAGCTCCGTCATAATTACTGCTTTAGTAGGCTGTGGCATGCATGCACTGACTTATTCGGACTGCTATGTGCATCTTATTTTGCAAACCAGGGAAGGTTTCTGTGAAAATCAATGTTTTCTAGGGTGCGGCGTATGGTTCTTTGTAGATAAACAGAAGGGTCATAAATCTTGACCTTAGTGTGATTCGGTAAGTTCTTGTACATAGTCTGAATACAACGCATTTCTGTTCAATACCGCATTCTGATAAGACCATGTATTCCATGTTACTGAATCATATTTGTAATTTTCGCAAAACACGAAGGCTCTTAGTTTCCTGTGCTGCATGCAAGCAACACACTAGTCATTTGTCAATAATGATTCGTTTGTACTTTAAAATTGACCGTGTGCTGTTTGAACCGTGGAATAAAGGGTGATCACCCTTTGCTGACAAATGTGTCTGCTACAACTTGATGGGGCCTAGAGTAGGTCCCTGAGGAATGCCACTCAGAAATAAGATTCGAGCATCAGTCTTGCTGTCCGTCATACCCTGGGACACGGACATTAATTATGGGTTACAAGTGAAGGACCTATCTTATCCATTGTATTAAATTCAATTCAATTTAGCACTAATTGAGTTGCCCTGTGTAACAAATGATTGATTGAATAATCCAATTCTGATCTGCGCACTTTGGAGAAACAAGAAATAATCCATCATTATTCGATCCCTATCACTCTCCTTGTTCCAGGAATCTCTATTCATTCTTTGTTCCTGTTGGTAATATTGTGTGCTCCTGCAAGTTGAAAATGCAAGTAATTAAATGACACAGAAACAGCCCATTCATCATATAACAGCCAGACTGTCACACAGTCAATAGGGAGTCTCTTCTAGTGGACTGGTTCACTCAGTTTAGGCAGGTAGGTGACAAATACACACGTACTCCATGAAGATCGCAGATCTAGGCTAGGCCCTTAGAGCCTTTCAACGGCTGTACTGTATGTGGCCTAGATATTTCCCAAATCTAACCCTTTCCCCCCAAAACCTGAGCATAGAAGGATTCGGGACTTATGACCACCTGAGATGACCTAGTCTTTTTGAGTTTAACATTTAATGTGATGGATTAGACATATAGAATTACTGTTACAATTACAATGATGGACTAGCCGTAGGTGGAAGCAAGACTTTCCCCAGTGGGCAAACCAAATTTATATACAGTGTAAATCATATTTAAATATGATATTAAGAAAATCTCGGACATCATCTGAATGTGGGTTTACGCTGGAAATTGTGCCGTGCACAGGCAATGAGGTACGGTCTGTGAAGCACAACTGGATTCAGCCCCCGCAGCTCTGAGACACAAGCTCAACTGTCTGCCGCACATTCACTGCAGTTTTAAAGGGTTTATTTAATTCAGCCAGCCCCATTTTTTCCTAACTGCACCATAAGCTTCAATCCCTCCTATACTCGTGCTGCTATCTGTCTGTACTGTTCAAAACGGAACAGAATGTATATATCATTCCCTAACTTCTTACAATCACGTCTTTTAGGTAGTTCAGGTAAAATTGCTAATCATTATGCAATACAATATTATGCTTTTATCAGTACACACAGAAATACATTTTTGTCACTAGCTATTTATTCTATGAGTGTCCTTCCCAGTTTTATTTAATGTTTATAAAAAATATGCCTTTTAGCGCTATTTGGAACTATTATGAGGCAATCATGACACAGAGAGAAACAATATGGGTCTGGTTTGGTATTTTGGTGCAGTGCTAAGTGATAAACTTTGTGGTTATTTCTACTTGGAGTCATTATAAAAACGCCTCACCCTGCTTGTTGATGTGTCTCTTAATGTTAATGGTACAGTGGTATCAGTAATATGAACAGTATGAAACCCACCATTAGCGGTAAGTCCAGCTGGGCTTTATTGCCTATGTCTACGGTAATTTAAAAGTATTTATCTTGTCCATTTTTATTATTGTTTTCCTGCTAGCTGAGTCAGGGCACTGAATTTATTTCTCTTTAAAATAGATTTATATTATTTATTTATTAAAACTCCTATTGTCATTTACTGTATCAGGGTATGTGCGTCCTAACACATAATGGTTGTTATTGCAAAATTATAAATGTCGTGAAAGATATAGCAGCGGAAATAAATTAGAGACCAATCCAAAATTATTTTCAGTTTTTTTTTATTTACTATTTATAGGTATGTGTTTATTTAAACATTTTGATAACTATTTGTCTAGCACATTTCAAATAAAAATATTGTTTCTATTTGCATTTAATTGCAGAAAATGAAAACTGGAGAAACAGGTAAAAATAAAAGAAAAGATGCTCTGATCTCAGATCTGAAATACTTTACAAACACAAGTTCATATTCACTTTTAAACAATTCAACAGTAATATTTGAACATGTATTTAAGTAAAAGTAAAATATATATATATTACCTCGATTTTTATGTATAAATAGAAAGTAGATAAACATATAGTAAGCCTCTGTTTCCCAATGATGCTTAAACTGTAACCCTAAAGACACTTAGGAGTACTTGGTGCTTAAGTCTTTCTATTTATTATTAATGGCCAGTTCAATCATATAATACAATGGTGATGTGTGAAGGCACCTGTTGTGAGAGAACAATATTTGCATAAAAAGTAGCTGTGAATACACGCATGCTTAGTCAAAAATACCGTTTGGTTCTACATAACGATTCAGATGTCATTGGTGACTCTTTGCACTCTCTTCTGAGGCATGCATGTTTTTAATGCCCACATCTCGCTTCAAAATATACACCCAGAGGACTTATCTGATACAACACGAGATGAAAATAAGGTGTGTCAACAGTTATGAGTCTGATTATGAAAACCACACGTTGATGATATCCTGGTAAAAGGAAATGTTGTCGGCGGTAGTGTGTTTTATGATCATTTCCAACTTCCATTAATGGATTTAGAGAACTCATTTCACAAATAACACCGCCCCAGACTCTGTTTTGAACTCCATTGCTGTGTTCATATTGTAAAATAATAAGAGGCAAATTAAATATACAGTACATACTGTCTACTGTGATCCGTTTTGTGCTTCAGCAAGTGTAATGACATATTTTGTTTTTTATTTTGTAATTTTACCACCTTTCACAATATGCCTGTATCATTTCTGCACTTCTAGTACTGTTGTAAATGTACACTAAATGTATGACTCCGTTTAAAATAATTGAATAAAAGTGAGTAGTAGGTAGACCAGAGATTATTGCAACAAATACCCCACTGTTTGTTTGTCTGCATGGATGGATTTTCCTTTCTGAAACAGATTTTAAGAACGAAAGCCGATCCTTCAGGACCTTTTGAGCTGTGTAGCAAGATCTTGCAATTTTCCAGCACTGCTGAATTTGTAATGAGTTGCAGTGACTGTAAACCATAGGCTAATTAAAACGCGGCCTGCCCAAATAGCCTTATCAGCACAAATCCTTTCTACTGGCTAGATTAATACAAGGCAGCACGATCTCATTCCCAGACAGAAGAGAAATGTGAGATCACAATATATAAGGAAAGTGGCATGAATAGACAAAGAACAGAGAATGAACATTTTTGATTAGATCCTATCACACCGAGTTCAAGAGCATGCGCAAGCGGTTGTGTTTACAGATACAGCTGTTGGTGGAGAACAAAACCATCTGTAACTAAAGACCTTTAAAGCTCAAATCCAAGACCAAAAAACAATATCACATAAAATGGTCCATATGACTGTCGCGGATGTAGCTGGCAGAGCGTAACGTCCACGCAAAGGATAATCCAAAATAAGTACTTTAATATAAGGAAAACAGGGAACCAGGAACTCGGGAAACAAACACACGTAGCATTTACAATACTAGACAAAGAACAGAGGGAGACACAGGGCTTAAATTCAATGGAAGACACTCAGGGAAAACAGAAACAGGTGTGGAACTAATTAACAATGACGAAACACAAGTGAAAACTAATTAACTAATAATGAACCTAACCAGGGGAGGGGAAAACACCAAACAAAACACACAACAAACGTGACATTACCCCCCCTCCACAAGGCGCGTCTTCGCGCCAAAACAGTACCAAAGGGGGAAGGGGGGGTGGGTGTCCTGGAGGCCGGTACTGGGAAGACAAGACAAGGTGAGACGGGAGGCCTCCAGGACGATACATCCAGTTCAGGGGTTCTGGAGGGCGTCTGCCTGTTCATGAGGCCTGGAGGGCGCCGGCCGTTCTGGAGGCCTGGAGGGCGCCGGCCGTTCTGGAGGCCTGGAGGGCGCCGGCCGTTCTGGAGGCCTGGAGGGCGCCGGCCGTTCTGGAGGCCTGGAGGGCGCCGGCCGTTCTGGAGGCCTGGAGGGCGCCGGCCGTTCTGGAGGGCGCCGGCCGTTCTGGAGGCCTGGAGGGCGCATGCCGTTCTGGAGGCCTGGAGGCCTGGAGGGCGCATGCCGTTCTGGAGGCCTGGAGGGCGCATGCCGTTCTGGAGGCCTGGAGGGCGCATGCCGTTCTGGAGGCCTGGAGGGCGCATGCCGTTCTGGAGGCCTGGAGGGCGCATGTCGTTCTGGAGGCCTGGAGGGCGCCGGCCGTTCCGGAAGGCAGACGACCGGTCTAGCCTTGAGGGCTATCCCTGCCATATGGCTCCCCCCAAAAAATATTTGGGCTTAGTCCGGGAGCTTATATGGAGGTTGGCCTGGACCGGCTGGGCAGCGGGCTCTGGCGGCTGGGCAGCGGGCTCTGGCAGGCCGGACGGGACCGGCTGGAGAGGCCCTGGAAGGCCGGACGGGACCGGCTGGAGAGGCTCGGGAACGCCGGACGGGACCAGCTGGAGAGGCTCGGGAACGCCGGACGGGACCGGCTAGAGAGGCCCTGGAAGGCCGGACGGGACCGGCTGGAGAGGCTCGGAAGGCCGTCCGTCCTGCCTCAAGTCCATGAGGATGGCCTCTGGAGAAAAGGAATAGCACTCCATTTTTTATGGTCTAGTATTCTGTCGCGGATGTAGCTGGCAGAGCGTAACGTCCACGCAAAGGATAATCCAAAATAAGTACTTTAATATAAGAACAAAAGGAAAACAGGGAACCAGGAACTCGGGAAACAAACACACGTAGCATTAACAATACTAGACAAAGAACAGAGGGAGACACAGGGCTTAAATACAATGGAAGACACTCAGGGAAAACAGAAACAGGTGTGGAACTAATTAACAATGACGAAACACAAGTGAAAACTAATTAACTAATAATGAACCTAACCAGGGGAGGGAAAACACCAAACAAAACATACAACAAACGTGACAATGACTGGTCTAGAAGCAGTGGTCTTCTGTTTAAGTAATTTATTTATCTTGCCTATGATTCAATCTTTACAAAATTGGTATAAAGTGGTCACCCAAAAATGAAAATTCTGTCATCTCACCCTCCAGTTGTTCCAAATCTGTATAAATGTCTTTGTTCTGATGAACACAGAGAAAGATATTTTGAAGAATGCTTATAACCTTGCCCCCCCATAGATTCCCATAGTCGTAAAAATTACTGGAATGCAAAAGACGACATTTTGAAGAATGTGGGCAGCCAGTGTTGGGTGTAACGTGTTACTGTCATTAAATGACTTATCCACTGAAAAAGTAGAGTTATTGATTACTGTTAATATTTATGTAATTTCATTACAGTGAGTTATAATGTACTAGCGATACATTTTGTAAATTAATTTATCTGTTCTAAATTTATCATTATTTGATTTAAAATCGTAATGTATCATCTAAAGGTAAAAGTGAACGCTTTAAAAATGTTATCTATAGTGCTGTTGCGCGTCACTTCGCGCCAGTTTGGGTGGAAGATGTCGGACTTGGTAGAAGCGATTGGCTGTTTTGCTAAATGGAAATATTACAATTACTTCACATTTTTGACACAGGCAGACAAGAACATTACGGTAAAATTTAAGCTATGTCCTTGGGAAAAAAAAACAATCGGCCACTGTCAATAGCACAAGTAATCTACTTAAGCTGCTGCCAAGGCAGCATAGACGAAAACTTTTCAGTGATGCATGTTCATCGTCATCGACAGATAACACTGCGGCAACCCCTGCTAAGCAGGCAAAACTTGATTTTACATCGGCAGTGAAGAAAGTGAGCTTAAACAAAATGATCGCAGGCTACATAGTAGAAGAGGTTTCCTGAAGCTCAGGGGTAAGAGCATTGCGTTAACAACGCAAGGTTGTGGGTTCGATCCCAGGGGATTGCAAAGTACCTATGTAAAATGTATAGGATAAAGCAATGTAAGTCGCTTTGGATAAAAGCGTCTGCCAAATGCCTAAATGTAAATGTAAATGTAAAGAGGTGCTGCCGCTGCGTACTGTAGAATCTCCGTCTTTTAGGCGCATATTACTCAAAAACCTAGGTGTGGCAAAAAACAGCTTTGTCGAAAGACGTTTCCGTCTTACTTAGATAAGTGTTACACTGACATGGAAATGGATCTTAAAGGGACATTTGAGAGTTTGGAATATATTTCCACGACTGCTGACATTTGGACCAGCCATAATAAAAGCTTTCTCGTAATGACGGCACATTGGCCCATCCTGCTACTTTTATACTTGTATGTATTTTTTTTAAAGGTGATCAAGGTATGCTTTTCCTCTATGATGGACAATAAGGAAGATCTCCTGACTGCAGTCACTTTGCCAAAATTTAAGTTACACCAAATCAGAGACGAAAATAAAATAGACACGGGTAGTGGAATGCTTACTACAGAGTGTTGTGGGTTGCCTCTTGAAGACCAACAGTATAATGCTCAAGATCACAAGAAGCCTGCTCACTTCACTGATGACTTTTTTTCATTTGAGGAGGAGGAGGTCTGTACATACTCTGCTGAAACAGAGGTGATGGAATATTTGAAATCTGCAGGGTCTGAGCTGGGTGTTCTTAGGCAATTTCCCAGGATTAAGGCCATTTCACTGAGGTTAAACACAGCCAAACCATCAAGCACAGCAGTGGAAACTCTTTTTAGCCTAGGCAATCTTGTAATCACTACCGTTTTGAGAGACTTTCATTAATGAGATACAACGACTTTTTCAAAAACCAGGAGGCAGTGTCAGCTGAGTAGTACAAATGAGATTTTCTTGAAAAACATATGACTGCATTCAGTCTGCATGAAATATGGTTATCATTGCTTTGAAAAAAAAAAACATTTCCAGCTTGATATTTTGTAGAGTAATTTTATTTTTTTGTTATTCAGATATTTTTCAGAGGTATTCTGTTTGTTAACTGAAGGATACAGTTACTACATACGTTATGTATGAGAAATGGTACTACATTGCTTTGAAAGTAAGCTTATATTACAGTTTATATTACAGTTTGATATATGTCATGTTTAACTTTCCTTAGTTAAACTTTTTTGATATTCAGAATAATTCAGAAAAAATATATTTTTTTATTCAGAAATTTTACAGAGATATTATGTCTGTTTTATAGCATGTCTTAATAAAGATACAATTTTTAAAAAAGCTAAATGTCTAAACTATTCCATCTTTGATTAACATTAATATTCCATGTTAAATTACTTATTGAGTAATTAAATCACTTTTCAGACAGAGTAAGAGTTTAACTTAAATAAAACCCTTGTGTTTTATTTCCTGCAATGGTATGGGGGGCAAGATCTGTTTCATCAGAACAAAAAAATTTATACAGATTTGAAACAACTCGAAGGTCAGTAAAGGACAGAATTTTCATTTACGGTTTATTTGGTTTTAAATGTTTTGTTGGTTGTATTTTATTGTTAAATACTGTATATGCAGTGTTGAAAAAATTGAAACAGAAAGTTCTTCTGGAAAATTAACAGAGGCTTTATTTAAACAAACAAAAACCAACAATTGGGAAACACGATTAACAAAACTGAACTCAAACTAAACTTCCCACAAGAGGGCAAAGACGACAAGGTTAAAAGGAGAAGTAATATGTCCAAGACACGACTGGGCACAGAAAACCGGAACAAGGTAATCCAAAAACATTGAGGAGAGTAAGGCAAGGTACGACAATGAACCAACAAGGGACAATGAGAAATTGGACTACAAATAGGGAACAATAGTGAGGTTAGTTAACAAGGGGCAGGTGAGGGGAATGAAACACTAACGGGAAGATTACACAAGGCAGGTGAGGGGAATGAAACACTAATGTGACAATGACGGGGAAACAAGGGGGTGGGGCCAAAGCACGAGACAAGAAGACATGTGGCGCAATGTCACAACAAGCAGCCACGTGTCTCCACACAAGATACGATACACACACACACACACACACACACACAAGTCATGGTCCTGTCAAGACCCTGTCCACAAAACTAGGAAACTCTGGCCAAGAGGGAGTTGATCATGCTCTTAGAGTTACGACAATTATACTGTGTTTCTATGCATCTATGCCTGAATTAAGCTTGTGAATTAATTACTAAGCCTATATGCCTATAAGTAATGACATACATGTTTGTTATTTTTGAAAGATGTCTCAAAATCTTGCTAGAAACATACCAAAAAATATTAGTCTCTAAACAAACCCTAATATTTTGGAAATATTTAGCAACCAGAACACAATAGCATCATAAAGGTTAAATTTGTATAGATTGCATTATTTAAAGTTCATTGGATTACTACAAAAATGTGATGTATGAATATGGTAATCCCATGGTGTAATGAATACTACAGTACGGGATGTCACCCTTACAAAATGTGAATAAAAAGGTCCCATGATATACAGTACATAGCATAACGTTTTGTATGGTTATGGTACATATCTGATACCACTATATTACTCTAACAAACACAATGTTGTGAGCAGCAACATTTTTTCATAATTCATAATTCCAATTTTGCCAATCTCATATTTCAGGGCAAACGTAAACTACATTTTGAGATTGTGTTGTTCAGTAGAGCTGGCAGCGGGTTGGCAACAGGACTCGCAGTGGATAATGCTTTGGAGGGATAATGCATTTTTAATGAGATGGATCTGAGTTCCAGCCACTTTTCCAAGTCAAGTGGGGCTGATGTGAAATGAGAATATGGAAGCAACAACAGACTGAAATAAGAGAGGCGGGCGAAAGGGAAACGCTGTAATGACAACAGGGCTTCCCTGCAGACTTTGTCTGCGGCTTCTTCTTTGAACTGCGCTGGTTTCAGACGTAATTTTTCACTTCAATTACCTTATCTCTGATGGCAGCTGTCCCTTTTTCTAACCTTGCACACATACGACCTTATTCGTTTGCATCAGCAAAGAGCACAAATTGTACTAAAGCTCCTTTTAAGGTGCTCTCAGCGGAGCCGAGCGCAAGATCTGCAGTTTAGTGTTTTTCCCATCTGACCTTCTGCTTTGTTTTTGCATCTCTTTATGTGGATGTATAGGTGAGTTTAACTAAAATGATTAGTTTTTAAAATTCTGTTTTGTCTTCGATATTTTTTTTAAATATGACACATCTACAATGTGTATGGTAAATAATGTGAAGGAATTATTTACAGTCTGTTTTTAGGTGACTTGTCATGTATCTTGTATTTGAAGCACTTGATATCATTTAATGTTTTTTAAGTGCCTCTCTAAAGGTAACTTGGGCAAAAAATGTGTGCTTATAAATCCCTACTTTTTGGAGTATTTTCTTATTCTCTCTCTTTCTTTGTCCTGTATTTCTTCATTCCATGCGTCCCAGATCAAAAAAACAATACTGGATGTGCATTGTCCAGTTGACTTTATATAGAATATATAGAAGAAGAAGAATAGAAAAGCACAATAAAGCAACATATTTTTGAACAAGGTACAATAATGTCATGTGTTTTATTCGTAATAATGTTGTTATTCCACAATCTATGAAATTATAACATTGTTCCATATCACAGGGACGCCATAAATTATTTGGACACTTTGTACCGGAAGTTGCCAGCGTTTTAACTACTGTGTTTTGGCGCATTTCTGAGTGAAATAGAATTTAGAATGTAAAAACAGTGGGCGTGGTTTGTGTTTTTCAATGAGAATTGATTGGGTGTGTAAAAATAGGCGTTATATTTTGAAATGGAGATGGCAGCAGTTAACGGATACTCCGCCCAAGTCGTCTAACTTACATCATTTGCAATGGTGCACATAAGTTTTCTGTCAGGTTCCCAAGAGAGCACCTGGAGATTCGGTTTGGTACTCACACTGCACTTAGAGTGACAAATTATATTTACCTATTAAAAAAAGTTACTTTTAAAGAACAGTTAACAACATACTACAGTTTGATCAATTATATTATTTTAAATTAAACTTAAAATACAATGAAACTGTATTAATTCTTACATTAGTTAATATTAATATTCAACACCAATTAATATCCAACACTGCGTGCTGCGGGCTTAACCGATAAAGGCGGAGTTACAAATACTCCGGTTTGTCGTCATTTAGACCAAGGGTCCGTTTAACACCGGGAACGAACCACATACGTTTTTGCATTATTCCGTTCTAATGTAAATCTTACCCAGTAATACATTTAGGCCGTCTAAAACAGTGATTTTGATTGTACTATGTCAGTACGCAAAAGAGCGGTCAAAATTTATTTACAGAGCGCATTTTTTATTTTGGGTGCGCATGCGCACCTGCGCACCACTTCTGTGCATCCCTGCTCATTTGAAATGGAAAGACACTAGAGGGTGAAAGTGTATTTTCAGATTTTAACTGAAGATTATGAAGGCACATGATTTAAAAAAGACCCACATTAATAAGCTTTTTAATACAAATTTTGCAATATTTCAGAAGCAGAAATTGTCTTATTTTTATTTCACTGGGCCTTTAAAGCCAAACATATATGTCTCTAAATTCATACACAGTGTTCTAGAGTGAGCTGATGTTAATACATTTCCTGGCTCCAGTGTGTTGAACAAATTCTTTAAGATGGTTTAATTGATTTAGATTTGAATATGTAACAGTTATTTTAGCAATGAAATATAGTAGGCCTACTTGATGGCTGAGAATGACTAGCCATGACTAGCAAGGAAATGATGTAACTGAACACATCACAAGGCAGTGGTGCAAGGTGGATCACAACAGAAGAGATGTATTTGAGCACAAGTGTTTTACTTACAGCAACGAGTCACAGGCAACGCAAATGAAAAAAACTTGTTTGTAGTTGAACCTGACGTGAACTAAATGAACCTGCAAACGCAGCACAGACGTACATCCTTATGGCAAGCAGAATTCTCCGGTATGGTAATGAACCTCTTGGGAGCATGTCTGATGTATTTAAATTCACACGTTCAGCCGTTGTCATATGAACTGCAGTGGGTGTTTATATCAAGAAGCTTGTTATGCTACAGCCAAAGAATAAATACAAGTGCTCTTGAAATGTAATGCATCATATAACATCTATAGCTGTGAAGAATGACCAGATGGCATTCTCATCTGTATATGACAGCAGCAATGTAGTTATCACAGAGTCAGAGTTGGATATAAAAAGTTGGATAATGTGGACCACTCAGAGATGTTTGTTTGGATAAGAATTTGTGAATTATAATCAGAGTATTTTGCCTCACCTTAAAAAGATATTGACCCATCCTTCTTTAGCAAGCTTTTTCATTTTGAATCAGAGATTTGTAGTATTGATTCCATATTGATTTTAAAAAACATATTTATCAATATAAATGTAAATAAATTGATTCTCTTTAGTCCGGGTGCACATATGCTCTTAAACTCAATAACAAAAGCTGTATCTCTGGTTACAAAGCTAAAAATGTCAGGAGTGTCTCTTGACAGATAGTGTACAACAACAACAGTCTAAAACATGTGCAAAAGTATATTATTCAAAGCAGAACATATAAGTGAGACCGGGGAAAGTAGTCACACAAACCTTTACTTAAGTGACTATTATCAAAAATAAAATATTAACATGATGCGTTCCTACCGTTACAATGAATGGTGAGGGATGCCAAGCTCAATACGGACGCTCTGGCGAATAATATTTTTCCTTCCAGTAAAATGAGCCTATCGTCAATCAATCATGACTCTCGTGAGGCCCTTGCAAGCATGTAGACATGCGCAGTTTTAGCGCAATTTAAGCTTAGCAAACCAAAGTTATGATACAGTTCATGTCATGTTTGATAATTGATAAAAAGTATGCTGTTTAATTGAGAAATATCTGCCTTCCCCATTCAAGAAGATAGGACTGTGGACCTGCTATGATGTAAATAGCTACCAAGAGTCATTGCAAACATGGCCTCTGAGTGTCAGGATTTCCGTAAACAGACTTTGATATTACTCAGGCTATGTTTTTGGGGGGGATTTAGTTTTTGTAAAAACACAAACTATAAAGCCCACAAAAAACAGTTATTGAAATAGATGCATTTTTTATAGTGGGGAATTCTGTCATACAATACGGGGTAAACTGAAAGTGTGACATGGATTTCTGTGGAAACAGGCCAGTAAAAAGATGATATTCATGCATCTGTTTGTTTCGTAACTCACCTTCATGTCATTCCAAAACTGTTTGAATTTCTTTCTACTGCAGAACACAAAAGAAGATATTCAGAAAATGATGAGAACAAAGAACATTTATTTCCATTTACTTCCAATGTATGGACATTTTTGCTTCAAAGATGGCAAGTCATACAGCTTTGGAATGACATTAGAGTTTTTATTTTGAATTACTCTTTAATGTTCAATGATATGAAAAAAAGATATACACGTGTATACAAATACTGCCAGATTGCTTTAACATCTTAGAATTATAAATGAATGTCCTATATGAATTATTGAAAACGTATCAATATACCACAAGAATTATGTAGGTTACGCAAAAAAAAAATTCATGAGGAACTGCGAGAACTAATCCCATCATAATCAGATTCCAGTGGCTCGCTCTGTTGCGTCTGAGTATTCTGAACAATCCCAGCTCTGTGTTGATTGCTTGATTGCTAAAAATGTAATTTTTATCATCGTCAAAATTGTTTCAATCTGCTCGCCTTTGAAACGTTCTTTGCGTGAAATAAATTCCCTAATGGGAAACACATGCTGGTCCTCTTGTCCCACTAAGCTCAGCACACCGGACGATGTTTCCCAGGGAGACGACATTAAAATGTCAAAGGCCTTTTGCCAAGGGAGGGCAGGATGAAATCTACTCTGAAGCTCAGGTGGAGGTCCATGCCTGGGGAGGCTGGCACGGCCGTTCAGGCTGAACGAAGAACTCACGGTTCACCAAATAGAGGACGTCATTACCATTCAGGTCAAGGGCCATATCATGTCAGAATGCATTTATCTGTCTAATTCAGTAACTGTCCTCAAATGTGTCACATGTACATTTGTAGGAGAATTTTTTGAAAATATTCTTGTTGTACGGCTTAACTTGTTTTGTCTTGCTCCTTAATTAAATCTGGGATGTAATTAAAAAAAAAAATGTAATAGAGAAATGGAATATTTGTATTCATTGCGTAATTACGAATGTGATATTTAAATAAAGTTAAATGTAATGAAATTCTCTCTATTTCCATCATTGCTTCTTACATCATAACAAAAGAGGCTCCATGTTGGTTACACAATAACTTTTTAATTTGGCGGACAAAGATTTTCATATAACATTACACACAACATTTTTTGAAAAATGTATTTGTTTATAGAGACAAATATAACAGTTCTGTCAGGATCACCATTGTCAAAAATGATTTACGATAAGCATACTGTCACGGTTGGTCGGACAGAACCCAAACGCAGACAGTAGAGATGGGGTTAAACAATATTTATTAAGACAAAACAATAAACCCAGGATGGGGCAAAACAGAAACTAAATAATAAGTCCAAAGACAAAGGGGAAACAGGAACAAGGTAATCCAGATTGTGGAGACACGAGGGAGCCAGTGACATCGACGATAGACCATATACAATATACATTAGACAATGAACCGACGAACAGTGAGGGAATGAGTCACATTAAATAAGGAGAAACTAATGAGGAGAGATGACAAAGGGATCGGAACAGGCAGGTGACAAGACTTAACAATGAGTGTAACTAGCGGGAAGAGGCACAGACAGGTGAGGGAGATGAAACACTAATGTGACGCTAGACAGAGAGACAAGGGGGCGGAGCTACACGGAAGACACGCGGCTAGATGTCAAAACAAACTGCCACGTGTCCACACAAGACGAAACACACACACAAGACATGATATTGTCACGGCTCTGTCCCCAATGCCAGAATACTAATGACAGGAAGGACAGGACCGTGACACATACAGTTTAGATTGGCGGCATGTTTCGTTTCTGAGCAAAACTCCCTGCCCATCCATGCAGCCGGCATGAATAAGATCAACAATAACCCCCCTTAGGGTCAACAGAACAGAACAAACCGAATATCAGACTGGACACTGGAATAAAAGGACATTTAACATTTTCAATTCGGCAAACTGAATTTCTGTGAATTGAATTTTATCAATTGACCCTTCGCGTGGAGTTTGATTGACAGGTGACCGGGCCAATCATAATACCGAAATTATGCGCACCCTGTTGCAATTCGCCATTTTTGTCCGATAATCAAATCATGGAGTTTATCCGGCTGTGCATTATACGTTTTTTTATATATATTGCAGTCTTTCTAATTGCTTTTAGCTGAAATAACACGTCATCTTTTTTCTAGAAAATATTATTTCAAGATAAAAAAAATTAGTGCAGTGGAAGCGATTTGGCTTACGTCGGACAGAGTTAAAGGGGGAGGGCTTTGCTTGTGTCAAAAAAAACAAAACAAAGTGATTGGCCCAATGATGTATTTTATATTGAAGTAGCACTCTTTTTTTTATTTTACCTAATCTAAAACTATATATTGGTAAATATTTGGTTAAGCAAACTCACTAAATTTTCCATAGTCCCCAAAGAAAAAAACCTAATTCAGTATACACTAAACACTCAATCTATTATGTCACATTTTATTAATACATTATATAATTATAAATATATTCATGTTTTGTGCACAGTAAAAATTATAATTGAAATGATAATATCAATGAAAATGGGTAAAACAGGCTGAAAAAAAGGAAAAGTGGTGTGCGACATCAAATAAAACATTATTCACAAGCTTATATAAATTTTTAAACAACAAAATACTGGAGTTTGACTTTATATGTCACTTCTGTCCCTGTACCACATGTTCAATGTGTACAGCAAGCCAAAGTGGACAATAAATGCATTTATAAAGTCTTAAAGGTTTTCCCGTAGACCTAGTTCCAGCAGTGCTCCTCAGCAGAACTAGCTCCAGCAATGCTCACCATTTCAAGAAATCTATTTTTCAATGGACTTGTGTGATGCGTCTTCTGTTAGAAGTATAAAACGGCAGTATCAATACTGAGTCTACACAATGAATAAAACAGAACACCTTCACTTCACTATTGATTCAAATATAACTGGGCTAAGTAAGAAAATTTAATATGTTAAAATAGCGTATATAGAGTATATTCTGCTGCCCACTAGTGATGGCGAAGGGAAGCTTTCTGAACCAGTGAAGCTTTTTAGCAAAATCGTATCAGAAAAAGGTTAATTTGCAAAGCTTTTCGAATCGTAGCTTGACTAGGACCTCTGCTTTTTCCAGTTGACCAACACATCAATCTTAGAAGCAACAATGAATGAATGGATTAATAAATTAATGACTCAATAAGTACATGACAACAATATGTTCCGTTGAATATTACCAGTAACTCAAAACAATAATGGTATCATTTTGATTTGTATATGTGGACAATTTTCCTGTCTGTGAACAAATCAGACACATGAATAGAAGTCAGTCAATGCAGGTGAATGCACATAAAGACACACACACATTTCATATGATTCTAGTAAATGCACCTATAGCAAAGCACCTTAACATCCCACGAGGGTCTGCCCTCTGTCTTGCATTTAAAAACCTTTGAATCATCAGAGAATGAAACGTGGGTTCATGTGAAACGAAGCATTGGACATCATTGGTCATATGATTTTGTATAAATATTTATTAAATCTCTTGGTAGTTCACAACTATTTTAGATTTGTGGTAAACTAATTTGTATGAATTCATATGATCTAATTTGTAGGTTTAAGTATGATCTGCTTTTCCCCCAGTGATCTTAACTCTTTGTAGGCTATCCCAGATCTGTCCCTTTTGAAGTTCCATTAGAATGGTGCATTAGATGGCAAAAGTCTATGTTATGGGTAGGCGGGGGAGAGCACGGTCGGTTTAGGATCAGATGATGTTCTAAACTTAAGTTTAAGACAGTATTAAACTTGAACAAATATTTTTTTTACCGAGATGAAATACAATATTCAAAGTAAAATGTCAGAAAATACACCATTGGTTTATCAAGTCATCCCACCTCAACTGAATGCTCAGTTTTGCAGTGGTGCTTTGTTAAAACAATCCGATTTCTATTTTATTTGTGGCGCAGAAATCACACAATGTACCTTTGTGGCAATAAAATTTCCAATCAAACCAATTTACTAAAATGAACCTCCCTATGTTAGAGAGAGAGAGAGGGGGGTGGTGTTTGATTTTTGTCTTAGCTCACTCGGCTTTAAAACTATGTGCACAAACAGTGAGTGCATTTCCATGCACAAAATAAATGAATATCTATCAAAAGTTTGCTCAAAAAGAGACCTGTTTTCACATGTTTTCATTCATAGTAATAAACCGGCTAAGCAAGAAAACGCGTTTACATGGAAGTTTGAGTCTTGCCGCGTTTCTTGCGTGCAGTGACGTCATCGTCGATAGTCTGTTTAGTAATAAAAATGCAGCAGGAAAACGGTCAGAAGCTGTATTTTATATCTCTTAGCATATTCACCGTACCTGCATTTTGTAACGAGTCACTGACGAACGGGTGGTGAGTGAAAAGGTTTTATTAACAAAAGCGATAACAGGAACAAAACTGGGTAATCATAACATCCACGGGAACAAAGAGAGTAATCCAAATGACATCCACGGAACAAACAGGGTCATCCAAATAGCATCCACCAACGATACGTACATACATTACATTACATTAATACTGGACAAAGAACACTGAAACAGGCAGGGTATAAATAATGTCCGGATAACTAAGATGATTGGGTGAAAGTTTGAAAGTCAATGAGGGACAGGTGAAAGTCATAAGTGATGACACATGTGCAGGCAAAAAAAACGAGCGACAGGGGAGGCAGCGTGGCAAAAGAACATCCTTAGGGCAAAAACGGGGAAAACAGGATTAGGGACCGACGGGAGTGACACAGTACTCCCCCCTCTCAGTAGGCGCAACATTGTGCCGACGAACAACCAGGGAGGGGAGTTGGGCGTCCTGGAGACTCGTGTAGGACACGGGGAACAAGACAGGGAGTCTCCAGGACGTCGCCACCGACTCTGGGAATCCACCCCTTGCCGGTAGCTCGGAAGGCCTGAGGGTGTCGACCGCTTGGGAGGCCGTGAGGGCGGTGGCCGTTTGGAAGGCCTGGAGGGTGTCGGCCGAACTGGAAGCGAGACAGACTTTATGTCCGTGCCGGCCATCCTGTCCCTATACTGCGCATCCCCCCAAAATATTTTGGGCGAGTTCAGAGGCTCTGGGTGGTCTTCAGGCCAGGGCTCTTGGCAGGCTTTCGGACTTAGCTCTGGGCAGGTTCCGGGACAGAATTCTGGGGAAACTTGGGGACTGGGCTCGTAATTACTTTTTTACCAATACTTCTGTTTGGGACTTATACTCAGGGGCGCCGTATAGGGGGGAAAAGTTAGGACAATTCCAAGGGCCCATGACTGACAGGGGCCCTCAAAAATAGGTAAAAGCTCATATAAAATTATCAAACCATCATCATTAATTATATACAATTAAATAAGAATAATATTAAAGATCTCTTTGTATTTGGCAGTAAACGTTAAAAATCCCCATTGACCAAAACATAAAAATCCATATTGACCGACCACCCCCTGAATCTGCATGAAATGGTTTGGTCTCGCCTTATCGCTCTCTGCCGTTTAATTGCAGTCAGTCATTGCGCCAGAACTACAGTGATCACACTGTTGCCTAATCAAAATCTGGTTTTCAAAAAAGGAAAGAGAGAAAAGAGAGAGAGGAAAGACAAAGGAAAGGGTGTCAAACTGTAACCCAGTTTTTCAACAAGAAAGGTGGGTAGCCTATAGCACTGCTTCTCAACTCTGGCCCCCGAGATCCACTTTCCTGTCGAGTTTAGCACCAACGCTGATAAAACACCTGAAGAGGCTTATCAGTGACTTCAGGAAAAGACACGTTCAACTTAATGTTGGGTTGCGCCGATTGTTTGGCATATCGCATTAAAGTACCTCGAGAGCGATTCAAATGCGTACCGTGCAATCTGCACTTGAATCTCTTTTGCGGTACTTAAATGTCATACGATGATAGATTTGTGCTGCGCCGCATTAAGTTGAACGCATCTATTCTAAAGACGCTGATTAGCTTGTTTATGTGTTTTATATCAGAGTTGGGGCTAAACTCTGAAGGAAAATGGATCTCGCGGGTCAGAGTTGAGAACCACTGGCCTTTAGTCTGTGAAACCTGTTGGCTTAATGTCCATAATGAAATACGCTATCTAGAAACAGACTAGTGTTAGCCTACATTTAATCACCATTTAATCAGTGCAGGGAAACGTTTAGCACTATAATAACCCTAGTGTGGAAAAGCCATTTTACATGTCCACTTTATTTTCTTGTTGGCACATATGTTAAAAAAATAAAAAAGCTAAGTAAAAAATCTGCCGTTTTCATTGTTTCGAGAGGATGATGTAATTTTTTGTTTGTTCGTTTTATAAATCTTTTATTAATAATAGTTATAATAATTTATAGTAATTTTGTTCGGAGAATTTTCCATTTTGTCAAATTTTAAAATAAAAATACATTGAGACTTTAAAAGATAGCCTTCTGCACATGTTTATGGTTGTTTTTAATCTTGCATCAAAAAGTGAACTGCATACTAGACTTGTATGCATGTACAAATCACCTGCAGTAAATATTGTGCTAGTATTATATTGAACTACAAGAAGCAAAACAGTTGTAAGCCTTTAATTAGAGTAATTTGAAGCTTTTGAGTGGACAGTGAGGTCCTTGAGATGTGGTGACAACAGCTGCACAGTGGGGGCCCAATATGATTTTTTGTCATGGGGCCCAAAATTCCTGGTGGCGGCCCTGCTTATACTATTGCACTGTCAGACATGCGCAACTAAAAAAAACTGAGAGAAAAACGTTTCATGCGTTTACAAGACTAAACGTTATCAGAATATTAAGCATAATGGTAGTAACTATGCATGTAAACCAGTCGCGATTTCTTTAAGACTGCAAGGGAAGCTCAGCTTCCCCTATAATTGTAAAAAAATGAATGGTCAAATATATGTACTATTATGTCAACATTTTATTGACTAAAAATGCGTCAAACACGTTCATCTCAAACGAAAACAATTTCGTTCAGAATCAGCTACTTAGGTCGGCTGACTCGATTTCCTTCTCATTCATTCCCGTAGCGTACAGTGCATTACTCTGTTGAAACCCAGCGTCCATTGACTTCAATGGGGCTGCTTTAAACAGTTTTTTTCAGTGCTTAGAAACAAGACGGTCATTGGATAATGCTGCGATTATGTCCCGCCCACGGACGCTCAGCGTCTCTGGGATGAATGGAGGAGTGGGCTGGCCCGGACTCATAGCGTCTGCGTGATGATTGGAGGGTCTGTCATCTCTTTTTTAATCCACTTTTATGTCCTAAAACGCTCGTTTTTTGGGGTCGACAGCTATTTTTTTAGCTTGTTTGCTATACACATTGTCACATATCGGCTTTTAGACATTTTTTTTTTTTTTGTTATAAATCATAAATGACAAGGAGGCGGCAGCTTCTCGCAATGCAAAGAGACGGTTGGTGTGGGCGTGGGCGTGGTCTTTCAGATTATGACGCGTATCACTCTGTGTCTCCATTTCCAACTCAGTCCCATCGCGGATTTTGCATGTGTAGTCGAAAGACAAACTGCTGCAACTTTCATCGTATATTTCACACAATTTCACACCACATATAAATACATGGACAATTTTTATGATTTAGGCCGAAAATGAGCTTCCCCTCTTTAAAAGATCAGCAGCCGCCACTGATGTAAACGCACTCATTTTGCCATTAAAATAACGTTTGCTTTTGCAACACTCCACTGCTTGTTGTTTAAAGAAAACACATGATCCCAAAAATGTAGTTAAGTTATCTTTGAAACAGAGAAAACTGTAAATCTTTTGTAGAAACCTTTTAGGGGAGCAATCAAATTATTCTAAACATGCTTTTGATGAGATACAAGACCTGAAAATGCTTGTTTCTGTCAGATTTTTGTCCTGTTCACAACAGGCATAGATGCGGCCCCAGACAGCCTTCAGAAGTCACCGTTTAATCTCATATTCAAATACATGAGGTGTCAACATGTGATGAAACGAATGAGCCGAGGCGAAAATCAAAAGCTCACCTAGTCGCTGAAAAGCAGCACGTCTGGTCCGACGCTCCTCAAGTGTTTACGAGAGGGCCGTGAGGTCAACGTCTCCGTCCGGATCACCCCACCGAGGCTTTGACATAGTCATTAGGGAGATTGTACTGCTGCTTATGCAAATTGCTGATTATGAATAATAGATCACATCATGGCTATTACTGCTGTTCAACGGCTCACTGCCAGTGACGGTGTACATTTAAATAATGAATAATAAACGAGATGTCTCTAGAACTGGTACCTGGGAGATCACTCCTGCCTCAAAGCGCTTTTAAAATGTATTTTTCAAAGAACAAATAAAAACAAGAGAATGATGGGCTTTCAAAACAAATTACACTGTCATGATGTTTTGAATGTTTGCTTCAATGGCCACCACCAGTGTGTCCTTGAGCAAGACACTTTACTCCATGTTGCTCCAGGGGGATTGTCCCTGTAATAAGTGCACTGTAAGTCGCTTTGGATAAAAGCGTCTGCCAAATGACTAAATGCTTAAAGGATCGAAAATCAATGCACAGTGAATCTGATGTTGAGTCCCTTGACTTGGAGATCTTAAAATAAAAGTTTATGGTGGGCTCTGGCAAGTAAGTCCGATTGTGTAGAGGTCTCACAATTTTGTTGCACTGCATTTTTAATGTTAAGCACACTGCAGATGTTCTGTGGAGTCCTGATCATTTCAAAATTTGTTTTGTGTCTCTATAATAGAAGTGAATGGGTGCCGTCACTGTTTGGTTGCCAACATTCTTAAATATATATATATTTTCTGTTCTGCAGAAGAAAGCTATTCAGGTCTAAATTGACAAGAGGCTTGATGACTTATACATTAATTTACATTTTTGGGTCTATCACTTTATATCCTTAAATATAATTAAAGATTAATTAAATACAATTTTGCAGTAAAATATCCGAAAAACACTAGGCCAAGTACTTTTTCACCTGAGTACTTACAATATCTCAAATGTTTCCAACTGCTTTTAAATCCTTAGAAAATCGCCATTCTAAACAGTGGACCGGGGCCCATAAGCCGCCTGTCAATGGCGTCGTATCCGTGTTAGCCTTTGTTACCGACTTTACTGACGTAGCAACCGCGTGACAATGTCGTAGACAGATGCGGAAGTAGTTTGTGCTCTCGGTCCGTCTAGCATTATTGCAAATGATGTGTGTACATTCAAAATAACTTTTACTATGATTGATTCGAACACTTAAAACTGCGCAGTGTTATCTCACTGTCGAATTGGACAATTACTGCAACATCTATGACTAACAATTTAGTTTTAAACCTTACATTACTCGGGTCATTCATTATAATGAAATAAAATGATTTCATCAAACACCACTGTAGTAAATTCAATGAGGAACAGTATTTTTTAAACACTATTCTTCATCAAATATGTAAGAATTATCACGAGCTATGATCACAATTATAAGTAATATTTTCTCCACCACCCTTTGTAAGGGAAACAGTAATCAACCCAAATTGGGATGAATTTAATAAATAATGATCAATTATAATTATATGGATCAAATTCATGATTTGGGGAAATCACTTAGCATTACGAGCAGGTAGCAAGAATCGGCATGTTTAGGGACTCCGGATTATGAGCATGAACTACAAACAACTTCACGTGTGAAATAAAACAGGACTTTATTATCTAGACTAGACACATACATATCTAACATACACACACATACAGTTAAGCATTAGAAGAAGGTTGAAGTTGAAGCAGAGAAAAGAAAAGAACAGAGCACGGATTTATGGCAGTATATGATATTCAGAAGATCAATAGTCTGAACTAAACATCAGTTTCTTCCTGTAAAGCACCTTTGTTAAAAGGATTAATGATGCCTATGCCTCCATTAATAAGACTAAGTTTGATACTTGCACGTCTTGCCCATCAAAAGAAAGAAAGTGTCCTGATGCAGTTTGTTAAGGCTCCAGTTGATCTTGGCTGAAAGTGATCAGAGAGAACCAGTTTTATGCAGAGGATCTGTATCTTGAAAGACGAGGCCGCAGCCTGGCACAAACTTATGGGTTAAAGGTGAAGTCTTCTTCTAGTCCATCCTTTGGAGATGCAGAACGCAAGGAGAGAGAACAAACCCCCACAAACTGCAAACCTGAAGAACAACTCCTAAAACCCCCTCCAACCACAAGAACCCAAAGACTACACAAAGAAAGAGAGAAAGAGACTCTTCTCGTGGTCTCTTTTAAACTGTAAAGATGTCACATCCTACAGACGTGACTGATCCAATCAGGAGATTGCAACTTTGGAGGGAAAGTTAATTGTCTTTGTCTCTCAGATGGTGTTTTGCATGTGAAAGCTGATTGGATGTTCACTAAGAAGACTTCTAAGAGTTAGATAAAGCTAATATGAAAAGAGTTACCAAAACACAACAAACACCAACATAAAAAGACATCACAAATGTAGCTTATAGACACCAAACATGATCTAAATATCATCTTGGTTAAATGAGTTTCTACAAATCTAATAATTCCAGTAATTAAACACACATTCATGGATACTTTGGATTAATGTTTAAAACAGACATGAACATTAATACATGGAAATGTTATAAATGAATATATGTACATTTCCATATAAATGCATTTAGTTTCTATGTCTGTCCCCAAAGTGAGTAAAGAGAGTTCAGCTCCCTACATTCCATTCGGTCGTAAAATACTCTATCTGATGGATTGGTGTGAGTTGCTATGGTCACCAGAGATCTTGTTGACCCTTGGTGTAAGTTACAGATTGGGGGTAGTTAGTCTGATCGGTCTCAGGTACTACACCACATTTATAAAACTTTATTACTTTACCTCTTCCACTAACATAATTTATCGTTCCCTGTCTGATTGATGTATCAATCAGAAGACAACATATCCCATCGTTCCACGCTTCTACACAGCGTCATTAAGCTACGCGATCATTGTAGTTTTGATCGTCCGCCTTTAGCGGTGATTTCTACAAACTGTACTTTTAACTAGCTTTGATAAGTAATTGTAACTTTTTACAATTGAAAAACTTCACCTCATCAAAAGAAGTTGAGCAATTAGACCTTCTGTTGTAAATTATACCAACCGCAAGATTATAGTATGAAATGCAGTCAAACAAAAGCCTATTTTTAACCATATCTCGACAGGTGTCCTAAGTGCTTTTCAGGTAATCCCCTTCCTTTTGAATTTACTGCATTGTTGTGTCCTTGGCCCAGCGCAGATTCTCCAGGATTGATACCCCGCTATCCATCTGGGCCTCCTAGTTGATGTGTTCTGACTCTTTATCTGTAAAAGGGCAGAATACGTGTAACATTACCAGCAACAAGGTCACAGCCCCAAGTTTAGAGGGGAACTTTTTCATCATCCATCATATCTACACTCTGGTGCGGCTAACTGATGGGCCCATTTTCTTTGCGGCTGTCACACTCATTTGTAATAAGCCTAGAAAGAAGGACAGAGGAGAGGTGGGGGAGACAAAAATTGAGCGAGTAAAACAGAGATCTTATGGAGCAGAGAAAATACCAGGGTTGACAGTTTTGGGAAAACAGAGGTCACTGAGCGAGTCTCCTTCACAACCGTCACCTTGAATCAACCGTACAGTTAATTTGGCAGCTTGTAGGTCTCTGGGCAAGAATGCGTGTGTGTCACAAAGCGGAAATGTCTTTAAATAGATTTTTGATGAATATTAGCGAACAGTTGTTCACATTTCAGTTTTCACAAATGATATTGTGCTATGCGTTTTTAATTGGCATGTCATTTGTTTGCACTAGGGTGTAAAATTTCAGCACGCGTTTGTATGAAAAAATCACAACAAAATGTAGCTTGTAGCTTATTTTGATCACATTTTGTAAAACAACTTGTCATTTTAACACTTTTAAATATAAGCAACCTTTTCATCTGATTATCACCTTTATGTATTGATCATTTTCTCAAAATTATATCATAATGTAAATTGTTTTTACATTTTTGTTCAATTGACCACTTACTTATTCATAGTACACATGTATGTGTTTTTTTGGTAACCAATGAACTACCAAATTTCTACCAAACATAACTTTATTAAATACCACTAATATGATACAAATACACAATCTTAAGCAGTGCTTAAAGTGGGGAAAAAAGTTTCCAGTACTCCCTTGTGCACATTACCATTTATAAATTATTACCACATTTGGAATTTCTACAATGAAAAAACAGTATTTGGACATTGCTGATACAAATTATTTATTTACTAAAGGCACCATTTGCCAAAAAACTGATTTAATAATGTTAAATACAAACCTGACGCCAAAAAAGAGTCAATTCTTTACCTGTGACAATATTTCTGCAGTCTTTTGAATTTTTCTGTTAACTTCTGGTAACTGAATCCATGGTAATAATAAACCATTCTTACATTGTTATGATGGGTTATATTACTGCAATAAAAATGGTGGGTCAATTCAAGTCAGAGCTGTTTAAAAAAATGAACAAACCCAACATTTTTTAGAGTGTATGTTGGAAGTGTATTGCTAGATATATAGTATCATAAATGGCATTTATTTTAATAACGTAATACTACACTACTTTTATAAATACAAGTATTGTTTGAATATTAAAGAAAATGTGGTAGTGGTGGCATAGTTTAGGAAATTAGAAAATGTATATACAGTATATATTAGTGTCATAAGTTCTATTTTGACAAAACATATTACAAATGACATGATTAAGGAAATCATCCAGCAATCATGCCATATACCAGACAGAATATTGAATATAACGTTATCAATACAATATTATTAAATATAACCTAATCTGCCGATTTATACACATTTCAAGGCTTCTTTATGTAAGCCCATAGAGAACCGGCTGGTGTTTTCAAAATGTGTACTCACATTTATGACATTAAAATTGTTGCTTCATTCTGCTTCTAAAGAGTGACATTATTTGAAAATGATCAACCCGGCTCACAACTATATTAATACTAAACTTTGCTTACAAATGGAAGTAGACAAAAGACAAAGCTTCCTGTGTAGTTTCAAAGAAGTTGCCATTGCTGTAAAGCCACGAGCATATTTACATTTTAGCATCTAGTTGTAGAAGAATGCGCAGCATGACCTAAATGTCACAAGCTCCTACTTATATATTAAGATAAATTTACGAAGAGACTTTAACATATATCACACATTAGCATCTTGTGTTGTGTATTTACCCTGCAGGTTACTGTTTAAAAGAAATCTGTGCCGACCCCCACAAGAGGTTTGGTTCTACTTGAGCTGTCACTCTAATTTGACGTACATGTGTGAACTGGGCGTTTTCCTCGTCTCCCGCTAAATTAAGTCACTTCTGCGTGTCACAACCCCTCCAGATGTGCATGTTTACCTCTGGCTCTTCATTGAATCTACTTGATTAATTACCGGCCCCTGTGAATCATACATGTTCTCTTGAGACTGGTTCAGAGCTGATTGTATAATTCACATATGTGTCCACTGCCGTCTGTGTTTGGCAGGATGCTGTCTGTCAAATGGGTCAGTGTGATTACACTTGTCAAAGGAGGTTAGAAGCTGTCAAACTAGCTTCCAGACCAACTGTCCCAGGTTCTGTGCCTAGCTCCCGGGGCCCAGCAGATCACCCTATTCTATCATTTCCACCGTATGTCAGATTCTGTGGTTGATTGACTATTTATGAGTCGACTCACTGCCAGAAGTACATTTGTGGTTTGATTGAAAACACAGCAGTAAGCCACTCCAGAGCATTGGCCAATATTTAGTCGTGTTGATGGAAAGTCATGCTAGTAATTTTATTGACCGTAATTAAAAGCCTTTTAGTAACCTGACAGCAGTGACAAAAATATAGGCTAAGAGAGGGAAAAAATTGCAGCCGAGTCAAATTTGACTTGAACTCTTGAGAGACTCTAAACAAGTTTACTTGAATAAATTCATTATTATGCAAAGGGAAATAAATTGGAATTTGACAAATTTTATGGATATTTTGAATATCGAAACTTATTAAATATATAAAGTATCTCACAGAAGTGAGTACACCCCTCACATTTTGAAGTGAAAGTGACCCATTTTATCAAATATGGTGACCCATAACCGAAAGGTGACCTTTGCAATTAACCCATCCAGTGAGTAGTGAACACACACACAGCAAGTCGTGAACACACGTACACCAGGAGCAGTGGGCAGCTATAGACGCAGCGCCCGGGAGCAAGTGGGGGTAATGTGCCTTGCTCAAAGGCACCTCAGTAGTTACCTGCTGGCCATGAGAATCGAAGCGGCAACCTTTCTGGTCACGAGACCGAATGTCTAACCGTTAGGCCAAAACAGCAATTTTTGTAAATATTTATTATATCTTTTCATGTGATAACTCTGAAGAAATGACACTTTGCTACAATATAAAGAATTTGTATACAGATTGTATAACATTGTAAACTTGCTGTCCCCTCAAAATAAATCAACACACAGCCATTTATGTCTAAACAGCTGGCAACAAATGTGAGTACACCCCTAAGTGAAAATCTCAAAAGTTTGCCAAAATTAGCCATTTTTCCTCCCCGGTGTCATGTGATTCTTTAGTGTTATAAGGTCTCAGGTGTAAAAGGGGAGCAGTTGTGTTGAATTTGGTGTTTTTGCTCTCACTGTCTCATACTGGACACTGGAAGTTCAACATGGCACCTAATGTCAAAGAACTGTCTGAGGATCTGAAAAACAGAATTGATGCTCTACATGAAGATGGCCTAGGCCAGTGGTTCTCAAATTGGGGTACGCGTACCCCCGGGGGTACCGCAGGTCATTCTGAACCTATTTGACTTTTTTTCCCTGCAGATATTATGAAGAATATAAGCAAACAACATTGACTTTTCTCAAAATTTCTTCTTTTGTTTTCCACTGAAGAAAGTGTCATATACTGTACCTGTTTTGAACCACATAAGGGTGAATAAACGATGACAGAATCATTTTCTGTGAGAACAATTTTCAGTGTGATTGATATGCTGTGAATTGCAGAAGAATTGGTTAAGTTAAACTATCTATTTAAGATGAAGTAGAACTGTACAACACTGCTCTACCCTTTAAAAATCCACTTAGCTCTGTATACCGTGGTAGGCTATATGACATCAGTTTTGATTGCACTTATGCATTTTGTTGTACTTATGCTGTTCGAATTGCTGCCGTTGTTAACCCCATCTGTAAATCGCTTTAAAAGCGTCTAGTAAATGTAAAAACATTTATGCCCTTAAGATATGTATTTATTTATGTAAATAATAAAATGTTGTTTTTTCATACAGACTGTTCTTTTTTGTCAGTAAAACATTGTTTGCTGAATGGAGCTCAATTTAATCTCAATCCCAAATTAAAAAGAGTTACTATAGGTTTACCTGCAAACAATCCACAGATTCTTTCTTTGTGGACGTTGCACAAACATGGTCTCAACAGCATCAGCAAAGCAAATATCAGAGGTGATGTGTTGATTAAATGCTGCCCAGTGCCTAAACCAATAAGTTACATTTTCAAGCAAACTTGTTATGTGTGAATAAATAAAACGTTAACTTCTTATCTTTCTTCAGATTGAAAATTAGCAAAAAGGTGTTAATGGTGTCATTAAGACTTTTTGCATCTTTAACAAATTTGACATTAAACCTGCTAACACACAGTCTTAAAGGCTGGACTCACTGATGATCATTGATTGATTTACATTTATACATTTGGCAAAGTGACTAACAGTGCATATTAAATGGCAATTTGTCCTCTTAACCTGTGCCCTAACCCAAACCAAAGTCTGTATACGGTAGTCCTGACACTTGGCGGCCATGTTTCCAGCGCCTCTGGGAAGATATTTACGTCATAGTCCACAGTCCTATCATCTTTAATGGGGTAAGGCAGATATTTCTAAAATCGCTGGCAAAATCACAATGAAACAGCACATTTCCAATTAATAATTAAACATGACATGAACTGAATCATAACTTTGGTTTGCAAAGAATAAATAGTGATAAAAATCACAGGTTGCAAGCAAGTCAATAGAAGCCCCTCACCAGAGAATGGCCAGTTTTTACTGATTGGCTCGTTGTACTGGAAGGTTTGACTTCCTTCGCTATATTGAGTATTGCATTCCTCGCCATTCGTTGTAATGGCAATGGAGCATCTTGTTAATATTAATATCTTTACCCAAACCCTAAACCTACTGTTAAAGTGCCTTCACATTATAACATCTACCCTAAAACTACCAGTCTACTATTATTCAAATTATTTCAGTGTTTGCTCTTCATGTACGTAAAAAAATGGCTGCTCTCAATTTATACAAAGATCGATGAGATTGGGGTAAATTGAACACAAGAGAAGATCTTTTAAAGAATGTAGGAAACATTTCTGGGGCACCATTTGATTGATTATTTAATCTACTGTACTTTGAGCGCTAGAACATCCTGACTCCGTTTCTATTTTTTATGTACTCCTTGGTTATTGAATCCCTTTAAAAATTGCTCTGAAATTATACTTTTTTAATTTAATAAGGACATAATGGTATTATTATGCTAACTGGAAGATTAAGGCTGCCTTCTCTTTCATTCAATGACTACGACCTCGGTCTTCTCTCGATGGCCTCATGCATGATTGATAAGTAATATGAAACCTGATTCGTCTTGTGAAGTTGATGAATCTAATCTCATTAGATTCATCTATGTGAGCGTCTGCCCAGGGCCCGATCTCACCTTTTTGTTTGTTCTGATTAAATGCCGATTGATAAACTGTCTGTTGAGGATCGACTGACTCTGGATGACCAAAGACCGGAGAAATTACCAACTTTTGGTCAGTGTCACAAATGTTAATAATTTAAACACTGTGTACAATAGTTGAAGATAATACTTTTATTGCTAATAAAATTGGTTGCTCTTTTAAAGCTCAGGGAACTGTTTGAGGTTCCCAGTCAGGTTTTCTTCTTGTGGTGGGCATAGATAATTTTTTTTAATCTAGATTAATCTCACTGTAATCTTGGAATTAATCTAAATTCATCTAGATTAAAATGGCTCATTTGAATTCTACCGAATTCAAAATTACATAACGTAGCCTACCTTAAGCGAAGGAGTGAATTTCTCAGCTGGCATTGATGAGGTGTACAGTAACACCGAGGTAGATAGCTTGGCTAATAGAGCTGTGCTGACGGGCTTGCCTCGGTTGCAATTTACACTCAAACATAGTAGTTTGACGACGACTTTTCTCCTGCACTACATCGCTGCTTGGCCCGGCATCTTCCGCATTAGCTAAGGGATGCTTTGCGTTTAGGTGGTACTTGAGACTGGAAGAACTCCTACAGTAAACCAATTCCGCATTGCACAAGGTGCAAACAACATTAGTCTTGTCGAGGTTTCCATTTGCAAGCTTCTTAAAAAGAAATTTGTCCATGTAGCAAACCCGGCGGCTTCAGAGCTGCATCTGTATTAGCACGTCACGTTTGATGTGGTAATTTCACAGTAACGTTAGGCTTACAGGTTCGAAGACTCGTTCTCGCCCCATACAGTGCAATACGGCTAGGTATACATCCGCTCTAAAATATCAAGGTGAAAGTCATCATAGCTTGCGTAGTAAAGACCCAGCTCCCAACTCAACTTTGAGAATAGATTAACGGCGACATTTTTTTTATTGCCCGATAAGAGTTAACGCAGCACGTTAACGCCGATAACGGCCCACCACTATTTTCTTCATACTCATAGGTCTAAATATCACTACAAGCAGTCTGCATGACAAACTTATCCACACATACTTATAAAATAAATTTGGATAACAATCGAAGATAATTTGGGTATGAAAGAATAAATTTGATTAATATTTTCTAATTTCATGTAGGGTTGGTATCTAATCACACTTTGTGGCACTGCTTCCAAAACTCTAAAGTAGACATACAGCATAAGACCTATTTTCATGTGAAAAATATGAAAATAGACTGTAAAACGTTATTGTGAAAAATGTTGTTATCATTTATTTACCATCAGGTCTTTCCTCTGTAGAAGATGCTGTAAAAATAAGGGCAGAATGACAGCTATGGTTATTCACATGTTGAAAAACTAAGATGTTAATGGTGACTTAGGCTGTCAGTCCCTAACATTCTTGCTTTTGTGGAAAATGGAGCAGATTTGAAACTACATGAAGTATAGATGACAGATTTTTCGTTTTAGGGTGAACTGTCCCATTTAGTGCCATAAAGCACAATAAGACTTTCATTGCTTTCACTTTTGTTTGTAATGATTGCTCTGTTTCCACTGTTGGATTTCATTTCATATAAAATATACAAATTGATGGAATGTAAATCCCCCACCATTTCTATATTTTAAGAGGGCACCCACTGTAATGCGGAAATAGGCCGTAGGGCATTCGATAAGCTGCCGAGACACAATAAACATAAATCAGCGAATTCACAAACAGATCCAGTCTAAAAGAAGTGTTGTCTTACAGACAAAGGGTTACTGACTTAACAAAATTCAGCACCACTGTTGTTGTGCTTTAAGCTTAATTCTAAAACCTCAGCAGTATTCTTGGATGGGATTCGACAACGCCACCTGACAAGTGCTCTAAAATAACTTTTGTTGGTTGACAATAGAAACGGTTGAGCTGAATTGTTAGTCAATAGTCATTCCAGCCTCCTGGATATGCTCTTCTAGAAGAAAATCCACCATACATTTTTTCTTTATTTATTCGGTGCAGAAGATAAACGACTCTTGTATCTTTAGATGTTAATATTACACTCCCATGACCTCGTTGATGAGAGCCACTGCCGGATATGTGTAACCTAAAACCTGGACAGTATTTATCCACTTCAGTCCACTGTCTGTAGCATATTCTCCTAGACTTCACAGTTGTCTATCACTGTCCATTACAGTGCATGTACACACGAGTATGCAGTACCGGCACTTCTCTATTTTAATCTTTAGTGTACTTTTGTTACTGGCACTTCTCACAAGTTGCCGGTACTTTGCCACTCAGAGTTAAAGAGTCAATGGATGGGTCATTAATAGTGTTAAAATCCCACTACATGGAGGGAGCACTTATGCTACATTCGACACAACTGGGATGTCGGATATTCCCACCTCAAACCCAGAAAAAAAATGTCTGGAACAACACTCAAAGGCGAACATCTGAACCTCTGAACTCTCAGATCGATCAACCCCAATCTCAGGAGAAGCGCCATTTTAAGTCAGTTTCCAGTCAATGAGATTTGCGCGGAGTTACCCATGTCAAAAGGTTTACCAATCACACAAGGGTTATGGAATTCCAGCCAATCAAATTACGGAGGCAAAGCAGCATTTCAGCCAATCAAATTGAAGAAGATTCCTCGGTTCATCGTCGCCAGACGATGAACCGAGGAACACACATGACTTAAATACATGTGAAAACAGAATCAAGGGAAACAGAAAAAACTAACCCTGTCTTTCTCTCAACAGGTATTGGTCTGCCTTTTGTTGAAACTAGTAACTTTGTATCAGCACCTATTTTATTTTTGCTCCTGTATGACATCGCTTATTGTATGAGATATCGCTCCCTGACCTCATTGAAGATGTATACCTATGGATAAAAGCGTTTGCTAAATGACTAAATGCTAATGTAACAGGCGGACATTTCAAAGCCAGCATATTTACAAAACAAGTAATAAATGGGGTCACACGTCAGTATAGGGGGCAGTTCTGTCTATCAGAAAACCATTTATTACACTAAACCCAATCACATAAAACTCTTAGTTTCTTGCATATTAATAGTTAGTTGTTAATATATAATAGTTAATAGTGAGAATTGCCGTCTATACTGAAGTGTTACCCAAACTGTTAATAATACATTGTTTTATATCATTAATATTCATATTTATCATATAAAATGTATTTTTATTGTAAGTTTGTTTTCAGAATTTTTGCCATCGCACCATAGTTCAAAATCGTGTGCTAATCTGTCAACTCACCATGTACATGTAACGTGTTTAATAAGAGGACACTATGATAAAATCTTACTTATTGTTTGGTGTTTATTTATTAAAGAGATTGGTTCCAAATTGAGAGAACTCTTTTTAAACATTTTAAAAAATCTATTTTTTTTATTTTGCATTCCAATATCAATTAAACTCCAGTTGGTTTGTTTGGATTTATGCCATAATAACTCAAAAATATGGCTAAGTAACACAATAAAACACAAATAAAACATGATAACATACTAAAAAACATGATTTTTGAAATTCTTTAAAAACAGAGTTATCTCATTTTGGAACTCTTCATTTGTTCTTGATGCCGTCATCTGTTTCATTCTGTGCCATCTCAACAGCTGCTGTTTTTACCCTGCTGTGTCACATCCTGGGACTTAACTTCACCCGAGACAGACATCTCTTCCTGGCCTGTCAATCAAAGCCGCACACAATGCTGTTGATTCTATCAGTTGAGACAGTGGACTGGACGATCTTAGGGGACCTCGCATGTGGCCGAGGTTACAATTCTGTCATTGGCTTTTCACAAGCAATTTCCTCCATTGGAGAAAGGGCAGATTTCCCTTTTATTCTCCAGAGGACTGCAAGGTTATAAAAGATCTTTAAAGGGGGTTGAACTTCGCTTGGCTTTTAATATACTCACACCAAGATACACACATACTGTAGTTACAATCACACACACATTTCAGACAAAGACCCAAACGATAGTAGTTTACGAAGAGACCATTTCAAATTAATTTTCAGTTTTGTTCCACAGAAGAAAAAGTTATACACAGCTTTCGAATGACATGTGGATTAATAAATTATTGCAGAATTTTCATTATTGGGTAAATCATTTCTTTAAAAGGAACTTTCTGTTATGACTGGGAAAGTTGGGAAAGTCGCATTGGCTTCAAAAAACCTATCCTAAAATTGAAATCTGAATCTCTGCCTACCAGTTGACAATGCATTTATCTCATCATATGATGATAATGTGTGTGAAATACTAATTACAGTATTATGAAGATGGCTGAGTCCCAGAATTACGTTTTATCTTGAGGCTGAATGCTAATTTTGTTCCCTTTCAGACACAGAAGCTGCGTCAGGAATAACTCTTCTCTTTGCGACAGTATAATACTTGCGGTGCACTCGTTTCATTTTAATGCAGTGCCCTGTGTGTGAAAATGGCTGTTGAATAGAAATGCGAGCGTGACTAATCATCCTCTGATTTGGATCTCGGCAGACATTAGTACAAGTTAAGATGAGAGGCTGCATACATTGCTTGTAGAAGTCGAAAATGTTCTGCTTCATGGACTAGTATTAGCATTCAATTGTGGATCTTTAATTCTTTGTCAACGAACAGTTTTAAAAACTTGTATGTGTTATTTGGACACAAAAGTTAACCCTTAATTAGAATTCATTTGTATCATCCAGAGGGCCCACACACTGTAAAAAATACAACTTCAAATTGTTCTCCCAACAAAGGGATTAAAGTAAATTGAACAAAGTTTTTTTTGTAGAAAAGAAGAATGTATTTGTAACGAGATTCAAAGTAGGGAAGGAAGGACACGGGAACCGGCAAACATTTGAAACATTTAATCAAATAATAACAGCCCCTCACGGCCGACCGCCGGCGAGATAACATAAACATAAATACAAACACAAACATGTTCGGGCCCGGTCCTCTCTCATCGACGGTCTGGTCCCTTGTTTCTTTCTATGCTCCCAATCTCCTACGTTATACGAGGCCGGTGTGCGCACAACTGGCGCTAATTAACAATTACTCACAGGCCTCGAACCACGGTCTCGCCCCGCCTACTCCACTACAGTATTCTTTTGAGTATGCTGAACAAAATTTCTCAAAATGTGGTACCAATAACGATTATTTTGTTGATTGTACTTAGATTGTCCAAAGTACATCAAAATGTTTGACCAATTTGCCACACTGTGTAATCTCAATAAAAAATTCTAGTGCTTTAAAGTTCCCAGTATCCATTGCATAATTTTCAATTTGCTGGTTAAAATGATTAAAATGATTGCTATCTTTGTGTTTGCTGTCTATAGTTTATGTTGTCATTGTAAGTTATCTTTAGTATTTAGAGTTCATTTTTCACAAAAATTGTTTAATGATGTTTGATGATTATTACCATGATTAAGGCTCACTTGCTCAGTGTTGAGGTCCGAAGTAAATAACGCAGTGAGGCCACTACTCAAATGTTAAAATCACAAACAGCTTAAGCAGTTACGTAATTGGAGTGTGTATAAAATATATTTAATAAGTATAGTGTGTAAATAATAATAGAATAATTATATATTATTGTTATATAAAACATAATCTTTTTTTTCACAAGGCATGTGACATTACTCATTTAATTGAGTTAGCGGAAACACTTTGCAAAAAGTTGAGTTTTTCAACCTTTCGTTTTTACAGTGCATGTACATGTCTTTTTGTTCATTCATTTCTAGTCACAGTCTTGTCACTCAATTCACAATTTTGTGATTCTCCAGAATTCAGGTTCAGGTTGTCTGTACACATTAAAGAATGATAGTAAAAAAGTAATTCAAATCACATAAACTTTGTATCGATTCTAGATAATCCTCATACAATTTGTTGTTCATATGAAAAGAAAGATAAATAGTTTGTGTTTAAACGTTTTATGTAGCACCTTGCAATAAAAACCAAACTTTGGAGTTTTAGTCTTCTTCAGAGGACAGAGTTTGACTTGAAATGTGACCCATGCTAGCACGATAATGAGAAGAACAAGATAGTATGCAAATTCTGGCCAGCACCTGATTAAAAACACGCAGCGCAAAACAGCCCAAGGAACAATGAATTAAGACAAATGAAGGTAAATTTACTCACGGAATGACCTGAACTATATAGCAGCAGCTGGGTGGCCGTTAAAGATCCTGAAAACATATATAATTTTAAAATTAAAATTAAAATTTACAAATCAAATACATATATAGTTTGTGATTTTTAACAGAATACACAGATCTAGTCAATAAATAACGAGAAAGCTACATAGAAACGAGAAAGTTTTATACCTGTTTTTCTGACACTGTAGGGTTGGGACGTGTAATACTGTATGCCAGACTCAAAACTGTAACACCCACACTAGCATCATAACCTGCTTGTATTTAAAGGGGATGTCTGATGTAATTTCAGTTCTTTAAATTTATTTAGTGAGCAGTACAGCTGTTAGCAGTACAACATAAACAATATATGGTAATGGTTGGGACATACTCTAAGCGGTACACCAATTACAAAAGACTGGTTCAGCTTGACCAATCAGAGTGTTTCGGAAGGAGGGACTTCATAAAACCAGGAACTCAACAGTCTGTTTTCTGAGAATCAATATGACAGTGTAAAACACAGGTGAATTGTGAAATATATAAAACATTTTTGAACATCGAAACATAAAAACCTATTGGTTTATTTAGATTAGGTTCAACTTCATTGTCATTACACATATATGTACACATATAAGTACAGTGTAACGAAATGTAGTTTAGGTCTAACCAGAAGTGCAATTAGCAAGTGCAGAATATACAGTGTGAATAAATACCGAATACAATATTCGGAAAATACTATACAATGGGCATGTACTATTAAAATACTTTACTGAAGGAATGTTCTATGAAAATATGACATTCGGTATGTACTATGAACAATATATACAGAAGGTTTATATACTGTGAACATTACTGTACAGGTGGTTTTGAACAGATAAAAATTTAGACTATAAAATAGTGCAAGTGACTTAAGTGTGCATTAATTACAGACATTAGCTATTAAAGTTACAGTGCAGTAGATGAGTTAATGCGGTTTTTAAGGTTACAGTGCAGTAGATGAGTTAATGCAGTTATTGAAGTTATAGTGCAAAACCGCTCTGGGAAAAAAGCTGTTTCCTAGTCTGCTGGTTCTTGTCCGGAGGCACCTGAAACGCCTACCGGAAGGCAGGAGAGTAAACAGTCTATGAGCGGGGTGAGAGGAGTCCTTGAGAATGCTGCGAGCTCGACGCAGACAGGGTTTCTTCTGGATGTCCTCAATGGAAGGGAGTGTTGGCCCTGTGATGCGCTGGGCTGTTTTCACCACCCGCTGCAGTGCCTTGCGCTCAGCAACAGAACAGTTCCCGTACCAGACTGTTACACAGTTGGTCAGGATGCTCTCTATCGTGCAGCGATAGAAGTTCACCAGGATAGTTGAAGACAGTTGGTTCTTCTTCAGTGCCCTCAGAAAGAAGAGACGCTGGTGAGCCTTCTTGACCAGGCATGAGGTGTTGGTGGACCAGGACAGGTCCTCCGAAATATGGGTCCCCAGGAACTTAAAACTGGAAACACATTCAACAGCCATCCCATTAATGTGGATGGGGTCGTGTGTGCCTCCTTTTTCCTTCCTGAAGTCCACGATGATCTCCTTTGTCTTGGAGGTGTTAAGGAGCAGGTTGTTGTTTGAGCACCATGTGGCCAGGTGCTGGACCGCCTCCCTATATATATACTACTATATTTACGTTCTGAAATATGACCCAAGGTCTGATAGTGCCAGATAACAACTGCTCAAAATAACTATCACACGGTAATCCAGATGCTGCAAATAATTTTATAGGAACAGTTTTATATTAATAATTAATATACACAATATGCCATTAATAATTACTTAAGAATTACCACATAATTCAATGCGTTCCCTACATTTCCACTTTAGAATAATGTTCCAGGTTCTAAGTAATTCTCTCAGAATTATGTAGTTATTCTCTATACATTATTAATGGGTTCCTTGGCATTTTCCATGAAATCCATGAATGCATTTCCATAATAGTAGTACTAGCAATAGTAAATAAGAAGAAATTTTCATGATTCCACCTTACCTTGTCAGGTATTTCTTGGTCTAGAGGTGGATCATATCAGGAATCCTCTGTTTCATGTGGGGAGAGACGTTTTGGACCTTGTGGCCTTCCATACTCTCCCCGAGTCGCGTCATTGTTCCTACCCTCCTGTTTCCTAGTTTGTGTTAATTACCTTCCTTATAAAGAGTCCTCATGTTTCTTTTTCCTGTGCTCGTGCGTTGTACCTGTACATGTTTGTGTAAGCTATACTTGTTCCTGCTTCTCATAGCTCGTTGTCTTATGAAGTTCTTGTTACCTTGTTCCTGTTCCTGTTCCCTCGTGTGTAGTAAGTGTCAGTTTAGTGTTTGTCTCAAGTGTTTGTTTTCCTAGTTTAGATGTAAGTCAGTGTTTTAGTCCTTGTTAAAGTTTATTATTTATCCTCTCCTGTTTTTCCCCACTCGTGGGTTTTGTTTTGCCTGTTTGTAATAGTCTTGTTTGTTCGTAAATAAATACCTTTTGTTAACACCTTCATCCGCCTTGTCTTGTGCCTGCACTTGGGTTCTCCTGCCATGTCTTCCTGTGATATCCGTGACAGAAATGGTAACACTTCAGTAGAGGGGGCAACTCTCACTATTACTGTTGCTATTACTGCAGTAATTCCTTCCAAGTTACACATTAAGTAAAAAACAGTATTCTACAGTGTTACCCATTTATATTATGCGATAATAGCAGTAACAGTAATAACAATTATAATAATATTGATCAAATAATAATATAATGGCAATTAATAATCCATATAGACCTCTTTAAATGACGTTGACCATACTGGTTCAACAATTCTCCAGAAGTACTTCCTATTACAGTTACACAAATGTTTGAACAAAAAACATCCAACCGAATATTTATAACTGAAAAAAAATTATAACTAAGATAAAAACTTATCTGGTCTATACTGGTAGTATGATTGTTGCATTTTAATGATTTCCAAATACTGCAAATAAGTAAATGAGTGAAACACACACTTATGTTACACATGTACGTGTTGTACGTGGCTTGCCCACTTCAGGTAGGTGGAGAGTTCCTGCCTCAAGTGGAGGAGTTCAAGTATCTGCGGCTCTTGTTCACGAGTGAGGGAAGGATGGAACGGGAGATTGACAGAAGGAACGGTGCCGCTTCTGCAGTAATGCGGTCGCTGTACCGGTCTGTCGTGGTGAAGAAGGAGCTGAGCCGCAAGGCGAAGCTCTCGATTTACCGGTCAATCTACGTTCCTACTCTCACCTATGGTCATGAGCTGTGGGTCATGATCAAAAGGACAAGATCCTGGATACCGGCGGCCGAAATGAGCTTTCTCCGCAGGGTGGCTGGGCGATCCCTTAGAGATAGGGTGAGAAGCTCGGTCACTCGGGAAGAGCTCAGAGTAGATCCGCTCCTCCTCCACATCGAGACGGGCCAGCTGAGGTGGCTCGGGCATCGTTTCCGGATGCCCCCTGGACGCCTTCCCGGGAAGGTGTTCCGGGCATATCCCACCGGGAGAAGACCCCGGGGAATACCTAGGACACGCTGGAGGGACTATGTCTCCCGGCTGGCCTGGGAACGCCTCGGTGTCCCCCCGGAAGAGCTGGAGGAAGTGTCTAGGGAGAGGGAAGTCTGGGCATCCCTGCTTAGACTGCTGCCCCCCCGACCCGGCACCGGATAAGCGGAAGAAGATGGATGGATGGATGGATGGATGTACATGTTGTTATAAACGCAAAAGATGTCAAATTACAATTTGTCTGCAGTATTTTAGCTAGTCACTACACCACAGCTTTTATATTGTTTATATTCACACTACAGTTGTTTGGTTTCTGATATTAAATTACTTTATATGTGAATCATGACTCAAGTTCAACCCTCCTTGGCCCTTGCTATCATGATAGCCCCTTAAAACTCTAAATGCAGATGTTATCGTGCCGTTAAATACCAAATCCATAATTCCACGGAAAAAGATTGCATTCCTCATAAAAAACTTTCAAAAATCTATTTCCACTCCTTTAAATACATTTCGCACTAACTTTGAGCTTTTCATCGGAGTTCAGTCAGTTCAATTTAACACAAAATCTAGAAATCGCAGTTACACCAGGCCTTTCGAGCACAATCTTCCCTCCAGAGTAAACAATTACAAATTGAATCAGATCGAGCCTCGCAAGTCAAGGCAATGACTTGTGGGTATATTTTAAGCCTATCCTGCACTAAAAATATTCTTTTTAGCAAGCACGTTATTACGTAGGTACCATTATTGATCTCAGGAACAGTGAGCTTTATCTCCGAGCTCTCATTGCTTCCTTCACACATGTGCTCGGCTCCTCTGGATAATGGCTTTGGAAGGATTGCTGAGGCCTGTGCGGACATAATTCCCAGACACGCAACCAACGCTCTTTCAACAGGTGTTGAATTGCGACCAATGAGCAAAGGTGTGCTTTCAGTTTAATGTATGGCTAATCTGAAATGAAAATTCAAGCTCATAAAATTGCAAACTATGTTGTGTTCAAACATCTTAGTGAATCAGTTGTCAGCAGTCAACAATAGCATATGTTTATTTATTGATTGTGCTAGTTGACGTATTATAGGTTTCACATTTGTCTGTTTTTCAGTGTTTTCCAGAAAAAGATCAAACAATGGTGTGTATTATACCAAAGAACAATGCATCGTTGGCTATTTACCTAGTCATGATGGTATCCCGAATACATAACTATGTCCGACATTAAAAATTTAATTTACATGCAATTTTCCCTATACCTCACTCAGTGCCGATCCAAGACGTCTGGGGGCCCTACTCAAACTTGTGAGGGGCCCTTGTATAAACAATTAAAATTAAATATAAACATATCTATAAAAATAATAAATCAATGAACACACTTAAACAAATGAAGACTGGAAAACAAAAAAAACATAACACTTACAGTAAGAAAAATAAAATGTATTCACATTTTGATTGAAAAAACGCATGGCCTTGGAATCATCCAGCTGTCAATAAAAAAATATATCTCGCAAACGCTGTTTTACTTACCAAATGAGTGATTTACTACAAAAAATCAAGCATCATAAATACAGTTTACTCAAGAAAGCTAAGCATACGATGACACATCAATACTTCTCTAAATGTGATTGCACAAACTAAAAATGACATTATCATGATAAACAAAATACAATGGAAAAATACCGAATTTGTAAATCTGTACTGGAGGATTGTTTTGTATGTAATTTATTACATAGTTTTGTAAAACTAAATAAGACTTTAAAATAGTAAAAAAAACACATGGCTTCTTGTTCTTTTGATTCGCATGGTTCCGTTTTCATTTTTCCGCTCCAGACGGTTAGCTCCAGTTTGAAGTCATGGTCATGCGTAAAGAAGCATATCAGCTCATTATGCACACGTCATTACCTTCTTCACTGCGTGATATCTGAGTATATAACAGTATAAGTTATACCTTAAATATTCAAAATCTATAATAAAATATTTACTTTGGTATCTGTTTTGAGGTTTTTGTTAGCCGTATTTTACATAACTTTTTTATTTCCGTATATTTTATTATATCATGTTTTCACGTAATGGAAACTGTAGTAGAGTAGGTGGTAATTGTGAATAGGCGCCAGCTGTACGCACACTGGGCTCGAATCACGGAGGAGATGGGAGCATATAAGAGAACGAGCGACCGGACCGTCGAAGAGAGAGGACCGGGCCCGGACATGTTTCTGTTTGTATTTCTGTTTTATTCGCCGGCCGTCGTCCGTGAGGGGCGGCCGGCTGTTTATATACTTTTTTTGTTTCGTCATTTGTTTTGTTCGCCGGCGCTCGGCCGTGAGGGTCCGCTGGTTGTTATTATTTTTATTAAAATGTTTAAATGTTTGCTGGTTCCCGTCTCCTTCCTTGCCTGCTTTGAATCGTGTTACATTGGTGCCGAAAACCTGGGAGGAAGGAGAGACATGCTGTCTGAGTTCCCCTCTGCGGAGGGTTCTCTCGGTGCTGAGGAGTTCGGGCAGCGCAGACGAGGGACGTTCGCCAGCGGCTCCCCGAGGCGGTGGTGCTGGAGTAAAGATTCGGTTTGGACGGAGAGCTCGCTGCCGCGCTCCTGGGCCGAGGTGGGATGGCTAGAATTAAGGTGAGGGAGCGGAGGAATGGTCGCCGCTTGCAGTGTGCCGGAGCCTGCTGCCGTCCGCCATATAATGGGAGGAGCAGGAAGCGGGACACTCCTACCGGCTGTCCTCAGCCAAAAAGCCATCGCCAACCGCCAAGAGGCGGAGGAGGATCGGGCCGTCCACCGAAGGTCCAGTACCGCCGCATAGCACCTCGAGGAAGACCTTCTCGGTTGGGTTGAGAACGAGCGGCAGCATGTCAGGGAACCGGACTATCATTTTTTTTCCCCTCTCTCCCATCTCTCTTTCCGGTCGCTCCGAGGGCTCCCGTCTCCGTTATCTCGTCTTGTCGCTGCATACCCCCCCACCCCCCCGAGGGAGGGGGAGGGGGAGGGAGCATGCATAGTTGCGGGGGTATCCCCCGGCCTGTGAGGGGTGATGGGGGTATGTAGTGGAGTAGGCGGGGCGAGCCCGTGGTTCGAGTCCGGGGAGTAATTGTGATTGAGCGCCCGCTGAGCGCACACTGGGCTCGAATCACGGAGGAGATGGGAGCATATAAGAGAACGAGCGATCGGACCGTCGAAGAGAGAGGACCGGGCCCGGACTTGTTTATGTTTGTATCTATGTGTTATTCGCCGGCCGTCGTCCGTGAGGGGCGGCCGGCTGTTTTTATAATTCCGTGTTTTGTTTTGTGATTTTTTTTAAATGTTTAAACGTTTGGCGGTTCCCGTCTCCTCCCTTCCCTACTTTGAATCGTGTGACAGAAACAACTTGTTTGTGCATTGTTAAGTTCAGTTTATACTAGTGAGTCGGAAATACGACATAGACTACGCAGTGCCACGTACCCTACGGTGTAACCAATCGCGCACCTCTCCAAGAATGTAACAACGCGTCAACTCAACATGGACCCAACACGGAAAGCAAGCGCTGTGATTGGTCTGTTTGAACCCCTCCCTCAGGTAAAAAAACTCTGCGATAGCATCAAGTTTACTCTTATCTAAGTAAATTATTTGTTTGTCTGTATTTAACATCTCAGGCTGCAACAAAAGTGACCGTTTACTTTCCACTATCACTGCTAATGCTTCTGAAACGAGCTCATTCTTCTTCGGCTCTTGTCTTGGCTATACAAGTAACACGCAAGTGGGCATTGACGCCTAGTGGTCATTGCCTGTCGATGCGGACAACGATGCAGAAGTGTAAATGAAAACTGACATGTAACCTATGTCGTAGAGGCTACAGCTATACAGTGTACTTCTCGAGCGCCTGCAATTCCCTCATGAACCACCAGGGTTTCGCAAATACACATATGCACTGTTCAATATTCTCTACTATTGCATCTTCAATGCTACAACAAAGTTAACACCATGTTTAGCATTGACTTGTGTCAGCAGCTGAATAACCAGGTCTTATGGTAAAACATTATTATTTTATGAAGTTGAAATTTCGTACAAATTTAATGATGTACAAAGATGTACGATTATTAGAAGAAAAAAAACGTATCGTTAAACTCAACATTACTGGGGAGAAAGCAGGTCGCACTAAAACATACAAATGAGATCGTACAAATCCAATCCAAATTGTCATGAGATTGTGTTGGACGTGTCACAGTCCTGCTGATTTATGACGCGCTATTGCTCATGTGAAATTGCTATATTATCATGTCTGGAGAACCTATTGCATCATCCTCGATTCCAAGTGTCGCCTGTTTCAGATTAGATTTCGCAGTTGAATGATCCTGTTCATCTGTTCAAGAATCCGGTAATGTTTCATTATCATACGGTTGAAAAAATTTGAGAAGTAGGTTAAGGTGTTGGTTCCTTCTGATTAATGAGTTATTAGCGCATTCCCTCCATTTACCTTCTCAAGGGTATGACTTCCTCCTGACAACCCTATAATCACAATTTGGAGATGCCAGAAGCGTGACTGCATCTTGAAAAATTCGTTAATTTTTTCAGTCGAAGACTGTTAGGAACTCTTGTTCTGTACAATTCTCTTGATCTCTCTGTATTAAACATGTACTTGTGCTGAAAATAGGTGATTCACTTTTTTAGCTACATTTTTAACGGTTGTTTACTTCCAATAAGACTTGACAGTGTTCTGAAGAGCATATCGCTGAAACAATGTCAGAAATTCACTTGCATTTTATAAGTCAACAAAAAATAACTAAAACCTTTGTTGTTTAATCAAAAGCCTTGAATCTCATTTTATGATGAAAATAAAAACGAAAAAAAAATATCAGTACGTTTTGATGTTGCATGTGCTACAGCATGAATACAATAAAGATCCCATAACATAAAATCCTTACACATACTGTCCTGGATCATAATGATATATTATATGCTCAGCTGGAGCTGTCTGCTTCCAGACCACTCAAGGTCATGACCTCTCATTGGGTTCCTTCTCTTTCCCAGCATGCCCTCATTGCACTGAACCGCCAGCATAAAGCCTTATATGACTGAACTGTGTAATTTGGCTAATTAATAGAACAATTTTCCTCTTCAAATCCAGCTGGGCTTGAAGAGAATGTTACTGGCATCAGAAATGTACCCCATTAATGTACATCTGTCGAGGAAAATCCTTTTTCTGCTATCGAACCCTGTTCCTGACGTGGCAGAAACGGGAGGTCATAAATGGATAATAGGATTGTCACCCCCCCTCCAACTCTTCGTGCTATAAGAGGGACAGACTTTAAGGCTTGAAATTCCCAGCATGATTTTCACATGGTTGTAGCTTAATAACAATGTATGCATGTTTATTGGTGTATGAGCAACTGTAAAGTGAAATGACGCAGGTTTTGTGTCGTGTTCTGCTCTTTCCAACACACTCGGAAAACACAGGACCTGTTTGCATTGATATTTGTCTTCAGTTAGGATGAATGTTTCTAACATGACTGCAAGCTAAGACGCTATAGCGCTCACTCTATGTTATGCTAACTGCCAAAAACTAAATCAATTCAAATTTTACGATAAAATGAAGCTAATTAATAGTAGCATTTAACCCCATATAGCACGGGTACATCTGTAAAATGTCTGCTAAAGATCTGGAAAACATCTGCGGTGTAAAAACATCTGATAAATGTCATGAACATCTCAGCTCCACTCAGACATCTTCTCTATGACATCTGACAGGAAACGTCCACTAATCATATTGAAGATGATTGAGCAATCAAAAAATGTATGTTTCCTTGATGCATGTGTGCTATCAGAGACTAAATATAACACTAAAACGAGGACCTCAATTCCCAGATCTGCACAGGGAATTGTTTCCAAAACTGATTCATTTACAAAAGTGATTCAAAACTTTTAGTTAGTTCTTCCCCCAAAACTGGAGTGCATTCAATTAATAACTATCTGCACTTCAGAAACGTATTTGTTTCTTTGGGCAATTCCATTAATCTATTTCTAGAGAACAAACAAAAAGATGACATTCAAACCGAATCGAAAAAACTTTTACGCAGAAACTTTCAAACAATTTCCTTTGTCAAAAATGTTTCTCTAAAGAGTTTTGAAATGCTGCAACCGAGTGTAAATTCTTGATGGTTTTGTAACTGCTTGCGGAGGAAGAATGTCGACATGTTTCTCAGCTCTCAGTTGTTACTCCTTCCCTTCTGTGTTGTACTCTGTTAAGACATCCCACACCCTTGCAACCTGACACTAGAGGACTTTAGACCCACCGGGAGAGAAATAAACAAAGTTTCAAAGTAAAAATGTTCAACAGGTTAACCAAATGTGTAGGTGGTCCCAAGGACTTGCAACCTGACCTACAGTCTATGGAAATTCAATTCAATGACGCTTTTCATCTCTGGCTATGGTGGAATCAAAACAGACACCAAAATAAAAATAAATGCACAGGGAGTCAATGAAAAAAAAATATCATATGAGGTGTCTATCAAAATGAAGTAAAGTTTTTATTTTTGTTAAAGAAAACACTTAAGATGCCTCAAACAAGCTACTTAATCGATTACCTGCAAGTCAAGCTACATGGATGAGAAAGTATTAACTGCTTTTCACCCAGGAGGCCGTGGCCCCTTAGGGAGCTTCAACAAGCTTCCAAAGAGGCCTCAATATGATTTAGAGGGTGTTTATTTGACAACAGTGTAGTTAACAACTGAAAAGTGGAAAGTTTTACACACAGCAACAATGTGAAACAATCCACATGCACATGGATCCACAAAAAACACGGAAACATTGATCTAAGCACAGTCCTGTAGTCCACCATTGTTGTTTTGAATACAATCGCACATGCCTATATAGACGGTTTAAACACTAACAACATAAACAAACGTTATGTGGCCCAAACTTGCGGTTGACCAACGTAACAAATCAATTTAAAACAGTACAATTTAATACAATGAATATACAATAATATAAATTGTTATATTATAACTTAAAACAGACTGAAAGTTAATTTTTGGATTTTCTGGACTATTTGGCCAATAGCGGCCATCTGTCTGTTCCGTCCAACCTCGATTGCAGCCCAAACATGCTTGTTTTTTGCGTCCCTATACACATGCATAAAGACTTATTTTTTAGTGCTTTACACAAAAACGACAATGTATAATTTATTATTTGCGCCTTTTAAAAGTTAGTGTTAAAAAAACAGCTTCAGAAACAAATAAAAAGTTTTTAGTTTTGAATTGAATTTGTCTGATTTAAACTAGGATAAATAAAAATGCAATTTAAAAAATGTAATTTTGAATTGATTTTCAATTTTTTTGTGTTTTGTTGTCTTTATAAGGAATATTCATCTTTTGTTAGATATGCCAAGATATTTTCTTGAAGAAAGAATGATTCATATGTTTATTGTGGTCGGGACCTAGAACTCAAAAAGGTTGAGTTCCACCGTTCGCGTTACACTACAAGGTGCTAACAAAAAGTGGATAACTACATTAGATCTGTAAAAATAAATACTCTATAACAATAAAAGTAATTTAATTATCAGATTCCAAAATTCACCTAAATCAGAGGTACTTGTCTCAAAACATTGTGAATTTAGGCAGTTTTGGATATTTACACAGAGCACAACCAATAATACCATAAAAAGTATATATTTTATTTATTAAACACATAATTATTATTTAATATATACACAGATGATAGTGTTTCAGCAGATAAAAGCACACTCATAAAACTAAAGGTGCTTCACGATGCCATAGAAGAACATTTTATTTCCTGGTTGTTCCATAAAGAACCTTGTAAATCCAAACCCCCCCTGTTTCACACAAGGTTATTTGTGGTGAAAAAAGGTTCTTCAGATTATAAAAAGGTAGAAAGAGATGGTTCTTTAAAAAACATTTGACTGAATGATTCTTTGAGGAACCAAAAAAATTGTTTTATATGGCATCGCTGTGAAGAACCTTTTAAGCACCTTTATTTTCAAGAATATAAAAATTCATGAATTAGCCGATTGATTTGAGGCAGTTCACTTGCTGATGTGAACACTACATGTAAGAGAGACATACACATTCAGTGAGATTGCTTTGATTAGCACCACAGTTCACTCAGCTGGAAAGCTGCGTAAGCATTACAACACGCCATAAAAAACAGCCATGTAGCATATTGTCACGCAACACTGCTACTTGTTGAAAAAAATATTGTTATAGGAAATGCAAGAATGTTTTGAAAACCACTATGCTACTATTACAATACTAAAAATGAAGTTGGTGCCACTGCTACTTTTAATAATGTATACTGGTATGCCAGTCTGACCCAGTAAGTCTCAGTAAGACCATTGTAAACAGATTGTAAACGGCACTATTAGAGGAAATTAAGCAAAGCTTTTTCGTGGACAACTCAATCACCCAAAATTGAACCTCTCTATCTCAGACACCCTTTCTCTGGTCTATTTAAATCTCTATTTAGTTTATTGTTTTACTGCTTTTCAACTGACACACAAAGGATGTAAGTTTCCCTCCAATTACACCTCAAATTGAACCCCTGGGCCCCAGCTGTCTTGTTTGCTCTGGGTCTGGATATGGAGTCTGCTATTTTCCTTCTGCAGATGTGCACATTGCACCTCTCTCACAGGTACCGAGACGCCGCTATTATCCCAGCTGTTGTGTTATTCAGCTTTGGACCAGCCGTCCCCCGAGCCCTGTTGTTTCAGCTGCCACCATCCTCCCCCCATCCCAGCTCCGTTTACCCCTTTCTCGGTCTATCCTGAGCAGATGACGACCAACAGACTGTCTAGCTCTTTTCCTCAGGGAATGGATAATTCAGAGCTCAAATTTAACAAAATAAACGGTACTGTACATAGTAGCTGTGACAACTACAACATACGACTGCGTCATTCCAAATGTCATCCTGATGACTTTCTTTTGCAGAGCACAAAAGGTATTTTGAAAAATACTGGTAACCAAACAACAGTGACCCAATTGACTTCTATTTTATAAACACCAAACCACTGAGACATTTCTCAAAATATCTTCCTTTACGTTCCAAGTCATATACAGAGTTTGAATGACATAAGGTTAAACAAATGATGACAGATTTTTAGGCTTACAATTGTTTCCATATTGAACCGTTTTCCCTTTTTCGCTCTGAGCTTTGTCCCCGGTTGTTTTTATCAGGTTGCGCCGGCAATTGCTCACAGGGAGCTGAATTAATAATAATGAGAAAAGCGAGTGGGGTCTACGCAGCAGGAGATCGGCACAGATGCTGGCGTTGTGACGCTGTCCACAAGACCTGCTATTAAGAGAGTTCACACTTGTAATATTTTTCTTATCACAGGCAGTAGTGCAAGTGAACATGGTCCTCGCTTCCGAAACTAATTGTTCATGCTGTTAACAGGATGAATACATTTCCATGCAAATAACTGGGAATGTATTTCCACTATAAAAAAATTATGTAAAGGTTTCCTCTGCACCTAGGATTCTTGATGCATGCTCACTAATAGCACTAGTAAGCTGACTAAGTAGACATTGAGCGTTGGCGAAATTGAGAATTGTCAAAATGCATTAATATAAATCGGCGGCCATGTTTGCAATGCCTCTGGACAGCTATTTACGTCATAGCAAGACAAAAGTCCTATCTCTTTGCAGATATTTCTAAAATCGCTGGCAAAAATTAAATAGCATATTTTCGATCAATGATTAAACCTGTACCCTAACTTTGGTTTACTAAGCTTAAATTGCATTAAATATCACTGTAATGCAATTCAAAGTAGGGAAGGAAGAAGACGGGAACCGGCAAACATTAAAACATTTAATAAAACAAAAAGGTAAAAAGACAGCCGGCAGCACCTCAAGGACGACTGCCGGCGAATAACACACACCACAACTAAAAGCCAGGCCTGGTCCTCTCTCATTGACGATCCGGTCGCTCGTCCTCTTATGCCGGATCTCCTCCGTGATACGAGACCGGTGCGCGTACAGCTGACGCTCATTATCCCTCACTCACCGGCCTCGACTCACGGTCTCGTCCCGCCTACTCCACTACAATCACCTATTTCAAAGTCGCCTCTGCTACTGCGAATGCGCTCAGGCTGGCAAGCACCTCACATAAGTCCTACCCTAGAAAATAGTTAGTCTTTATTGATTGACGTTTGGGTCTTTTCACTGGAAGGTAGGTGCTAGAGCGGCCATATGCATCGTCAATCCTATTATTTTTTTTAAAGCATGTACATTTATAACGGTCTACTTTGTATTAACCAAAGGTTGTCTCTCACTCTCATGCCGACTCTGCCCCCAGACATCCGGGTATAAAACGGAGACGGCGTGCTGCATTCATTCACCTTTTGTTCTCGGAGCCTTCATTCTTTGATCGACTTCAGAACTACCACTACTACTCTACTGCTTACATCTTACGATGTGAAGCGGCGGACTGTCCTTTCCTGCAGCGAATTCCCCTGGGCATCTTGGCAGTTCCAGAGTTGTTTGATTCTAAAAGAGCTAATTTATCCAGCTTGGCATGTAACACTGTTCTTGTGGGTGTAATACTCTCATCGAGGAGGGGGCTAGACAAGATATCTGACTCAAGTGTTTGGGTCTCCAGCACCCTGAGGCAGCCTTCGTGGATACGTCCTCACCGCACTGCGGGTGGATTACGATCCAGACATTGGGGTCACGGGTGGCTCTGTGCTCCCAGAATCTAGCCACCACCACACCTCCTTCCCGTTTCGTTACAACTATTGCTATGGCCCTGCTGTCCGCTACGGCGAGGGTGATATGGGGATTACTGTGAGCGTAAATCTGTCAGCCAAGCGCTCGCGGACCGTTCGCACCCCGTCTCGCTCATCTGACCGTTCCCTAGGAGGCGGTCTTGTTCATCCACAATGTATTTGGAAACGGAGCCTGATAAACCTGGGAGTGGTGATCGATGAACTTCACAGATCAAGTTGCCAGCACCGCCCGGTCCTGTAGATTCATCCTCTACAATATTAGGAAAATTAGACCCTTCCTATCAGAGCATGCTACGCAAGTCCTAGTACAGGCTCTGGTCCTTTGCACAACCAAACCTCTAAAGATGATTCAGAATGCTGCGGCAAGAGTTATCTTTAATGAACCCAAGAGAGAACACGTCACTCCTCTATTCATTAAGCTACATTGGCTCCCTATAGTCGCTCAAATCAAATTCAAGACTCTGCTTATGGCCTACAAGACCACCACTGGTTCGGCACCACCTTATCTTCACTTGCTAATGCAGACATATGTACCCGCCAGATCCCTACGCTCTGCAAACGAACGGCGTCTTGTGGTGCCATCCCAAAAAGGGATGCGCACCTTCTCCGGATCTGTTCCACCCATGTGGAATGATCTGCCCGCTGCTACAAGATCTGCAGATTCTGTAGCCATCTTTAAGAAACGTCTGAAAACACATATCTTTCGTCAACATCTGACTAATCTGTTCAGACTCTATTTTCTATTTTCAAAAAAAAAAGAATGAAAGAAAGAATGAATGGTTATGTATACTGTGTTAGGTTATATGAGACCAGGCTTCTTTTTTGATTGCACTTATACTTTTGTTGTGCTTATGCTGTCCCAATTGCTACCATTGCCTACCCCACCTGTAAGTCTCTTTGGATAAAAGCGTCTGCTAAATGACTAAATGTAAATATAAATGTAAATGATGATGAGATGTCCCTTGCAGCATCAGAGGGTGACCTACTGGCATCCAACCCCGACAATTCCTCGAGCTCCCTCCCTCGGGACGTCGAGCCCAGGAAGAGGCGGACGTCAAGATGTCAATCATGCTTTCCCTCTGGCATGCTTTCACCTCTGGCTCAACCTTGCGCAGATGCATGACGCCGAGAAAGTCTGCTTTCTCTACGCACCCATCTCGCAGGGTGGGCTGTTTGGTGATACTATCAAGGACTTCTCTCAGCAGTTCTCGACAGTGAAGAAGCAGATGAATGTGATCAGCCACATCCTACCCCGCCGCGACTCGGCTCCCTACTGCCGTCTAGATCCCGTGTGGTGTCTGCTCCCCACCACACCCGGACCTCTTTGACGCCAGTTCCTGGGGCCCCAACCCAGGCGGAACCCGGATGAGGACGTTGAGGAAGAGACCACTGCCCCATCAGCAGCTGCCGCAAAAGCCGAAGAGGGCCTGACGGGAACACCCCAGGGAGATCGACTACACCATCAGGCCTGACTCCAGCCATTACATCGCTGGTTGGACGATCCAGCACAGTGCCTGCTCCGTTCCAACAACTACTAGGCCCCTCGGCACACTGGTGTTCAGCATCCTGACGTCTGCATACTCTGCAGCACTCTTAAATTGACAGTGCGTTGAGCTGCATCGCCGGGCAGGAAAATCAGCAGAGCGGTTCTCCTCCCCTGGGGGTTGATGAAGCAGATTGTACCCCTAGTCTCCCTGTTTCGGTCCCGGGAGACTTGTTAGAGCTTCCCATACCGTCACTGTGGCTACGGAGAACAATACGGAATTCGCCGGACGCCCACCCAAGTTTTGAGTTATCCTCTCCACCTCAGTCAGAGGCTAGGAAGCTCCCATGCTTCGGGCCGAGGTCACTACCCTTCTGGCGAAAGATACGATTGAGCTCGTCCCTTTAGCGGATATGTTCAACGGGTTTTACAGCCCGTACTTCATCGTCCCCAAGAAAGACGCGGGGCTGCGCGCCATTCTAAATCAGCATTCCCTGAACAGGCACCCAAACAAGCTGCGTTTGGTTATGCCAATCGATCTGAAGGACGCGTACTATCATGTCACTATCCTCCCTTGTCCTCGACCATTCCTGTGGTTCACCTTCGAGAGCCGCGCGGGTACTCAACTATCTCGACGACTGGCCTATCTTGGCACACGCGAGATCTCCTTAGTACACACAGGGTCCTGGTGCTCTGGCACCTTGATCGTTTGGGACCACAGGTCAACCGGGAACAGAGCAAGCTCTCCCCCATGCAGAGCATCTCTTTTCTCGGTATGGAACTCGACTCTGTCTCATGACAGCATGATTGACTACCGAGCACGCACAGTCAGTGTTGAACTGCTTTGACCTTTTCAGCCGTTCCCCCGGAAACAATTTCAGAGACTCCTGGGACACATGGCATCCTCGGCTATGGTGATCCCCCTCAGGTTGATGCACATGAGACCGCTCCAACACTGGCTAGAGAGTCAAGTTTCCTGGAGAGCATGGCACACCAGCAGCAGGCATATGGTGGTCAGACCTTTCTGCCGATGCACCCTAACCCCCTAGTATTCAATAACCTTTCTACAGACAGGGGGCCCTCTCGGGTAGGTTACGAGGCAAGTTGTGGTGACGAATGACACTTCCCTGCAGGGTTGCGCTGGCATATCAACTGCCTAGATTTGTTGGCTATGCTACTCACACTGAACTGAAGACTCCACCTGGGTATAGCCTCCTCGTCGGCACTGGCTCAGGGTGCCTCTCTTGCAGACATCTGAAGAGTTGTGGGTTGGGCTACGCCAAGCACCTGTTCGAGGTTCTACAGCCTCTGCATATTACCCGTGTCAGCTCGAGTCTGTCACGGTACCAACAGGTACCACCGGAAGCCGGTCTTTAGGTCGACCTCCACCTTTCAGTACCTCCTTCAGTCCACAAATTCCTACCATGAGTTTTCCCCTACCGGCGAGACCATGTTGGTGTCTCCATTAAAATCCTCTCTACAGTAGGAAGTGGTCTCTGTAGCGCGTTCGCTCACTGAGGAAATGGCACTTCCCCAGTGGCCCTTACGGTGCTGGGTGGCTTCTCACTGTTAGAGAAACAAGGCCTCCGCAGATGACCGTCGGTGGCAGGGGCTTCCCACCTAAACGTTATCTTTGGAATTGTTCAACTTTCCTGAGCGACTACCAAAGGGAGTATTGCGGAGCTCACATGATCCACCACTTAACAGTTACTGCAGTGGCACAATGCCGCTTTATATCCATTTTTTTATTTTGCAAAAGTCCCTACTCTAATTTTAATAAACATACAGTCAGGAAAATAATTATTTTATCCCCTGCTGATGTTTAAATTAAATGTCATTTAGAAGATATTTTGTGACATCTCACCAGGTGGTGCATCATGAAGCAATTTGTGCCGTCTACAGGGTTCTGTTAGTGCTGTGGTAGCTGAAACATACTGTTGCTTTAGTCAGCAGCCTGCTTTGGAATCTTTTCAAAAGGCTATCAGTTCTCTTGAGTATTGTCCCATTGGTCATCTGCAGCTAGACAGCATCTGGTGACCTTGATGGCCATTTGAAGATGGACGAACAACATTCTCAAGATCAATCATTTCAGAAGCAGTCAGTTCTGGCTTGCTATCTATGTGGTGAACAGGATTTGTTTCACTTGTCATTCTCTGGCTGCTGCGAGATGGAGGATGTCTATCTCATCACAGCCAGCAAGATGGAAAGGTTTGAGTTGATCAAGGGACAGAAATCCATGAAAATCAATTCTCTGTTTGAGGCAACAGGCTTTTGACTTTTCTAAAGCTTTACCTTATTTATTTGATCATTTAGAGTCAATTGGTTCCTAGTCAAAATAAAACACTATTAACTCATCCATGAAAAAATATTGTGAAAAAATATGAATTCAATGAGAAATGAATTAATTGTGGGATTTACCTTCATTCTTTGAAATTTATTAGATCATGAAAATGAATATGGATATGGAATGTGGGCATAGGATGAAAAATAATAGAGCAGATGATAAGGATATTTATTTCAGAGGCATAGAAAGTCTAGATTTTAGAATACAAATTTAAAGGGACAGTGCTGGTCAATATGGAAAATCAGTTTGGACTAGGAAGACAACTCAAATTTGGCTCATTGCAGCATTAATTTGTCTTCTAAAATGATGAACTCTGATTATAATTTGATAGTCTTGTCGTGGTCTCGAATGTCTTTGGTCTCTATCTTGTCTTGGTCTGGTTTCCTGAAGCTCAGTGGTAAGACCAAGGTTGTGGGTTCGATCCCAGGAGATATCACATACATAGAAATAAATGTATTGGATAATGCAATGTAAGTCGCTTTGGATAAACGCGTCGGCCAAGTGTGTAAATGTTAATGTCTTTGACTAATTTGAAGAAAGAGTTTTGACTTAAAATACAATCATTGACTCTTTATTTTATTCAATTATTCAATAGACCGTGAGTAGATTTTAAACACGATTTAAAACACAAGTTTTTGTTCTATTTGGCTTATGCCAGACAAATCAGAACACAGCCGTATTGCTACTGAATAGAAATAATAATAACACATGATTGTGTAAATACGACTTTCTAATGTGGGTCTTTTATATGAATTTTAGGAGTGCTGGTCTCGTCTTGGTCTCGGCCTGCCTTGGTCTTGTCATGGTCTCGGCCCCTCAAAGTCATGTTTTGGTCTTGGTCTTGACACCCTCTGGTCTTGGTCTTGTCTTGGTCACATTCCCCCAAAGTCTCGTTTTGGTCTTGGTCTTGACACCCTCTGGTCTTGGTCATGTCTCGGTGTAAGTGGTCTTGACAACAGCACTAGTTTATTCAAATTCCACAACACATCATAATACTTGAATTTAGAAGTTAACATACATTTGGTTGATTCTTAATCGATCCAATGCTACCTAGATCAGTGGTTCTCAAACTATTCAGTCCAAGTACCACCTTAAATAAAAAAACTCCTAGTATCACCTTATGACCATAATAGAAAATCATGTGAATAGTCACAAAAATGAACAGTAGAGCCGTGAATCTTTGGGCACTATCATACACTTGGCACAACGTGGCGCAAGGCAATACGCAATTGTTCTTTGCAAGGTTCAGTCCAAAGCAGTTTTCACTTTTACATCCTGTGCCATGTTGTTTAAATAGCAAATCCATTTACGCCTATTCATGTGTCCATGGGACCACCAACCATTTTTTCCTGTGGTTAAAGTCCCAGTGAAATCGAAAATGACAATTCTTATTTTTTCATGAAATATTCCAGAAGTTCATAATAAATAGCTTCACAATGTGGATCATTTTCTTTTTAAAATTCATGTACCCTCATAATCTTCAGTTAAAATGTGAAAATACACTTCTGCCCCGAAATGACTATTCATCTCAAATGACGTAAACTAGACGGCTTGGCCGGAGCATCAATAAACTCCCCCCCACTCAACTCTCGGTCTGCTGCCAGTTCCATTTCAAAATCACTGCAACAGCTGTTTTGACACATCCAATTAATTTACAGTGGAAAACCCAAGCCACGCCCACTAATTATCTCCTTCAGAATACAGAAATAAAAACGATCACAATTTACGATTCACAGAGACTTTAAACTAGTAAAAATGTATTTTGACACGCCATATGTGCACTCGTGCCTTGTGCTGTAGAGCATGCGCTTAGATCGTTAAAATAGGGCCCTACATTTTTTGCACCTTATCATTTAATTTTAATGTATTATTACCAATACAAACACTTTTTTATTTACCAGCTGTTTTCAAACTAAAGAACATGTTTTTTTTCTAGTTTTTCAAGTTAGTCAGCAGTAATAGTGAACACAAAACACTTTCTGTAGTGCACTGTAAACAGAGATCTTTAAACGACTCTTATGGGGGATTTATTATCTTTGTGGGGTCTTGCAGAAAGAATACAAAAGCTATATTAAAGACCATCAATGTGGAAAGAATATTAAACACAGGAGACAAATAAATGTATGTAGACTTCTACATCAAGAGAAGAGCTGTATGTAACAAACAGAGACTCACTTTATTGCAGCGGCTCTTTAATCGCAGCACGCACTTCATTGATTTAACCTCGAGAAGACGCGTGTGTTGAATTAGCGCTTTAGAGCAATAACAACAGTTTGTGCGGTTCAAGTGCACAAATACATAAGAAGCTTGTGAGAGACTGTCTGGCTGCTCCCCCTCTGCGTTTGAGCTGCCTGTCATGCGCCAGAGATACAGCGGCCAATGATAAATAACTAATCATTCGTATTACTAGTCCCATATTAAATTTGAGATATATTCTGTATATTCTGTATATTCTATATTCTCTATAATATCTATCTATCTATCTATCTATCTATCTATCTATCTATCTATCAAATACCACTAGTGGCACCCATACCACAGTTTGAGATCCACTGACCTAGATGATTTGATGACTGTTTTACATAAATGACTGTATACATACATAGATTACATTTTAGCACCTGTAGCCCCTTAGTCACAATTTTTTAGACAGCCTTTACCCGTTTGCATTTTAATACAGTAGCTGTATTTGTGCTATCGGACGTTAGTTTGAAGGTTAAATGTGTACTGTTTAGTTGTTAAACCTTTCTTCTGGCCCAGTTAAAGTGCAGAAACCTTAGGCCATTTGTAGGCTGAAATGTAGGTTGAGAAGGCACTTCCCAAGCAGCCCAACACAGTAACCAATGGTTTGATTACACAATGTTACATTTTGGTTTCTCCCATCCTTTTTATAGAACTTATAAACTTGTGGTCATAATTTTTGTGGTAATATTTATTTTCATGTAGCATTAATGTTTTAGTGTATATTTAGCTCAAGTAAATTTCACAATTCATTTTTAGTAACTTTTGAGCTCAGTGTTATGTCAGATAAAATGTCTAAATGTGTGAAAACATAAAAAATGAACGTGATTTTCCTATTGATCATTTAAATTCCATAAAGAAACAGTAAAAATGGAAGTGAAACACTACTGTTTCAAGAGGGTTTGTCCTATCAAGATGGTTGTCAATTCTGTTTGGTGATGGTGTTGGTTTGAATATTACACACTTTAACATTAGAGCATCTTATGCCGAGATTAATCTTAGATCTGCTGTAGATCTGCTAATGGATGCTGTATGTTTAACACGAGTATGTGTGTATCTCAATATCCAAACTTTTGTACCATATCTTTTTCATCTGCAATCCATTGGGACTCAAGCTGTCGATGGGATTCCCCTTTTGACCCTGACATTCTGTGGCCACATTGCTCATTTCTTCCTGCGAGGTCTTTCTCCAACGCAAAAGAAACCTCTGATGTCTTCTATAGTAAAACCATCTGACTTAACTACATCTTTTCCCTATATCTCACACCTGAGTCTATCTATGATGACCTTTCTCATTCTGCTTTCTTCTACGATCGGTTTCAGTCTTCACGAGAATAAAGCTCCTCTAGCCAGCGCCCTTCTGCATGGTAAGACGGCTACCCAGCTGAGATACATGTTTGGATTATATTACCTGATGAAGAAATATCACACTGCTGAAGATTGGACCTGACATTTTGAAAGAAAGTGTGACCAGAAGTGAACCTGAACTAATTTTCTCTCTGTCATGGAATGTAGTTGTAGTTTGTCAGGCCAGACATTTTTCGTGAATTTTCAATTTATTGGAGATATGTTAACTTGTTAATCCGTTTTTTAGGAAAGAAAACACAACAACATAGTTATGTGTTATTATTACATTCTGAAATTTGTGTGGATCACAATTATAGTGAAAATTGATCCTGTGTGCTTTGCTTAATGGGAAACAAAAACAACAGGTTCTGTATATTTTATAATGCGCAGGTAATGCAAAAGTGTAAATGGAATAAAAACAAAACACTTAATGGATGTAATCAATTATAAAGATGTTGTTCACAGTAACGTTTCTATGAACGCTTCCATTTCATTCATGGCTGATGTTTCTCTTGATAATTGAGTGATACTAGCGACTAGCGATTGATTACAATGCCTCAACAACATAAACTATGCAAATTACCTTAATTTTCAGTATTCCATCTGGGCTTGATTTATGAAAATTAGTCCAGCCACATAACATGGAGTTGATTAAAAAGCAACAATATCTTAAAAAAAACAAAGACGTTCTCAGTGAATGAAGGCATTATATGGAATTTGATCAACTATAGTACCAGTCAAAAGTTTGAAAACACTTAAGTGCTATGTTTCTAATGATCGTAAAAATATTTCAATCTTAAGGTGTATGCTTTAATGTCTGAAATTACTTTTGAAGACAAAAATATAATTGTAATTCAATTTCTGTATAGCTAACAAAATAAATATTTCTAATTTGAAATAATTATTTTAAGTTGATGACTTGGACAACTGAATGACAGAAAAAGCTGAATGCCACGAGAATAACTTTTCATGATTCTGCAAATTCTAGTCAGAAGGTGGCAACATAATAGAGGCTAAAATAACCACAAATTTGATTTATTTTGCATGATATTAGTCACTGCATAATTCTCACACTTAAAATTCTGCTACTTCATAGTTTTGAGGAGTTTACATTATTTTAAAAAGTTAGAAATAAATCTACATAAGGGATGAATAAGGGTTTCCAAAGTTTTTACTGGTAATATACTGTGAATTTACACTACAACCTACTTTAATTCTTGCCTAGGACAGCCTGATGTACAAAATATGTTTTAATTTCTCCTGATTCAATCTTGGGACCTTGTATCGATGATTTGAGGGTACAGTAAAAGCATAAATTCGTTATACAACACATGACTAGGATTAGAAACAATATTCTTAAGAGGTTCTTGGAATAAGATTATTCATATAACTCTTTAAATCTAGTTGAAATTATATAAAGCATCTCAGTTTAAGTCTAAACAGTACAATTGGTCAATTTGTACAAGTGAGGGTTGCACGATTTGAGGGTGATGTTTTACTTGTTAAGCTTCATTCAGAATTAAACTTAAATTTACAAATTTTATTTAACAATACAGACTTCATTATAGCGGCAGTCCACAAATTATTTTGAGTAAAAATTAGCTAAAACCAATTATTGAGCAAGTACACCTAAGAACTGTGTTTTAAACTGTTTCATTACCCTTGCTGGATTCTAGGCGGAAAGTAGGTAATAATGGTTTGTAATTTGCCCTGTCGGGTCGACTATCCCGGAGATCCATATATGGTTTCTTTCGTCCATATGATCTGTTTTTCACCCCCAGTATTGATAGTGTTAAGGGTAAAAGTAAATCATCGTTTTAATGGGCTATTTGGTATTATTAATGATAAAGCTGAATGAAATTCAGAATAATATAAGTTTAAAGAAACATACAGCTGCTTTGGTGGTTTTGATTGATGAGGCCATAGGGGTATGTTAGACAAAAACATTGATAAACAATAATTAGCATAAATCATGTGAACGAATCAGTAGATTGAAATTGTGTGTTTTTTATGTTTTTATTAAGGGTCATCTTAGTTCACTACATGCCTTATGCAGGCGTTCGCAAACTTTTCATCCCACAACCCCCAAAATAACAGTACCAGTGATTCGAGACCCCCACTATCCTCAGAGGTGGTTAAAATATATAAACGTTGTGCACAACTTATTGCACTTATTAAGTCTATCCAAACACATGCATAGTGAAAACACAAAAGAACAAAGTCTAACATAATCATTTCTGTTTCTGTTCTGGTTTTACAGTTAACAAATTACAATTCTGTGACACATCTTGTCTCTGGGCAATATAATTGTTAGCAAAGCTCCAAGCTAAGAGCATTTTTTACTGTGACTTTTCAGATAAACAACCAATTTGCATGACCGTTTCCCATGTCCAATGTAAAATCTGCCAGCATTGTTTAGCTATGCACAGACACGCTCATTTAATCATGTTGACATGAAGCACACTTCCTGTGAGATAGTGTCCAATAAGATGTTTCGCACGATATGATTGTGCAGGACGTAGAGCGTTGCTTTAACGTTAAATTGTTTCAATGCATTGCGAAGAAGAGGATCTGGATGTGGTTAAACTACGCTCTCCAATTTGAGTATGGAAATGAGTTGCCTGTTTAAATTAGCATGCACATCACCAGCTCAGAGAATTTGCAGCAGCAGCTTCTAAATACGATCTGAATATTGTTTCGCCTGATGGGTCGCCAGGTTGTGCAACACAAAAAAAAAAGCAGTCATTTATCGACGTAAGCTTTCTGCAAATTGCTTCAGCGGTTGTTGGACACCAGTTGTCCGGGGCTGTTTTTTTTGATGCATGATGTTTTGGTTAATGAACGACACCAATGGGATATACAGAAGATGGAATGACAAAATGAGTCTGCCAAAAGATTTGACACTGATAACTTGTTTGGAACTAGAGGTGTAAAATCACTCTCGCTTGAGCTGCACCAAAAATAAATATTTTATAAAGTGAAAGTTTGGGACATATTATAGCCAAAACAAACTCTTATTCGCTTGGTCTTGCTGTGTATCATTTATCAGTGAAAAATGTCTTTATCATTTTTTATTACATTTTTATAACGCCTCTCAAGTGATTTTTTGTCTTCAGCTGATGTCATCTAGGTTGTGGAGGCTTTGGGTTCATGTTAAGCAGAGTTAATTTGCAAAAAATGATAAATCTGTTTAAAAAATATCAAAAATCATGATTTTTATGGTGCACTCCAATTAATATCTACTACAGTTGAGTTGTTTTAATTCATTATTAATAACAAGAACCAGCTAACTAACCCAATAAAACCAAATAAAAACATGAAATGTAATATAAACATGAGTTATCTGATTATAGAAAATAAACTAATGATTTGTAGGCAGATACATCTTTGTTTAATGCTGATTACTGTTAATGTACACAAAGGTTGTGGCATAGATGCTGATGATATATTAAAGGAGTGAACTAAACTTTTCATAATCGGATTAATTTGTAATGAATAAAACATTAAGTTTTAGTTTCACTTTTAGTTTCCTGTTGAATATCTTAATAAATAAAGTAAGATGGGTCGAAAATGCTGTTTCATATTTGCTGTAACGTATTACATCTATTAAATACACAATTAAATATTCAACATTAACGTTTTCGAACATGAAAATCACGTTTTGACAGATCGACCCCATAACTCTTTTGTTCTGTATAACACAAATGAAGATATTTTGAAAAATGTCTCAGTGGTTTCGTGTCCATATAATGGAAATTAATGAGGGTTGTACAGTTACCAAATGTTCTTAAAAAATATTTTCTTTCGTGTTCTGCAGAGGAAAGTCATGCAGGTTTGAAATTACATGAGGATGAATAAATAATAAAAGAATTTTGCTTATCTATCCCTTGAAGTTATAAGACATCTATGAAAGCATCTCAATACCATTGGATCTTGACACCCTATGATCACTGTCCGTTTTCATATTGGAAACAAATTCTGCAAATAAAATCCTTTCATCTTCTTTAGAATAATAGTAAATAGAGATTTTCTATGACACGATGATGAGTAAACACTAAGAGCTAGAACACAAACACATCAATCATTTCTATTGGTTTGTTAATGACAATGTATGTGGTAGGGATTAGAACAGTGAGCAATGTCAGCCATCAATTTTGCTGACTATGGCCCTACTCTATAATCTCCAAGCCACTGACCACAACACCTCCTGGTCCTCTTTGTTCCCTGCAGCAGCGAAGCACTGGATCTTCCACCGTTTCCTTGATGAAAGGACAGCGGATGGCCCTGGAGATAACTAATATACTCATTAGCATTGCCGAGTTTGCCTGCGAGAGGTTCATGTGCATTAATGAAGTAAAAAGTGCAGCCAAACAATTGCGGCCGAGCTGGCATTGGAATTCACAGAGAGTGTGGTACACGGTTCCCTAATGACCCACACATCTTCAGTCCTGCAAAATTCAACATCGCCATCTGAAAATGGCCCCTCGGCCTTGTGCTGAACCCTTAAAATGATGTTTGTTCAAAAGACGAGCAAATCAAATAAATAAAGTGTTCCTTTAGCAGAGCAACAACAGCATCTTTTTTTAGTGCAAGGAAAAGAAAAATTGTTTTTTCTCTACACATTAAGAAACGATTCCCTTGAGGGATGTTGCTGTTACTTTTTTTGTGCATGAAAGCCCTGAAGATTTCCATGGCAGTTAAAAATGACACCGTAAAGCAAATGAGTTTTTACTGACAAGGTTTTTTTATCTTTCGTAATTCAAGTCAATATGGGGATAGTTCACTGGTTGTGAAATGCATGCTTTTATGAGGCCTGGGGTATGATACGCTTAATATTCTGAAGAGGGGATTATTCGATGTGATGAACCATTGACATTTTCTTCAGGGCAGCCCATATATTGTGCATGCCTTCCATGGGGGCAGGAAAAGGGCAGCGTTATCAAAGTCCTCACGCCTATGTCTGGCCATCTGATGGTGGAGCGGCGTCTGGCTTTCGGGCGCAGGCTGAATGGCCCGATGACATTTTAGCATGGCTGACCCCTCAGAAATAAGCATGGGTGAATGCAGTTCCACTAGTGGGTCCGATCTTCATGCTTCATGTGTGCCGACCAGGATTGGGTGACCGTTGATCCAGAATCCCATCATGTGCGCCAAAATAGGTTATATGCATGTAAAAAAAATCCTATATTGCATTTTTTACATTTTACACACACCCAAACGTTCACATACATAGATACACACAGTGGAACATTTTAAAAATATTGATTTAATCAGTTCAAGAGGGAAACCTTGTCGGCCAACTACTATTGTGGTGATTATATTATTGTATAGTCGTTTTCCTGTTCTTACACAAATATATTTGCTTAGGGATGCAATTAACACCTGCTCCACAAACAAATGCAATTAGGCAAGAGCATCCAAATTACAAAGCGCAGTTGCAGGGGGAAATTAGACGTGGTTCTCTATAAAAACAAAAGGCGAATTGAGAGACATCTAAGAAACAGCCTTTTCTATTGGCTTGTCACCACGAAACAAACTGGTGAAACTATTCTCATTATAATGCTTTTGAATCAGCTATTCTTGTCTGTAGCCTACTGTGCCATATGTCCATATGAGCCTGTCTTCCTCCAAAATATGGCTTAAGTCATTTGTGCAAGTAGCTTGTTAGTACTTATTGTTAAGATTTAAAGATAAGCGTTGTCCAGCCATAAAAAAGACAGTCCTGTAGTGTTTGATATCATAATGCTTTATTGTCCGTTACCAATCAAAATGTGGGTTTGTTTACGAGTTATGACCCACTGTCATGATGCTTTTTTGCAATATGTGTCACTTCTCCCTTTTTTGTAGTAATATCTGCCTTTTTTCTTTTCATGATTTTAAATAAATATAAATGTATTTTGTTTCCCAAAAAGTGCACAGGTTTGAAACAATCTTTGGTCTAATAAACAAATAATGTTCTCCTTCCCTAATGTACACTAGTATTCAACGCTAAAATAAAAAAATATTTTGGTCTATGTTAACAAACAGCTTTAAGACGTATACAACATTCAGAGATGGATTGATTAGTTTACACAAGTATTTCTTGCTATGCATCCAGCATATAGGGTCCGCAGAAGCCTGAATCGACCGTATCTCATGCTTGACAGCTCAGTAACTAAGAGATCTTTGGTGAAATGAATCTGTAGTGCAAAGGCAGACCACAACCAGCTGCTCATCAATGCAGACCCATTTATCAGACAGACTGACAGAGAGAGATACAAAGACAGGAGAAAAAAGATTCGACTGGCTTTAAAACCAGGTGCAGAACAATCTCAGTTCACATGATACGTTGGGTCATGCTGGCGAGGTCGTCACGGCGACAGCGGTAAAAGTCGAAAGTGTGCCTCTAAAGATGTCGTTTGGATGGATGGATCATTATAACCATTAGAGAAGAATTGCTATTTGAGATTTTACCACTTATCAAACCAGTTTTCCAAAGCTGGTCTCCAAAAAATTGAAGCCATACAGTAGGTGTCGTTTTATTGTGGTGTGATTCAGGCTATTATAGTTCTTGGCCGTGATTTGATTTACCCAAGATATATTTTTCTGGCCATATATAAACCGGGGTTAAAGAGAATAAATGTTGAATTTTATTTGATTCATATAGACAGCTGTAGCCTAGGGAGATTCCTTCTTATTTTAATCATTTTAAAGCAACAACTTAAATTCCAGTTGGGACAAGTCAATATTATGTGCCTTGAGTAAAGTGGTAAATTTTAAACTAAAAGCAAGGCCTGAAGGTATTTAAATTAAACATATACATTTGAAGGCAACTAATTTCTAGTCTGAAAAATCTGTTTCATATGGAAGTGTTTTGAATTGCATTGACAGTTCAAGATTTAATACCAACTTCAATGTAATGGTTGGCTGTATGTGACATTTGCAGTGTCTGTGGTTTCAAATCTTAATGGCATCCAAGCATAACAAGTTAGTGCTAAGGAAATAAGCACTACTGTATATCAACTTGGCCATTTTCACCACTGGTTTCAAGCTTCATTTTTTATTGTCACTTCTAACATTGTGAAACCAGGGATTCCCAAAGTAGGCAGGGTTGCAAGAAATCTTTTTAAATATTATTAGAAATAGGGTATTTTATCAATAAGTGTAACAAAATATAAAAATCTTAGTTATGACAAAAATAAAACCATGCAAATAAAAAGCCTTCATCCTTTTGAGTTTCCTTCCCATCGATAGTGACCCCTGAGGTGATGCTGCACATTAGTGGTGGTTGAGGAGATCCCCCTTCCATGTGCTTTGAGTTTCCAGAAATTATTATTATAATGTCAGATTAACAACATTAGCAAACACATTGGGTAGGGTACTGCAAGTCGATTTACAGCACAACATTAAAGATCCCCATATGTGCACAAAGATAATTTTTATTTGTCAAAATGAAACATTGGTTAATATCGACCCAAGACAACACAGGGAGGCCAGTGGAGGAGGGAGGAGAAGCGCAGCCGTCAGAGACGCCATCGTCGTCGGGTACAAAACAGCACTTGAATCAGTTTGATGGAATTTGACCAGTAATAGTTCATGGTTTAAGTTATAACAACAAGTAAAGTAATGAGTAAATTTCTATAAAATAATATTATGTTCAACTGTGTTCTTTTATGTTGTCATTATGCGCGTGTTTGGATAGACCTACTGTAATATTACTTTTATTTGGGGGGTTGTGGGCTAAAGGGTTTGAGAACCCCTGTTGTAAACCATGAAATGTTATTGGTCACTGTACCTGTCTATCAGAAGGCTTCTTCGGTCTTGGCCAAAATATACTGAAGTGTGGAACACAAAATATGAAAATCTCTATTTGAGTGACGCGTCACTCTCTATTTGGGTGCTCTGTGTAAATGTAGAGCGTCTACATTCAAAATAACGGATTTGTCCTTAAGACATGAAATGTGTATTTACACTTGGGGTTTCAGCCCCCTTAGCCCACCACTAACACCACCCTGAAGAAATAGGACTGCTAGTCTCGAGACATTCACTTTTGTGTTCAGTCAAGGAAAGAATCTGAATCGTTCCTTCATGAAAATGTTCTCGCCTTTTTATTTTGTGAAATTTGGTATGTGGCATTTAAAGACAAGCCTGACAAAAATGTACGAAAAAAATGATTGGACAATTCTTAGCTAATATAATGACCTTTTTCCAAACGCTGCCTATCCACACTGAAACGTATAAAAACACTCACATCCATGTAATGTGCATGAGTAAAACATAAGACACGTCAGCCAGTGTCATTTCTCTCAGGTGTTTATTTACTTTCTGCCTTATTATATTGTGGCAATGTGGAGCAAAGGCAGATGGGTGGACAAAGAGGTAGGGATGTTGCTGGAAATCAACAGTAAAAATACATATGTAGTGGATGAAATTTTGTCTCAGTACATTTAGGCATTTGGCAGACGCTTTTATCCAAAGCGACTTACATTAATTTATCCTATACATATTACATAGGTAATTGCAATCCCCTGGGATTGAACCCACAACCTTGCATTGTTAGCGCAATGCTCTTACCACTTAGCTACAGGAAAGCAGTGAAGGGACCTTTCTCTTAAAATCCAAAGTGCTCACAGCAACGACATTTGAGACCATTAGATCTAAACAGCAGTGTCTCCCCATGACCACTTTAAATAAGATCACTTAAGATAGATCTTAATACCAGGTGTAAATAGAGCTTAAGATTCCTTTGCGAATGTGACATACGACTCTGACAAACACCCACATCGTGTTACTAAGGACTAACAGCTGGATCACCTGGTGGATTGAATGTGCAGTAGAGCAGATCAGGGTTTAAAATCTATCTCTTTGTTAACAGCATAGTTCAAGCTGGTCCTGCCCACCACGCCAGTGCGTGTGGGATGCCCGGGCCCACATGCTGTAACCTCGGAGCAGGTCAGTGATCACTGGACGTTAAAATCAGTTTGAAACAGAGCCAGTGAACCAAGGGGAGAGCGTCAGTGTGGACAGGCTGTAAAGTTACGGGTGAGATAATGCAAGGCTTGCATTAAGAAACAACACTTCAGCAGTTTTGCCAACACTGTCAAGATTGAATTGATTTTAAATTCACTCAACAAACGTTACAGTCATTCTACATAAAATAGTTTAATGTTGAATAATGAAGTTAAATATTGCATTGAGTTATGAAGCGTAAAAACTGTATTGAGATGTTGATTTTAATAACAGCAATAATATGGATATGAAGCTTATTAAGAGAAATGCATGTCCAGATTATCGTATAACCTTAAAATTAATTTAATGTAAATTATGCCAATAATTATTAAAGAGATCCGGTAAAAAAAGCCGGTAACATTCCGGCAGCTTGAGACTTTTGTTAAGTAAAATGACATGGTTTTCATGTTATTTTACACCAGTTTTCTGTTATATATTTCAAAAATCTGTGAAAAAAATCTGTCAAATAAATCAGAAACATTGTGTAAATTTACAGTTTTTGGAGTGTAGCTTGAAAATGGCATTTATTATTAAGAAATATTATTCATATTATCAACATTATTTATTGTAATAATACTATTTGTTAATTACTTATTAATAATTATTCATTACATTTAATTATTTTAATTTGTCGTATACTAGTGTTGTGTTGTGTTGTGTTGTGAAGTGATTTTATCTTATCTTATCATTTTGTTTCATTTTCTTGTATTTTATTTATTATTATTTTATTTTATGTTACATTATTTATTTATTTTATTTTTTTTGCCTTAAACCTATTAAACTGAAGTGAGTTATTAATGTGCATTATGAAACAAATTGCAAATAAATACTTTCTTTAAAAGTTGAGCTCAGTTTAAACATTTCTTTGCTTTCCCATTATGAACAGCAACTTCAGTGGAATTTAGAACGTTCTTGTTGTATGAATTCATTAACATCAAACCCGCAGTAACGACTGACACTAATTAGCCTCCATTCAGTAGCTGACAAAAAGGGAGGAATCTTAACGTAATGATGGGCTCCTTTAGAGCAATTAACGTGAAATTAGGAAATTAGTGACAGGAATGTGAATCAGTAGTGACCCTTGTAATCCACTTCCTTTTCACTCAGACGCATGCGAGCACATATTGGCACAAAGCCATAGAGGAGAACTTCAACGCTTCGAACGCAACAATCGCTTTTGCGATGTAGCCGTCAATGGCATTCCGCTGAGGTGTGCGCTAATATGACATCTTCCACAATGCTATTCAACGCTGGTGACATTTCGGCGGTATCTGCTTCGTTTCCCCTTAACTTGGAAGGTAGATAGTCTCAGTGGAGAGCGTTTGAGAGCCACTCAACAATGCAGATTCGTACTGAATTGTATGGGCCCTCAGCTGTGCCCAGTTGAACGTGTTCGTTTGATTAAGAAAAAGGTGGAGAGTCTGTGTCAAGAGCGATAGTCACGCTAATTTACTCTATTGGTCAGCGTGACGTTTCTCTTTTCTGGTTGTGTGCTGAATCAGAGAGATTTGATCCGAAACATAGGTGCTGGGATGGCGTTTTGATGTTTCTAGTAGTGTCAGAGGTCAGTGTGTGGAATAGTATTCGGAACTACTGTATGATACGGGCTTGATATAGATGTGGTACAGATTTGTTTCCGTGTAACCCTTCAGTAATTTTTTTCTTTTCAGTAATGTCACAGTAGTTCTGGTTTGTTGGGACAGGACAAAATTTGGCTGAGATGAAACTACTTGAAAATCTGGAATCTGAGGGTGCAAATTAATAAAAACATTGATAAAATTGTTTTTAAAATTGTCCATCGGAGGCGATGAAGCAGGCCATTGATAAGAAGAAAACGCTCTCTTTGGGCTTAGTAATGCAAAGGCGTTGAAGAGAGTAGGTGAACACGAAATTAGAAGAACTGAGATTTACAAAGTAACAAAACTTGAATGGGTTATTCCCAAAGAGCAGACAGCAGCAAGTGAAGTCTGTAGGCGTGTTTCTGGCATGTGATGTGGAACACACTTGTGAATAAGCCCTGCCCTTGCTCCCACCCCATTCTGTCTTAGATAATTTTGTCATTTGACAGCTACTTATAAAATAGTCCATTAGTCTCAATAGAAGAAACCTCCGGAAAAAAAATGTGACATCTCTGCTCGTGCACTTTAGGGTCGGCAGGCAGGGTTTTCTGGGCTAAAATCTGTCGCCTGGGGCATAAATGTCATGAACCCCTGGAAAAGACATTGAAATGCTTATTGGCTGATGGCACCACAACAACACAGTTCCATACACTTCACTAGTGACATTTCTGAAAATGTGTTTAGTTTTACACTTTTAAGAGCCCTGGTAAAAGATTTGCTATAATTTAACTGAATACCTGCAACTATTTTGTTTTAATTGCTAAAAAAATTGTTTTACTTTTCTGCCTTGATTGGCCGACAGTGAAAGATGCTTTATGCAGCCAGATGGTGTAATAACAACATGGGGGAAATAAGAAGTGTCAACCCTTTGTTTTAAGAAACTGTGCACTTTTTCATGTGAGAATATATTTAGAAAGAGCTCATCATATAAAGCCGTCTGCGATGGTGACTGCTAAAACGCGATTTGCATGCCAAGAGTTGCATGCCAAGAATCTGTTCATGCCAAGATATGTCTGGTCTAATTTAAATTGACCAAAATGTAGCTGTGGGGTAAAGTGTGCCTAATGATTCTGGTTCAGCTCTACCGATGGCTCAACTGATAGACTCAGTGCCTCCAAATGCAGGAAAAACTATTATATCGGCCTCATTGATAAACCTGAGGGCTAAGAAGTGAGGCTGCTAAATTTCTTTGAATGCTGGGTTTCTCTGTGCCAGTGCTTCTTTGGACTTTTCAAAGCAAATTATCAAGGATTTTCCAACAAAGCCTGTACCGAAGAAGTTACCTCAGACTCTTAAAAGATGGAGAAAATGCAAGAAATGTGCAATATTTCATACTATCCTGCAACCACTTACTGAATAATATGGACTTTGGTGAACTTTTAATGTTTTTCTAGCAAGCTTTGTTCTTTTATCATTCGTTACTGAAAATAAGTATGATAAGTGAAAATGATTTTTTTAAAGCGGCAATCCACATACTTGCCTTTATATCACCATCTTTGTTTGAAACAGGTCACTTTATTTGTTTATCATGACGTGTGTTGAGGAAAAATATTGCCAAACTGATATTTCCCATAAAATAACATCCAAAGTCACCAGTTAAAAATCACAATTAGAAGCTTACCGAATTGCAGTAAGGAAAGAAGCAACACAATCTCAAGGGAATTTGTAACTATTTCACAAATAGTTAAATGGCAAATTCAAATAAATTCATACGATCTTATTCATATGTATTAGTAAGATTTACTGTTGTGGCAGTGCATCCTTAACTCAGAGGAATTCTTTACTATTTTACGATATGGCTTATTCGTATTAATTTGTGCATTGTGAATCATACAAAAACGAACGACTGCTAGAAAAAAAGCAGTTCAGAAGCCCCACCCCTAACCCTAACATCACTGGCGCAAAAGCAAATTGTACTAAAATGTACAAATGTAATCGTACGAATTCTTACAAATTAGCAAATATTACATTTAAAATAGCTACATTATGGTGTGAGATTGTGTTCGGCAGTGGCATTAGGTCTAGGTGCGGGGTTAGGGGTGTCATTATTTTTTCTAATAATCATACGTTTTTGTATGATTCAAATCTTACACATATGAATTAGCCACCTCGTAAAATAGTAACAAATTCCTCTGGGATCAAGCTGTGCTATGTTGGTTAAAATCAAATAAATAATAAATAATTCAAGAAAGTAAAACATGGGATATTTTTATAAAACTGCACACAACACCTTCAAAGTGACATCTCAATGAGATCTGTTTAAATCATTGAATGAGCTTTATTTCCAGTGACCTCCCGGCTCCAATCCACGTCTCCTGGAACCCAACAGCGGTACAACAACATCCATAATGAGAAGCTCATCTCATACTTTGATACTCCATGAGGCTTCACGCTCATTAACAAGACCACTACATTCAACGCCGCCCTTTTGCAAGCTAATGGTGCACATTAGTGTTTCAGTCGCAACATACCAGCATGCCTTAGAAATACTGTCTCATGTCCCAAATTTATACCTTTATTTGGATTGGAAAAACAAGGAACATAAGGCATATCTCTAGCTCGGAAATACAGTTCTTAGAGAGTATCAACATGTGCAGACTGCACTTAGCCGCGGAAGGTATCGGTGAACAGGCTCTTGATTAAAGATTAATTTGGGGGCTTGTTAGGGCCCTCAGATGATCTAGTCTTCAATGGCGCTGTGAAGAGAGCACCTCTTCATTTCACCACAGCTGTGGAAGTCTTAATCACAGAGTGGGGCCTCAACGTCTGTGTGCATATCAATGTATTGATTCTTGTATACGACTAGAGAGACATTAAGCAAACAAAGATAATTTTGAGAGGATATCACTGTCATGTCATACATTAAGAAAACTTAATGAACAGCACAACACATTCAGACTTCTTCCTGGAAAAAATATTTGATTGAAGATAATCTTGGCCTGTTTAAAACAACTATGTGTTCTCTGGTGTCCCCGCCTTAGTGTGCACTGTGCTTTCTTTCTGACCTTTATAATTGTTGTCAGAATGTACGACTGGAGCTTGCTGTGATCTGCACAACATCAACTGTCATCCATGTCAAACTGTACAATGTGAATCTAAGCTAAGACTTTGTTTGAGATTTAAAGCGTTGACTAGGGGATCAATCGTGTCAAGTTCTGACAAATTCTCGTGTGGTATTGAAGAGTAACTACTCAAAAAAAAAAATTTGGGGGTGGCAACTTGAGGTATCTGAAGTCTGCCGTAGTTAGGAGCTTGTAAACAGTTTATTCTTTTGATCAAACTAGAGATAATTTGGATGTGAAGATCCAAACATGTACAGAAGGATAAATAATTAAATAAGGCATAGATTAAGACTATAGGCATGTTTTTAAAATTTTCAATTTTTTATTTATATATTCTAGTCAGAGGACTGCATTAAACCATAATCTTACTGTACTGTACTATGCTGTACATACTGGAGTGTATTACTCTTTTCAAAAAGAATGCAAGCAATGGCAAAATGATGCCATTTTTCTATATTTTTCACATTTTTTCCTGTTACATAACTGTCCCATTTTATATAATATTATTTTAATATAATATTTTTTGTTTTGTTCTTGTGTTAAAATCTTTTTTGGTTGCCTTGCAAGAATGAACAAAGTGTAGAGCACTACATTAAAATAAATAAATAATATACATAATATTTACACAACTTTGTAAATATTATGTATATTATTTATTTATTTTAATGTAGTGCTCTACACTTTGTTATTGTTATTTATAAACAAATAAATCAACAATTTACTCTTTTTATACTGCATATTACGGAAGCTATAGGACTGAGACTCCAAATTTCTGATAAGGCTAAGATTCATTAAAACACGTCTAATCTGCCATTTTGTATTACATTTGTGTGTCAAAATCAAAATAATAGATATACAGTGGCTAAAGTCAAATGGTTGTTGTTCGTGAACTTTTTGTACTATTGGCATAAGTGTGGTCTTTTTTCAACGATACTAAAGTTGCCAAAGGTTATAAAGTCATTGAAGAAAACATAGAAGCCTAAATTTACATCTGTACTGATATACATAACTCAGATCCTTATTAAGTCTCCTAAGGTATTGAAGAGAAATATCTGACCCAAAATGTTTTCTTTGGCAAGACATTCTGAGTGAACCTGAACCTTTTAAAGTCCCCTTCAAAACCCAAATTTAGTATGAGCTTGTTAGCCTTGAGGTTACCTCTATGCGAATGTGCTCCAAAACATAAAAATTGGCATGTAGAAATATAAGCATTCAAAACTAGACAAAATAAGCTTGAATTTTGATGACATCATTCACTTTTGATGACATCAATCTCTCTCCAATCAAATGCTCTCTAGTTCGGGTCATATGGACCGAACAGCATCACAAAAAAACATTTTTCTCCCATTTAAAGTCTGCATGGAACGTTGTATTTTAAAGCACTATGGATAAGAACAACATTGAAAATGTTTAGCCTCTGCAATATAAACAACACCAATGAGTAAACGAGGAGACGAATACTGTTTTCATAGCACCAACATACCTTACACATCATTGTTATCAATGTTTTTCTGTATTAACAGTGTCAGATGAAATCTATATTTTATACAACTCTGGCTGTGACAAAATGTTAAATGTGGCTGTTACGTAATTTGAATGCTATTGGTCGATTTTAAAAGGGGAGGAGCTACCTGACATCTCATAGGAGATCTTTTTTTGCTGGTTTTTCACAAAACCAGACTGTGTTCTTATTGAAGTCCGTTTAATACTGTTCTCGCAGAACAAGCCTAATTTCTACACAATAAACTCTTCTATAACCATCATACCGTCTCAAGGTCGATAGCTTAGTTTTGGCCCATTGGTTAACATCCGGCGTTCAACCGCAGACATAAGCAATACACACTCCAGTGATTCGTGAATCAGATGACCACAATTCGCATGATTTTGTTTACACAGAGGTGTGTGAGCTTTGACATGTTTGAGACCGGCTTAGTCTCATGCCCCAGGAGGCACGTATAAATAAATGTCAGCTGGGCTGGGTTGGGCTTAATACAGTGTGTTAACCGCAGGCTCCCAACACCAGCCGTCAAAGCGCATTAAGGAAGCTGAGTGTTAGGGGTCATCACTTGATTTTGACAGACAAGACGTTGTTATCTTGACGGCTTCCAACGTTGAGCAAACAAAAACCTGTGAAGGGCAAAATCATCTGCTGCTTCATGACCACCAGCTGTGTTTGGATGGTTCCAGTTATTTTCAGTTCCATCTGATATAAGAAGAGATGATATGATGGTTGCATGAAATATTCCCTCATCAGTTACAGTATATGACAATTATTAGATGTTGAATATTATTGGGGCATGATTTGATATTATTCATCAGAACTGCTATAAAATGGTGGCTGATGAAATTCTCTTTTATACATTTTATACATTTTATTTCTGTTTCAACATGGTGTATTGTAACCAGAACTTGACAGTTTCAGGTATAACATGTTTTGTTCAATGGTATAGAAAGGCTTATATATTAAGTCTTTAGTAGGTGATATACTTTAGACAAAGTTAACGCCACATTTCATTTGTCGCTAGTAATATTGAGACTATGAGGCATGAAAGGACAGTTCATTCTATTCATTATGTTGTATTTGTCGTACATCGATGTTAATGCCATGTATGTATATAAAGACCTTACATAATGAAGCGTTCGGTTTGTATTACCTTAGAACGAGCTATTTCTATCTGCATACACGAAAGGGAGGGGTGGAGTGAGCCATTGGTTGCCCTTTGCAACTTCACTGTGCTGCTAAATTTCATACACTGGACCTTTAAAAACAGCGAGTCCTCATGTCAAAAAATCTACATTTTCTTAATAAATTAATAAAACGGATTAACTAAGAGCATGGAATATTGTTAAATAAATCACACGTCTCATTTGGACAATGTTTATTTTTTGGTCTTTTTGTCACTTCTGGATCTATACAACCAGTAAATGTAATTTTTCAAAGGAGGATATTCCTATATTGAGATGATTGTCTCTGTCAACCACCGTAGTGCTTCGAAAGGGAGCGATGAGCCTTCGGTTGCAATTTGCAACCTCACCACTAGATTACGCGAAATTTCATAAACCGGACCTTTAGTGTTAGTTCAACTAATGTAACAGACACAACTTTTTAATTTAATAATTTATTAGTAAATGCTAAAACTTAACATTATTTAAGATTAATAAATGCTGTTAAAGTATGTTTCGGTGTACAAGTTAATTGCATTAAAGGTCCAATAAGTGAAATCTAGCGGCAAGGTTGCGAATTGCAACCAACCGCTCACTCCACCTGCAAGGGGATCCGTGGTGTATGTAGATAGAAATAGCTAATTCTACGGTAATAAAAACATATCGCTTCACTGTGTAAGCACTTTATACATCTCTAAAGGCATAGTCATGTATATTATATTGCATTTCTATCCATAGATCATCCCAAAATCTATACACTGGACCTTTAACAAATGTTAAAAAATACAATCTTATTGTGAACTGTTACCAACAAATCAGACGGAGAATGTCTTTAACTTCTAATACGCTGCATTGTGCAAGCCCATTTATTTTATATATTTTGTGAGGGTGTGTAGCCGGCATGATAAAAACAAGTTCTGAAAGTTCGGCAAGATAAAAGTTTATGATTTAAGGGTAAGAAAGCTGTGTGTTGTCATTTTTTAAATGTGACAAGTGCTCATTGAAAGATTCAGCCTACACTGGAACAAACAAAGGAACAACATTACAAAAATGTCTGTTTCATACCATTAAAACTCCACCTACCTTTGGAGCATTGCAATGATTTAGTCTAATTCTCTCATTAATTGGGAGAGGCTGAATATAACCATGCCAAGACTCATTATGGGATTTATGGTGCATGTCATATAGGTCTCCCTCTGCTCTGTCTGAAAATAAAATATAGGAGCCCATGCTTCTGTAGCCTTTGAATGAAACAATTTAAAAATCTTTATAATTTGAATAATATGTGAATACCAAACAATGACCTTTCACATTTCCATACAAACCATATCAGATTCTATTCGATGCTGTTCTGTAAAGGCCACAATGTTCTAAAGAAACAGAATTTGTCTCATCAAAATGTGTTTACTTTTGCCTCTTATTTGCTTTTCAGCGGATGTCACCAAACCTACTCATTTTGAACACCTCCCCACAAACCACCTTTGATGATAAGGTTTTTATATCACAGTCATTTCATGTTGGATATGGATTATATACCATATTTTTAAGAAATATACCGCCTACATTTTACATTTTCTGCCAACAAAATAATTATGAATGTTAATTTGGCTTTATTACATGAATACACTGGTGATTCTAATACAAACAGTTAGCAATACGATATCTAAACTGATATTAAACTAAATTTACGCAGCCATAATGTTATGGCTATTGACTACATCATGACATATCCAATTATCCTGGAGCGAACTTAAAATTATTATGTTGAAAATCAGCCATCATTACAACTCTAGAGAGGATGCTTACCAAAAGTAGAAACTGCATTTACAGATGACGGAGCCATTACCATGAAATTACCTTGAAAATAGCTTCTAAATGTGTACCTACAGATGCTTTTGCTTGCCGGCTCTTATCCGACAAAGGCCTTATGCATTTAGACATGATGACTCGTGAAAGAGACGTAACATTTGGATTCTTATGTTTGTTCGTGGTATCTTGCCAATAACAAATCAGGAAGAATGTTTAAAAAAAACTTCAATTGTTTCAGCAGGAAGTAACCTAATACCACGCATCAGGATTTCATAACTTAATCTACTCAACTATATGTTCTTCTCGGCACAAGGATCTGCAAGATTTTCCAAAACTCAAATTGATTACAGGAACTCAACCATTTTACCAAAAAAGGAACTGGGCATCAGCCAAATTACAGTTCACTATTATATGAAAAAACACAAATATAGCAAGGCAAGCGATGCCGGCAAAAAGGACGTCCTCTTCTTTTGATTAGTGACTTGCATTGATTCTGGTGAGGAGCTGGCTAACGAATGTGCTCTTGGCTTACTTTGATGAAAGTCTAACAACAACACAGCAGCACCACACCAGCGGGGATCCTGTCCTCAGTTTTGTGTCCTGTGCCTGAAGAGCAGTGCTTTGCTTTGACCTGGTAATATGCTGTAGCCTGGGTTTCCTTTGGGGTTTCATGCTTGGAGAGAATCCAGAGCTCTACTCCCGCTGCTGCCTCCAGGCCCTCACTGATCCAGGTGAAGGTAAGACTTGATGACAGGAGAGTTGAGCGTGGAACATTCCAATTGTAAAACCTGCTGTCTTTTCGTACTCATAAACTTACCAAAAGCTTTTTGCCTGGATGGCAATGTCTAAGACCAGCAGGATGCTATAGCTGTCGATAATTTAAAGGTGCGATTAATTAAAATCACAATTTTAAGCTGAGCTTTTGTTATATAACAAGGAATCGTATTTGCTCGAATATCATGTAAGTGTTAGAACTGAAAACGTTCTTGTTACTGAGATTACATCTGTTATTGACACCGGGCCCAGCGAACGACAGGTTCTGGAATGCACCTATCTATGACGATATTGATAGGTTGAACACCGCCTCCACAGAAAATATCAACGACTACTTCTCTAGCCCCGCCCACTGCTTCGCGCATTACAGAACCAGTGGTGCGGAACCAGATAGAGTGAGCTAGCAATAAACAAACATGCCATTAAAGATAGCTAAATATTGTGCCATCCCTGGTTGTGGAAGAATACAGTCGCTGCATAACCTTCATTCGGATTCCGATATTAGGAATGTGTGGCTAAAGTTTATTTTTAAGACGTTCCAGCTCATGTGGGAAAAACACGGAGCGTTTCATTTCTCCGAGGATTCCTTCGTGAGCAAGGCCGACAAATAATTTGTGTAGAGAATGGCGCAGCAATCTTATGTGAGTAAAAAATGTTTGTACTTTTGCTTTGTTAAAGATCGCTCGATGTGCCCTGAGCACTATTCGGGCCTATAAACATTTGTATTAATTGCAGTGGTTGTCTATGATCTTAAGTCTGTGCGGATTGCCATCTCTGTGATTTGGTGGGCTCATATATAATTTTTCAAGGTTTTTAAGTTACCGGGAGTCTCCCGTTTGTTTATTTATCATGGAAACTCTCTTAACATTTGAGACCCGCGATTGTGGTGATCTTTTGTCTGGTTCGCGATCACTGGTCTCAAATGTTGAAGGTAGGGTCATATTTCATTAAACACCATACAACTATACTCATCGCACCTTTAAAACTTATTTTAATTTAATGTTATGTTATGTTATGTTGTTGCTTTACGTAATAATAACAACAAACATTTATTTTTTGGTACATAACCTTTAAACACATTTGCCTTGTCATAACCTATATCTTACATAAGTTACTAACTACATGCAGGAGTTTTTTTTCATTTTTTAAATGGGCAGCTTATTATAAATTAAAGAAATACTTCGACCCAAAGAAAAGAACATTCATTACAGTATTTACAAGTGTTGCCAAGTCATCGGTTTCCCCTTTTCCTGTGATTTATCCTCGAAGGGTTTTGTTTATTAGTAGACAAATTTATGGTTAAAATAGACTGTGTATGAACCCTATTACACAATTACTTTATTAAGAAATTGTATGCACTTCATAAGAGTTACTATAAAATAAGAGTTTAAGAGAGCCATATTTTAAGGTTTGGCAACCATAGTATTTGCTCAAGCCCGTTTTGTTCCTGTCTCAGTTATCATTTCTGCAAAACACATCAGGAAAAATTCTAAAGAATATTGTGGACCTCTCTTTTTCTGTACCATAATAGTGCATAGTAACCGATGACTAAATCAGTGGCCTGCTAATACTGTTAATGTACCATTAACTTATAATATTTTTATTCAAAGCTCTGACATTTTATTTGTGGTCTCATTTTAAAAATGGATCCTGGTTTGATGTCTTTGATTCCAAAACCGCTTTGGTTCTTGTGTATGTCGGTTTGAATAAGGAATGAGTGTTTGAAATCTACAGTGGGCAGATATTGTGTGAACGGCACATTTTTTGGCCTGTTCCTCACCCAAAGCTACTGTATCACATGGCTTTAGATTATTTTGAATGTTACCCACTCACTATCACAGACACACCAGGCTCCACCCCACTTATGCGCTCACTCACTTGAATTCTAGCCCTGACACCTGCAGCTCATCACTAATCCCCTCACCCAGCACCATAAAAGCCAGCCTGTGGACAGCCACATTGTCCAGTCTCTCCAATGGAAACCGATGTTAGCATTACCTGCTTACCGAACATACAAGTCTTGTGTTTTCAATCTCCATGTGCACCAGCTCCTGTAACACAGGACTATGCCTGTCAGTTTACCCATATCATATCCAAAGACTCATTGTGATTGCCATTGACCTCCTATGTTGTCCATAAACTCACCTGTTTGACTGCCGTTACACTCAGTTTATTGAATACACTTTCAAGTACCAGCTTAAAGAACAATTCTTTATTTATAGATTCAACAGGTGCTGAGAATATTCCTCTTAGATTTTGATCCCTAAATGCATTATAACATCACACAGTTTTGAAGATTTGTCTAGTGCACCTTCATGAGGCAAATCTCAAGTAAAAATACAACCTATTGAACTTAGATCTAGTGTGCAAAGATCTTTCAGAAATGTTCTTTTTTTTCTGTCAAAAGTGTAATATTCCCATTCCATTAGTATTTACAGAAAAGGCCCCCTCAGCCCCCTGTATGCCCTGGATCCGTATGGAACCACCGATAATGAGGTTAGCCCCGTCTTCCTGTTGCCTATGTCAACCAAGGGTTTCTAAATCCCACGCTGACGCGATAACAATCCAAACTTGGCCCGGCAGTTTTCCATATGAAAGAATATTTTACTTTTCACTCACTCATTCAGGCAGGGAGCAGTACGAAGCCCCATAAGCTTGGCCTGAGATTAGCTTTCAGAGGGTAATGAAGTGAATTGAACCCCACACACACCACCTCCTGGCCTCTCTCTTGTTCTCAGGGCAACCAAACATACTTGGAGGGATAGGAACCCTTGACCATTCTTTTAACCTCGCAGTGAAGCTGGGTGGAAAAGAAGACTTTTCATACAGCTTTCGATTTGGAAGCAGGACTTAAACGACTTGGTCTAACAAAGGATTTGTGAGATAGAAAAATGTATTTCAGATGTCAAAGGTTTGGCTAGAAGTTGTTGCAAAAATTCGATTTCCTTCTCAAACTCAATTGGATGTTGCTTGAAGTAGACTTTAAAAAGCGTTTCAGAGATCTGTATATATATATCAGAGCTACTTCTTTGTTTAGGCAAATCCAGAGGTATAGACGTGACATTTTCAGTCGAAACTTGAAACATAATTTATCAGAGAATGTATTTATTAGCAATATGTTGAACCATCTGTTTTTAGTAAACTCCGGATGGAGCCATATTTCCAGACATTAGAAAAAAATGTGTTGTGGATGTTACAAAAATGGTCCAGTTTTTAAGAGAAGACATTCCTTTAGGATTTCTGTGAATTAAAATGTACAAACCACAAGCAACTCAACAGATGGAGAAGAAATGGCTCTTCACAAAACAAAGCATTTTATTTTAATTCTCATGTAGCCTACCTATTTATGAGGAATATGAACCGTTATGATGTGACAAATAACTGACTATGGAAAACTAAAAATGCTTTGAAAACTTTATGGAAGACTTCACGTCTGTATCTAAACCACCAAATATGAACTATTCTTTAACTTATTTATCTATTTCAGTTTATCATTTCTGTGTAACATGCATCAACAAAAGGTGAAATGTTTTTAAGGCAAAATCATAAATATTTCCACATTTGTCACTTTGGATAAAAGCGTCTGCTTTGTAAATAAACAGGCATAATGTAAAAAATACGCACATTGCCTTGTTTTGTGGGACATTGGCAACGGTAATGGCACTTTTGGGGGGGTTGGAGGTTATGGGCATGTGTCACTGTAGTTTAATGGTATTTTTGAAGTACCCTATGGCATAGGCCTACATAAATAATAAAAACATTCAATAATTTAGTGCGAGTGTGCATAGGATATAAACCATTTGATGCCAGTATTTTAATGTCTTTCCAAAGATGCATTTCTTTCACGTAATAATTAATAATAATTAGGAGCCTACTCCTATCATATTAATATGTTTTAAATCGTGATATTTTGTTTTTATTACTTCGCCTCATGTGACGTGTGTCCTGGTGCTGTGCCTATAACAAACTAACCGTGTTGTCTTTTTTGTTTATTGCGCTTATTTTCGTTTCTCCGCAAATGCATCAAAACCACGCTTCGGTGGTAGTAGTGACCCCTGGCTCGCTTTCCACTAGCGCCCACGACACGCACACACCCCCTCTCCGTCTGAACACATGGTACGAGCCGAGTGTGGACGGTGGAAGCCGCTTGTCATTCCACGGCATTCCCGCTACACAGAGCGCGCACGGATTCAGCACTACAGGACGCGGCGTTACTCGCCCTCCGGCTCTCTGCAGCAAAACATACGACTCGCTATCTGTCCGTGAAATGCTGGACATTTATCATGCTTGTAATTTTCTAAACGGGAGATGATGTTGATGAGACACCGATATTAAGTGCACAGCACCTTCCTTAGACTGAGCTGGTTACTGTTTAAAGGGAAGCGCTTGCAACCTCCGATACGCTGGATAGACGCCTTCTTTCCAGATATGGTGAGCCGCTTATTTTCTATGGGAAAAGTGCGTGTTGTTGCAAAAAGAGCTGGACCGTAATGCGGTACAGAGGGATGTTGTGCTCGGTTTGGGGTGTGCGCAAGGATGCTTTATACAATTACGCGAAACCTCTTCTTTTATATATTATGGAGCGTCTTGTAAACTTGCGCTATGGAGCGACCGCGCAAACTAAAGAGGGCTTGGCTGCACTCTTATTACCATATAAAACCATTCATTATTGCTTATGGTTAAATTATTGATATGGCTATGTATTGGCTTTCTCTAATCTGGTAAAAGGAAGTTTATCCGCATTAATAGGTGGATTTTTCCTTTTTTTTCTGCATTTGTAATAAACACGAAACGCGTGTTAACGGGCCGAGGGTGTACCTGCTTACCGCCGCATGTTTCAATATACGATCATTCAGCGGGATGCAAGGGGGATGCGTGACTACAGCTAAAGGATTTAGAGAAGATAGTGTTTCACTTTCTCAGATTGTACTTTTTACAGTCGTTTCATCCGGTTTTATCTGCATTTGGGATAACGCAGCAGATATTCAGCGTTCTCTTCTCACATTCATCCAGTGAAACAAATGGGCTTTTACAGTCTTTCACTTACACACACCTAACACCCTCCAAACATTTCGGGTGTGAGGGTCTGTTGTAAGTGCGTGTTGTGCATTTACTGCTCACTATCGTGTCGTATTTTTAGGGGAAGATTCAACAGATTTGTACTCACTGCTGATATAATGCATACACTGACTGTAGTTATTGGTTTGTTTCTAGTTGTTGTTTTGTTTCATTGTAACTTTTCAATGAAACATTTTACATGGGTCACTGTGGTTTCAACATTTGTAGCTATTCAATGTCAGGCATCTTCGAAACAAGGCAAAACTAGAATCAGAAATTGAAGGGCCTTTACAGTATGCTTGGCATTAAAGTATATGTCTGAGTACGGGAAGGCACAGCAAAATGATTTAAATTAAATATCTTTATTCAAGAGCACACATGAGCAAATATAGAACAGCATGTTTTAAATGTTAAATTAAGGATAAAAGATGTGTCATGTTATGCAATTACAGCTCTCCAATTGTTCCCGAATGCCATTGTATTACATAACGGGAACACTTTTCAAGTTCAAAATTATGATCTTTTTGACTAGCAGAACGGTTAATGTGATCGGATTACATTGTGTGGTTGCTTTGCTAAGGCACCTGACTTTAAACAACCAGAAAAAAGGACTCTACAACTCACGTTGAGTTGATATTTTGGTCAAAATTAAAGGTTAAATTAATTGCAAATGGCTCAGAAAAGTGAAGCCAGTTGTGAGAAGGGCTTAGTCATCGTAGGTTTGCAGTTGGTTTATTGTAATGGCACGCTTACTTTTTCACAAATACTTTTAAGGGACATTGTATCTGCCTTTACAGAGAAATCTAAACTTTTCGAAAATCAATGACTTTTGCATAAATGCGCGTATTGATTTAACTTTATAAATAAAAGTACTTTAGTGTTGTGAGATGAGTTTTTTTTTATATACCAGTTGTAGACAACAATATCTCACTGTGGTTTTGTAGTTATGCATCAATGGGGATAGATCAGGCAGACTTTGTTCTCTGGTGTGGTGCGGAGCGTCATGCAGTGCTACTAAATAAGTCTGAAGTTGATGAGTCCCCATGGGTTTGACCTTTGGGGACAGCCTTGTGTTCTCCTGGTTGTCGTAGTTGAAGATGATTAGGACCCTGAGATGGCCACCACAAGAGATTTCCATTAAAAGAACAAGTCTTCCTTTGTTTGCCCTCATACTTTTTAGGCTTATTTCGTTTCCCTTTTTTTCTTCTGCTAATCATTTCTTATTTTGCATTTTCCCTTCACTTTTAAATGTGTTAAATTACAATGGACCTACAGTATATGTGTTGATTTTAAGATATCGTAAAAATGGTCTAATGTTGAGCTAAAGTTTAATGTGTAGATATTGAAAACGGATATATTGCAATCTTTTACGCTCTTGTTTCTCTTTCATCTGCATTGGAGTGGTGTCTTATATTCTCGGCTCGCCCCGAGTTTGTATTTTGGTGAAAAAGGAATAAGACCACATGTTCACTTAATACTACAGCCTTCCATTCTCTGCAAATTGGTCTCTTGCATGTTTTTTTTACAAATATTTATGTAAAATGATAATAATGGAACTTGTTGATTCTTTATAGTCATTTGCGGTAAAATATTTCAATGCCTTAATCAACTCGAGCTAGTATATGGAGAGGGGATATTTAGCCAAATTAGACATCTTAAAAAAGCTTACACAATTTATTTTATAAATTTTTTTTGACAAAAAGCCTTTTTTAGTTGATCTTAGGCTTTTCCCAGGGGCTATTGGTTTCATTTCATAAATTACAGAGTTGTTTGAAGCCATCTGAAGAACCACAACCAGACGAAACAATGATGGAAACAAACCAATGAATTGCTCAGGCTCCCCAGTGAATCTTCCGGTATGGATACGGAGTCTCTCATGTAATAAGGCTTCATAGTCGAGCTGCTGGGAATGTAGACTTCAGTTGAAGGTGGACAGACGGTATGTGGTGAAGTGTTGCTCATTGTTCCTCTGTTGCACCTTACTTCTTATTAAGGAGCTACGGAATTGCACCCCTGCCAAGACTCTTTATCCCTGCAGTGCTCCACTCATCTGATCCCTGTCTTCAGAAGCCTCTTGTGCAGTGAAGATATTTTTCCTGCTCGGAAGCTGCTTGGAAATACATTGCGATACACCATTAGTGCAAAAGAAAAGTTGGACCACTTTTTGTGCCCTTGTGTCGGGTCCACGTGGTCTGTTAAGTACGTTTGTCTTAGAGAGGATTTTTAAAGTTAAAAATCTTCATTCTATCTCTGTTTAATATGCAGGGATAGATGTGAGTACAACAGCTGTGGGTTGGTTTTCATTAAAGGTAAACACTCCGTGGCACTGTCAAAACATTGCTCTGTTTTGTTTGATAATCCCAAATAACAACATTGGCACACCAATGTGAGACAAGGGGAGTGTTTGGGCAAGCATTGTTTTTGCAATTCTTTTTGGTAATGGCACAGAAATTACACGTCACCTTTAGGATAGTTCACCCAAAAATGTGTTTTATAGTTTACAAGAATGCAAAAAACAACATTGGCCCCCCTTGACTTCCATTGTATTGGCACAAAACTACTGGGACATTTTAGAAAATATCTTCCTTTGTGTTCCACGGAAGAAATAGTCATATTCAGGTTTACAACAACATGAGGGTGAATAAATTGAGATTTTTTTTATTTTTGGGTGAACTATCCCTTTAAATTCAACAGATATCACCGTTTTTTACAGTTAATTTACTTTACAGTCATGCGCATCAGCAATTTCAGACAGTGTAGCAGCTGTTTTTGCACCTTTAGAGAGGCTCATAAAAAACATTAAACGAATACAAATCTAGGGCCGATGGTGTTATACTGTATGATGGAGACATATGTCAGCAGGTAGAGATACAACAATCTGTGGACTGCTTTGCGTTGTACACACATTGAGTGAAATGAATACATGAGATTATTTTCTTATTCAATCGTATTTTAGTCTTTATCTGTAGTGACTATTGTCAGACTTATTTTCTTGCAACTCAAGTTTTGAAAGTTAATTATACTAGATACAATTATAAATAACATTCATTTATACTCTTTGTGATATACATTAGGTTTTAAAACATCTCTTGGCTTGTTTGAGCTTACATCCTGATCAACTTATTTTGCTATTAAAAATACTTATATTGTTGGATATTATTTTCCTGTGACATAAAATTGCTCATCCATAAAGTAAATTTAACAAACGTTCGACAAAAGTGTCGAAGTACCCTATTTTTTCCATATGTTCATGGTAAGTTCATTGCTGATTAGTAAGGCACGTTTTTAGCTTGTTTTTGTTTAGTTGTGGTGGATATAAAAGTGTATACATGCGCAACCAAATTAATGAACTGCATTATTGCCGTGACCTTCTGGGTGCTCAATTCATTTGAGGTCAATGGGAAAGTTGTGTGACCCCCCCCCCCCGACTCTTTTGCTGCTAATACAATTAGGCTTTTATAGTGTGTCAGTTTATAGTGCTGTAAATACCCCCTCGCTCATTATGCATGTGTTTTCACCAAGATTAAAAGCAACGACTTAAGTTGCACCCAAACCATAAAATCCAATTTGTCCGAATGGCCAGTTTGTGCAGAAAATAAATGCTTAGATTGTGATAATTCAGTTTCTCCTGCTGGATTTTCTGTTTGCTGTTGATTGCATTGGATGGTGTGTGTTTGTTTGTTTGCCTAGTTATGTGTAAATAGCACGGCGGAGACCCTTTGACGAAAAGTAGGTGCAATTTTTGCACAAATACATTATATTGGATGTACGTATATATGCTTGTAGAGATTGCATAGATATTAGTTCGCAAATGTAAATTGCAAAAATTAAGACTAGCAAAAGCTCTCATATGAACTGACAAACATGCATTGGATTGTAAAATGCAATCTTTTCCTTTTTTTCTCAAATTGTCAGGATAATTGTCTGATAATTTAGCACTTTCTCCCAAATCCTGTGAATACAAACGGCTTATAATGTGACATCCGGTAATTAGCACTCAAAATGTCCTACACTCTACAATACTTTATTACATAACAATACATCTTGTTTGTTTAAACAGTGTTGCGTGTTGACAGACTAAATCCTACTGTACGTAAAGCTCATTGTCACAATCGCTTGTTTTTGGAGGAATCCGCTAATTTGCGTACGCTCAAACGACTCGCTTTGTCCCTCTCAGACACCATATAAATCATTGTCACTCGTTACAGTTCATGCATTAGACCGGCTTCACGAACGCGTTCACCTTCTCAACATGAGCGCTATTAATGTGATGATGAGTGCATAGGGTGCGGGGAGGGGTGTGTTTGCTTGCCCGGAGCATTACGTTTAGTTGAAGCTGCGGTCTGTCATGCTGTGATTTATCGCACGCATGGCTAATGGCAGCCTGTCGAGATAACAACATTTTATTGGACTTGAAAGTTGGAAGAGGGGGGAAAATACTGTAGCTCTCTTCATTTCCAAAATCACTCAACGGTGACTGGTCAACCGTGCCGTCGCGAGTTGCTGAATGAGGGAATTTGCTCTCTCTCTTTTTCTATAGCGAAACTTGGTTAATTCTCACTGAAGGAGACGCATTCTCGGTACGGCCACGCAGCTGTCGGGGCTTTGCGACGTCGCCTTTTAACCACGAAGTGTAGCTCGTGTTTTTATGAAATGTGAATCTGGCTTTTTTCACCGAATGTTTTTTTTTTTCACACAGTTGGAGGAAAGAAAAGCTTTTTCTTCACTTCAGTGAGCCCAGACATTATGTATTCTAAAAGAGAGTTCAGGGACAACAGCTGCCACATTTACATTCAAATGACTTTCTAGATATCCTGCTTCATAATCTGGGCACCTATTTCCATGCAATTTCAGCAGGTAAACTCCCCCGATCTGGCATTCCGAGCGCCTTGATATTTTATGCAAAGAATGAAATCATTTATACCGCAATTTCGTATTTTGAAAAGGAGCATCTATTTTCGAAGGATTTAATTTTCCCCCATGCAGCAGATGAGGGAGGCGACGTTATCATGTAAGTTCATTGTAAAGAAAAATGACAGGTGAGATCTCGGTAATGTCCGGATTGTTTCTTCAAGACAGAATTGCAATTTCAATACATGGAGAACAAATGGAGGCTTTTAGTTGTGGCTTCTACGTCTCGGATTTGTCATTCATAGAACAGTGATCTTTCTAAAGACATCTCAAACATTTCTCATCAGATTCTTTCAAAATCAACTTATCATCGCTATTACTTTATCGCTATGATTTCTCAACCTTTGTCTTATTTGAGTCTTTTTAATTAGGGCTAAGAATTTTAACTAGAAAATCTAAGACATCGTTGATGCATAAAAGAAACTGAAAACTCAATTAAGTCTCAATAGCTATGAAAGCGAGACCTCTGAGCAATAGTTATCCTTTGGGAATGAGGCGAGTTGTGTATTTGTTCTCATTGCTGAATACAGATCACTGGGATTTTGAAAAATAGCATTTGAAATCATATAACAAATGATGAGCCCGATTCGGTTGACATGCGAAAGAAATGGCGCCTTTGAATCTCGGGTAATTAATCAATCACTTGCTATTTGCCGTTAGCAGCGGTGCAATGCCAAAGTGAGGTCAGATTGGAGGTTTCTTCATTTATCCTTGTACTCCGGCATTGTCTGTTTTGCTCCAGCATGCTAATGCACCTCATGGCCTGTAAGCGACCTTATTACTCATCGCAGGAAAGAAACGGATTCACATGGTTGTGTTTAATACCAACTGTTTTTCTTTGTTAGCCAATTGGTTGAATAGGTAGGCGAAGAATGCTCTCTGTATAGTTGTGTTTTGATAGGAGTAAATGCTCGCCTTTTTGACCCCTGGACCTTTTGTGTTGGAGCCCAAAACATCTGCGTTCAACCAATCACTTGGGGTCACTAGCCCCCCCCCCTGTGTTTTGGGTACATGGCAAAGACAAACTTTATTTTGACATCACCTGAACAAAATGCGAAATTTGTATTTTAGTGTGTTTTAGGAGGTTGTAATGGTTGCTGATTGACCCAGGTCAAAAGATTGGGCCAATCCCAGCCAGGTCTCCATAGTCCCTCGTTCATGCTAGAAAGAGGTAAAATTTGTGTTACATAAAAGATTATTATGTTAGATTTAAGGTTTGTTCAAATCCCTAATGCTAAGTATTATCGTTAACAGTAAAAACAGTGATGTTTTTCTCGGCAACCTCTTTCTATCTTATCTATTTATTTTCTCTTCTCCACAAGGCTAGCATGAAGTTTTCTCTGAAAAGTATCCTTTCCCTCATTCCTGTTAGAGAATCTTATTGGTCGTATCAGCCAGAATCCTCCCTTGATCGGGTCTTCATGAGGGGGCTTTATGTGAAAGGAGGGGGGCTTAATATGTGCACTTGAACCACTTTCCAAACAGGATGGAGGTTCATGTTACCTTTACACTAGTGAGTTAAACAGTACGCCCATTGTGTCCCGCATTTCACGGTACACATGTAACAATTTCTATGATGACTCGCATAAGTCACTGAAAGCTAATCGCCATCTACATGCACGAGACTCGGATTTCAGCTTTTGTCGCCGGAGTTTAATTTACTGTCACGAGCTTGAGCTGCCCTCATATTTCCACTCGGGTGTCTGGAATCGCACCGCCGGGGAGCGGGCATCTGTCTGAAGTATGTTGGTCGTAGATCTTGGGAAATATATATATTTTTTTTATTAAGGCGTTACAGATAAGGAGTTCCTGCTTTTGTGTTGTAATGAGTTGTACGTGCATTTGGCAATTACTAAAACTCATCTGCAGGACTTATAAAGGAAATGCAGGAGCTGTTACAAGATTGTTGAGATTTTATAGGCTTTATAGGGCTCTTATATAAAAGCTGGTCTCTGAATCCAGACTAGGGTAATTACAATACATGGACATTTATTCTATTGTACTGAAAGAAGCTGATGCTTGCACCGCTTTAAGCAGACATAATATGCTCGTATTGCTGAAATTTTGTTTGGGAGATGTGGTGCAGTGGTCAGCACCTAGACTTGCTGAGCCGTTGGTGTCATGTGGGTGATGCAGCTTCAAGTCCAGCTTATCATGCTTTCCAATCCCATTCCTCTTGAATTCATTGTTGTTGTTGTTCTCTATCATGTCTGTAAAGTAGATCTTTTGGAACTGCGACCTTGTGGTCGGTGTGCATTGATAAATCAGAAAGTTTATGTAACAAGTTCAAGGAATGGGAAGAAGGAGGCGGGAACCGGCAAACGTTCAACCACAAACTTTTAATAACATAAACGAACAATAAAATGAAATTAAGATGCCGGCAGCTCCCTCACGATCGACTGACGGCCACACAAACATGATAAAACCTAACATAAAGTCCAGGCCTGGTCCTCTTTCTTTGTACGCTTGTCCTTTTAGGCTTCCGATCTCCTCCGTGAGAGATGTGAGACCGGTGGAACGCGGAGCTGACACTCAGTATAACTCGCGTCATCAGCCTCACGTTGTTCCCTTACAGCTCTCGTTCTGCCTTGTTAGTTACAGTTAATATAAAAAATGCCTGCTGTTCACATAATGCAAAATCAATTTATCCTTTTCTGATAGACTGGTGCAATAAAATGTTATAGATATTAACGGTCCAATGTGTATTTTTTGGAGGCTCTATGGACAGAAATGCAATATAATATACATAAATATATCTGTGTGCATAAAGACTTTACACTACGAAGCATTTTGTTTTTATTACCTCAGAATGAGCTATTTCTAAGGTAATGAATTTCAACACCATGTTGTTGAAGTACAGTAGCCCTAAACGTACAAACAGCTCTACAGTGTGCGATTCATAAATACATTATCTCAAATAATTTTAGCAAGAAGCAAAAACGTGACGACATCTTAGTCCTGTGTCAGCTACCTTAGTGTTTCGAAAGAGAGTGGTGGAGTGAGCCGTTGTTTGCAATTCTTAACCTCCCCGCTAGATGCCGCTACATTTTATACACTAAACGTGTTTATTTATTTAGGTCCTTCACAGTCTGCAAATTTATCTTTAAAATGTTCAGCTACATACACTTGCAGAAAGACGGCTTTGTGCACACATCCCTAATATCTATAAACATCGAGAGGCCTTTCTCCTGATCAAGGATTTCAGTTCACGTTGTATCATCAAACAAAGAAGCGCACATTTCGTGTTTGTTATCCTCCGCTATTGACTCATTGAACTCCAGTGGCCATGCTGCAACCTCAGCTCTAGAGAACAGTAATATAAAAGCAGTGACTAAGCCCGGGCCGCTGACGAAACTCGCTCCATCCTGTGGCATATCTGCCGCCTCCTTCAAAAAAAAGACTCCAGGGATGAGTATGTATGCGAGCGAGAGGAAGAGAGAGAGATTGTGCGTATGTGTGAGAGAAAGAAAAATAGGAGACTTTGGAAAGAGAGAACAAAGTGAGGCGTAAATAATAAGATGTCCTTATGCTGGTTACATTACACAGGCAGTTTTTCCTGACAGCCTTCACATCTTTCACCACTATCAGACTAACGCAGTGGTGCCCACATTTTCTGCATGTATGGGTTCCTCTCTTCAGATTCTGCTCCCTGGTGGCGTTTCGTCATGTGGCACATAATCTTATGCAAGATGGTGAAATGGCAGTTAATTTGCAGGTAATTAGACCCTGGTGATTTGCCATTGAAGGGACAGCAGAAATGAAGGCTGTGTTTAAATGTCATGGAGGCTGTGGCACTCATTATGTTAGGAATGCATTCATTGGAATAACTGCTACGTAATGTTCTGAGTCATTAATCGCTGAAAGTCACGTAATGTTACTTTAGATATAGTACATTAGACGTAAAGGCATTTCTGGACGGTTAAACAGCAGATTTTCATTGATGCACTGTGCTTTACATTGAAACATAAGTCAAAAAATACCTTTTGGTTGTGCTCTGGTGTCTCACCTTTGCGTTAAAAGGAATACTTTACCCAAATATGAAAATGATCTCTATTTACTTGCACTCACGCCATCCCAGATGTATACGGCCCATTTCTTAAGGTAAGCTAAACTCAAAGACATGGATTTCTTTTAAAAGGCCTTAAAGGGACAGTTTATCCAAACTATGAAAATTCTTTCATCAATTACTCACCCTTTTGTTGTTAAAAACCTACATTTCTTTGTTTTCGGTTGAACACAGAGAAAGATATTTGGAAGAATGTCAACAACTGACAATTTTGAGGCACCATTGAATACCATAGTAGGAAACATTTTTGTGTACTTTTTTGTTCTGTTGAAGACATAAGAAGATATTTTGAGGGTTTTAAGAAAGTAAACAGTTCTGGGGCACCATTGACTACCATTTTAATTTGTCCTATTATGGTAGTCAATGGTGCCTCAGAACTGTAAGTTGCTAACATTCGTGTTATTCATGTTATTTTTATATAATACTCAAAATGGTAAAACTTCTTAAAGAACATACCAGTTATTTAAGTATTATCTCCTGTGGGCTAATGGCTGAATTCTGATTTGAATATATATTAGAGGAAACAAAGAGGATCGCGCACTTCTTTTAAACATGGCAGCATTTTGATCGCTTAAAATCTCATTTGTTCTTGGGTGTTTAAAGAATCAAAGAGAATTTAAGAGAATTATATAAGATATTCACATTTTGGTGAACTGTAAAGGATACTCCCAGAAACTGTTATTGGTTGAGGTAACGGATCGGTATCTATATTACTCACTATTGTCTCTGCATATAAGGCTGGGATAGATGTTAACGTCAAAATATATACACTTACTTTTACGACCTTTTCTCAGCAAGTATATTTTCCTATCTGTACCCCTGTTTTTTTGAAGTGTTATCGCACTTTATGCATTTTAGACAGTCAAATCAAACTAGTGCAAACATGGTTTTACAGGATAAAACGTTATTTTTGTCACTGTCCTGCTGCTCAATAAACAACCATCACTACCATGAAATAGCCTCTTTCTATACCGCTTTTATTATATTATGTTATTTATATATTAGGAACGCATTTAGATCGCTCTCCCACCGTGAAAATGCACCTTTCTGCTTTATTTAGTCTGCAAAGCACACTCAATCGATTCTTCGGCTCGCAATGTTTTCTAAATATCTTGTTCAGCATGCAACCTGAAGGAGGAATGGCAGGGCTATGAAAGCATGAGAACTAAACAGATGTTTGAATTTTGACGTCACCAACCTTTTCCCCTCTGGCCAGCGACCGCAGACAAGGGAATCAAATACGAAGCATGTATCAAAAAATAAAAGAGGGTCTTAGGGGAAAAGTAGCTGTGATTCTGTAATGAAAGACATGCTAAGCCATCTAATACAACAGCAATTACAGTATGACAATTAAAAGGCTTACTAAGGAATTTGGCCCCGGCGTATGGGCTCGGCTCTCATAAAGAGGGTGCCCGGTGATGCAGAAATGCTGTGCAGACACTGCAGATAATCATGGATAGCCATTTGAGAAAATTGAATCAGCTTTGTAATTGGGAAATGAAACTGAGCAATAGGAATGAACGGACCCGGCTGAAGGAATCTGAATTTATAGATTTATATCAATCTGAATTAGCCGAAGTCTTAGGTATACGTCAAGCCTGATTGTTATAGAGTGATTTATCACCGTGTGATTGGTCGTTAATAGCAATGACCCTTATACATAAAACATACATTTTGTGTGTCGTGCATTAATCAACTTTTTAGTAGATAATTTGAGTTTTGAATTCAATTTGAATTTCATCGTGTTTCATGGATAAATTCTACCGTACGCAATTTTGTTTTATTGCAGATGACCCACTTTTCACACGATTCCTATTTGTTCTGTTTTTTTTCTCCATAAATAACTGTGCTAAAAATAAAGGTGTTTATAAAAGATAATAGTTTACCTTGTTTTGGTCGAGTTGCACATTCTGTAAAGTATAAACAGTGACCTGTCATTTGATTGGCAGTGTCCTCGTAGATCTTAATTTGTTTGTTTATTTGTAATCGTGTCTCAGTCGTAACGCACGGCGAGAGAATATCCGCAGCACTTTGTTAAGACCACTTCAATAAGACCTGAGCCGGTCAGACAGAAATATTGATTACCTCTAATTTGCTTTTAAACCTCCCTCCTCTCTCCCATTCGCTTTCTCTCTCTTTCTATGGGTATGTTTGGCATACTACCATACACAATTTCTTTGGATACATTGCATGCAGATTTTCTGGATGGAATAACCGGTTGTTATTCTGTATATGCCAAAATTTGCAGTCTACATGTGCAGTCTAGTGGTTGTAAAATACTGTATCCCAGAATATAATGCCCTTCAATTTGACCTTACATTTTTACTTTATAAAAAACTGGAATTAATTTTAACTGTCATTTTTAACATGACGCCTTACGACTCTTTTGATTATACTGCATACTGCAAAAATGGAATATTAGCATACTTACTTAAACATTATACGTTTCAAACGTATAACATTTTCTGGTCTGTTAGAAATGCAACGTCATGCCTCTCAACATGCTTTGGTGTCATTCATGTTCCATACAAATGTCAACCTTAAGATGAAAAAAAAGTTTTACTAAAGGTTTTCACTATATTGAAAGGGCAGAAGTCAATATTTGGTTATTTAAATAGTTTTTAAAGGTTTTTTGTGTTCTTAAACCATGATTTTCCATAATCAAGTCAGTGAATTATCACATCCATAACGGTCCATATGCCTCATAAATGGGCACATGATAATTCAAATAATATAACTATTTTATATTTTACTCTTCTCCATGTTAAGGTGCTGTTTGTTCTGGTTTGTAAATTTTCATTCACAGAAATCCTACAAAATGCGTAGTCCCTCAAAAGCAAGCATTCTTTTTTTGTCACATTAATGAATTAATTTTATGTCAGCATTCAATTTTTTCTCTTTTAAAACAAAAAATGTGTGCACAGATAGTAAATTATTAGCAGATGGTTCAGTATATTGGTAATTTTACTTTCTCTGAGAAATTGTCTTTCAAGCTTTGACAAAAAATGTCACATGTATAACTCTTGAATTTCTCTGCTCAATCATACATGCACATTTTCTGTGTAACACATTTTTTGTGGTTCTGTCTTCGGTACCATACAAACGCTTGAAAAAGTCTATTTTTATAATTAAATAGTGTTCAATGAAGAAACTTTATTAGAGAATAAAGTGGAGGGAATTGGTAATTGGACTGACATGGCTTGCCAGAAGGCAGAAGCTCACTTCGGTTGGGTTTGAAAGCAAACTGGCGGCGGTTCAAGGCCAGTATGTGCGAGGCCAGAAAGGTTTTCGAGGGGCAGGGCCCAGCGCTGAGAGGGACTTGTCAATATATTTTGCAAACGTTAGGCAGCAAAGTGGAATGATAGCTCTCAAGGGTACTGCCCTTAAGCTGTTTTTCTATAAATATTAATCAGGCCCACAAGCCTGCCTGGAAGGTGGCTCAGCGCTTTTTTGGCTTGTGTCATTGACTGTGGCTCAACGTGACAAGAGGTGAAGAGAGAGAGATGACAACTTTCATTTCTGTTCTGATTTCATAATTCAAATCAGGAATGGCAGCCAAAGCAACCTAAAAAGAAAAATCGATAACTGGTAGGGTGATACAATCATAAATTGATATTGAAATTCATAAACTTTTATATTGCATCAACCCACTCATATTCCCGTACTTGCTTACTCAATATTGTTTTGGTGGGAAATTTATATTTTCTTCACGAAGAACTTAAAATCCTGTAGTTGTTTTCTGTAGGTGAATAAAATTTGAGAACAAAACAATGAAATTGTCTGTTGGCTCCGCCCATATGTACTGCTGTAAAACTGTGCTGGTAATCTACGTCTTAACACAATCTCAGGAGTATCAGAGGGCTTGGTTAAATTAAAGATGATTTAGAATAATTTCAGCTGCTTTGTAAACATGCACTTTCGACAGATTCATGCCCACGGATCTGATTTGAATCACCAAGGATTTAGTGAGTAGTGAGAGCCCTCTGAACACCTTAGCATAGCCCTGGAAACTTCCTAAAACCCTCCAAGGATTACTGTACATTTTCTATAGAATTGCATCTATTCGTGTTTAGTTATGGGCTTTTTCAAATTTATTTTATAGACTATTTTTCTAGACATTAACAACACTGCTCCCCTGATAGCACCGATACGGCTTTCCTGTAGCTCAGTGGTAAGAGCATTGTGTCAACAACTCAAGGTTGTGGGTTCGATCCCAGGGGATTGCAAATACCTATGTAAATGTACAGGATAATGCAATGTAAGTCGCTTTGGATAAAAGCGTCTGCCAAATGCATAAATGTAAATGTAAGTTTTATTGCTGGAGATCTGGAAAACATCTGCTGTGTAAAAACATCTAATATAGAAAGAGCAGGTTTACAAACATTCTAAATCAGAAACATCTTCTAGATGTCTATATGACAACTCACAGCAGACGTCTTAGAGACCGATGAGCAAACAATAAAAATGTACCACTCGCTGATGTAAACACCGACATCAAATAGAGCTATCAGGGGAAGAACTTCCTGTTTCAGTTTTTGAACATAATACAAAACAACCAACAGAACGTCAAAAAAAAATCAAAATGTAGAACGTAAATATTTCGGACACAACAATATAACCAAAACAGGAAGTGCTACTTGATCGGTGCTACTTGCATCTTGCAAAATGGTCTATGGCAAGATGAGAAAGGAAAATATGATGGGAGATAAAAGTAAGCTTGGGATTGGGACACAATGCTGCCAAACCCCATTCTGCATCGCTGTGACCAGACGCACTAAAACCTCAAGACATTTTCTTATTTTCAAAAGGATTGTAATAACTTAATTCGGTTAGGTTTTAGATGCTTCTTATGACAATAGTGTGGCAATTACATTCAAATAACTTCAATGAACGATTGCGACCTAATGAAACTGTCATTTTATTTGGCCTTGCCCCGGTTCACGTGACTTCAAATTACTGCACTTGTTAGAGTAATCTATCCTTAGATCAATAATACCGAAGACAAATTGCTAAGCGTCAACTCAAGCACTGTATTAAGCTCACATATCCTTCCAGAAAAATGAACTGATGTGAAAGTGCTGTCGCTAACAAGCCACGATGGTAAAGTTATCGAAGCGTCACAAATCTCTGGTAAAAGCTGCGTTCTTTATGCCCATGCACAGATGACTAGAGATATGTAATTATGTTTCAGTGGCACAGTAAGGTCTATAAAAAGCTTAGTCATACATAATGCATTGTTGGCTGTCAGAAGAGTTTATCCTCTGAATTTATCCTCATATGAAGACACCGTTGAGGAGGAGTGACCTTTGAAGGGGAACACACACCATTTTTTGTGCTTGTAAAAATGTGCGTTTCGTCTGAGGAGAATCATCAACATGACCAGATCAAAATGTGTGATTTTTAAAGCATTTTTCTAGCTTTAGGGACCGAAGTGGAACCGATAATCCCATCACAGCTGTATCTGTTATATGGCTGAGGACTTTGTTTAAATGTCTTTACACCGACTGCAGATGCAAGATAGCTCCTGTGCGGAGAGGTGTAAAATCACATATCTTTCACATAGAATCGATGGCGTTTACATAAGATTCGAGAGGAAGGTGATAATAAATTGACAAATTTGACTCTGAACGGTTGTTTTTCTCTCTACAGCAGATTTCAGATTACATCTTTAATTTAAGGGAACGTCGCTAATGAGAGGAAACATTTAAAGCTGCAATCCGTAACTATTTTTGGTAAAGGATAAACAAAACTTTGTTACTGAGCATGTAAACAATCGGTGTTGAAACCTGTTTCCTTACCTTGCCACGATTCCCAACGGTAGACTTATAATGATAAGGGACAGTTTATACAAATATAAAAGTTGTTAAAATTGAGCTTTTGGGTCGGATTTTGTGCTCTCTTAAAAATAATGTGTTTGTGTTATACTTATTTAACACATTATGTGTTGTTTTAATACAAAATGAGTTGATTTTGTGTGAGGTCGAGGAAAGGGCCAACACAAGTTATGTTCAAAGTAATACAAAATGTGTTATAGACAGAGATGTGTTCAGTTAAGGACCACACATGTGTGTTGTTTTTAACACAACTGTTTCGGTTAATGTTAGTAGTTTTTCAACAGACGTAAATGTAAGTACTGTACGTAAAATAACTTGAAATTTTATGTTTCAAACGGAGATGGCGATAGAATGGTAAAAGCTTTTACAAATCTTTGTATTGTATTTACATTGTGTTATACAGTATGTTCCATATGGTCTCATTACAGGATTTGGTGTGACGGTGTGATTGTGTATGTATTTATTACATATGAAAAGGTTTGTTTGGATGAGAAGGGCTTGTAGCATTACATAAACAATGGAAAGGGATTTTAGCATTAAATAAACAAATAATAGTAATACCAAACAAATTAATTAGACCAGCCTAAGGTATTTACTGAAATATGCCATGAATGAATAAACAAATACATTTGATTTTACACACATCTATGCAACAAATTGATGGGTTGAGACAGCATGTGTGAATCAAAATAGTTTACCCTTCTAATGTAGAATAAAACTTATTCTAGGAAGCTGTTTTCGTTTATGGGGGAGTATATATCCCTTTAGCTCATTCGAAAAAATTGTAGTGCGTATTTCTGGTATAATTTGAACGCAAAAGTATCTGGTTCACACCTGCTGATATGGTTGTATGATCTTTTGGCCCTTTATACGAGCGACATCAGATGTATTACTTCTCCCTGACCCACTTTCATTTCGACACTCATTACTTGACATCCAAACCCGGGGCGCAAGCGAGAACAGAAAAATTACGGAATGGGTAAGTGTCAGTAGATTTGTGTCAAAATCCATTTCCATGAAACTTTCCATGAAAATTGACTAATAAAAATGCCAGTCAAAAAACGAGGGTTAGTAATGGGGTTATTAATATTCATTAATATTCATTTGCATTCATTCATATTCATTTTTTTATTTCAAGCTGCCAAAAATATAAACCGGGGTGTGAACGGTTATGCCTCTGTGAGTACCTTCAGAAATACTTTATCATACCTGATTGAAATTTCAGTGGCACAGACAATAGCCACATATGAACAAACACGATTTTTAATAGCGTAATATAAAGACTAGGCTAGTTTCCTGTATGCAAGGACTTTCCCCCATATTCTGAATCACATTCTTTTGTGCCATGGAGAAATAGGTTAAAACTGAACCTAGTCACAACGTGAAAACCCTTTTATTCACATGCCCTCCAGCATGATATGTCTTATATACAAAATGCATCTGCCTTTTTACCGAGACCCACATATGGCTTATGAAGAGCTGGCTCTCATATCTTGCTCATTTCTATTCCTCTGCGTCTTTTATCATTTTATCTTAGCCAGCACGTTTGATCTGAATGATGACTGGCAGGTCGCTTTGTGTTACGAACAGTGGTGCCAGATCTCTAAATTCAAACACGGCACAATCTGACCTTGGCTTAAATACGGTTTCCATAAGGATAGTAAAACATTTGTAGATAAAATAGTATCCATCTTAAAATATTGATCTGCCTTTTGTTGGGATAGGAAGATTGAAAATATTTAAAGCAGTACTTTACCCATGAATCAAAATTTACCCATGTTTTACTCACCCTCAAGGCATCCTCACCTATCTCTTATATGCAGTCAAAGTTATATTACATATTGCTTCCAAGCAGTAGAGAGGGACTGAATGGGTGTCAACTTTTTGGAACTCCAAAAAGTGTATCCCTCAATCAAATAGCTGTACGACACGGCTCTATGGTCTTAACAAAGTTCTTCTGAAACGAATCGATGCATTTAAGAGAAATATCCATATTGACAGCGCTATTAACATTGATGTCTAGCGTCCGTCATCTCGTGAACCAGAGGCTTGTTCTTTGATTGATGGATGCACTTTTTGGAGCTTCATAAAAGTCGACACCCATTCACTTCCTTTCTACTCCTTGGGAGTAAAATGATAGGTGGTATTATAACTCCGACCGCATTATTCTTCAAGAAGAAAACCATATTCAGTTTGGGTGCCTTGTGGGTGAGTAAAACATGGTGACAATTTTTTTGCTAGTAAACTATCCCTTTATGCCACTAAGACATCTTTGAGTTTATTTTGCCTGCCAAAACAGCCTTTTCTCTGTACGTCTTGATGTTATATGCTTTTAGAAAAGAATAAGGTCACAGGCTATAAATGAATTAGACGAAGTGCATTGCGGAGCTATGTGGTGTTGTTTGGGTTATAAATATGGTTTGAACCCCAGATGATTCGGGATGATTTGTGAGCAGCTGCAAATAGCTGGCAATATAGACATTGTCTAATATTGTCATATTGTTTTTTCAACTTTTCGAGGTTATTTCGATTTTATTTAAATTGATTTGTGGTAATTGAACTTCAACTTGAATTTGGATTGCTAGATAGTAAATGTAAATCATTATCTAATAAGATTATCTATAGAAAATAATGGCGTAGACATAGGATTTATAAATAGATTTATTTATTTTTCAATAATGTTTCAAAATATTTTTTTCATTGTAATATAACTGTTAATGAACTTGTTTCTTACAATTATCTTGCGGTTTTCATACTTTTCGTCTTTATTTTTCAATAATGTTTCAAAATATTTTTTTCATTGTAATATAACTGTTAATGAACTTGTTTCTTACAATTATCTTGCGGTTTTCATACTTTTCGTCTTTCTTCTCATAAAATACATTCTTCCTTCTTCATTTACAGAGTTGCGCTTATTAAAATAATCTCTGTTTTTTACAGGTTTTTTTGGTTGAAATTATTCAGTAATTAATTTTTATAAATCATTAACAATCTATTTTAAATTAAATACACTATCCCAGTCTAATTGTTTCTTAAAGCATCTCCTTTTAATAGCTAATATACATGTGAGTTATACATACAGTATTTGTGAGTATATGTGAGTTTAACAGAGATATTTGATTTTTTCTGCTATTATTGCTGAAGGCAGATTCTTCTAGCTGACTTAAGCCTATAGTTGAAACAGTCCATTGTGGATTTGTCTGAAAGGATTGTATAATGATGAGACGAAGTTGTGAAATTGTTTCACAAGGTGCAGAAGAAGAGTATTATCGAATAAGACATAAAGGCAGTCACCTTTGGTGACTTAACAGATTAGAGAGGAAAAATCCTGCTGCAGTAACACACCTGCTTTTATTGATCTGAACCCAACCAGCAATTCATAGTGAATTAGTTTGTCTTTATATCCATTCTGCAGGCCTGTGCATTGAATGTTGGTTAGCTATGTGAAAAGGATATCGAATTTGACAGGATTCCAGGAAAACAGAATCGGGTTAGGTTTGTATAAAGGTTTGTCGGCCATTATTAGACCAAGCATGTCCGTTTTGATTCCTCACACTTCATTGCTCTGTTTTTCTCCGGTGCACACTCAGGTCAGTGGAGATCTACTGCAGTCTGTTATCCCATGATACTGTTGTGGTCCACGCCAAGACGGCAAAACAAACATGACAACAGTCAGTGGTTACATTTCTGGACCACCGTGATAGGCATTTAGAAGAAGCTTTGTGTCCAAAGCCACGTACAGAATGGTAGACGCATGTACTGTCCCTTTGGTTAACCTCAGGTTAAGTACATTGCTAAAGGTTAATGGGTAAGCGGATTAGATCCTCCCAACTGAAATTAAACCCACAACCTTTATTATTAGCATATTTGCTATTAAAAGGTGAAGGGTGTGATATTTTGATGTTTAAAGATTTCCTTCTTTAGCAGGTAAAAACTAGTTTTTTGATGCTGTTTATATGTTTATGTGGTGTTTTTAATATGCTTTGAGGCAAACTATGTGCAAATTTATCATTTTAAACCATTTCTGAGTGTTTTCCAATAAAACTGCTGTTTACTAAAGACTGCAAAAAAAATGCAGTTTGACACCCTATCCACACTATTGCATTTTCGTTTTTGTCAACGAAAACTGAGCTTTTTGAAAATGTTCTTGAAAGTGGGTACGTTTGAAAACACAGTTTTCGCAAAACGGGGGAATTATAAAGGATGACGTGTTTTTCGTCAATTAACTCATGTGCAGAACATGGATCCAAGCGTTTTCAGTGGTGGTGAGCCGTTATCGGCGTTAAAGTGAGACTCTTATCGCGCGATAAAAAAATGTCGCCGTTAATCTATTCTCAAAATTGGGTTGGGGAGCTGGGTCTATACTACGCAAGCTATGATGACTTTCACCTTGATATTTTAGTGCGGATGTATACTTCGCTTAATTGCACTGTAGGGGCGAGAACGAGATTTTTCAACTTGCGTGATTCGCACCGCCTCATCATCTCATAACCAGGGCTTCATCATCTCATAACCAGGGCTTCATCATCTCATAACCAGGGCTTCATCATCTCATAACCAGGGCTTCATTATCTCATAACCAGGGCTTCATCATCTCATAACCAGGGCTTCATCATCTCATAACCAGGGCTTCATCATCTCATAACCAGGGCTTCATTATCTCATAACCAGGGCTTCATCATCTCATAACCAGGGCTTCATTCGCGCGATTCGCGCAGCAAGTAGGTCTTTTGCCTCTTTGCATTGACTTAACATGTAAATCACTCGCGCTTGACGCGCCATTCGCGTTTGGTCTGAACACAACATAACGTTACTGTGAAATGACCACATCAAACGTGACGTGCTAACATGGATGCAGCTATGAAGCCGCCGGGTTTGCTTCGGGGAAAATTTATTTTTAAAAAAGCTTCCCAATGGAAACCTCGACAAGACTAAGGTTGTGTGCACCTTGTTCAAAAAAACAAAAATATCTCTCAACAGGTCTAGCTTTAGTTGAAACCAGTAACTTTGTATTGGCACCTTATGTATTATGGCTCCTGTATGACATATCGCTTGTTGCTCCCTAACTCTTTGTAAGTCGCTTTGGATAAAAGTGTCTGCTAAATGACTAAATGTAAATGTTGTGTAGGAGCTCTTCCAGTCTCAAGTACCACCTAAACGCAAAGCATCCCTTAGCTAATGTTCTTATTGAACATAATTTAATTTTCATCACAAATTATCATAGTAGAATTGCTTTCTCAAGCAGTTTGTGATGCATTTTGGAAACAGGAGATGAGCCCCTTGTCTAATGCGCCACCTGGCTTAAGAAACCCGTTCTCAAAGACTTCCTTTAAGTCATTATTTGGGTAGCACACATATTCTGAATGCCTTCGGCGGAATTCAAATGAGCAATTTTAATCTAGATTAATTCCAAGATTAATCTAGATTAATCTAGATTAAAATAATTAATCTATGCCCACCATTAGTTTTCAGACATTTCACTGTGGATGGACATTATTTGGGGAAACGCTTGAAAACGCTGGTGAGGATGAGGAGTGTTTTGGAAACGAAAACAAAAACGTTTTCAAATGAAAACACTCTAGTGTAGACATAATCTGAGTCATAACTATTCAAAGATGGTGCAGAGATTCGGGCTAAAGTGATCACTGCATTGCTGGGTCTGCTATCAGTTTCATGTTCAGTTTTAGGAGCGTCTGAGCTGCTAAGTATGATTGAGTGGAGGCAGGGGTTAATTTGCATATTCATGTATTTCCATATACTTAATGAATCTGGGGTGTAGAGTTACATTTAAGCTATTTTAAGGGAAAAAAAGAAAAAACTTGTAAATATGTAATTTTGATGATCAAAGGTTAGTTTTAAGGGATAAAATGATCGACCACAGGGGGACTTTAAGGTGCAGAGACACCTTAAGCAACACTAAAGAAAATTCAAGAGAAGGACAGACCCTTCCAGCTCAAAACTTCCTGTTACAGTGGATCATGTTCCACAAAGGTCATGGGTCAGACACATACTGATAAACACGTATACCCTGAATGCACATCAATTCACTTTAGATTAAAGCGTCTGCCAAATACATAAATGTAAATTTTCCGCTTTAGTGTATCTCCAATACGTGACAGGCCGCCCACATACAGCGAAACGTGCCAGACTCGTCCTTTGAAAGCAAATGTAACTTTATAGCATAATGCTTAAACAGCGCTCACTGAGCAATAAATCCATTTAAATTGATGAAGAGAATACTGGTCATTTCAGCTTGTACATTAAGTTTTATTCTAGATGTTTCATATGTGTCAATAGTAATGTGTGGATTTTTATTGGTAAAGAATGCAAATGAAAAGAAAATTGGAATGAGTATTGTTATTAAATGGATCATCCGTCGTAGTGCTGTAACGTGTTTGATCTAATCCATCCCGGCAGTATCCGTAGGCAGGAACTGCCCTTTTCGGCATTTCTCGAATTAGTGAATCCAGATCTGTAGTAACATGCTATATTTCTGTTCTGCTTCAGTTTGTATCAGTAAGACAGGTTGTCTCCCAAGGGCACCTACAACACTAGCAAGATCTTAATGGCTGTTTTATGGTTTGGGCTGTAAAAATGACTTGAGCTATCGTTATATCAGACGGATAAGATAAAAACTACATTTTACATTTGAAGAAAATGTAATGGTGTTCAAAAACCCTGTTACAGCGCTAGAATGGTCGAAAGGATTGCTAAGCATTTTTAGTGTGCCAACATAGATTTGTAATGTTTTACTAGGCAGATATTGAAACTAAGAATTTCTGAAAAATAATCCAATAATCCAATAGTCCAATAATCCATAAAAAAAGCAAAAAATTTGATACTGATTTTTCCATTTAAAAATTGGTTTAAGTAACACCACATAGGGTGGTAAAGGTGGAGATTCAGAGTCATACTGCTACTGGTTGACACATACTGCCTTTTTGAAAGCTTGTAGGTGTTATCAAAGAAGAAAAATGTTTTGAAGACAGTATTTTAGCTGTTGCTTGATGGCTATTCACTCGGGCACATGATCTGCCTCATCTGACCTTTTCTTTTAGTGCAGTTCTGCCATGGGTCTTTAATAAATGTCTTCCGCCTACTTTCGGGTTAGGAATGATCATTTTTACATCAAACAGAAAGCAGTTATGACTATCTCTGTTTGTAGAAATGTGGCCGTAAGGTGATGCTGATCTTGAAGTGTATGAAAAGGGTAACCAGAGGTATTAAGAATCTCTGAATATTGTTCATTTTTCAACTTTTTTGTTGTTTTATTAACTTAGAATGAGCTATTTCTGTCTACATACACTGTGGGTCCACTTGCATGGAATTCATGTGGTTCATACACTAGCCCCAAACGGACAAACTGCTCTGCAGAGTGTCCCATGTCAAAGAAGCAAAAACGTGATGACATTTTTGTAATTTCTGCAATGTGCAACCTCGCCACTAAATGCAACTAAAATCTCCAGATTATTTCTTTAATTCAACTTTGTGTGGGCAGAGGTCAATTTCTTTACACTTTAATAATAAAAAATGGAGAGTTTAACAACCTGCCTCATTTTATGTTAATCCCATATTATTACAGGGCTCATTGAAATGCTTGATTCTGATTGGCCACTCGTGACATTTGCAGGTTCGTTATTCCCAAATAACAACCGCTCAAAACTAATAACACAATGTAAACCAGATGCAGCAACTCATTTTGACAGGTTTTTTTTGACCAATTAAGTACAAATATTTATTTAATAGCATATACACTATGACAGTATTTACAAATTATTCAACCAAATTGCCAGTTTGTGACATTTGAACGTCGTTTCTGACCTTAAAACTGAAAGTAAACAGCTTTTCGTCGTGGAAGGTGTGCATTCGGTCAAAATGAACTTATAAATATTTCAATTTCACATTGCATGTCCAGTTTTTTTCTCATGTGGCATCAAGCTGCTTCGCGTTGGGTCGGTTCCCGATAACACAGTCGGGGCTTATTTCTGCGATAACAACCGACTGTCTATATATTATCCCTTACTTATCATTCATAGATGGCTAAATATGATTTAAATATTTCCTCTTAGGTATAAATATACTGCGTAGTATTTTAAACATCGGGGTGCTAACTCTTGCTAACAAAATTCAACTCATACTTTTGATGCAAACATCGAATTAATGTCGATTCATCATTCAGAACATGTCTTCGAAAGTCAAGGGGGAAACTATCATTAACTTTGTTTATTTACTCTGATAGTATGCAGTGATTTATGTATTAACTGTTATCTCCGATTAGACATGTGCCCGGTTAGTCGCGGTTACCACTAAATCTTGCTGAAACCGAGCTGGCTGCGATAATGCAAGGTTTCGATTGTTTTATTGATGCGTAGCTTGCCTGTGAAGCATGGCTCTGGGTTCAGTAGGAAATGCTGCTCCATCTAAAAGCAGTGCGAGTTTGAGTCGCTTATAACGTGCATTTAAAAAAGCAACACCTGTCAAACATGATCATTATAAACATACATTATTATCATAATACATGGGGAGGCTTGAGGAACATTATACTTGTCCTTAGGCATTTCCTAGAACTACTTGTGTTATGGTCTTCTGCCTGCGCGTATTTGGAGTTTCTGCACGAGAGCGCCCTCTGGGTTTCGTATGCAGCATTTTACCGTACTTCGCTCACAAATCGTGCTTAAACCATGTGATATATTTTTTCGGTTAACTGGGAAGATGTCTATCTCAGATACAGGACAGGGTATAAAACAAAACACCAAATAACCATGTGCAACGTGTGGTTGGACAAGAAGTGGTCTCTGTAGGAGTAGCATTTTAGCGAAGTTTCTCTTTGATGTCAAGATATCATCAAATATACCCCAGCAATATATTATTTATAGTACATTCAGAATTCAGTGCACACGGACACCGTCCAAATTGTTTTTATTATGTGACAGTTTGTACATGTGTAAGGGGAATATTGTATTTGATGATCTGACTAGTGTAGGTTCTTTGGGGATTTTGTTGTGTCTGTATATGCTCACTGCGCTTTTCAGACAGAGGCAAGCTTGAGCAATAGTAATGATGTCAGTCATTTTGATCGACAGTCCTGGAAGTCTTCAGTGTGACGCTGAGCTCTTGTCAGTTGGTCCTGTTGTGATTTAATTCGCAAAGCCACATTGAATTCTTATGTATGAAAAAAACACTAAATGCTTTTCAATGGTAGACTACAAGAGATCATTTGGTAATGTGAGAAAGTGGTCAACTGATAAATGTATATGTATGATTTCAGTGAGTCATACGTCTCAGTAAGATGCATGATTTGAGGTTGTAAAAATGATGGATTAACGCTTAGTTTTTTAAACAATTATAGTATTTGGCCTAAGGTTACCTTTGTTAAATGCCTTAGAAGGCACATTTTTCCGCTCGTTCCAATAATATCTGGTTGATATATAGCTATTCTTCAGAGTTTTTGACATGAGTAGCTTTCCTGTAGCTCAGTGGTAAGAGCATTGTGTCAGCAAGGTTGTGGGTTTGATCCCTGGGGATTGCACATACCTATGTATAAATGTATAGGATAATGTAAGTCGCTTTGGATGAAAGCGACTGCTAAATGCATAAATGTAAATTTCTTTCCAGGATGCATCATTTAATCACTAAAATATTTTAAAGCAACACTTTGTAATTTTTTCGAACTTAAAATAATGGGTTTCATTCACTAAGCATGCGTACCCACGAATTTCTGTCTGAAACCTGGGAATGAACATTTTCACGAAAAAAAATCATGATTCACTTTTATACTAAAATGTAAGACTATGTTAGGTCTTAGGATAATAGTTATATACTTTGAATTATCTGTTAATTCGTAAAGTATCTTTGACTTTAGTGACGACACGTGGTAAAGGAAAGGTTAGGCAGAAAGTCCTAATATGGAGATGGACTGGATGTGTTTTCTGCAAATTACTAAACTTAGGCACGTGGCCGGTCATTTAGAAAAACTCAAATTCACCAACATTAGGACGTGGTTATGAACAAATTCATGTGCGTACGCACATGTTGTAAGTTAGGCAGAAAGTTTCATGAGAAGTGTAAATGTGCGTATAAATAAAACAAATTTACGCATTTACCAAAATGTCTCTAAAGATATTTCAACTCTTAACCGGACAGATTTTACTGGCGCTGCTACATGACCAGCCTCATAGCAGCTACAACCACACTCTGTAAGTTCTGTGTTGGGGTCGGTACAGACAGCCCCGCCCATCCCCTGCCTGCGGAAAAGCGTGTTTTCTGTTTGTCTGATGGATGCTGGCAGTGTTGGGGAAAAAACTCTGGTTTCTCTAATTAATTACTAGTCACTAATTACATATTCTATCGTGTAATTGGATTACTGTACAAATTAAAGTATTTAATTACTTATGACTAATAACTTTCTATATCCTACACCAACCTTGACATACACTAGTTAGACTCATAAGAATCATTTTAAAGTCATTTCCAATATTGAATATATTACACAGTATTTAGTTCAATAACATCAGAAGTAACTGTAATTAAATTACAGAAAAAATAAAGAGTAATCCCTTACTTTACTTTTTCAAGGGGAAAAGAGAGTTACTTTGTAACTAGTTACACCCAACACTGGATGCAGATGATATATACTAGAACCAATATAACTAAGTCGATACTATTTTTAACATATCTTTACAGTCATCCGTAGGCTATAAACTGTTTAACACTAGTTTATCATTCCACGCATGGCTATGTTTCATTCTACGCACCGCTATATTTCAAAGGAAAAAAACTAGGTAACCATACAACTAAAGAGCTGAGATGAAAGAGACAAGTTCGCACTCTGGGTGATTATTATTGCTATAGCGCTCCGCTGAAAGCGTCTTCAGATAAGCAGTTAGCTGACATTTTGCAGTAGAGGGATAATTGCCCTAAATGCACAGTAACGGTTTTAAGGGTATCTGTCCAGAATGACAGAGCAACATGATAATCTGACATCGGAAGATGCACGTTTTCTTTTACCCTCTGTAGAGTCGAGTGCTGATGTTTGCTTTCCGCAGTCAAAGGCTAATTTACATTTGCGTCTGTTTGCTTGCTCAGCGCCTTTGAGGATGCAGTTTTGAATTCATTTAAAAAAAAATCTTATGTCCTCAAAAGAATCTGGGAAAAATGCTGTAGACTAATTAATTACTACTGACCACTAGGATTATGAAGGACATTTAGCTTAGTCTGTGGCAAACATTCAGCATATGTTTTTAACCTAGTGAAAGGTTTTATTTAACTGCGTATCCTTGGAGGTGATGTGCTGGACTTTGTTTAGCATGTAAGATGTACGCTTTATGCAGTACAGTCTTAAGTTGATCTGACACGTAGGTGAGCACACAGGTCTCGCTCTAAATAGAAAACATATAGGAAGTCTTTGGATGCTGGCATAAGAAAATCACATTCAGGTACCCATTTGAATACACCTTCATGCTTATCGAATGTATTACGATACATTTCATGGTTAATTTACAGTTTTACTTTTTTGCCATGAGGAAACGTGTTTCGGATGCACGACATCATCTTTTTAACATCATCTTAATTGAATCATTGTGTAGGTTTAATAAGCACACCAAAACCATATAAAACACAGCTCCATGCAGCTATTTTACATGTAAATAAATGCAGTGATGCAAGCACTGTTTGCATGAGGAATAATCATACTTTTCCGGTAGGACATCTTAGCTGTTACACCGTCAGGTTTCCACATGTTAAATAAGATGACAGATCGCTGACAAATGTGTTTGCATGGACGAGAAAATTGGGGTAATGGGCACGGCGGTTTATTGTGTCTCGCTCGATCTGTTCGTGATCTATTCCTTAATAAAAGAAGCTGTTTAAATGAGCAAACATGCTGGCTTATTCTGCACAATCATGCATATGAATCATGTTTTATTAGCCTATATAATAGAGCCCCAAAATGTGAAAAAAATTTGATGGGGTCACACGACCCCACACGGATACGCATAAAGTATCCGCATCATTTCTGTGACTCATTCCCATGAGTCAGTTCATACTGTCTGTATGTATCCATTAATACGTTCTTACCTAGGATTGTTAACATTGTCACTCAGAAATGGTCATTAAATTCCCTTAGCATGTGTTTTTATGCATTCAAATCTTTTTTTACCTCAGTAGCTCACATGCTGGATGTCCAGCGTTGCTTAGTTGGGCTGCATTAGTCATTTTTAATGTGTTACGATACCTTGTTCTGGGACCAGCATGATAAATACTGTGTCCATTCAGTGTATATTATGCATATGAAATGATGTGAATCATGTTGTAATGTCATTTTGCTGGATATGTTACCCAGAGGGAATTGATTCGCTGCTCTTCTCGCTCTGTCCATGCATGGCTGCACAGATGGGCAGAACACAAACATACAACTACACAACCAACACCAACAGAATGTGTCAGTTGTCAATAAAGTCTGTATAAATTATTTGATGGATATGATACGAGTGCCAAAAATGCTTCAATTTATTGTTTTCAGTCAGCTTGGTTGCCAGATTGGTCTAAAAACAACATATGTGAATATGATTTCATCTGCCGTGCATCAAAAGCATGGTGACAATGCTAATATCACAAATCAATCAAGCCGCCCTCCATTAACATTCAAAACGGATGGTAAAGAAAAGCATTTTTCTGCGCTAGTTAACTAGCAGGAGGGCAAATAGCTAGCATGGGGTGTTATCCTATGTCAGGATGATTAGTTGCTCTCGTTCCACTTTCCTCAGGGAGGTGTACAGCTCCCTCCTTACACTCCCTTCTATGAAAACCACTAGCGAGTTGGAACGACTTGTTAAACAGATGAACGGCTGTTAACATGTTGTATTCTTGCGTCGCCGTTGGCTAACACCAGACCGGCGGTGGGTTGACGTTGTGCGTTGCCGTGCACGGCGGGAGGGTGCTAGCTGTGTTCCCGTGACGATAGATGCCTGGCTGGCTCTGATTCCGGAACAGTGCTGGAGAAGGGGAGGGGCCTCTGGGGATGGCTCGGGTTACTGCCGTCGCATCCTGCTGCATGAGGAGGGCACGGTGAAATAACAAGCTGGCATATGGAACGATCTACCAGCCCCATGCAGACTCCAGATCATGCGGCGCCTTAATTAAGAGATGTTTGTTCAGACTTTTTCCGGTTTCATTTTTCTTACACCTTAGCCAATTTAACCTGCTTCGGTTTAGGGTTCTTATGCTCTGTAATGAGGTTTTGATGCACTTGTGATGGTTCACTTAAGCTTCTCAGCGGTTGATTTTAAATGGAAGAGTTGACCTAAACATTTAAGTTTTCTAATTTGCTCACCCTTATGTTAATCCAAACCCATATGGTGCTGTTTTTTTATAACATAAAAGGATCACTGTTGAAGAATCTCAGCATTGCTCTTTTCTATACAACAAGAGGTTTATAGCGACCATGTGACAAAGAGTTACCAAAGAGGGAAGATTATTTGTGATTATAGACATAAATTAAAGTATATTCCACGCAGAATGATGTTGTGCGACTAAGACATGACACCCAAAAGACTTGGAACTACAAGTCTGAGTAAAAATGTTGTTCTTTTTTGAACGTACTGTCCCTTTAAATGTTCGAGGATTGCTTTCGGACATTTTAAAAGTAGATTGTAAAGGCGAAGGAGAGGAAGCAGGGAAGAAGCTCTTTGTGATGAAGAGATGTTGGTGTAGTATGTCGAGTGAAAGGCCTCTGAGAGCGACCGTGCTCAACATGGCCCTCTCATGACCCCACTTTGGGCAAGACAATGAACACCCTTGAAAAGCCTTTTTGTCCTTCCTTCGTACGTGCTCTTCTCTTTGTGGCTTCGTAAAAGGGGCTTACCTTTGTGAATCCTCTATTTGCCTCTGGCGATGTGGAACCGTATGCTTTACCTTCCCCGGTTCCTTAAGAATTCCTCGAATTTACGTCTGCGGGCCGCACGCTCGCCGGATTTTATTAAGATGCCACCTCAAAAGAAGTTTGCGTTTTTTTATTTCCCAGGCCCGTCTCTTAAATACAAATTGAATCGTACGAGTTTTACTCAAACCTCTGTATAATTGGTAGCGTTGCAATTACATCGTTTACGAGAACTGAAATCTTAACGGACCTCTGCGCTGTGCAAAGCAATTTTTTAAACAGTAAATGTGTCTAAAGAGCATGAAGGGGCTGGAGGGTCTTCAAGGGCTATAGTGAACGAGCTAATTAATGCAAAGTACAGCCATGGGATTCGTGCTCATAACTGGCTTCCTCTGCTCTGTAGTAATCGCTCCGCTTTCGGGGGTATGGAGAAAGGAGGCCCTTAGGAGTAAGTGTGGGGCCCCTACTTAATAACTTGGCGTGCCGCGAGTGAGTTATGGTTCGCTGTATATAAATGAACCTCTAGACTTGCACCTTGTATACTCATTTATGGACTAAGTCGGCACATTTCTGCTCAAATTGATTAATGCACTACGGTTGAGAAATTGATTTTACAATTTTGTTGGATCTCGGAATGCTCTGGAGGAGAAGGAATTGGTGGTTAGAACTCTGCATTTTGTGACACTGCAAAGGGAAAGTGACAGGCTGCTTGATTTTTAGTAGCTTTTGTGTTGGTTCTTGAGATTTCAGGTAATTGTAGACAGTTTGATTCAGTCGGGCTATATAAAGCTGTGAAAAGTCACCAGAGAGCCAATTGATCCCTATCACGCAATGAAAACGTACATTATCCTTGATAGCGACTTTTGGGTTGTGCTGAAATTACATCACAAGTATTATACTTTATTTAGCAAATCTATAACTCTGTCATGGGACACAAAAAAAGGAAAGTTTGAAACATGTACTCTCTTTGCACAATGTTCACTACTGTCAAGATCCAAAAAGGACAAAGCATCATAACAATCTGAATGTTTTCTTATAAAAAAATAATTAAACTTGGTGAACAAGCCTTCCAGTAAAACTGCCAATTCAATGTGCAAATGTTAAGCAGCTCATCTCATAAGACCAAAAGTATCACATTTTGGAAAAGCATCTATGACTACTGGGGAAATGTTACGTCATAAGGTGATCTGTTCCCGTGATGGTTGATAGCAGGGGACATAAAATGCATCTTAAATTTGAAGGACTGTGCCCTTACGCCAAGGGCACATTTAACATATAGGAGAATATAAGGTAATTTAATTTTTAAGATTTAAAAATAGATTGAATAATACAATTGCCACTTTTCATATGTTGAAGATATAAGTAACTATAAGGTTCCAGTGTATATAAATGTACTGGTTAAAAGTTTAGGATATCTTATTCGTTCTTTATTTAAAAAATTTTCCCACATTTAAGAATAACAGGAAACCCATTTAAACCATTGAATACCACGACTGTAACTATTGGAATCATAAATCAAAGACCAAGCATTTTATATTTTATATTAACTTCTTTAGGTCTCACCCTGGCAATTTTTTTAACAGTATTGAAGGCATTTTCATATATGCTGTATTCGTAATGGCTTCATTCACTATTTGGTCTAAGTAATCCGTAAAAAAATATATAAATTTTCGTTTTTAAATTACGATAATTAAGATATTGACACAATTATATTATTGTCTACAAAAGTAATTCCAAGCATGGAAATATACACCTTCAGATTAAAAGATGTTTCAGATCATGAGAAAGATTTTTTTCAAATAATCCTAAACATTAGTGTTAGTAATATATTATGCTATATTTTCCAGTATATTGACATATTTTGTTTCCCGAATGGAGGATGCCTTCACATCACTTGTGCCTTAGTTTTGACCTAGTTTGGTTTGATCTATCAAGTAAACTATCTATGCAAACTATCAGTAACAGCCATCGAGAAGAGACCGGGGTTTTTGTCACGATTGAAGAAATCTTCTTAAAGTCTCGCAGACAGCAGCACATACGCACCTGTCACAGTTTCACAGGGCTCTGTCGCAGAGAGCTGATGTGCATTATGGTTAATCCCTTTTAGCCGTGGACTTGGAGACTTTATTGTAAAACTGTGTTTGTGGATTGAGGGTTGAATAAAACCACATCCCATAGCTAGAATCTGGACGGGCCGGGGCTCTTTATTTGACATCCGATTTCAGTTACACAACGCTGGAGACAAATGAGTGTGTTTTTATCATTAATAGTATTTCTAGCTCTTCACTTATCCCTTCAGGAGCCCTACAATCATTTCATTCTCAATCACTTTTCCACCCCATTAGCTTTTAGTCACGCCTGCAAAACGCAATGGCGATGAAACGGGCGAGTCAGCACACACCAGCAAAACTTTAGATGAACCCAAACTCAAAATCTGTTTGTGGAACGTCCATTTTGTGACAGTCGGAAACCAAGTAGGATATTAAAGTATTAGAACTGTATTAGATTTAAGACCGGCCATTATCAAACATGATCTGTATTTAAAGGGATAGTTAACCTCCACCAAACAAAAACGCTTGCATCATCTACTTTTCATCATGTCATTCCAAACCTTTTACCTTTCTTTGTCCTGCAAAAAACAAAATAATATATCTTGAATAATGTTGGTAACCAAACATGACCCTGCTGACTTCCAATGTATGAACACCAAACCTTTGAGACATTTCTCAAAATATCTTCTTTTCTGTTCCACAGACAATTAATTAAGGTGAATACGGGGTCTTTTGGACATCCCCAATATTTCCCAAAACTTGGATTGGATGATGATATTGCTGTGTTGGACTAATCCAGGTTAATAAATACAAAATGAATAAAAAAAATAATAATTTTGATAAGCATACTTTATAAAAACTTTATAATGTTTTAAATATGCTTTTGCTTGCTGTCCATGAACCTATTAAACATACCTGCGACCCTCTACTATACAACTACTCCCTTATCAAGATATAAAGGGAACTGTGGCAGGTGTTAATTCAGATTAATTTGTAACGTGAATCTGATCCCTTGAGCTGTCTAACCAAGACCTCCTCTCGCGCACATCCGTAAGCACGGGCATGGAGTAAGTATCCCCTGCCGGAGACCAACAATAGATGTAAAAAGTATTTGCTTGCCGTGCTGGCGGGCTGCAGCCAGGCAGTTAAGCGACGGGCTGAAAGCACACCTGTGGAGATCGGGACGGCTAATCGGATTTCCCTCTTGGTGTTATGGCCGCTCGCCGCCTTTCATATGTTTTATATTTATGGAGCATTCTGGCCTAACCAGCGCCCCTCGCCGACCCTCTTCGGTCTGATTAGATCCGGGATGATGACTGTGGCCCAGAGCTACAGTGATCCATCCTAATTTACTGGCAGAATTAGATTAATACAGAAAAGATACAGAGCACTGACCCGCCAGTTGAAAGGACGTCTCGCTGCCATGAATCCATAATGAAGCCTTAAAAGCACAGTTCAAACAAAAATAACAATTCTGTCATTGTTTACTCACTGTCGTGTTTTACACACAGAGCTTAATTTAACAGCAGATACAGTTGAAATAACACCAGACGACATATGTCAAGCTTCCATATCTCTCCTTCTGCTCTCATTCTCCATGTGGCGTATTCAGACTCCTTTGGTTATGGAATACCAATACCATACCAGGTGTCTTTCGAACAGGTTCCTTGCTGCGGTAATGATGGTGGTTATCACTCACCCTCCAGTCATCCTGTGTGGTACTTACAGGCCTAATCTGTTTGACTGGAGGGTGATGTCATAGCCAGGCTTCGAAGAGACATTTGGCCAATGCATTATTAAGCTTCACGCTTGGGCCTATTCGATTTTCAGATGTGAAATGTGGCATCTTATTGTACATCGTCATATCTTGGTTTTGTTTGCAACACTCTTCAATCTTATTTTAGCAACTGCAGATGCCATACATGAAAGCGGCATATGTGCTTTCTTTGTCTTTGGCATCCTTTATTATATCCCATAATTCAATTCCAAGACAATTATCCTGCTACGCATTTTTTCAAGGGCAGCAAACAGTACTTCAGTCTGGCGGCACTCGTGGTATTGAAAGAATCGCCCCTCCCTCAATCGAGTTGCATTTCTGGATGAAAATGCTTCTGGTTGTTATATTGAAGGACAGACAAGCACTTTGAGGAAGATAAGTGTTTTCTACCAATGCTATATAGCATTTCTGCATGTAGTTTTTTTCTGATTTCTGATCTTCTTACCAAGCTTGTTATCTGTGAAGCACCATCAATGTAGGACTTCTGGTTCACAGATATTTATGAATAGAGAGTTTAGCTATTTTTTGTAAAGCTTTGCTTTCTTAGATCCTCTTGAGTTTGTAACACGTTTCAAGCAGTTTGTAGAATATTGAAATTCTGTGGTTGTATTACCCACATTGTGTGTTTGTTCCACTTGTTTCTGATGTAAGAGTCTGTAGTCTAATTTAAATATCTTTAAAGATGATGTATAACAGGGTATCCAGATAACAGCCTATGTACAGTAGGCCTATGTGTCAGTTTTCCACATGTAAACTAAAGCAGAAAGGATTGATTTTATTTTACTTCATTGTAATGCTGTTATTAAAAGTATTATTATAATTTAACTCAACATTTTGAAGTTATTTTTATACAGTGTAGTGTAGAATTCCTGTACCTTCATAATGAAGTTGTACAGTAGATGGTACTACATTTGGTGCATTTTAGACATGTTAAAGAAGTAATTTGCCTAAATGTGCGTAAATTTATCCCAGATGTATGTGATATGTAAAGCTTCAACAATCACATCCATCCTTCATTAATAATCCAAATGATTCCATTGGGTTGATAAATGTCTTCTTATGTAAAACGATATGTTTGAGTGAAATTTTGTGAGCAGAATTAAAATGTTACGAAACAGATTAACAAAATGCTCGATTTGGATATAGTGGCACATCAAGAACTCGTCTTAAAGTAACGTATCAGAATCAGCCATTAAAAAAACTCAAATTCTGTAGATCCTACTAGTTTTTTTTACTCCAAACCACGGCTCATGAAATTAACGACAAATCTTGACAGCACGGTCACGTCCACGTATTGCATTTTGAAGAAAAAACATCTCTGGAGAGCCCTCGATCCAGTAAAATGTGTGGGGATTTTATTTTGGCAGAGTTGACATGAAAATACAGGTGTACAGACTCAATTTTCAGCATGGCTTTTCATTACTTGTGGAAACCTGACGCTAGGTAGTATATCAAGCTGTCAGTGTCTTTTTGCCTGTCTGCTTTCAAGGCAGATGCAGTTGAGAGAATTTGGGCCAGAGCTCTTGGCCTCCATTTTATCTTTGTGATGAAAGAGAGTATGGAAGCAAACTGACATCGCTGAATGCCCCAAAACACACCGTATTTTTACAGAGCCACCCGCTGTCTCCCAAAACTTTTGGGAAACAAGTCCCTCTTTTAGTCCACTGAGGTTTCCAGCGGCTGACAGGGAATCTTAAAGACATCCCGTTAATTCGAAATTATTTCCTGTCGATTTTTGGGTCAGTTTGTACTTGAATGCCTCTGAATTGTAATCGCTTTCGTGCATATCTGATCTCGTCCTCCGATGGCATGCCAGCAGAGCGATAACAGTCTGCCCGCTTACCGTCTGATGCGTTTCACACACAAACACGATAAGCACCGGCTACACTTGGCAGTTCAAATCTGATTGGCTGTCTTGAGGTGAAAGACCCACTTTTTTCATCTCAAATAGAACTTGTGTGACAAGCTACTAGGTCAATGCAATGAGTTCTGTCAGTTAAGATTAACATCATAGTGGCATCACATCAAGACGCAAAATGTCTTTGAAATGATGATAATGATTTTTTTACGGAGATTACCACACAACAAAAATGTTCTCATTTAACATCCGACATTTTACAAACACGTAACACCTTACATGTTTCAGCGACAAATAAAAAAAAAGTTTGATCTCTTCATTTGTGGGCAGTACTTGGTCATAATAAACTGCCGTGTTTAGTGATGCACCGAAAAGAAAAGTCTTGTCTAAGCCGAACCAAACGAGACACTTGATTTTGCATCAAAATTTGCATTTTATTATTTAAAGAAAAAACATATTTCTTAACTATCATTTTAAAACATTTAACATCAAACCTTTATACTAAAACCACTTTTATATAATCATCATTGTGCTCCCCTTTTCTGAATTGCCTAATTATGGCCTATAACTGACTTCTGATAAAAAAAGTAATGTACCACTCCGTACACGTACAACGAAGTGCAAAAAAGTGGATAAACCCTCAACAAATTAATATTCGTCCTAGATATCAGTCTTCTTATCCTACTTGAGGCAAATGACAGATTCTTATGAAAAGTAGCTTGTTTGCTTTCATAATACTGTCAACTACACAAAAATGTCCTGCTAAATTAATATGACATCTGTCGCTCATTATAAGCCAAAAATAATTTCAGCATAAACAGAAACGGTTGCCAAACTTTCGGTTCATGGCCGGTGTGTACATTATGATGTAGGATATAGAAAAAATATCTAGCTATGCGTCTCTTTTCTCGATTAGCATACAATGTAGTATTCCACTCGTTGTGTCTGGGTGCGCGGGTGCATGTGTGTGAGAGCACGCAGTGGTTAAGAAGGTCTCCAGAAAGTGCGTTCGGGGTGGCTTAAAATTGTCAGTTCAGTGGTTGAAGTAAGCCAGACAGAGATTTAATGTTTTTTCCGTACCTTAAATGAGACTCAATCCTGCCTAGTGTCACAGAGGGATGTTTGTTTACATTGTGTTCATTTAAGCGTAGTCATGTGTGTTTCAGGATGCTGGCTGAGGATTGTCACCCTGTTGTTATAGTAACCATAGATGATTTGTTTAAAAGTAGCATTAGCAGCCCATTTTTCAGCCTTCACCGGATTCATTTCTGATTGAAACAGGACATTTGATGAGAAAAGATGTCTTGATTGAATGATAAGTGGTCTCTGTTTAAAAGGTGACTGGAGGGATGGGGCTTATATTAAAGGGACAGTTCACCCAATAATGAAAATTCGGTCGTCATTTACTCACCGTCGGGTTGTTCCAAACCTGTATAAACCAAACGGATCTCATCCCCTATTTACTGCCATAGTAGGGAATATAAATACTATGGGAGTCAATGGGGGGTGAAATCTGTTTGGTTACTGTCATTCTTACAGATATCGCCCATTGTGCTCAACAGAACAAAGACATTGTTGCAGGTTTGGAACAATCTAAAGGTGAGTAAATGATGACACAGCTTTCATTGATGAACAATCCCTTTAAGAGGGCTTGGTGACATCAGGCAAAAAGGAAAGACGTTTAAGAGGCGTCGCAAGTTAGCAAACTTTAAAGAAAAGGTTATTTAAAAGATTTTGAGAAAGCAAACTTGCATCAATAAATCATGCAAATCAAACCAGGAACAGTTGTATACTAATATTCACACACACATGTAGCTAGCACAAAGCACTCAAATTCTAATTAGCTTCAGATGTACTTACCGCTCCGTCTGGCAATCCGACCATCTTTCAGCAGATAGTAGGATGACAGATCTGGGTTTCAGCATCAATGACTACAAAGAATTACTCTGCAAAGATAATTCACTGATACAGTTCAGCGACCCTCTTTTCAGGGGATCAGTCAAATCTGCTTTCATTTGAAGTGTGGATGTCTGAAAAGCTATCTACACCCATCGTAAGATTGCCATTTTTAATAATATTCTAAATACAGTGAATTAATATTAGTTTTTCTTATTTGCTATTTTGGGCCAGACTGACTCCCTTGAGATGTTTGTGCGTTTGAAAATGGTCAGCACTGTGGGTAATTTTCCAGAAATTGATTAAATGGCTGTCATACGCTTTAATAAAGTGCTTCTAACATGATTTGGGAAACAGGAGTTTAATATACAATTTAAAAAGGTTTTAATACTCAAAACCACTGAGACATTTCTCAAAATATTATCTTGTGTTCCCCCAGAAGAAACTCATTTTCAGGTGTTGGACATTAGGGTGAAAACCTTTTGAGTCTTTTTTTTGGGTGAACTATGCTTTTAAATTATCTCCCTAACCCCAATGACCATAGAGAATAGTGACACTTGACCTAAACACCATTTATAACCTGGTGTCATTAAGCAATTCGTATCACATTTACTTGTTTTTGCAAGGACGCTTGATGTAATGTTAACATTATTGATTATATTTGTTGCAATACTCGCCGTATCTGCATTGTGTGAGAAATTAAGCTGGGAAATTTCTGTCACATAAATCAATAATAATTAGAATGAAAAAGTATAGAGGCATTTGCCTGTTCCCATACAAATCATGAAACAAAATGCTCTCATTGAGGTCATTGTTGTAAGCTGGGGACACACAGTTTGTACCTTCGGTTTCATCAGAGTAGTTAGCATTAAATGTGATGGCAGGAATGTCCCCATGTCCACTTGCTTATCTACTTCCTGTGGCACGCACATCTCACTCAACCCTCCAGCTGGCAGGGTGCATGAAAAAATGCACAATGCTGTAATGCCCAAAAAAATAACAGAGCAGCACAACGCGGGAACAGGCAGTGCCACGCGTAGATGCATTTGATGGCCCCATCACTGCCAAATCATTTTCACTTCAAGGAAAGAGAGAAGTATTTTTAAACCACTGTAGCCTGAAGAAAAAATAATTCAGTGCTAGTTCCTGTTTCACACCCTTTAGCGTAAAACACTTCTTTTCGTAGTCCAAAACGTATGCGAGATCTCCTGGGGGGTTAGGGGAAGGAAGAGACATTGTCTGTTCAACACTGGCAGCCACAGTACCTGGTACCTCACAAGTGACTGATTGGGATTGTGCTACATAGCAACTCTGTGTGCGATATAAATCGGGCGTTGCACATGATGTAACCCTAATGATAGCAACTATGATTAAACTATAGAAGTTTCAGCAACAACAACATAAACAAGCGTTATGTGGAATCAAAGAATCAATATCTGTTAAGTAGTTTTAATTAGATTGTATACAATGATTACACAAGTAAATATAAATATAAATTATACTAATATATGATATATATTAATATATATATATATATATATATTAGAGATTCGCGGATAAGCTGAAACGTCACCCGCATATCCGCTGCTTCAAATAAATGATCCGCCCGCACGTATAACTTTCTCTGATATAGATATCCGCACCCGACCCGATCGTCACTTTAATTAACCAGTAAATTTTCTAGCAGTGTCTTTGTCTGTAAATGCTTAAATCTAATCTTTCGATTTAGCACACACATGATGTACCATATAAGAGGTACTAGTCTTATGGCTTTCATATACGTACAGTGCCTCACAGTCGTTGCATATTACATCCCCAGCACTTGATTCATACTTGTTAACCACTTCGCTAAAACGCTCCCATGCGGTACTTTTCTTTCCTACCTTTTGTTTTGTTTTTAATTTTTAAATTAAAAAATTAAAAAAAACTTTTTAAATTTCTCTCAGATCTATTTTGCCTCCATTTCTGCTTTAAGAAATAGACCGTCCTGTACCGCCGCCACAGGCGCATTCCTTTTAAATAACTGCAAATTAGAACCTGATTAAGATGCATATAAAACATGTTCGTGTTTTTTGAGAAATTTCTTTAATATTGTATATGATATCGTCCACCTGCGACCCACCCGCAATTAATCGGAATGTATTTTTTTATTACCCGACCCACCCGACCAGCGGATCATCCGCAGCGCCTGTGGATTTAACCGCCATCCGTGCATCACAAATATATATATATATATATAAATTTATATATAAAAATAATAATAATATAAAGTAAATAAAATAAATTGTTATATTACTAGCCTCCATAGTAACAGTCATTTTTGGTTCATTTATATTGTTATGGTCCCACCACAATAAATATAGTTTAAAGACTGACTGAATAGCCTCGGAACTTAAAGCATCATTTGTTGGGCGAGACACATCTAGTGGCTCCGCCCCCTTTTTAAAAACCAATAATATTTCATTTAACACTAGAACTCCCGGAAATCTATCACTATAAGAATGGCCGTAGCGGTCAGACTGTATTGAATATCATTTTTACCATGCAATATTTACATTCAAAGATTCATTCTTTAATCTCAATAGAAGCTTTTAATGTCTGTTGTCATATGTTATAATGTTATCATACTATAAAACGTCAAAATCCTCAACCGCATCCCCAAGCGCCAAGTGAACTCAGCCGGGCATAATACAGTACGACTGTTTAAAATAAAATAAATGATTAATACGTTACATTTTTGTATATAATTTTGCAAATGCTAAGAGGCCGCACCGAAGGTGTGTCCCTCGCTTTGTGTCCCGTGTTCTGTTTTAGGATACCGGCAAGCAGAAAAGCAAAGTTTTTCACCGCAGTAAAAAAATTGTTTTTGCAACAAATATGGATTGATGCAGACTATTTTGTTAGATAAAAACATGTTGTGGATTTTAGAAATTATAATATCTAACCTTTTTTCTCTAGATTTGGACAACACGAATCGTACCCACCACCAAAATCAAAATGTATGAATGAATTGATGTGTTTTATTATGATAGGTAATAATAAACGTAAGGACACGAAATCGAAATTCTTACGAATGTAAAAATGTATTATTTCACCGTCAACCACACAACTTATTGGGTAGCCTGCTAAGTACAGATATTCGAAGTAGATAAAAAGCATGTTGCTATGCTAATTACAAGATACTCTAATAAGCTTGAAAATGTAAACAACAAATAAATATCGGATACAATTCCTGGTTTGTTTTCTATCTTGCAGTTTGACTATTTTAAACTGTAGCTACCTTGGCGGAACCCAAATATAAACAACAGTAAAATATCATATGGTTTTACAATATACAGTATATAATATATTTGAATAAAAATGTAACAAACAAGCTTAATAATAAACAAGTTAACGTATTAGAAAAACATTTTATTCCTATTAAACGAGACAAATTCCCCAAGCTGTGTTTCTGTAGATCATTTGGTATAGCATTGAGTTAACATTACATTGGTTTGATCCCCAGGGTGCACCATACTCTGAGAATGTACACTTATAATGTACCGTAAGTCGCTTTAAATAAAAGCATCTGCCAAATGCATGAAAAAGTAAAGCATGATGCTCTTAAGTGCTGCCTATGGAGAAGCAATATAGAAAGCTAGCAAGGGAGAGCGTCTGTGCCGGAGCGATGTGTCTGAGAGTAGTGCAGCTGGGCGACGGCCGTGTCCTCTTCCTCTTAGCAGCAGCTGCGTTAAGTCAACACGTTTTGAGTTTAGGGATTCTGGACATAGTGCTAAGGGATTATATGCAGTTGATTATTGCTTAAGCGAGTATAAGGATTGCTTTCAAATCTTCTGGGGTTGTAAATCAACTCAGACCTGGCCATAGGGTGTAATGAGCGGTAATCATTCGCTAATGAGCCGAAGTGCCTCAGAACACCCACCTGTCCCTTTGAAACCTCCACAACACGGCCATTTATTTAGTTCTTTCATTAGCCGTGCTTACTAAAACAAGCGTAACTGTTATTGCTGCTCGTACTTGGGGTTTGGGATCGTACGAAACCACTAACTTTGACGCTGCCCGTTAATCTGTTTAAGTGATCAGATTAAGTATTTGCACTGGTGGGTGATTTCATGGATGAGAAATTACAGATTAAGCTTCGACTCGAACCCTATCCATAGCTTTTTCTCTCTGTTTTTCATAGCGTAAGTGTGGGGATTTCCGCTTACGTACTCATTTATGTATTTCAACCTTAATTCACTTCATGGTTCATTTGCTTCTAAGGATTAAGTGGGAGGCAGATGTAGTCAAAATTACATATTTTCTACAGTTATCGATGCTAGCGGTGATGCACCGTGACATTTAAACATCTGTCATGTTGCGTTGCAGTGCACATGCTATATATAATCCAACGTATCTCCCCAGTTCTCTCTTTGATTTAGGACGTCTTTTGGTTGCACTGTTGCTGATAGATTAACAGGCGTGTTCGACCGTCGCGTTAGGGTGTTGCTGTACATCCCAGTCAAGGTCGGAGATGTACAGCGGCGTGGAAAGTAAATAAATTCTCTTGAACCCCCACCTCAATTCAGAAGGGTTGTTATCTACTGCCACGGACGGTACCATGGGCCTTAAAGCAAGCAGCGGAGCAACCAGTGAATAAGGCCTGGGCTACTTTTGTCTACTTTGAAGCTTTTACCCACTCTCTTCTAAATGCTAGCTGGGTTCCCATTTTGATCCCAGAAGGGGACCGTCTCGAAGCACGCACGCAGCCGCAGATTCGTCCACGCGCATCAATAACAACCCCCGCACCAATACGCTTCCCACTCTCCCCTATTGAAAGCAAACCTTTTTGTTGACCCAGGAGGCTTTTCAGCACAGGACGGGCATGTGAATGAAGCTCCGCGAATGGAGCGAGGGGTGCTCGCCGGCAGCTTTCAGCACACTTTGAAAACCCACAGGGACGCAATTGTGGTCCTGCTCTTTGGCTCCAGCGCCGCTGTTGTTTGGCTGTAAGCGAAGCTGAGTAGGAGGAACTCAAAAAGCGGAGCTCGGGTTGTAAACAAGCTTGTTAACTGCCGCTGGAATGAAGAACATCTGTGGATCATCAGTGCTAGGTAGTGTAGGCTTATTTAAAGCTTGATTTATTTCCTTGATTCGCACTTTGAGAGCTGCCATAATGGCAATTCATCAGTTTCACAGGTAAGCTTTGATCAAAGCGTTCTTGCTGTTGTTTTCTCAACTCAAAAATTGTATGTAAGATCCTTAAAATCAAAGTTTAACAAGCATGCTTAAGGCATTCTTCAGAAACACTTAAAACGCAACTGTAACAATCCCATTTTTTAACTTCATGCTGAATTTTCTAGCACTTTGGTCTTTTTAGCTGTTTAGGCTGTTAGTTGTTATTGAGTGTGAGAAGTGTAAAATGAGGTAGTAGGTTGTTTACTCGCACATTAGGTGGCTTTGGTGCTTAAGCACTCAAAAAACATCATGCTGTTCATCAGCACAAACCAACCAAGACCAGTTTGGATGGTATAAAATGGTCTTTGCAGCAGGGTTCCAGTTGTTGGCGATGCCATGTTTTTATTAACAGCCACCTTCCCTAACAACATTGGCTGAATTCATAGAAGCCTATTAAAGGAATTGTTCACCCAAAAATGAAAATTCGTTCATCATTAATTCACCCTCTTGTCATTTCAGACCTGCATGACTTTCTTTCTCCTGCCGAACACAAAAGAAGATCTTTTGAAGAATGTTGGTAACCGAACAACATTGACCCCCCTTGACTTCCGTTGTATAAACCCACAGAACAAAATATCTTCTTTTGTGCTCCACAGAAGAAAGAGCCATATACAGGTAGGGTGAATCATTCATGACATCATTTATATTTTTGGGTGAACTTTCCCTTTAATGTTAGCATGATATTTTCTATATTCTGTTTATTTTACTCAAGGTGGACTTTTCTAATTGATTTGACCCCTGAAACATCAACATCTTATCATATCTTCATATCATTTTCAAAAGAGTGCTGTGCAATGTTATGTTATCATGTCATCACCATGGCAACCACAATTGCAATAATCATGCCTTGTTACCAATCTAGTAACATGGAGCGAGACTCTGTGGAATGATGCGGTGCATTGCAGTGCAAGAAAAAATGTGTCAACTGAATTTCTGCTCTGGCTTTGTAATAATATGTAATATCAGTCATGCAGATATACTGTTGACTTTACACTTTCCTGTAGCTCAGTGGTAAGAGCATTGCGTTAACAACGCAAGGTTGTGGGTTCAATCCCGGGGGATTGCAAATACCTATGTAAAGGATAAAGCAATGTAAGTCGCTTTGGATAAAAGCGTCTGCCAAATGCATAAATGTATCTACCATAGACCAGTGGCTCTCAAACTTGGCCCTCAAATAAAAACCTATAATCTTAAACTTAGAATTTTAATTAAACCAAAAACAATTCTATTATACAATGCTGGAACATCCATACTTTTGGTTGGTGGTCTTATTTTTCTGATGTTTGGTTGCATTACATTTATAATACATTTCTATATGTCATACAATGCAAAAAAAATTCCAGGAACTTTCTAATGTGTTCAATTTCAGTTTTCAATGCCATATTGGTATTTTTACTGCGATATACAAATCCTTTGTGCCAGTTGTGAGTCTGCCAATTGGCATACGAGTTTTGTAAATGATCTTTTTTTGTGTATTAGTTGTAGTCCAGCAAACCATATTGATTGCAGTAATCCTCTGAAAGGTTGTGATGGAACGCATGGTGTCACCTAATCACCAAAGACAATTGTGCCGAATGAGTATTAGCAATGTACCCGACTCAAACCGCAAACAACTCAACAGATAGATGACCAAGTTTGCATTCAGAGTTCAATGGCCCCACTTTCACACTGTCAAACATACTAATTGTTGCAAGAATAGACTGAAAGCATTTGCATATAGATGGCACCTTTTCATCCCAGTCTTAGTATAAGAGCTCCATAAGCCACCAGTCAGGGACACGGAGAGCTATTAACACCACAGCAGGCCTCGGACCCTGTTGCTTGATGCAGTAAATCTACACACCCCTCTACTTCTCTTACTGTGTTTTGTTAAAAGAACACATCACCCATTAAGGAAAATTCTATCATCCCATACGAAAGAAAAGTCCCAGACATCCATGATATTTAAATGGAAAGCAAATGGAAACGTTAGCATAACTCTCCTGCGTTTCAGATATTTCTCCTAAGAAGAAGGCTCAGATATGTCATAAATGTCTCCCTGAAAGTATCGACACTGAGCTCAAGTCTGCTATAAAAAGTCAATAGTAACATTTCTCATCAAATTGATCCAAATCCAGATAATTTTATCCATACAATCTACATTGATTTTACTTTATTGATTTTTGTCTCATTTTTTTCTATTTTTAATTCTTCTGCGCAATTGTAAGGGACAAGTCAATACTTAAATGAAACGCATACTGAGCTATTTTTAAATGATTTTGTGAAAAATATAATGGATGCTTTTTATATAATCAGGATAAAAGCGAACGAGGAGTGGTCCTGTCAAGCTACTGAAATACAAAAAGCCTCCCGAAAGTATGATAAAAGCAGTCCAAATGACTTGCCGCCTTTTTCCAAGCCTTTTGATGTCACGTAGCTGCTGTGTGAGGAGCACACAGAAAGTAAGACAAATGTTATTCACTAATAGTCATCTACTTCAATGAATTGGTAATCGATGTGATCTAATTATAGACTGTGTAAGTTGAAACATCTGAATTATGAGTAAGTCATTTAAAAACCTTAAACGGATAGTTCACCCCAAATTTTAATTCTGTCATTATTGACTTACCCTCTTGTCGTTTCAAAGTTATGACTTTCTTTCTTCTGCAAAACACAAATGAAGATTTTTCGAAGAATGTTGGTAACCAAACAGTGGCAGCCCCCATTTACATGCATTAGTTTTGTGTCCATACAATAGAATTGGTGCCGCCACTCCTCGGTAACCAACTTTCTTCTTAGAGAAAGTTATACAGGTTTGAAAACTTTAACTGTCCGGAGAGGGTTTGGACAGAAGTTCATGTAAAAAATGACTTAAATTTGTGTTTATCAAACAACAAAGAAAGGAATATAAGACATGAGTCATATGGATCAGCAGTATAATTATGTGTATGGTGCTTTTTGTCACTTTTTGCCTTCACTTTAATTATATGGAATAAGTTGCCAGGCTATTCTTTATCATACAAGAAATGAAGTTAACATCTTTAAGTTGACTTTTTATAACCACTTGAAGATTGATGGCATTTAAAGAGTTTACAGAAAATTACACGGCGATTTCACCAAGACCCCACAGCAGATGTTCAAGCACACTGCGTCGGTTTTCAGCGTACAGTCGGAGTATACAATCACTTAAAAATCCATATCTTAGGGCATGAAAACATTGCGTTATTCCCTTATAAGAAAAACATATACCGAAATGTTCTTTTACATTAGACGTCTATGCATTTTCTGGCTCCAAACCAGAAAAGAGGCTTGAAGAAGTGTTTATCAAATACAGACGAGCCGATCGATATCATTGAATGTGTAAGGAAACTGAAACCTGAGCTAAGGACTGTTTCGCAGATATGCCGTTTGATAGCTTCCCCAGAGTGCTTTGCCGCAGCTGTGTTTAAAATGAATGAAAATCAAAGGAAACAAGGCAAAACCTGAACAACAAGGAAGCCTTTATTGCATTTTCGATAAACAGTTCAATAACATTTCACTAAAACACTGAATACTCCAGAATAACATTATTCTTGCGTTGTGTGGCTTTTGTTGTCGCTGTGGTCGGATCGATGCGTAAAGCTGACCATATTAACAATAGAACGGAATATCATTTGAAATCTAAAACCAAGAATTAAGTACACTGGGCCACAGGCTGATTTTGGAAACTTTGAAATTACAGGTTCATTAAAAATTGCATTACTGCATATGGTTTTATATGAACTCTAAACCAGAGAACACGTAAGGCAACTCAAATCAAACACACAGGCCTCAATAATGGTGTCAACTGACAAACATCATTATGTTAACAAAAGATGAGTTCATAACTCATTGTTAATGCACACATAACAAACAGTGATGACACACAACAACAACAACATAAAGCAAACAGCTTTAACGGTAAGTGCATCATTTATTTATGCAGCAGTGCATGCTGGGAGCTTGAAACCCCAAGTCACCAAATCAGCAATATTGTTCAACATGAAATTGTTCACTTAGCTCTGTTAGGTGTGTTGGAACACTTAAGGTAATATAATTGGCTTAACATGTTTTTTATGTAGATTGAAATAAATTCACATTTGTTTGTAATGTAGTTAACAGCTCAACACCCTCAAACAGACCCATATCCTATAAATTAAACCTGCAACCACTTTGTTTAAAAAGCATCGCGTGATGATAAAATAAACTCTCAATTCGTTAATAAGTTACAGCTCTATGGTTTGTTTCATACATGTTGTGTTTCCTACATTCCCATCTCCAGTTGAGCAAACCTATGGGTAAACAAGACTTGCTTATTTATGTGATGATCTCTTTTGTCAAATCTTTTTTTTGGCCGCCACAGTGCTCTAGGGATTAGATAGAAACTGTTGCCTGTCTTCCTATTTTCCGCCTAAATTATTCACACAGCTTAACGCACTATCATAGAAAAACACACACGGAGCAAAAATAGTCATGCCGTTGAAGTTCTCGACGGAGAAACGTCAATCAAACGCATCTTCCCTTTCAGAGTTATATATGTGCTCTAGACGTCAGCTGTCAAAAGCGTAAGTGACGGCTGTCGCCTCGCTTAACGGATGAAAAGCGTTCCCATGGCCCCAAAGGTGTGCACCCTTGTACACGCGAGACCTCTGATTTTCTCGAGTGAGGCGTATGTGCAGAATCCCCAGACGACGATGCTTTTCCTTTGAAACCCGCCTTTAGTAAATTAAGACAATGCACTTGAACAAAACACTCTCGAGAGCTCCCATAAAGCCTCTTTTGTCTCCGGCCGAATTAGCATAAGCTATAAGTCGCTTTCTAAATGCAAAAAAATTAGTAACCTAAAAGCAAATGGTTTGGAGATTCCAGGCCAACTGCTGAAGTGCTCTTGTGGGTGTTTAGGAGAAAAGCAGTTTTTGTCCACAGCGGAGGTCCGGGAGCAGAGGTCCCCAAGTCATTAATCATGGCCATCTTTTGAGCTGCCAGTCCTTACAAAAGGTGACCCCAGCTCTTCAATGGGTTTGGCAATAAAGAGGCTGTTTAAGGGGGGTTAGATATAGTTTAGTGTGAATTGTTGCCGCAGCGCAACACATTTATATTACGGTGGCATTAAAGAGCTTATAAGATAAATCTGTTGTGATTCACCGAGTGTGATTTGGCCATATTGTCCCACTTGTAGCACATTTGATTTTTTGCTTTTAAGAGGATTTAGAATGAAATCACATCATGATTAATCTTTCTGATTTTGATGCGTTGGTTGATTTGTGAATCCTCATTCTTGTTTTTTGTTGTTGTTTTTAAAAGTATTTTTAAAGCTTAAAAGACATTACTAATTTGCCGAATACAATGCAAGAATCATTCACATAATGCTTATATTAAAGGCAGTTTGGTAACACTTTACAATAATGTTTCATTTTTTAAAATGAGTTGACTATATTAGTTAACATGAGCTCACAAATGGATGATACTTCTACCCCTGATAACACACATTGTGTGACGTGTGACAGTATGAGACGTTTCCTGTCAGATATCATATAGACATTTTGAAGATGTCTGTAAGATGTTTATGATTTTGAATATATGTGAAACAGCCTTTTCTAAGACGATAATCAGCGGTTTTCATTTTAGTTTTAGTCTAGTCTTTGTGTCAAGCTGTCATTTTAGTTTGTATTAGTTTTAGTCACGTTCATACTTTCTTAAGTCTAGTCAAGTTTCAGTCGACTAAAAGTCTGAGCATTTTAGTCTGATTTTAGTCCAAATTATCCATGACTATTTTCGTCTAGTTTTAATCGACGAAAACTGATGACATTAACTCTATATAACTCTGTATTTTTGTCTCTTTTTAGTAATGCAATTCTATTTAACCCACTCAATATAGTATAAGTACCTAGTAGTATAGAAGAAACCAACATTTTATTTTAGACAAAGCTATTGCAAACAAGGTTATCTTAATATATTATTGTTACCTTATGGACTCAAGAATACATCCGTTCCAGGCATGGAAGACGTTCTGATTCGAATTAACGCCCATCGGTAGGGGTGGGAATCTCTAGGCACGTCACGATGGGATTCAATTATGATTCAGAGGGCTGGGATGCGATCATAAAACGATTCTCGCTGCATCTTTTTCCTATGCAAATTTTCATTTTCTTGCTGTGTGACTATTAAAATAAAAATATTTGTAATTACCCAGACCGATTTTATTTCCAATATCCTTTATTAATAAAACAAATAGAAGTGATTTCGCAAGTCAACTGTAAGGTTACATTTGCTGCATTGCAAAGAACCAAAAGGAAAGAGTGACTGCCCTCAGTGCCCTGTAGGAGCATACAGAATGCGGTAATTTAATGCAATGACAATGACTTTTTTACACATAGCACTGGAGCTAGAGAGGTTTAAAGTTTGGTAGCACAGGCCAAACAGTAGGAGCACAAGTATAAATTGTCGGTTGTCATCATTAAAAAAAATTATGCAAGTGCAGTTTATCATGAAAAGGCAGGTTACTGACGAAAGACATTCGTGTTACATTCAGATGAATAAATGAGGCCATATCATTTTTAGACTACCTAAATTTGTGTACATTTTTCTAATTTGTGTGTTTTGCCTTTTTCACTTTACATTAGTGGTATATTTGTCCACGTAAATTACTGCAGTATAAGTTTTAGATACCATCGTGTGTTTAGCAATTTACTACAAGGGCACTATAATTTCAATAGCAAGTACTATAGTTCACTAAAGTTTTTTTTTTGTTTGAGTGTTCAATTTAACAGGACTTTTATTTTAACAGGTCTTTGGGAAGAGGCTTGAGCTTTTGTGTTTGCCGATAGCTTCACTCATAGCAGTAACTCGCAGTAAAATTAACTCTCAGAGCAAATCTGGAGATAAAGTTCATTTGTTCATATCCTCATACAGTGCAGACGCAGATAAAGCCTCGACCCCCAGTCGTGTTGTATGTTAAACTGTGCACATAATTCACAACAGCCAGATGACATTTAAATAACAGGATTCCGCTCCGCATCTAGGTTAAAGGTGTGATGAACTGATCTTGTTTATTGTTTTATACTGTTGTATGAGGTCTAGTTATGACGTTCCTATGATTTATACATTCAAAAACATCAAAATAAATAAGTAATAGACTATGTTCTAAACTGGTTTTGAGGCCAGCTCTACAAACGACCGTCTACCCCGTGCCGCATGACACATTAGATGTGTATCTGAGCTCTTGCAGGAAATGAAATGAATCAAGGAGGGAAATCTCACTATCTTAAGCGTGCTGCCGAGAATACAACGACCCAACCTCTAATCAACTTCATAAATCCACATCGACACGTTTAAGACCTCCGCCGCCGCTTCAGGGCCGTGTCATATCCTGTCCGGGGAAGATCGGGGGACCTACAAATTGATGTCAGCTTCTGTGCAAGCCGTGTTATGTATCTACAGATATTTTTTTTCTCGTCTTCACGCAGCCATTTTGTTTTTACACCGTCTGGGATTTATTAAGGGTGCATGTAGTGTATCAAATAAGCGTTTAATGTGCTGAAATGTTTTTTTACAATGCTGTTGGCTCTGTGATGATGGTTTGGGCCCAGGCCAACATATTAGGAAGTCTGACAATGATATATAGTGTAGCAAAGATTCATTCTTTTCTTCCAGGAAAAGATGTTTTGCAAAATGCCCATGTTATTCAGATTACATCAGAATTGACTTTCAAGCTCCACAAAGGAAATAAAAGCGACGTATAAAGGTACACAAAATATCAAGTGTTCTGGATGCACACAATGGCGTATTGTGTGAAACAAAAGACATTGTTTTAATGTCTCAGTGGTTTTTGTGTCTGAACAGTGGAAATGAGGTCCAATGTTGTTTGGTCACTAAATTTCTTCAAAATATCACCTGTTGTGTTCTGCAGAAGAAAGAAAGTCATACAGGTTTAAAATGACATGAGGTTGACTAAATGGTGAAAGATTTTTTATTTTTGGGTGAACTGGGCCTTTAATTTTCATTGTTCGTTCTCACGCAATTAAATATTTAAAATGTAACATTATATCATTATATTTATAATAGGGCTGTCAAAGAATAAATCGTGATTAATCGCTTCCAGAATTAGAGTTTGTGTTTACGTAGTTTATGCCTGTATACTTATTAATTTTGTATTTAAATGCATTTATTTAAGAAAAATGTAACAATTAATAAACGTTTATTTAGAATGTCTATAATGGGTAAATATAAATTAATACATTTAAATATTATGTGTATGTTTTGTTTATATTAAAATTAATATGGACTGTACACAAATATATATATTATGTCAACGCAAACTGTTTATTCTGGATGCGATTAATCGCAATTAATAGTTTGACAGCTCTAATTTATAGTATTTCTGATGATGGAATCACTCTCTGAATTCTTTGGTAATAAAGTTTTGTGTGTGTGGCATAAAGAAAGGAACATGGGATTGGAACAGCATGTACAATAATGCATTTTTATTTATCAGTGAGTCATGACCAGTGCTGGTTTGATAATCTTGATGAGGGTCATAAAGGTGCACTATTGCATCTGGCGGCGATTCACATCATATAAACAGCAGCATCCACAGAAAGACACCTGCCACTTAAAAATATGCTGTAAATGCAGCATTTCTCTTAGAGGCAGGCTGAAACAGAAGTGCGGGGGATATGAGTCGTAAACTTTACGGGTGCTGGATTTGTTGTGCTGTATTTTATCAAAATGGATTCTGCTCCAAAAAGCTGCAGTGCTGCATAATGTTGCCCTGACTGAGAGGGCTATTTCAAAAGATTGTCCAGAAATCGTATATTTCTTAACGATTGTCCTTCAGTTTTCTTGTCGCGAATGTTTCAGCTGAAATGTGCTTGCCGCTGCATGTTGTGTTTATTTATTTCTGCACAAGTCTTTGAACTGTGAGCAGAAAGCAAGCTGTGGTCTGAGGTATCTGACTTGGGTGAGTTGCTAAAGTAGATGCCAGACAAATTCTACCCAAATCAAGCGTTAGGTGTACATTGCCCTAATGTTTAAAATTAAATACTTAAAATACTTTGTTGAGAGACTGAATTTTATCTTTATGGCCAGATGTGACTTGACACATTTTTTTATATTAAACACTGGGCAGCAAAACAAAAAGAAAAAAGTACAATATTTTTGAGATTTTTTTTTTTCAATAGTGGAATATTCACTTGTAAATTCTTCATTTACTTACCCTCATATCACTCCAAACGTGTAAGACCTCCTCCTACTACCAAACTTAAAAGAAGATATTTTGAAGAATGTTGGTAACCAAACAACATTGACCCCCATTGACCACCATCTTCTTTTGTGTTCTGCAGAAGAAAGAGGCATAAACAGGTTTGGGGTGAACTACCCCTTCAACTCAAAAAAGCAACTCAAAATAACCATGTGTTTTTTGTCTCATCCTACAGAATCGTTGAGACTCAACCGTCTGTTTCCCTTCATTTGATGCTGAGACGAGAGACAAGGTTGCCATGGAAGTAAAAGAACGCAGACCTTACCGCTCCCTGACCTCCAGACGGGACACGGAGCGCCGGTACACCAGCTCTTCTGCCGACAGCGAGGATGGCAAGCTCAACCCAAAGTCTTACAGCTCCAGTGAGACCCTCAAAGCTTTCGACCAGGACTCCAGATTAGCCTATGGCAGCCGGGTCAAAGACGTTGTGCACCACGAGGCCGACGAGTTCAGCAGGCAGGGTAAGGGCAACAAGATTGCTCATCAGAACTGCAAGGATTAAACCACTGGTTCATTTAAAGGCAAAAATCTGATTCTGATTGGTTAGGCACCAATCCCATTGTGTTTTGATTGGTTCAATGCACTTGTACTGTGGAACTCCAGCTAAGTGTGCTTGAAAATAGCATCTGTTTTCACAATATGCATTCTACCATTGGTTTTACACTTAAAACTTGAATTAAAATATATTTGAGATGATTTATACGTTTGCCAGATGCTTTAATCCTTGCAGTAAATGGTGTTTAAAGCTGCAGTCTGTAGCTTTTGTCATCTCTTTGTCAACCCAAACTTTAAAGTAGGTTAGTTTACCTACTTACAATATCATTACGACTTGCACTAACCAGCATAAAATATCTTGGACCAGCATGAAAATTGTATGTGCTGGACTTTCAACAAAGTGTGTCACGCATTGTGCATTACTGCAAAAGTGCCACAGCAATTATTTCATAAAAGGTGCTCTTACACTGTGCAAACATACACGGGAGACTTAAGATAAGTTTAACTGCTAAGGACATTAAGGCTGAATAAGCTTTACTTTGCAGCATCTTTAAGAAAACAACCGGCCATGTTATGCATCATGAACTCTTTATTTAAAGGGAATAAATTTGTTCACACTAGAACCACAATTACGACATAGCTCCAAAACCAAATGTGTGCTGTCTGGCTGCGGACTGCTTATGTAAAGGCCGCCAGACAACTTCTTAATCGACATAAAACCTTACAACTTTTGTATACTTTTCTGTAAAATTATACAATGCAATCTCATGTCAGGTCGTAAGTATTTCATAAGGCTATTTATCCAAACGTATTTGTACGATGTCATTTGTGTATTTTTGTTAGATCTGCTTTTGTGCCAGGGACAGGTGACTTAGGGGTGAGGCTTCACATCAACTTTCAATATTAACATTTATCCCACTTTGGCCACTATCATCAAATCAAATCACATTTTTGTCACTGTACCATGCACAAGTGCAATAGTAGGTGAAAAGCTTGTGTGCAATTCCAGCCAATAATGCAGTTCTTACAGTTACAGGACAATAAATACAATAAACATATCTGAACAAAAACACAGTTCTGACAATAAGACATGTTCTGTATGTAAAACAAGTGACAAAGTAAGCATGGATTCATATTGGCCTATGAAGTGTTTTATATTGACATAACATTTTCGCAATATCATGGAAAATCTAGAAAACGCCAAGTCATATGTATTTGTACGATCACATTTATACATTTTAGTATGATCTGCTTTTCCAAGATCTTATGACTGGTAGTTAGGGCTTTATTGTTGATGACATTTTTGTGCGATTCACGTTGTACTAATTTACATGAATTAGCCACCACGTAAAAATAGTTACGATTCCTGTGAGATCAAACTAAATAATATATTTACTTGCAACATTTTTCTTGCCTTTTCACCACCCTGGGATAATTGTATTTTTGTCATGACAACTCTCGGAGGGTTAAGCATGGTATTGTACATGACATATAAATGTATTTGGTCTTGATGGAATAGATCTGCTAGCTGCTGCGGCAGATCAAGTACGGAGACTTTCTACTGCCAGCACATCCACAACATGCTTCTGTGTGCATATAAGGAATGCTGCAGCACATATAACATACATGAATTAACCCCGCATAGTTTACTTGATCACCTTGAAGCAGATCTATACAAGTGGAGTTGGGGAAGGAGGAGGGTTTCTGAAAACACGCTGCACTGCACAATAATCACTAGCCAAGATTTAAACGTAGAGCAGCACGCTGATCGACTGCTTATTCGGAAGCAACCAAACGGATTCACCGTGTATACAAGATATTATGTCAGATTGGTTAGACTTTTGGACTGCGCCATCTAGGGTTTCATGCCAGAAACTTCTCTGTGATTTACATAAGAGCATAACACAAGTGCATTCTGGGATTGCCGTCTCTGCAAAGGATGGAACGTTGCCTTTGATTTTGCCTAAAGCTAGGTAATTTAGGAGGCAACATAATTAAATTGTCTACTTTTTGGAACACAGTGGTCGTGCTGGGAGCTTGCCTGTTATGTGTTTGTAGACAGCAGGCATTTGATTTACACTGAACGAAATCCAAAACGCCACCTCTGATGCTAGCTTTTAATGTCTTATTTCAATTGCCAATCCTTAGCTTTTACAAAGAATTTGGCAACGAACCACCTTAACTCGCCAAAGAATTGCACCCCTACGCTGAAAATTTGAGATCAAGCGACGTTTGGAATCAAAACACAAGATGCTTAAAGATTACAACCTCACATTCATACAGTGCACTTATGTGTGTTTCCCAGGATTTGAACTAACAGCTTTGGCACAGCTAGCATCATTTTATACCAATTGAGTTACAGAAACGGTACTCACGGTGGTACTCGTGGTAATGACAGAAATTTGCTGGTGTTCGCTGCCAAGCGATACAATGTAAAAAAGACTTGCAAGGGGGTGCCACTGAGCTAGGGTTCAGAGGAACCCATCAAACCAAACGTGGCAATGTCTTGACAGTCTTGTCAAAGGGAAGTGTAGCATTTGAGGCTTAATGTTGAATGTGAACAATATGTGAATGCTTGGTTATATTCCTTATTTGTCCATTTAAGGATATTCTAAAATATATATTATATATATTAGATATTCTTAAATTGTTTTTGGGAATGGTGAATGTGAGTGCCTAATAATAATAATTATTAGCTCAATTTGAAGCCTGTGGGGAGAAAAAATAGATGGATATAAAAGGAGAACAGCAAGGTTTCTGGGCATGGTGATTTCCTTAAATGTATTAAAACTTTTGAAAGAAATAAATCAGTTCAATTGGAATAATCTCTGACACATGACCTGCATGTTTCTTTTGAAAAAAAGCGTTATACCCTTGATCATTGTACTGTTTCACCTCATACTGAAACTGATATCAAATTGCATTTTCATTTTGACACGAGATGAACTATTGAAGGCTTTGCCGGAGCTCATCTCGCACACAGAAGACGCACACGGCATCTTTCAGACACGCTTTAGAGAGTGATTGGATTCAGGCAATTAAGAGAGTCTGCGGTGACGATATGATCCATTGTTAATAACTTCCAGCCGTGATGAAAAAGCCATAGCTAAAAGTGGAAAGATAAAAGGAACGGCGAATACGATATTGTAGCTTTGCCATTAGCGTGGCGGGACTCTAATGAGAGGATGTTACCATGAATGCTGATTGGTTGATGTCTTTTATGACCTTCTAATGTGTCCAGTTGATGGTGACTTATATCCGCCTCCCCTCCATGAATACTAAATGCATTGTAGCTTTCAGACACACTAACTATTATTCCATTTACTCTAGGGGCATGGATCTGTTATTTCCTTTTTCTTGTGTGTTTGGCCTTCAGGTGGGGTTCAGTGTTCAGTTAAATCTCTTGTTATTTAGACCAGAGGTGAATAAGCATGCACCAGTGGCATGTGTTGCGTGTTTTGTGTCAATTTAGATTCATTTATACGAGCACAAGCACTTTTTGATTATTTAGTAGAATATGATATGGTCTGTTTTAAAACCTAGCAGCAAGCTGCCTACCTAGATTGCATTTTCTTGCAAACTATTTACAAACTATTTTCATACATTTTCCAAAGATTAGCTTCAGTTCAAACCCAAAGTACCAATATGCAACATGCATACACATTTTTAAAGCATCTTTAAGAATACATCTGAATATAATCAATATGTAAATTGTTCGAAGTAAGATGTCACTTTTGCCTGCTACCATGCTTATTTACACTTAAATTACATTTACGCTTTTATCCAAAGCGACTTACATTGCATTATAATGTTCTTTTGTATCTGAGTATGTGTAATCCCTGGTATGGGATCCATCACCTTGGCGTTGCTAGCGCCATGCTTTAACCACTGAGCTCCAGGAGAGCATATATTTATTTATGTACAAATATGTAAGTATTTGACAGCTATTTTTATTAAATTTAGCCTTCAGTGCATTCAAGGTAAATCTTTTCAATTAGTTTTGTTCTGCAAAGCCAAACTAATGAGCTTGCCATCGTTGGCACAGCATGTTCTTAAAGGAATTTGTAATTGTATTACAAGGAGGCTAATATGTACATTGTTATACATAGAAAATCGTTCAATTATGAAAAAAATAATTATGAAGCCCCACCCCTAAACCGTCACCGATGGGAAAGCAGATCATACAAAAACATGCAAAAGATCTAATGATTTCATTTTTTTAAACAAAATTGTAAACTTACTAATTTACAAGAAGAATGTAAAATAACATGAAGAAGATGCAATTGTATAAAATAGAAAAACACAAAAAATATTTACTGTGTTTTTCTGTTGCTCCAGCTGGAAATTCTCAACTTTCTAAAATAGTTACGAATTGTCTGGAGTTACAAGAATACTGCATAATTGCTTGGTTTACAAGAGAGTCTTGGTGGACAAAGATCAATGTTTTGGATCATAGGCTTGGTTTTTGTAGGCATATCTCCGTATAGTAAGTACTATCTCTTGTTACTATAGGTGTGGACTTCTCTCTTAGAGACATGGCCTTTGCAGATCCAGTGTTGCCCCATATGGCAGCATATAGGACAGAAATGGGCCTGCCCCACCGTGACTACTCTGTCAGCGTGGGATCGGACGCTGACACGGAGACGGATGGGATCATGTCCCCCGAGCACGCCGTACGACTCTGGGGCCGCAGCAACACTAAATCCGGCCGGAGCTCCTGCCTATCCAGCAGAGCCAACTCTAACCTCACCTTAACCGACACAGAACACGAAAACACCGAAAACGGTGAGTTAAGTTGTCTGTGTGCTCTTCAGCGCTCGGCCTAGAGCAGGATTACAGCAGCAGACACAGAGGGACGTCTCAAGTTTAACACTGAGCAGCTTCAGATCGAATGTGTGATGCCTCTTTTATATTGAAATGATGTGTGGTTTTAGGAGGCAGATTTTGTTACGCTCCCATCCGTTTTTTCCAAACGCTTCTGCTTTCAAAAACATAAAAGTCTTGTATGCTGATTTATGGAAATGAGCATTACAATAATATGAAAATCAAATTCCTGTGTTTTCATCAATAACTTTCAAGTCCTTTTTTACACACAACTCTTATGCTGGGTTTACGCCAAATGCTAGTTACACGAGTCAATTACATACGAAGTCAATGTAAAGACGCGAATAGACGCAAACTCATGGCTGGTGATGCAAATGAATCGGGCGGCACGATTGCTGCGAACGCATGTAAATCGCGTCTTCCGCGCAGGTTGCAAAATTTCAGCTCGAGCGAGAAATTCTTGCGAAGAGCTCATTGAGACCTACTGTTTGACCGGTCCGGACACGTGAGGACACTCCCCGTTGAGGGATGTTTTTCGCGTCACTCACGAGAAAAATAACAAACTTTTCCCGCGAGTAATAAAAAGCGCGGAATATAATTATTCGCGTTGGTGTGAACACAGCATAAAAGTGATAATGTTTTTCGGTTTTCTTTATTTTCAGCCTGGTATGTTTTAAAAAATTTCACATAATTTACTAATTCAGAACATCTTTCGCAGTGGGCTTGTATAATTGGTGATTCATTACAGTGATATTATTTGTTGACTACACATCTAAATAAGGATAAGGAGTTACGTGAGATTCCCCTTTCTTACATGTTTTTATATGTTAAATGAACATGTGAAACATACAGCTCTCCCGAAACACCTGATACCTGCTTGTAGGGTACAGGACAGTATGCAAATACATAATTTGACAGACAGTCGAGATCAGGCATTCAGATCGAATGCATATGAAGAGATTCTTTTCCAGAAAAATAATCTTGTGTTATTAATCATTTTCTGAATAAACAATTGCTTCACAATTTTGGGTAATATAGTTTACCTCCTGTTTGGAGATGCCAAGCAAGTGTTAGTCCATTGTTTTATAGTACTCTGTCAACACCATGTCTACCGCCTGGTGAATTCTTGCTGACATTCATAGCTTGTTCGTAATAGAGCGATATCAGAGTGATGTTAGAGGGAGAGAGCATGAGAAACCCCGAATGGCAAACGGTTAAACATAATATCAGACCAAATCTGTTGTTATCTGATGTAATCTGTTTGGAGCATGTGTACTGCCCTAGGCCACATCCATATGACATGATGTTTTTAATCTATCATCCGAAGACCTTTCCTGCGCAAGTTTGGAAGTCGTCTAATACGCTGGCATATTTATAGATGGGATAACGTATAATATTTCTGCGCTGCACAGAGGTTAATGGATTGTTAATATAGCACTTCTAGTAAGAGGTGTGAAAGTTTCTATTGTATTTTGAGCGGTCGGTCGATTGCTGGGGTTGCCTACAGTGACCTTCAGCAGTATAATGGTGGGTTTAGATCCATTCACTTTCACTAAAGTAGCACACCGTGTAATGCCACATTACTGTGATTTTACCATCGTTGTGTACTGTGTAGTGTGCTGAAGCACAATGTGAAATCATGTGTTTTTCTTACAGTATGCTTACACCAATAAATGTATCCATTTACGCAATTAAATTATATAATAATAAAGGTATGTATATATATAATCCTGCTGTTAGGTGACGGGTGCCTTGTATTGACATTAATTGTTTGAATGGGGCAGGCAGGCGCTCTGGATCCGTCCTCCTCGAGCTTAGGGCTTCCAAATGGTCCCCAAGAGCCCAATGATTGTCTTTGCTTGCAGGAAGGTCACATCGTTCTGAGCAAGTGTCAAGTTTAAACCTGTCAAGTATAGGATTCGATTGTGCAAGAGTAATGGCCTGGAATACTGGAAAGAAAAATTGGGGAAATGGCAACAAATAATTAAGAAATATTTGGAAAATAACTTCATGGTATAATGTTCACAGCTGGAAAACTGTTAAACCAAAATTCTGGAAGATATGGTACGGGTGACTGTGAGCCAGCCCACATCACTGACACCACACATGCAATATTTTGTACAACGAATACTTGCATCCAACATCGAAAGCCATCCATAGGGAACAATTGATGGTTTTTGCCACGCTTTTGTAAGTAAATAGGGACTTCTGTTGATCTAGTAGAAGAGCATAGAGCCATATATAATGCATAACGATAATCTAGATTTGCGCAAAAGTCGATAAGTCTTTTAAAGTGTTCCTCAGAATTCAGTCATCTCTGTGTTGTGTCCTCAAACCAAATCACAATCCTGTATTTATTGATCTGAAATATAGGAAGTCCCCATAAATCCTCTGATTCTTAGAGACAGACCAGTATCTGTGGTCCTAGATTCGGCTCGCTTTTTATCTTATTTATTTTTAGCTAATGCATATTCACTGCCAAACTCTGATACATCGAGAGCCCAGCAGCAGAACATGAATGACCTTTTTGTTCTGCAATCTCCTTTAAAAACAACAAGTATTCTGTTTTCACTGGAGGCTGCATCGTTTTAGGTATTAGATTCTTATTTAAGGCGACAAGGCTGGTCTTTTGTGCTGGATCACATTTTGCACGCAAACATCAGCGATTCACTTAAAAAGAAAATGGAATGTGTCTTTCTGAACGGCTTGGAACACTGATGCAACCGAAATGCGTGTAAACTGCATTTGAAGAAAATGCCCTCAATGTATGTCCTCATTCATCGCTGTAGGCTACGGCTAGACTGTTGTTAGGCTGAAATAATGTAAAACTGTTAATCCAAGCAGGAACATTGGCTGCATTCACTGTTTATTCAGGTAATGCTTATTAACCAGCTTCATACAGATTTACACAGGACTCAGAGGCTCGTCTTTCACTAAGAGCACCTCTCACCTTGTGTGTTTATTGAATATTCTTGCTTTGACCACATTTGGAAATTGGATTTTTGTACTTTATTGAAAGATCCAGCTGGAAGCTGTACTACTTGGTGTTTTCTAGTTGGTCATTACCAGGTGCACCGGATTATGACCATTTTAGATCAGCCAGGAACCCCATACTATGTTCCAAAACATAGATGTTAATTGAAACGGGACTTTCCAACCGGGCTCACCTCCATTTTACAAATTGTAGCATGTTTGATTATGTAAATCGGGACAAATTTGCTTAGTTTTGGCTATAATAAACAAAATAACATAACATTTCAACATCTCCTTACCTTATTGATTTGCAACAGAAAGCTTATAATAACACTGTGTATTGGTAGTTGACAAATAAACCGTAAATATGTCCTATTGTGTGACATAAAAAAACTCTAAATAATATATTATTTATATTATTTGTCTTTATAATATAATATAAAATAGCATAAGATATTTATTTGCATTGTTAGTTTTTTTCTACATTTTTGCTGTCGCACCTTAGGACACATGGTTTATTTATCAACAACCCAAATATCTGTAAATGTATGTAATTTGACTGTTTATTTCATGTTTTTTTTTAAATAAGGTAAAAATGATTGACAAAAGTTTACAAGTTGGGTGTCAAATAACATGAAAAACGTAAAACTAAACTTTTTTTTTCTGTCGCCCCAGCTGGGAGAATTCTACAATGTTTGTCTCAGACATTGGCTAGGTGTTTTCTACAGTTAAGAATTAATAACATAAAATGGGTTATGATTTTCAAGTCAGTTTGACAATATTTGACTTCAACCCACGTCAAGATAGTTCTGTAACGTAACTTACAATTTAAGGTTTCAAACAGAGATGGTGGGAAAGGTTACAAATTGCTGCTTTTATCAAAATCCGTTTGTTACTTACATCGTCATATCATGTGCTTTTGGACATTTTCCATAACAGTATTTTATAGTGATACCATGATAGTATAATTGCATTCATTGAAGTACCTTTGAGAACCATCTTAAAGCTGTTGTATTTACTGTGTGGTGTATTTAATAATAATATGGCAGTAATTTATTGACATGGCAGAACAACTTCAAAGTAAATGGTCTAGCCATTGGAGAACATCACTGTTTGTTGCTGCCACAGTCATTTTTTATAAAGGAAAGAAAGAACATGCAATTTTCTACTGATCCTAGCGCGAATTGGGAAAATGAAGTTGTTAGCAATGTGCTTATATAAGCATTATTCATTTATTTACTGTAATGTTTTATTTATGGCGCCATTGCTTTCAGAGCTCACCAGATAAAGTATCAAAGGGATTTCTAGTTGTTTAAGGAGAATTTCAGAACCGCTGATTAAATGAACAATTACGCTTTTTATTTTCCATCGACACACTTCAAACTGCTCTTGTTTATCGGTGCAGACGTAGCTTCGTTGAGGCATTTCATTCCTTATGATGTAGCAAACATCTAAGTCAACATGAGTATTCTGTATAGGGTGAATGGATAGCAGTTGTGCGTTGTTCTACCATCTCCTTATTCTAACCTTCAGGTCTGAGCAGCTTTCTTCAGGCACTAACAGCCCGGACTATTGCAGAGTCACGAGTAAATGTGCACGGCCTGATCTTTCAGTAGCCATGTTCTAGATATAAGGGCTGCTGGGGGCTATGTACAGCTGTGTGCTGTAGCCCACAGCCCCTTCACTAGCTGAGCCAGCTTCACTGGCACCAAGCGTGTTTTCCTACATTGCATTTCTTTTATTTTTGTCTTTTGTTCTGTTCAAGAAGAGAGAGAGAGTTGTCGACCTATAAGCACGGTATGTTCATTGTGTTTTTGTCTGCTCTGCGACTGAACAGGAAACTATGAGGTTGCATTGATCAGCAGGATATTATCAGCAATGGCCATATCATACAGTAACATAATATGAAGAGCTCAAAGTTTGGATCATTAGTGTAAATCGAATACAAATAAATGGATGTTCATGTGCAGTAAATGGTTGTAATAGTCATCTCTAAAGTTGTTTGTAATCTAGGGGCCATCTTAATGATGTACTAAATCCATTTCCTTATTACCTGATTTTTTTAAGGTTTTTATTCCCTTGCGTCCATGTTTGAAGGCGATGAGTAGCTTAGCATTTAGAGATCCGGGCTGGAAAACATAGAAGTACAGATTTAAACACTGGAAGGGGTGGCTGAAGTATGGGAGATTTACTGGAAGTCAAAGTACCATTACTTGTCCGAATTTGGGGAAGAGTGTCTGCTTAAAGACAAATGTACGGGTGTCATAGACAACACAAAAAAACATTTGTTACTTCGCTGTAAAATACCATAACACACAGATTTGCATTACTTTATTTAAAGCATAAATTCATGATACAGAAGGAAAACAACAAAGATGTGTTAATATATTTCTTACAGTAATTAGAATTGTGTGTAAATGCACCAAATTTTATTCAAATAATGACAAAAATATGATTTAATACATTTATTTTATTCAGGTAAAACATATTTTCTCGATTTGGGGGTGACATTTGACCAGATAACATAAACATTACCAGAAAAACATTTGCATTAGAGCAACTTGCTTTAGCACCTCTTTGCAGGCACATATTTAATGTCCTTTTCAAAGGATTTTTTTAATGATCAACTAAATGTTCCGTGCTCCGTTTCCCCCAGCATTGCCATTAAAGACCAATACATCTGCTCTACCGACGAGAGCCCTCAACGTCATGTAAAAAATAGACATGATAATAAAGGTTTTAAAAAAGCCATGTAATGTGCCGTGAGGTAAAAATGAACAATGGCACGATTTTCATAGAGTTGTAGGTTTTTAATGCACGATTAAACTGGTGCCATCCATCAGCATTTTCCCTGGAAGGCATATAACTGATAATGTCCCCATTGCGTGTTAATTCCTGTTACGAGGGCTCAGCGCGGATGTCGCGCTGCTGAGAAATACAAACTGAACCCTTGAACCAGTGGATTAGCGTTTCTTCTTTTGTTTTTGGATGTTCAAATAGCCTAAATTGATAGTTTAATGTATAATTTGGCTTGCAGAGACTCTGGTTTGTCCTTTGAAAACTGATATGTGAACTTTGAATGAGAGATTAGAAAAAAGATTGTGCATTTCAGTCAAATTCAAATTTTAGTTTGAAGCGGAGAATTTGTACATTGGACAAAGTGTCTCTGTGTTGGCGCTTTGTAGAGGCCGTATAAGACATCGCTCAGAAATCGACGGAAACTTTGAACTGCCTTTGAACTGTTGAAAGATTGAGGTTAAGTGCAGCTCAGAGGAAGTGATCAGCATCGCTGTAATTGCCGTTGTTGACAATGAGACAAATGTGCTACTGTAGCGCCCTGCTGTCACTTTCCTCCTGGCAGATAAGCGGTTGAACAGTTACTTCTGTATCGTCCAAATAGCATTTAGTGTTTAGACTTAGTTTCAAGGCGTTTAATGATAGAATCAGTTTCATTATGGAAAAAAAATGCTTTGGCTTCAGTTTTCAATTTACATTCAAGTGTCGTAGTATTACAGTGGTAATATGTGCAGATGAAATATATGTTTTTGTCATGTTCATTGATAATTGTCCATAGGACGATGATTTTACCTAAGGATGTGCAAAATGACATTTTTAAAATGGACTTATTGGTTGCGTACTTTTTTACGCTAGTTTGCTGGTTTTAACTGGTTTATTAGTCTGACCAAGGCCAAGGCTCTGTTAAACTGGTTTTGATGGTCTCACAGCAATACACCCACTCAAAAACCTTAAAAACAGACCATCTTGTCTTGGGTGAGAGACTTTGGTTTTGTCAAGGCTTTTTTATATGAACACTACATTATAGTGCAGTTCTTTAAAAAGGTGGCAGATATTACAAATAAAATGTTAAATGACAAAAAACGTTTTTTTTATTTTTCTATGAATTTGTTTCTATGGGAGTATTTTAGCATCTTGCTTATAGGCTGTCTGTACAAGTATCCCCTTTAATGCATTACTTTAAAAATATATATATATAATTTAGATATTAAATCTATATGAGCTAACTAGTCTTGAAACATTTCTTTTTTAATTAAGTTTTTTAATTAATCGGAATAAACCCGTAGTTGTTAAGACAATTTATTGTGTGTTCCTCACCCATCCTTCGTGTTACCATGTTACCGTATCACGACCATGGTACGTTTATATGAGGAGCGTGAGCAGACTCCATATTTAGAGCACGATAACTCCCTCCCTCATTTCTTGTCCTTTGAACTTTTTCCCCTGAGCTCTTCTACCATATTATCAGCCCGCAACGTGCAGTTAAATCAGACTGCTATTAGATGAGACACTTCCGGCCCTACAGGAGGGCTTCAGTAAGACGTGCGCTAGAGTGGTGTGTGAGAGCAGACACGATCAGATGAGGTTACAACTTCTGACCTTGCATCATCTGAGACGAGGAGATGCTTCGGGTGGTGCGATCAAAATCACATTACTGTATAAGTACTTTTGGATCACGGTAATGATATCACAGTAGTTCATTTGTCTGGTAGTTGGAAATATTTGTTGTGGGGTAAATGTTATGACAGAATATCTACACATTTCTTTAAATCATATACAGTATATACTGCCACTTCACTGACTTACTTGAAATGATTTCTTTCATTTTGATGTATTTTGCTTTTTGCATTAGTTAAATTTCTAATCCATAACTTTTTTGGGTTAAAATAAACCAAAATTGACAAAGTACCTATACCAAAGTACCAAATAATCTCATCATAATGATTTGTAAGTTCAGCTCTGGGGTATAATTTGACTTGGACACACACAAAAATATCTCAAATAAGCAGCAATTTTACTGTTCAACCAGAGATGGTGACATAGAGGCAAAAATTATGGATTGCATCTCAAATAAAAAACAAACTCCCTCACTCTCTCTCTCTCTGCACACTGGGGTATTGATATCTTTATTTCACAGCAGCAGGGTTGTATTTATCATTGGAGCAATTAGAAAGCAGGCTCACACCTTCATGAAGCGAGAACGCAAAGGACAATCAAACAAAAAGTGAGATTTCTAATACTGATATTTATTGAAATCCAAACAAAATAAGGTGTTCGCAAACTTTCTGTATACCGTCTGTGTGCGAGTTATGCCAGGTGCGAATACTAGTTCTAACAAATTGCACGATATGTGTCACACTTTGAAGTTGCAGCTTGGAAATATTTCATAGGAAGTTTTAATATTGCTATGCATTTCGTGTTCATGTATTAGTATGTCAGAAGGTTCAAAAACTCATATGTCGGATTTAATTCTGACCTTTTCTTTTAATAACAGCCAACGTTGTTGCATGCCAGCTTGAACTTTATTTTGTCACTCTTTCTTGAATACATACAATATTAAACTCATTAGTTGTGCTCAGGTCTCATACTTAGATTTGTTTTATACCTTTTAAAACCCTGACTATAACATTTTGGGGTCCCACACTGTCTGTGTTATATAAGGATACTTCAATCTTGTGGATTATAGAGGAGTGAGTGCTATTGCTTTTCTCAATGATCGGCAAGCGGATGCTAAAACAGGCGACCGATCCTATAGAGGGAGTGACCGGAGCTATCGTAAAGACCATCGTATCATAAAAATGTGTGCTCTTTTACAAGCAAACGTCTGCCTTAAAACGAAACCTTAGCAACCGCCCGTATTTGAGAATATTTTTCCATGGGCACGCATCACTCACATATGAATAAATCATATAAAAAACATCAAGACTGCCGATGTGTTTTGCTTTTAGCAATGTTATTAACATCTTGTCTGTTTGAGGCACGTTTTGTTCAGACAATCATAGATATCACATGAAAGCACATAAATGCATCTCTTTATAGTAATCTTTCTTCATAATTCATTTCAGCACATTCCTTTCATGTATTGAGGCGAACATCTATTTATGGTTTAGAATCAAGTAAAAAAACGGCACTGCGCCGTTTTTGTGTTTTGGGCTGATTCCCAAGTCGGCTGTTGACGAGTGGTAAAAAACGGTCACGCTTGCGTGAGAGCACAAACATTACTTTAAAGCAGACACCAGAGTGCTGACTTTCGTCACGATTAATCACACTCTCGCTTCTTTTCCAGCGCTTTTATTTATTTGTTTAGTCCTTTTGGCTGAAGCTTTTCCTCAGATGGAGGATTAGCAGAGTTAGTCCTGCCTCATTTGACGGCTCATTCGGAGACTCTAAAGACCCTGGTGGACAATGCGGGTCTGTTATCTGCTCTGCTCCATGAGCCTCGGTTTTGACAGCGCAGCCGGATCTCGCTAACTCTCCATCAGAGCCCAGGGAGCTTCCCGAGTACTGGGAACGGCGCACCCTCGCCAGCGCTAATCACATACCACAGCGGTTCACTGAATCACCAAGCCAAAATGCCACAGTCTCTTACGTTAGGCTAATGCATTCCACTTTTATTGCTAGCTGTTAAATAAGCCCCTAGGACGTATGTACGCACAGTATACGCAGTACTGTATCTGTCTCTTTACAGTTAGCCTTTCAGACACATCTTGTCATGAAATTAGATGTTCTGAGGTTGCACAAGGGTGTGAATTAAGAGCAATTTTCATTTTTATCTCCCACCTTTTGGAGATGAAAATGTGTGCCTGGAATGGGTTTCTGCGTATCAGAATGAAGGACATTTTATTTATTATGGGCGCTCAAATGACTGTAATTAGAGCTTATCTGACTGACATCAGAACGTGTGTCATCGACCCGCGAACGTGAAGCTTTGCGCAAAAATATGATATGAATTATGACTCAGGCTACAGAGTGAATAAAACCTGTTCAGATTAAAGTTTGTAGTTTTTTTTGTTATTGTTTGAGATTTAATAAAATAGACTTAGCTTTGAGTGTACAGTAGATCCGGCTTTAATTGAATATGAGTTATTGTTCCATTAGATGGCATCATTTTTATTTCAAATAAATAAGCGGTATTTTCCTCTGCATGTTTCACTTGAAGCATATTAGAAATGTGATGCATAACCCTTGTGTGGTTTGCAGGGGTGTGATATGTATGTTGAGTGTTTACAGAACAAAAATTGTCAACCTGTTAATGTATGTTTTCTAAATGTTATTCTATTTTGTCTTTTTTTCTACCTCAGAATTTTTTCTTTTTTTCAAGATAAACAGGTTTTTCCACCCGGGTTATATATAAGAACATTATTAGTACATAGAATGAAAGAATAAACTTTTATCAACGTGATTTAGGTAAATTACAAATATTAACCATAAATGGACAATTCCAGCGTCATGGATGTGACATTTTCAGTCAAAACTTGAAATTTGAATTCTCATAGACATCCAGATATCAGAAAAAAATCTATCCACAAGTTTTTCTTTTGAAGCGAGAATTCGCATTAAAACAAAATGGACACATACTTTGTAGGTTTTCTTTAAATTACAATGTACAAACCAGAAGAAATGGTAGTGTTGGCTTGCTCACCGGGAGACTGCATTTATCTAGGAATTAGATATTATTTATTAGAATGATCTTGCTCGTTCTATAAACACAATGCACTGTGCTGTGTTTTGCCATTTCTGTTTTTCCTGTTTGCCCCTGTAGAGCTGCTTTGGAACAATGCAAATTGTGTAAAGCGCTATATAAATAAACTTTAATTGAAATGATACTTAACAAATGTAGATGGAATGCCCCTTTATAGACCTCAAAATAAATATTTTATTAGAATTTTCTTGTACTTATTTATGAGGAATATGTGCTGTTATGAATGTGACAATTCACTTACCTGTTTGAAACACACAAACATGCTTTAAAAACATTAAGAGAGACTTCACATGGGTATTTAAACAACCAAAAATGGACATTTGACAGTATTATAAAAACCTTAGGTCAAAACTTGCACTCATTTGCATGCAATTCCCCAAATGCTATACATCTACGTTGCTTGTTAAGTGAACGTTTGTAAATTTATGTTTCTTACAAATCATATAATTAGACTGAATAACAAACAAGAAAAAAACATGAACACTAGACAAGGGTTAATTTCGAATATTGTCAATTTTGTCATTTGTAATTTTGTAAAATAATAAAATAAAAATAAATTCACTTGCACATTCCCACAACGACTTTGTTACTATATTTCTACAGTATGATTTGTGTGACTTGAAGCCCTGCTATTGGCTGGGCAAACACATAATCCTGCCACAGACTCGTGCCATTGGTTGAGCCAGTTTTGCCATGTTTGACTCCAGATTCTCAAACAAAGCAATGTTTGAGGAGGATTACAGGGCCACAGTTTCATTTACAGAGGAAAGTAGCATTCAGTGGTTCAGTGATTTAAAATCGCCTATTCACATTAGGCCGGTATATATACAACTTAACCTGTAAACATTGTACATGTTTGAGAATCAAGTGAATTGTTATAAAACTTAATGTAGACTATTTATTGACTTTAAAGAAAATGTGGTAGTTATACAATCTAAAGGCATAAATAAAACATGTAGAAAAACTAATGTAAACAGAAGAATAGAAACAGAAGCTTTATTAGATTTGCTTCCCCGTCTCTTTGAATGATTGCTAATGATGAAGTGCCTTTCAGCAACAGCAATAATGAAAACAAATGTATTACTTTCTTCCTCTCTCCGCCGTATGAGGGAAGTGATTGTCAACGCTAATGTGATTAGCATGCAATGAAGCGATAACCAGAAGCAAGGCGATGGTATTGTCAGCTAAGATCATCCAGTATGCTTCGAGTTATCTCCCTCTAAATTGTTTTTATTGTTGAAATAATAATGTACAATTATAGACTCTTCTACATGATGTTCATTGATGGACACATGTTGTTTCATTCCAGCGGATAATGAATGCACAAGTGAGCTTCAACAAAAGAGAAGGGTCTCTTGCAGTAAAATAATTAGCACAAATAACATTGCTAAACATGGTGGGTATCAAGGATATAAATAACTAGAACCGTATGTGTTTCTATGGGCCGCTATACATAGGTCGTCCGCCATATTGGAATGGTGCAAGCCGGTCCGTTAACACTCAAATCAAGCTGACTGTGTATGATTATGAAAACCTATTTATTGTTGTGTAAGCTCAAACATTATATCTGCTAACACATGACAACAACGAAAGATTATCCCATTTTGGGGAATTTAAATCCCTGTGGTTTTGACAGCAATCGCATTCTAGTCAACAGTGAGTTACGTCAGTGGACCGTTCTAAGATGGCGAACACGTCTACGTGCCTTGAGCGTTTAAATGCGGCATCTTGTTATGGTGGATATGTTGTAGATTAGCATTAGCAAAACTATTCTGACATACATCTTTAGTCTGTCTTAATGTTGTCTGCATTCCTCTTATTCTGGCCAATAACTATCTTGTTAGTCAGAAAGAGGTTGTGTAAATGACATGTAAAACAACCAACCACAGTTTTTTCTGCTTTTATATTATGTTTAGAACAGGTGTATATGATATATATATGATATGGTTGAATCTATGACTGCCATTATTGTAATGAAAGCTTGGCAAAGAGTTCTGGATAGAGATTTCGGCAATTCCATGCGATGTCAAATTTAAGATAAAAACTTTTTGCCAAAGGTTTTCCCCATTCCGTCGGGTCAGATATTTGTTGGTTTAAATACCCATGTGAAGTGTCTTTGAACTTTATTTTCCTGTTTTTTTGTTTTGAAGCATGATTGTTCATCGTCAGGTAAGTTCACCCATAACTGAATTGTCACATCCATAACGCTCAATATTCCTCAATAAATGGTCACTATTTTGGGGTCTATGAAAAGCCATCCCTTCACCATGTGTTGGTTGTTTATTTTGGTTCATATATTTTTATTCACAGAAATCCTACAAAGTATGGTTCGTCTTTTTTTGTCACATCCAAAACGCATACATTTTTTAAATAACAAACCTGTGCATAGACTGGTATTTTTCAGATGTCTGGATTATAAACATGGTTTTAGTAAATTATTAACAGACGGTTCAACAAAATCATCCTCTGAGACTTCATATTTCAATATTTTGACTGAAAATGTCACATCCATGACACATCCATCTCACAGTGAAGTGTAAAGTAGCTGCATTAGAATGACTGGAAATATCAATCTTGGCATGTCGTATTTGGTCACTGAGAGAACCAAATTGTTTCAAAAAGGACTTTCTTGATGCTTTTGGCTACCAGGCGAGTCATAACCTGCTCTCCGTATCACCCTACCAGCACAGACATTAGGGGTTGTAATGAGGCTGAAAAAGAGACAATCATTTAGCTTCAGCCTGCTGGCATCTTCGTTCTCTAATGTTAATCTCTGTTTCAGCGTAACCTTGGGCCTGATCTCCATCACATTCTCTGAAAAACAAAACAACAATTCTTGAGTCTATCCCGGTGTCCATCAAATATGTTTTCCATGGGATTCATCTCTATCTTACTGTATCTGTTTGTTTGTTTCATGTGATTCTGTGCAGTTCTTTCCTTATGAGAGTTTCTCACAAAGCAGCACCGTCGAGATCTCAGCAGCGGCTCTATCTCATCTGTACGTGTGGCACGCTCTTTAGAGGTTACACAACAAGCCCTTACCTCAGTTTGACCCCGAGCAAAACGCTTTCGAGGAGGTCAAGAGAGAGAGAGAGGTGGATGACCCATAGTGTAGGAAACCTCGCTTGGCTCTGCGTTTTTCCCTCTTTGTGCTGAGTAGTAAACAAGGCCTCACCCAAACCTCATCGGCGAACGTTGGGAAAGAAGTGTGGCGTCCCAACTATTTGTAATGAGTTGTTGCTCTACTTCTCATTACTGGCTCCAAAAGAGGACCCAACAGGACTGTCACATAAATCAAAGGCAGGACTTTCTGTCTTTTTTTATAAAAGGGACGAGAAATGAGATTGTGGGCTGCGGTACTCCAATAAATGAGCCTGTAGAGGCTGTGCCATTATCGTAATGATGTATGATACATTTTCTTTTATTTTCAGCGTGATGTGACTTATTGGCTCAAGTATCCATTTCCAAATGGATGGGGTAGGGCTTATTACTAAATTAGGCCTTTGTATCATGGATCTGTCACTCAGAATCTAATGGAGATACTGTTTGTTACATTATCTCTCCTCTGAGCATTTGATATGTAGAGCATTAGCTCGCCTACCGCCGAACTGTGTAAACTAACACAGCGGGAGGGTTCTTCTCATAGCCTCGCATTTCACGCATTCATTTCACACAAATTTGACTTATTACTGATTTGTGTTGTGTTTGGGACAGAAATAGTCACAGAAATGCCTCATTACCCCGTTCCATTAATGGCAGAATAATTCTTATCAATCATTTATACAATCGTTTTCTGCAGGATAACTGCGGTAATGTGCCGTCGCTTGTGAATTCCATTAAGCTCTTTCTTCGGTTTTGTGAAAGCAGCCTTTTGCATTTTTCGTGGATGGTGGTCTCAGCAAATGCGTGGAGAACGGATCGATACCTCATCCCTAGCTAATCTTGAACCATGGCAACAGCTAAGGCTGGCAGAGATTGGTCTTGTACCGGGCTTTAAAGCAAGATGCAGTCTTTGAAAGTCAGGATATTGTGAAATTATTTTGCTTTAGCACCACAAGGCCGACAGCTTGTAAATTCCGACTGTGTCTTTGTGCAGGTAGGTATTAATGTGTATTCATTTGTGTCTACAGAGGTCGATGGTCTAGCTCGCATCTAATGCAGTGTATGCTCAAGTAATCATTCTCAATTGGTGAGTCACAAAACTGCCAATACGTCTCTCAGAAGTGTCTTGTCATATTTCATATAGACATCTAGAAGATTGTTTATAATTAAAAAATGTGTGTAAACTTGCCTTTTCAAAGACGATTAGGATGTTTTTACACAGCAGATGTTTTCTAGAGCTCCCGGGGCCGGACTCACAAAAAATCCTTAAGAAGATAATTCTTCTTAACTCCCATGTTCTTTCTTAATTTCTAATATAAGACAAAAGTTAAGAATGTTATGCATTCTTGAAAAACTTCTGAAGATTCTTAAGAAGAATCCAAATTCTCGAAACAAAATTTGACGTAAATTACATCTTAAAATTAAGATTGGTAAGAAAAAAGGTGATACATGTATTAGTTTTTTTCACATTTGACAGAATTGAGCCAGAATCATAATTTTGACGTTTACTTGCCATTAAGGAATAGCCTATTATTTGGATAAAATAATTATAAGGTTTAGCTCCCTTAATTTAGCTTTTCATTATTAAAAGGTGCTTTATTATATTATGCTGCGACAAAGTGACTCGAAACAGAGAGGGTCACAATTATTTTGCCCCAGATCTTTATCAGACATCTTAAAAAGACGTACATGTGCTGTATGGGTAAATTAGGCCTTTCACAATGTCAGATTTTCACTATTATCATGGCTAAACAAATTAAAAATAGCGATTTGTGTTTTCTTTGTATTTTTTTTTTAAACGCTACCACTCAAATGCATCTTCAAATGTGTTTATTTTCCACTATAAACATGTCAATGTCAGTATATTGTGACACCCCTACAGTAAATCCACAGCCATATTTTATATTAGCGTTAGAGCACTTGATCAGTTCATCTTTCTGCAGGGTGCACTTCAGAATTTTATCAGGCCAGGCCCTAACCGGCAAAGGCACCACGGGTGTGCCGTGCCATCTTCGTACAGTGCGGCCTCAGGCTAGCCACATGCAGCACTAATGAGCTGCTTATATTTTCAGTCTTGGCTCGCTCAGTCCACCAACAAAAGTTAACTTTTAAGTCTTTCATCAGTCTTTAAGAGGATTGGGAAGAATCGCTTGATTATTTTTGTTTGCTACATGACCAACACATGAAAACTAATTATGTGTTGTTAGCATTGTTGTGACTGGAGCTCTGGTGGCCCCTGACGGAGGAACCACTGGAGGAATGGAGTGTGTTTTAAACAGATTAACATGAACCGACCCCTTTGATGCAGGAGCCGATTAGTAGGCGGTTTCGAGGCCATTCGTAGGGGGAGGGATTGAGCCGCAGAGGAGACATTTGCTTGGTTCAGGGACGAGAGCGCTCGCCAGGTAATGGCCGCTAGGACACTGCGACGACCTAGAGGATACAGTTAACAAAAAGCAATGCAGAGATGTGAATCTGCCCTCGGTTGTGCAGAACAAAAAGAACCCCAGGGACGTTTGAATCGGCTATCTTGAAGGGGATTTGGCAGTGTCAACCCTTGTCACGTTATGCGAGCTGAGTGTAAACATCAATAGCAGACAGGCAAAGATCATAAGGATCCAGATTTTGCTCTTAAATCCTTACAGCAACGACTCTGAATGCTTTTTCACCATGACTCATTACAGCTGTGTTGAGCTCAGTATTTCTGTCCGTAAATTGGGGAAAAGGTGTTATGGGGCGTCTTCATTGTTCATTGTTCTTCACTTTTGGTTTGGATGAAAGTGTCTGCAGATTGCATATATGTAATGTCAATGCAACCTTTCTATTATCAGACACTGTTCGTCCTAGAATTAACTTGTGATGTTCTAGGGATTACCACAGTAGCATCTGTAAACAGAACAGTTTTTTTTAGATGATGCTGCAGCCACACCAATATGTATCAAGTATGAGGTAAACGCCTTTATCAGCCAGTGCAAAACATTAATAAAATGTTTTAATACATTGAAATTTTTTGGAGTCAGTCAACGTCTTTATTAAACTCTCATGTCAGTAATCCAAGAAGAATTGAAGTACAGAATTTTGAAGCCGCAGTTCATGCAACAGTTCTCTGAACGACAGACGCATATCACTCTTACTAGAAGAAATGTCAACCTTTCTACTCGTTGTTGTCCTTACTGGACTTCAATAGCTAGAAGGTGTTTCGAGGTGCCTTAGTAGCTGCAGCTGTGTGGGACCTAAACAACAATTGTCGGATTTGCGTCCTCGATGGGGAAAAAACTACCCGCATTTAGTGTTCTTTTGATTCCAATCTCCAGGCCTCAATCTGTTCCCTCGTGCCACCGATGAGCGTGCCGAACAGATGGCCCCTTTCAGCAAGGCGGAGAACCGCAAAGGAGTCCCACTCGCTCCGGGGAAGTAAAACAGAGAGAGAAATAAGAGAAGGTGAACTAGGACAGTGAAGACAGACAGGTCTGGTTCTCTCACCTGTAGATAAAGTTAATAGAGCATTCAGGTGTTAAATGTACTGAACATTGGTTTGAGCTATGTCATTTGTTTTAAATGACTTTTTGTATGTAATTAATAACGTACATTATAAGTGTCTTTATAAAGTGTAGTTAAAATAATATGATCACTTACATAATACTGAACTCTAGTCATTTGTCAGTGTTTGTCTGTTATTTTGTATGAGAGGCAGATTAAATAAAGGCGTTTTATTGGCTGTGATGTGTAAAGGAGAGTATTAACACTATGTTAAGCTCTCGCAATGCCATAATATCACCAAAGAACATTTGCCTTAAAATTCCTAAACAGAAAAAGGACCACAAATTTTCCTCCGCATATAATATTAAAAATGTCTTTAACATGTTGTTGTGTTGTGCCTAATTGCCAACTTTTGTGTTGTTTCAAAGAGAATGATATTCTGGAGGGCACATGAAGTGTGTTTGGGTCTGTCTTAAATGGGTCTTTTGTATTTGCGGTCATTAAAAGTTGTTTTATTGTGCAGGAATATCATTTCCATTAATGCGTTGTCTATAAAATAACACATTTGCACGCGTTTCCAATATATCCTCGTCTTTATCACATTACACCACTGCTCGAGCGTATTGATCGTGTCCCGCTAGATGGCTATGTGCAGGAATATGAATGACTTTTCCAATGCTGAATCCTCCTTCCGCTCATTTTGCGGTTTCTTGTCTTTATGATTCTTTGACGTGTGAATACGGTAATGATGTTCACTCTTTAACGCTTGCCAAAAAGTTATTTGGCTGGGTGCTTTTGAAGTTCTCGCCAAAAGCCCCAATCGAATATCAAATGAATCATCAGTGCATGAATGCTACACGTCAAGAGACAATAGCTTTCCCGTTGTGCCAATGTAAGTACTTTTGCTACCCGTTTATGAAAAATCTTGAAGGATCTCCAAGGCCGCAGTAGGTAATGAAGCATTGATTGATGGCAGGCCCAGTGTGGTTCTTAGATGATCGCAATTTATTTGAATCTAGTGTAAGATGGATGTTCTTGTAACCAACAACTATTGTGGTGCTTTCATGCCTTGACCTTTAGACGGTAAATACGAGCCAGAGGCGATGATGGGTACTTTTAATCTTTGACATTAAAGACACCACTGAGACAGTTGGGGGAATCAAAATGCTTTTGTCACCTGCAATTTTTGTTACTGTTCTTTCAGTGAACTTTTAGCTTTTGGTCTCAAGTTTTCATAACAGTCCTTGGGAAGAGTTAAGTGCCGGGTATGCTTGACTTTCCATGTCCGTCTCGCACACAAACGTGTCCAGACAGCTTCTTGAGCATACTCAATCGCGGATAAGCATGGTTAGATGTGTTTGACACATGCGCAGTACGTCACCAATCGGACTCGGCTGTTTAAAAAAAAAATCCTGTATGCGCTGTTGTATCATCCGCTCAGTCCCAAAAAATGGACTGCACGCAGACGGGGTGTGCAGACGACCGCGAACCCTCCTGATGATGAAAATGACGTTACGGCCAGACTATACTTTTGGCAAAAGTGTTTTTCTTATGGGTGGGGCTGAAACCTGAAATTTGTTTAAACCAATAATTTTAGAGGTATCTTGGTCTCAGTTGATGCTTGTTAAATGGTTTGGAAAAATAAAATCAGAAACAATAGACATTTCATCAATATATTTGATTTTTTTTGGTTGAAAAGGTTGTTTAGTTTGGTACTTTTTAAGGGTTTTATCTACAAAGTCCAATGGAATGCAAAAACCTTGAAGCTCACTATCTTAAAACCATTGAAAATGCAGATAGAGCCTTATAATTCCATGGCGACAATTTGTTAAAAGACATTTGAAGTAAAACAGTAAGATTTATGCAATTTTCAGGACTGGGTTTTAGCTTCATTGATCTATTTCCTCAAATTACACCGAACGAAGGTTATTCTCTATTCAAATGGTCAATGACTAAATCTTTTATATCGTCGCTATCACTGGTTTTAAGCTACCGATAGACTTCATGTGATTAAAAAAATAGTTGAAATGCTTATTTGTTTCATTTATGTTACATACTCTGTACCATTGATGTAAGGTCTCTTCTACCTCGTACCTTTTTAAAGTTTAATTTCCATTTTGCAAATCACATATTTTTGTGCTTGAGGCAAATGTAAATGAAGCGTGAAATTCGTAAGTGACACGAGTCACTGGATTATTATCTTAATTTTAGCGCCTCCATTTTATACAGTCAGAGGTCTTATTATCTCGCAGGCAAGAGTCTGGAGTCTAGGATAACTTATTGCTCTTTAATTTTACCATCTGCTGCAAAACCTTTTTAGCCTTCAGCTTTGTGCCCGTAATAGTTATCATCAATGTGAAGACACGTCTCACCTCAAGACAAAAGCAACACCTCTGCATTTCTGAAAATAGAAGAAAGATATTAAAGTTACTTAAAAGTTCTTCATTATGCAGACAAGGATAGAGCAGATACTCTAGAGAGTAGCCTACTGTAGCTTTACCTTGCTTTTTACCAGGTATTAAGTAAATAACGTACATGGTACACAGTGTTTTTGTATAAGACAAGTATTGTTCTTCTAACATATTCAAATAATTTTACCGTATAAACATACTGTATGTATTTAATAATATACAGCCTATATTTTTATTGCTTACCCATCTACATGATTCTCCAAGGTGCTACTATGGTGCATGTCCAGAATGTTCTCTCTTTATAAATGTTTTCGTCTTATAAAATTTTACAAACCTTCGGAGAACCAAAGGCACGCTGGAGCTTGAAGGGAGCCGCAGGAAGCCTTGCTTAATATTTGATGCTGCAACATGCTCTTCTGGTCTTTCTGTCCACTAAGCACAGTACTGTCGTAAAACCAAACTACCCCATGGTCTCGTATACTGCAACCATTTTATGGATATAAGATCTGTGGTGCTAACTCATTTCCTGCCTTTTCAGCTCTCAATTCACCATCAGCAGCTGTGCTCTTGTGCTGAGGGCAATCGATGCCCCTTCATCTGCACTGCCATTATTTTGTTCGTCAAACTGCGTCTTAGCTATTGTACATTAGTGTAAACAAAATCCTGTATCTCCTGCTGATTATTGTTGGATGTTAATGTAATCACGTCTCGTTGAGCAGTTATCCCTGTATATCCAGGGAATATTGCTTGTGAATGATTTTGGGTGTTTATTATGTTGTTGTGATTATAAAGACATCATTTTCAAGCTCTTAAGCTTCAACAGAGGATTAACTAGAGCGGAGCCCGTCTGAAGGCCTCGCTTAGTTAAGCACCTTCATTCACGTGTGTTTGCCATTTACTTCGGAACGCAAGGGCTGTTTAAATATGGCCTCGAGGCCAGTGCTCTGTAATGTAAGTGCTGAGGCTGTGCGAAAGAGAAAACTGCTCCTGCTGTTTGTACCAATTGCCCTCGCAATTGGCTCTCTGTACATCCTGTTCTCCCGGGAAATGAAAAGACACAATGGGTTGCTGTGGCGACGACAGACACTCTGCCTACCTGCGACCCGGAGCCCGCCGTCAGTTCGCCCGCTCGTTTAATTAGGTGACTTCTGAGTAGATCAGGGCCTCTGGTAGCGTGGGTGGGCTGCTGTGTCCGGGGCACGAGACCACGGCAGTCATCGGCCGGGCTTGAAGGGCGAGCCACATGGGAAAAGTCTGTCAGGAACTGAAGTAAGAGCAAACAAGCTTTGAGGGACCAGAGTTTGGAAGAGGGAAGTGCTTTGATTCGGTATGAATGACTTCACCATCTTTGCAAAGCGTGTAAATGGTGTAACTTTGTAGCTTATTTGAGTGCTTTAACGTGTCAGCTTGGGCTCCACCAATCATGTGAGTTTGGGGCTGGGCTACTGTAGAATATTTCATTACGTTGTAGTTTTCTTAAACTACTAGCATTTGTCGTTAGAAATGGGTGAAATATTTTCATTTCTTTGAAAAATACCTAAATGTAATTCTCATTTTAACCTAAGGAGGCCGCCATGTTCTTTTTCGATGATGTATAATGGTTGCACGCGCGGGCAGCCAAACTGAAGTAAACACAGACACACTATTGAGTTCTTCAGTAAATATAAGGTGTTGTAGGATAAAAAAAAAAATATAAATAATGCTAAAATAATAAATAATGAAAATATGATATTTTAATTTTGATGCTCAGGAACACTACAAACACTAATTAATAAATTAATAACTAAAATAATGACAGAAATCATTGCAAATGTATATATTTAATATACACATGTTTTTGGCTATTATAAAATGCATTTTATCCAGATTTTGATTTTTTGATGTTGATTTATCATAAAGCCTATTGTCTTCTCTCACTAGGTCGTTAGCCTTCGGGGGCTAATATTCACGTGTGCTCTAACACAGAATAAATAACCGAACCACAAGCATCTTATTTTTGTGTTTATCGGTATATTCTCATAATGTATTAATTATTTGATAATGGTGGATGATGAATGATGTCTTAAATAGTCTTAACTGTCCGTTGACGGTAGTTTAAAGCTATGATTTAATTCATGTTTACTTTGAACAGATGCTTACTTGATCGCATTCTTTTTTTATGGCAGGCTGGCTTGGGTCAAGAGGACATACAGCCGCCTACTGTCCCTGTTTATTTATATATCTGATCTTATGTTTGACGTCTCATATATTTCTGTTCAATATGGGAAACGTGTGTGCTTCGCTGCAGCGTTAAGAGGACGGGTTTAGGTTGCAACCATTTGCCATCACAGATTTCGACTCGAAAAAATGCCGGGCTCCGGGTGAAAATGTCCTTTCAAAGTTTATTTTTTATTTCTATTTTTTATTTCACATTTATAATGTCAATGACATTGTTTATATATTAAGCCATACATCTCTCTATACCCAAGGTTGCTTTGAAGCAAATATTTACACCCTTATTAGTAATATTGTTATTTCAGTTCCTTAAAATAATGGTTGAGGTTCTGAACAAACTCCTTTCATTTATTTTAAATGAAAATTCTATTTATTCACCTTTATGTAATTTCAAACTTGTATGAATTTCTTCTGCAAAACTCAAACGAAGATATTTTGAAGGATGTTGGTAACCAAACAACATTGACCCCTATTGACTTCTATTTTGTGTGGACACAAAACTACTTAGAAATTTATTTTGTATTTTACTCACAAAAAGACTCTTAGAGAGTCCCTTTAAACGAAACACACAACTTGTGCCATAAACGATATCTGAAATTATGTTTCTCTTTGAGGAGAGGTTTGTAATTTTTAATAGTGAGACTTACAAAATAACAGGCTTGCAATAAAAGAACACTGGAAAAACAACTAGTATGATTTACTTAATTTTTGTGTTAATTTGCTTAATTTTATGCACACTATCTTTATTTACTGTTACTGTATTGTATAAAGTTAATTTACATAAAGGCACCGTGTGCAAAATAATGCATAGTATATCCAACTCGTTGTTACTTCATTGAACAATCAAGTTAAATAGAGTTCAGTATAAATGCTAGCGACTGTATGTAGCAATACAACCAAAAACTCTCAATAATCACACACTTCACATTTAAAATTCCCATCTCCAGACTTGACTCTTTCCCCGTGCTGTTGGATAGTCTGGGAAATGAGAATAAATTACACAAGGTAGAATTAATTAAACACAGAGCTGCCTTCATCTGTAAGACAAATGCTTCCTCTCCCCGCATGCAGGAATGCAGAGCTTGCTCAGGCTCCTCTGTGACTTTCAGCGCTTCTAAAGGACCTTAATATGTAGTTCTCTGTCAAAGAAGAAATGATTAATAGGAAATTATAGTCTTCGTTGTAGGTTAAAGTTAGGTGAAGAAAGTAAATCTTAAAATACTCTGTGAAATGAATTTCCTTTCATGCATCAGTGAAATTTAATTCAGAATATTTTTGCCTTTCAAATAAATGTGTTGTACTGTTGATGCTCAGATCAGTCAAATGTTTTGACATACTCCTTGAGATGTTGTGTGAATTTATCTTAACCAACATCATATTAATGGTCCCAGATACAAATTAAGCCTGGATGTTGAATTAACATTTACTTGGAAGGAATTGACTTATCAAGCTATTCTTCTCAGTCAAACAATACAGCAAGCAAAAGTGATGGATAGAAGTCACAAACATTTTTGATGGAAAGTCTTTGTACTTGTATTTTACAAAGCTTTCATTTAAAGTTTACGTATGACATTTCTGTTCCATTAGCTGCTACAAAATAATTGTCACACATTAGTTTCAAAATGTCAAATAATTATCTTGTTCGTTTTTTGTTCCATTTGAAGGCCTCTGTGAGACGATGCTGGTAAGGTCTTCTCAAATGAGAGTGAGCACATTAATCCATTCCCAAAAGGCTCTTCCGCAGGGCTTAAAGTGTACATACAATGCCATTTTGACTTTTATGGTCATGTGATCCTGGATGTAACGTGTTTGTGATTCATTTTACATCCTGGGTTTGTTTAGGAATTCACCTTGGGTTTCTTGTTGTTGTTGTTACTAAACACACACAAACATTTTAGACTTAACAGCAGCAACATTTGTTTATATCAGTTATCAAGGTAATATTTCAATAAAAACATGCAACATCCAATGTCTTTATGAACGTGAACCAAATGCATACGTCATGGTAGTGCCATGTAACCTTCAGATCGTGCACAAAAAGTGCTCCGTCTTTTCGAGAAAGTTGGATATTGTGGTTCACTCTTTACAACTCCCCTCCTATGTCATTGGCCAGACAGACAGGTAGTCCCGCCCCTCAACTTCAGCATTTGCACATAGCTGTCACCAAGTTTTCATAGGTAAACACATGGGATTTTTTCAAAGTCGTCAGGACGTATGTTTGGTATTCCAGAACAAAAGTGACTATTTAACAGCTAACTGCAGTGAAGATCAAAATGTGTATTTGTTGGGGTTGTACCAGAGAACACCCCCACTTTTTTGGGAGAGTTCTACAACTGTTTATAGCTTCTAATGTCCTGTTGGTGTCCCGGCAGGAGACCAATGATTGAACAATACATGATTCAGACATTTACACTTCTGAGGGTTTCATGCTTCGTCATGATATCAATGAAGTATCCATGTGGAAGGGAAATTGCAATACACTGAACAATATATAATTTAAAGTACACTGTCTTATAAGTGTGATTTATTCAAACATTAACAGTAGGAGAAGAGCATGCTTCGGTTGGAAAGAATACACAAAAGATTTATCATTTATGAATGATTGAAGGAATCTTGTTTTCAATATGGTAATGTAACAATAGAGAAAATACATTCAGAAACAAGCAAATAAAATAAGTACAAACAATTATTGGACGCCTATGTTTGGCAGTCTTGTTCTAATGGTTTGACTTCAACGTATTTAGCGGATTAGATGCAAACATTAGGGGTTGATGTCATTCTAATCTTTAATTGGCATGAAGTACGATGTTGATTGCACATATGTGCATCATAAATAACAGACATTTTCATTAAAGTTGGAAGATATGTCTAGTGAGTGGGGACTTTATTATCTATAGCGAGAAGAGAGATGCCAGAGAATGTGCCGTGGTGAATTTTACATGAAACACATGCCAGAATGAGACCGGATGTTAGATAACACATTCTGTGACACGCCGACAGGAGAGGATGTAACATGCTAATTAAAGTGAAAAGCTCAAATGAAACGTATGGCTAAAAGGGATTGTTTTTCCTTTAAAAAACAGCTGTGTCCTTCAACATGGCAAACTTTGTAGATTTAATGATTTAAGATGTCATTACTTAATGTTCTTTTATAGATTTGTTGTCAGTGTTGGATCATATGCAATGCTTCTAATGTTATCCTGCAAACTCGAATGTCAGAAGGGTTTACACAGAAAGAAAAGATGAGCACATTGTGGAGCATTGTATGTCTACTTGTGTTATTTTATAGGCCACTTCAGCCCTTTATGTGGTGTGGGAATTATTTTGTCAAATAAATTCATTTAAACGTTTTTTTAATGTGTTGTGTTGAGAAAATGTGATTTTGTTGGCTGAATTTCACAAAACATGTCAGGGTCATGGTTTACCCTTTATCAATTGGTAAAATAAGGGAAAACGTATTTCTGAGGTCCAGTGCTAAATTAACAAAAACTATTTATAAAATAATTTATTTAGAACGTTGTTTGGCGAAATTCACCCAATACGCTATTTATTCACTGTTGATCAATAGTATTGTTAACTATTGGTCAACAGTGATCCTTTATATATGTTTCATGAGTAATTTTTCAAAGCTTATCTGTCTATATATCTTCTTCAGAACACAATTCTGAGCTTACTTGACTTACTTTCAAGAAGACAAATCTAAACAGAAAAGAAAGACGATAGACAGACAGCTTTTATTTCACATTCAAAACATTTGTTTTGTTACTGTCTGTGCATGTTACTACTTGATTTGTTTCTGTTGTGTCCGCTGTTATTTGGAGGTGTGTTTTTACGTTGTGGACCGTGTGTTGTTTTTTGTGTTTGTGGTCTACAGGTGCACCTCTCCATTGCTCATCTGCTTCCTCTTCCCCTATCGACTCCCCCTACCCTCCCTCTTCTCATGCAGCCAATCAGAGCCAGGGAAGGTTGCTAGGTAACAGTGGGGCTCAGGCCGGCCGGGACTCTGAGTCAGAGGATGAGTTTGCCCCCAATTCATTCTTAGTTAAAACCGGCTCAGGGAACAACTGTGCTCCGGCCACTGCGTCTGCTAACGGTGAGTTCCTCTTAATATTGCTGTCCCATCATCCCCTGCTGGATGCGCGCTGGAGCTTGTGGAGGGCTGAACATCTATTTTTGGAGTTTTTGTTAGTTACTAGTTGAGGGGAGGTGAGATGTTTGCTGAAACTTTAAAATTGGGCCTGCTGAAGTCATGTTTGAAAACCAAGAGCGAGTGTGAGAGTGCATCAGAGATGCTAAAGATTTTGTAGAAAAAAACATGTAATGCTGAGACAAAAATCAATTAAAGGAACATCTCCTCTTTTTTGTTATTTTTTTAGTTAGAGCCAGCACAGTACTGAACGTGTGATATCAGTGATGATTTAGGATCCACAAATTAACAAGATCTGGAGGTGTAAATTTTATGTAAATTACTAATTTATCCGATAATGATTTTTCTCAATGAAGATTATTTGCAAGAGTATGCAGAACAACATGGATTTAAAAATGTGTTTATGTGTGTTTTGGGGTTTGATACAATTTCAAGATGCTGAAGGACAATTCACACAGTACTGGAATGTTGACAATATAACGAAACACCAGATTATAGTTGGCTGAACCAAATTTTGACATTCTTGAAGTAGCGATGCAAAATTGTATGTTATTGTAGTGATTCCCAGATTTGTAACTGCACATTGTTAAAATATAGTAGCATTCTGTAAACAATGCATTTTTACATTTACATTTCTTTAAGGTTCTAAACACATTTTATTTGTATTTGTGATATTTGGAGTTGTTCTTGGCATTGTGAAAACATTGTGGTGTTTGCGTGTAGTTTTGGCAGCTTCACCGTCACGCAGCTGTCATGACTAATTTCACCCTGTGCCGTGACTTCTGATGTGGTTCATAATATACTTCACAGTTTGAACTTGGATTGCAATTTACTCTTGCAGTTTAGAGACCTTTGTTGTGCGGAAAGATATTTGTTTTGGTCAATGTTACCATAGTTGTTGATGTATTTGAATTAGTTTCACTTCAAATCGTCTTTAATAGCATTAAAACTTCAAGAAGCTTTAATACGTACACAAAAACGTGATCTAAAGGATACAAATAACTTGACTGTATGTCCTTAGAAGTTTATACACAATGTGTCAATTTGCAGGTTGCCATGTCTGCACTAAAATCCAAAGATGGAAAGTGTCGACCAAAATTTTTTCAACGGTGACAACATTTTCTTAGTGTTTACCAGATTCATTATCCGAATCCCATATGAGACAAATCTGGCAAAGCTATTAGCCTAAATCTGTCTTACACTGCTGTCCGTGATGTTTATACTGCAAAAGACTACAAAATTAGAAATCAGACCAAAAACCGATTTTCTAACATGCCGTCCAGATAAAAAGCTTCACGTCGCTTTCATAATCACAAGATAGCAGAGAGCATGGCGATGCTGTGCAGTCGGTGTGAAGACTGTCATCGCCGGCAGGTCTTTGCTTTCTCCCTCAAGGCTCCTTTACAGAGCAGAACAAAAAATGCTGTAAATAATTGATCAGCCTTTACAAGTTAACCACCCAAGGCTGGAATTACATCAAACTCCAGAGTATTCTTCTTGCCTGCCTCCACACTGCTTCCATAAAGCAATGAATCACTCTCCTGTGGCAAAACTTTCCCTTATCCACACGGCAGCTAGCTTGCATTTGGTCACCTTGGCCGTGGCACCCCGGTGCTAAAATGGGCTTTATCTTTTCGACAAATGGCTGTGATTTGCATTGGTATATGGGTTACCCTAGGGCTGCCAGTGAGGGGTAGCACACTCACCAAAGGAATCGGTCCCTTGCCTTCGAGCTATGCAAGGCACCATAAGGCTCTACGTATTCGACTGAGACAAAGTAGAATGCGACAGTGCCATAGAAGACGAAGTTTATACGCTGGAGTTAAGATTTGCGGACCCTGGTAATAAAATTGTGGGGTTCCTGCCCCAAGCTATGCTGAGATCGATGCTAGGTTTGATCGCATTTTCTTTTCTTTATTGTCACAAATCAATTTTTTACGTGGAGCTCAGGTGGCTTTTCCATTGTCAGTCATTTTTGCGTTAAAGACCTTGTGAAGTAAAAAAAATGAGTTTTTGGTCTAGGGCTGTTAACTTGAAAGTCAGGCCAGAGTAGTAAAGCTAACACACAAAAAAAACCTTTAGCTAGTACATGAGCAGAAAATATTCAGACAAATCATATTGATGACTCATCTTGCACAACACAGGTGGTTGACCCATCATATCAACAGCCTTTTATTTAGTTTCACTGACATATTTGGCATGCTCTGAGTTGTTTTATACGTTCACTTTTTAATATTACAGCTGTCAACATTTTCAAGTATTAGAAGTTGCGCAAAATTCTGATATCGTTCAGAGAGTCTGAGGGAACTCCTGTTTCTCCTGAGGGATGGGTTTGATCGGAGGGAAATACAAATAAAAAATTGGACAGAACCAGACGGTTTTGACAACAAATATATAAAGACAATAGCGGCATCTTTATATTTTGGATTTTTTAACTTTGTGTAGATACAGGCTTGCTCAAAGAAAATTGACTTACCTGTCCATAGTGTTGCACGGACATGACAATTCGGGAGTCACAGGTGTCAATCTCAAGCACTGACTGTGTGAACTCAGCCATTGTGAGGGATTGTAAGTAAACAAGTGGTAAATTATGGAAATTACCCTGCTCTTTTGGGGAGTGCCATCATTGTCATTTTATTGTTTAGCCACTGTATTTGTTGAGCCACTAAACAAAACAAGGATCCAATTACAATAAGAATAGAAAAAAGCCGCTGTTGATTCACTCGAACAACCTAATGAGGCCATTTTAGCCATTTTTCCTACGGTTATGGTTTGGAGCAGGCCTCTATTTACCTGAGAACAAACAGCAAACTGCTTTCATTTACCTAACATTAGCATACTAGCGTGTTTTATGGGAGATGGTTCGAGGCTTAATAAGAGCAGTGCAGTAATAACAGTCTGTTGAAAAAGTAGCCTTCATTTTTTTTCTTAAGGTCTTTAACAAAGAGGTGTTCTCACATTCACATGGAGTAGCATAAATAACCATTCAACAGCACACTGTCAATTCATTAGCGTAGTTAGCAGAAAATATTTCACAGTGTCGGTCCGTTTTTTTTTGTCTGCGTTTTAACGCGCGCCCTGTGTAAACAAACAGATGTCTCGAGAGATACGTGTCAGGCCTCCAGTCTGTAATATTTTGATATATTTTACATAATTACTCCTGTACGCCTAAATTACAACATGTGATAAACCCTGTGTCCCCTTTTTCGTCTTGTTAGGATTTTAAGCTAGCACTTGAAAACGTTTTTGACTGTGTTGTGTCACAGCTCTTTTTTATTTTTACTCCCAACAGATTTGATAAATTACAATGAGAGACGGGACATGAGCTGCCTGAAAAAAGATCCCAGAATATTAAGGGAACGGATTTATGTTGCTGGCGTCGATATCATTTTGCATGTATGTCTTTAGAAACACAGGTTATGCAGTTCAAGATATGCGATCCAGTGCTGAGAAAAGAGCTAAAAAAGGTTTAGCTCAGGGTGTCAGGCTGTAGATTCCGACACGGATTGTGTTTTTATAGGAATTTGGTACGGTTTTCACGCAATTGAGGAGGAATTACATGTGAGGATGTGGGGACGCTAATCCTGACATCTGCATAACGACGAGAGACGGGTAGCAAAGACTCACAAGTGGTTAGCTTCGGAAGCACGGAGCCCAGGGTGTTAAACACAACTTTAAGCAAAGTTTGGCCTCGGAGCTGGAGTTTCGCTCACAAATTTCACCAAAGGGAAATCTCGGTTTCTCAAATTCATTTCCGCTTATAGCTATCACCTGGAGACCGAGTTATCACTTTGAGGCAATTTCACTTCTCCCAGAGCGATTCTGCATTATCAAAGAAAAATGCATCTGTTGCATTTTATAGACCGAAGGCTATGTTTTATTTTTCAATTCATCCACCTCAGCTGCAAAACTACATCCATACTTCACAAACCAGATGCTTTGTATTTAAAAAGACTGAGATTAAGAAAGGTGGAAGACTTTGAATTGAGAAAGTGAAAGATCTCTACGGCCGCTCGGTCTGGTTAGCATGATGGGACGGACTCGCTGAAGCTTAAGGTCTTTCTTTAGAGCATGTGTAGCTCCGTGGCCCCTGGCTTTCTCTTAGGCTCCCATTCCTGGAGAGACGGCTATAGGGCCACGGGCTCCCTGCTGAGCCGCTGTTTTTCGGCACAGAGCGTCTCTTGTCTAAGCATCTTTTTACACAGAGCAGCATGGGGTGCAGCCCCAGTGGGCAACTAATGGAGTATGGATTCCCTCAGTAGGGGCTTGCACAACAAGCCTCTGCAGTTGACCAGACAGGAATGAACGGTTGGAAATTAAGCTCTGGGGTCAGCCCACTGCTCTGCGTGTGGATCAGTCGGGTTTCATCAGACCTTATTTAATCACCCCCCGTTGTGAATGCAAGGGAAGCAAGTGAGGTTTATGAGAACATAAATCCACCGGAGATATAGTCTCTGTTGGTCTTGCGACTTTCACCTGCAATGTTTCTTTATGATGAAATATGAGTTATTTATAGTTCCGGCATACGCTAGGATGGTCACCACAGTCCATTTTTTTAATTGTATCCGTCCAGCTGTTTTGCTAATGCGTTGTCACCTTTGCTAGATGTACACTGCATGCTCATGAATCGCCGCTTTATTTAGATAATCCATTCCGGAGGTTACCATTGAGATAATAAAGTGCCAGACAGAGCCATCTGCACGTTTCAACATCAAATATGTCTTCACGACCCTAGGGAACACAAAAACGGAATATATTTCATGAAAAACATCACCTTTGCTTTTGATCCAACGCGATATGTTTTTTCGAAAGTAAATTGGCTGCTGCCATTTCAGCAAGCTTTCAAACACCAAGATATTTATTTTTCAGATTTGGTTCCTCTGATATAACTGTGGAGGTGTCAGCTAAGCCTTGGGTTACTCACACTTGATGAGTTTGAGAGCTCGAGAGATTCTGAACACTGTTGGCTATATCTGGTAGCTTTCAAACGAGACTTGCAAAGACAGCTTGTATTCCCACATATATCTTCCACGCTGTTTTTTCTAATGGTTAGTAACAACACCTCAGCCAATGATTGAATGGAGCAAAAAGTGTGAAAACCATAGACGCACAACCTTCCATTATTGCCCAGGGTAACACAAGTGCACAACCCTTTCCAAAAATTTACAGTCTGAAAACAAACCCAGCAAACAAACCGGATAGGCGATCGGAGGTCTTTACAACTATTCTTAAGCACACGTTGATGACGTTTAATGATCCATCTGGCTGGCGGAGGGGTTTTGATTAATTCTGGAGCTAGTCTCACACCTGCACGTTTGATCGGGTGTCTAAGGAGAGTTCTCACTTTCAGGTGTGACAACTGTTATTTCAAGACTGTTATTTCGTAACTACAAACCGAAATAGACCTTTATCAGCCTATAACCTTCAAGTTGTGAGGCGATTACAAAATCTGAAAGTCACAAAACGTCCTGATCATATTTCTCTCCAAAATCAAGCGTGATAGTAAGAAATAGATGATAAAAGCTTTTTTGAAAGTGCCACTAAGATTGATTTATTATTTTAATAAATTGACAATAATTTTCAAGACCGCAATGTTAACAAAACATTAGTGGCCTAATTTTGGTTAAGGAATTTATTTATTTTATTCAATCAGTTAAACAAAATCTTTAATACATTGGTAAAAAAACTGTTTTCAAATGTAAAAGCTAAAGACTTTTGTCGATCGTTTTTGACCACTACTGTATATTGTGTATATATAACAAATTCAAATAAGATTTCTAACTATTTTGGATGATATATGACACAGATATGCTCTTGACGGGTCTCTAGAGATACACCCAAATATGGTAACTTAAAACTTTGTTGTTGTTCTTCAGGAGATCAGGTTATGACTCTTTAAAGACACATTTGGATGACCTCGTACCTTTTCAATTATTCATATACACAAATCAATTCTGTTGCAGGGTTTGATGTTTTTGTGTCACTCGCTGGTTAACTAACACTGCTCACTGGAGCGACCCAATTTCCCTTGGAGATTGACTTCAGACAACGTTAATAGGCTTTTGACGCCGGCAAATATTGAGCTTGAGAGAAAAGCTTCTGAAATATTTCTGGACTGTGATCAGTTGCTAAACAGAGTCAAACTCATCAAAAACATAATGGCAGGTCAAATTAGCATTTTTACACCTTTCAGTAAAGTTCTTGTGAGTGAGTATTGCCCTCCCCATTTTAAGAATTGTTGTTGTACTACATGACTACACAAGGAAATTTCCACAGAGAGATGCTTGTCGTCCTTTTTAATTGGCATTTTATTTATTTGCTGTCTTTTAATCATGAAGTAATTTTATTTCCTTGCGAGTTTCATTTAGAATAATTAGGTGCCTATAACAATTTAAATCTCAAGAGAATACTTCCGGCCACCTAAGCAACAGTTGTGTTGAAAGAATGAGTGATTTTTTCCTCGTGTTCTGGAGACCGTTTCAAACACAAGAGTCTTGTGAGCCTTTAATTGCTTAACAGACTTTTTTGCGGCTGTCTGGGGTTGTGCAAACTAGATCGATGAAGGTCCTTCCCCTCTTTCAAGTCCTTCTGGACTCTGCCGAATTGTTCTTGCTGAATCATTGGTTCTCGTCCGATATGTTCATTGTCTCAAGGACTCCAATGAGCTTTACCTTTGGTGGTTTTCAATGGAAATGAAGCTCCATTCCTTTGAATGCAGCATCAGCAATCTTGTTGTCTGCTGTTTAGGGATTACAAACCTCGGCTTAGGACAAACTCTTTCTTAAAACAGAACACAGGAGTTTAGACGTGTTTAGTGAAGTGTTTAAAATTGGATGATGCATTGCCTAACCTTGTTTTTAGTCTGTTTCTGTTTGTAGCACTTGTAAAGTGCATAATGCTTTTTTGTTTGGTTGTTTGAACCTGAGGGTCTATACTTGTACAATTTATTTCCCCTGATGAAATGCATACAAGTTAAAGTCAAATGTGTTGTTTCTGTGCCAAAACATGAAGGAGTTGTGTTTTTCGAAGATATCCAAATTCTCCATTAAAAACCCGCGACAAGTTGCCTCTGTCAAAGGTATGTGTTAACTGTAAAAGCGTTTTTCACTTAAAATTGTATGCAGTATATTTGGACAGTCAAGTAAACCAATTCACCAAGTCTGGTCGACATTAACCTTCCCTAAACCTCACCACTTCCATCTTAGTCGCACGCCCACACAGCAATACATCCCCTCACCGTGCAATGGAAATGGTTTAGCTCTCTTACATCTTTTCGTCTGTTTTGATCCGGTTTCATCAGGGCCATCATCAGCTTGGCTCACAGAGGCAACAGAACTCTGAGTAATTGGTAGCGTAGGATTGTGGGAATGCAGCTCGGTACGGGCCCATCTGTCATAGTCTCTGACAAATGATCCGGCCCTGTGCCCGAAATGAAAGGGAATAAAAAAAGTAACGCGGCCCCTGTCAGTGCCACCTCCCATAATGATCTTCACTAGGAATGTGCACTCACCACATGAGGTGCGAACGCACTCATTTAGTCATATGAGAGATGTGAGAAGTAGCGTTCCTTTACCCTGGTGACATGCCTCCAACAGAGAACATACTGTGTCGCTCGGTGTGTGAAACTGCGGTAAGACCTTTAAAGCGTGCAACTTCTGCAGTATTGAGGAATAGAGAGTGACTCACGCTTGTTTACTGCATTTCTCTCAATGCCGTCCATTGTTGTCCTTGCTGCTACCTTTGTGCTATAGAAAATACACAAGGGTTAATGGGCAGTCTGGACAAGATAAGCTCAACAGAACTCTAAAAGTATCCACAAGATTTTTCATATGTATATTCTGAACTCCATGTATATGGGGAACTTCAAAGAAACCTGAATTGCAAGGACGGTTGTGGAAAAGAAGTTTGCTAACGTCTGTGTGTCTAGTCTCTCTAAATGCATTCCCTTAAAGGCAAAGTTCACCCAAAAATTACCCTCACTTAAAACCTGTATTGCTTCAAAACATAAAAAGATATTTAGAAGAACATTGGTACTTTAACAACATTGACCGCCATTGACTTGCATTGTATGAACAAAAAACAATTTGTAAAATATCTTGCTTTGAGTCATATAGAGGACTTTTATAATGACCGAATTGTTCTTTTAAGGTGACCTGTCCCTTTAAAGCACCATGCTATGTCAATGAATATACTGCATTTGTGACAAATTTGTAATAAAATAAATGGATTACAATGTTAAAAATTATTATTGTGAACATAAAGATAAAAATGTGTGGCTTGTCCTGTAGACACTTTAACCTCGCTCACGAGCAGATGCGCACAGTCTTTGCTCTTTCAAATTCCTCCGTGTAAATAGCGAAACCGCCATGTTGCGAAGGCAACTAGCTCTTAAAGGGAATGAAAACTTGTTTACTGCATGTTATGCCCAAAAAACACCCTTTACTCAGTAGAAGAACGCCCTGGTGCGCCGTCCGTTTTCCCGTCGTTAAACTAGCAAAAGTGGATTCAGCAACGTCCTGAGTGCACCTGCGCCATCCGCTTCGATCGTTAAAATAGTCTTACTCACTCAATATTATAGGTATTAATATTTATGTAGGATAATTTTATGTGGAAAAACACATATAAATCACATAAATCTATTTAAGTAATTCTGTAGGCTGCTACTCTCTGTACAAACAAAAACTGAGGGTTGTGTTGTTCAAGTGTAAATAAACATCTTTAGTGCCCTAGCCACTTTAATGACACACTAGCTAAACCAAACTCTCCTAAGCTAAGAGACCATAGAATGTCGGCAGCAGGTGTAAAACGAAACGGCTTTGTTCTTGTTAAGTAAGGGTTCTTAGCGCAATGAGGCGTTAGTATATTGATTGATGAATGGGTTAGCTGATATGGAAATGAATGGCTGCGGCGCGCACAAGGACACAAGGCTCTTTATCTGCGTCTGGATTGCCACAATCTGATGCTCGGGATCTCGTGTCTGATAGCCCCCCTTCTACCATGATGGGAAGTGACATTAGGAGACAGAAGCCTCGTTGGAAGCTTAAATCATAGCTCAACCTGAGCCCAACCTGACAAACTGCACTCGGTCATGGCGTGAATTTCAAACAGGTTGTTATTGGTATTTCAGTCTTCTTGATAATGACAGATTGTGCGTTTTGCTGATGCTGGTTGTCTGATTCATGGATGTGACAACAGGAGCTTTGTGGAGTGGACCATCTTTTTATCTACTATAAATATGCAGTATATGTGATGTTTTATTAAAATTAATAAATAATACAAAAATAAAAATAATACATTTATAAATACATTAATTAACATATTCATTCAGTGCCTAAGCTGTTTTGCAGTAATTGATTAAAACTGTTGTTTCTTTAGGTCTGTTTTTGTATATATAAAATGGATACATTTTTTATTTATTTAAAATATGTAATACAATATTTTTAATTAATTGTTATTATTATTTGAATAATTTTGAAACGCAAAGGCTATGTATACAGAGTATTGCTTGTCAATTGTCAGTGTAAATGTAACTGTTTAGCAAAGCTTTAGTCAGTTAAAAAGTATAATTTAATATATATTTGCTTTTATTGATATGCGACAATTAAGTGTAGTCATGAAATAAAATAAAGGCTGCTGTTGGCTATAACATTACATTTTATGTGTCAGATGCTCTGCCATTAGAGATATTTTGTTAGTGCACCCCCTGAGGCCAGTTAGAGAACTGCTACTTTAGCGAAATACCCTTTTCCAATAAAATGCTTTATAATGAAAATTGACTTGCTTTCTTGCGCAGTATCCAACATATACACTGCTAATATATTATCGGTACACCATACGGTAATGAAAGCAGCAAAACCTTTCTTAACCAGGAACGTTAATGAAGCAAATCGCTGATTGTGCTTTTTATTTTATTGACTCTCTTGTTCTCTCTCTCGATCCAGAAGGCTCCTTCCCGAATCATTCCCGACTGAGGACGCCGCCGCTGCCCCTCTCACATTCCCACTCGCCCAGCCAGCACCACACCGCCTCCGTTGGCTCTCTGAGTCACAGCAACTATACCCAGCGCAGTAACCCGAGTCCTGCGCCCACTGATATCTCGGTTCCCAATGATGGTACCAGTGCCCAGGATCCAGGCAGCGCCCAGGACAACTGGCTTCTAAACAGCAACGTCCCTCTAGAGACCAGGTACGTTTGGGACTCTGATCTTCACCTGGTGTAAGTGTTAATTTAGCATTTAGCCACGCTACGTCAGGTGTTTAATGCATTGTAAGGCATGCATATGCTGGCTGCATGAAGCGTTTATGCCGTTCATAATCTGCCTAAAAGATCAATTGCTTTTTAAATGCTTAATAAAGAGTATTTTGCCTTCTAAAGCTCTACATGACACCACATGTTTTAATATGCAGCATTGTAGCTTATTCTAGAAATTGAGAGGTTTTATGTAAATCCCTGCATTGGGTCAACATGCATTCAGAACATGACATATACAACAAGAGAAAAGCATTGTTTTCATCCGCCTAAAGTAGTGCCAGTTCTAATGTTGTTGATTTAATACAGTTTCTCTGAATGCAGAAGGGGAGGGCTTAGCTCCTTATTTATCTCCCATCAGCCCTTGCTCTGTTTGCCTCTAACTGAGGTACTTGTGTGGAGGAGATCAGTCAAGAACCTTTCAGATGTCTGTTTACATTGCCCAGACTGCTCCTCATGCATGGCGGAGAGAAAACAGTGCTGTCAGACAAGCCTGAGGAGGAGTGATACATGCTGATGTACAGAATACATCCAGCTATCGCACAGCTCAACCACAGACCACTCAAATGTCTCATGTTTATTTTAGATAATGTTAAAGTTTTAACGTTCTTCTTACTTGACGCCTATGAGATTACGAGACCTGTGAGGTAGGGATAAATAGTGTAGTATTATATTTAGCTAAGGGGATTGTTATAAATCTTGAGGTTTTATATTTTTTTATTAGAGTAGGCGGGCTGCTTTTGTCTTACTTGAATTAGATCAGAGCCCATACAAAACGTTTTCAGAAATTTGGCTAACATCCTCTCAATGTTCTTTTGTCACTACTACACGTAATGAAAACAAACCTTGTACAAACCTTTTTAAAAGTTTTTTTTATTGTTAGCCGAACATTCAGAAGTAATATTTTTATAACTTAATTAAAATGTTATCAAAACGTTCTTGAAACATATTTCGTTTGCTGTGAAGAAACTCTCAAACTCTTATTTCACTCCAAAACACACATTTATTTAAGTTTTAACCAGATTAAAAGTGACACAATTTTGGTAGTGATCAAAAAAAAGCGCAACTCGAACCAGAAGTAAGGCATATGAGCACCCCTTCATATTGTTTTGGAGCCTTTATTCTAACCACTACATCCAACACATCTGGAAGTGTCTTTTATAGCACGCTGCTAATAATAAGCGTAAGCGCTCGGGAATTCACACGAAGGCTGTGTACTCACTGTCTTTTTGATGTGTTTGTGACCGGTGCGGTGTGAACGGTCCACTCAACAGGAAAATGAATGTTAATTTGAATTTGCGGAGGGACAGTTAGCAACATAATGACTGATTAAACACCATGGATTTTCCCAAACTTTAATCTGGACCAGGTATTCTCACAGGAGAGAGAAACAGATGGCCACGCCAGCCGATCTGCGGCAAGAGGAGAGTGACGGAAACCGAATAAATCAGTGACATCACACACTCCTCAACACCTCCCTCCGATCTAAAAAAAAAGAGCGATCAATTATCCGAATCCCTATGATGAAATTGGAACCATTAGCAATATCCACAAGGGCAGTGAAAGATGGTCTGTCATTTGGGCTTTAGCTAATGGCCGTATAATGGTTCCCTCTTACAGCTTTTGCACGGCGGGCTGGAATGGATTGGATGAGTCCCTGGATGTGTAGGTTTACCCAAACCTCTCATTGGATGAGAGCCAGGAAATGCTACTTTCTCATTGCCCGTTTGCACGTATTCTTTTATACTTTATTAAATTGGCATTTGAACCCACTCATCTTCATTTTGAAACCTTAATTTGATTCTCGATGCCCAAGCAAACAAACAAACAAACAATTGTTCGTGAGACAGGCGGGAACAATGAGCAGGCGTTCTGAAACAACATTTTCTCTTGTTGAATTGAAGGTGTTGAGCCTTCCGTGTGCATGTTGATGCTTCATTTCTCCATTGCATTATCTCGGTCTTACCTTATGGAACAGTCGTCTCTGGGGGCTGCCGAGCCGCTGCAGACACGCTTAACTGAATGCATACTGTTTGTCTAGAGAGTTTCTCTCTGAATGGTAATAACCGTCTGCTTTGTGAAATCATTTATTATTTAAAACTGCAAAAATCACAATCTTTTGGGGATTCGTTCACACACAAGTGAAAATGCTGTCGGTATTTTTCACCCTCATGTTGTTACAAACCTGCACAGCTCTTTCTGACTTGTAAAAAAGACGATTTAAGGGAGTTACAATGTACGTTTTGTACCAAGGTTTTTAAAGGGGTGATTCGCTGGAAATACGTGTATTTCTTTGTCTTTGGTGTGTTATCAGTTGCCCATTCCTGTTTTAGACACGTAAAATTGCAAAAATGTAACACCGCCCAAATGTATACGTAAGTAAGGTGGGTGTACCTGTCGGTACAATTGCTTTGGAACCTGATGTTCCAAATATGGTAAGAGGTGTTACATTTCCCTGCCGTATTCGACCAATCTACGCACCAGTGAACTGACCAATCATAGCACACCTCGCTTTTCATGAACTTTTCATGAGCGATGAGCTTTGTAAAATATCAGCGTGTTTCAGCGGGGGGGAGCAAAGGGGAGGTACAAACATGCACGGTTTGTGGAAAATACAGCGTTTTTTAACCTTAAATCGTGTATGCACATTAGATTACATCTAAAACGAACAATAATATTTGTTTTAGCTGCGTCAAATGAACCCCTTAAGAGCACAAACAAATAAGATGTAGGCCCTACATCCCAAGTTTTTTTAAATCATACAGTATCGTGTTCTGTGAGAATGGACTTTCATTTATGTGTTGTTCACTGATAATCTTTATCATGTTAACCACTGTGACTGGAATGTTGAGTCACTAAGTAACAACTCATGAATCAGATCAGTCAGAATTATAAATGAATCTTTCTGGAAAGTTTTGCAAACTTCATAGGCAGATTCATTAAAATATGGTTTAAGGGAATGATTTGTTCAAGAATTAGATGAGCAAAGATTTTTGGGGGAATAACAACTCCGGTTTTGGCATGTTCCTGACACAACGTTTTTGTCCTTGTATGGTTTTGTATCTTTTTAAAATTTTATGGGTCACTTATATGATAGTTTTTAGGTGGTTTTACGTTCATTACACTCTTGAAAAAGGTTGGCTGTTTAAAGGACATTTAAGTTTCAAACCAAAAATTTAAATCCTGTCATGAATTACTCAAGTAGTAGTTCCAAGCCTGTATATATTCTTTGTTCTGTTGAACACAAAGAAAGCTATTAAGAAGAGTGTTTGCAACTGAGATTTCAGAGGTAGTCAGAAAATGTTAGTCAAATTATATTCATCTTTGTTTAACAGAACAAAGAAATACAAGATTTTTTCCTACTATGGTAGTCAGTTGTGCCTCATAAATGCAAGTTGCTGACATTCATCCAAATATCTTTCTTTTTGTTCAACAGAACAAATAAATTTGAACAGGTTTGGAACAACTTGAGAATGAGTTTTGGGGGGACTATCCCTTTAACCTGCGGTTGGGTCAAATGTGGACAAGTCTAGGTTATTTAAACCCAACGGTAAGTTTTATCCATATTTGACCCAACCATGAGTTGAGAGTAGCCCTGCATTTTAGAGTGTTCTTTATAATTGCATGAAAAACAGCCCGTCAGTTTCTCTTGTAGTGTGTCACGGCATAATGAAGTCAAGCAGGTTTGGCACAACATGAGGATGAGTAAATGATGAGACAATTTTCACTTCGAAGTGAACTGTTCCTTTAAAGCCATATTTTGCATAACCTCATGGGAATTCTGTCGGTATAATGTGTGATTCATATGAAAAGTGTTGTGTCAGCCCCGGAACACAGAGCGAATGGAAAAGTAATGCTTGTTTTCTTCCAACCACAATCATAAAGGAGCCAGAATACTCTAATGTTTATCAGAGAAGAACAGGACGCTTGCAGAGAGAGGCATGGGTCGTACAACACAAGGTACATGTGCGGTACAAGAGCACAGTAGTCTCCTGGGACGGGATGTGTTGGGCGGGAGGGTTTCACGGGGCCGCAATTCCCTCACACAGCACTTAAGTTCCATAAGGGTGTCTGTTCGTCCTCGTCGGTCAGTCTGCTCCGTTTGCGCAAGCTCGCCGGTGGCATTTTTCTGTTGCACATCTGTATGTTCCTCTTGCACGTCTCACTTTCCATTTGTCCATCTCTCCACCTGTGTATAGAAACATAGCAAAGCAGGCATTCCTAGAGACTTTACAGGACAACTTTATAGAGATGGACACGCTGGCCACAGCTCGCCGTGACGGCGCTTTCACTGATGGGTATGTTGCATGATCTGAGCTGAGCTGTCGGAATCTAGTGGAATCTGCTTTGCCATGCTGCATCGTGATTTTCATTTCAACACATAATGTATCCAAAGTCTGTGTACATTATGTTACCCAATTCTAACTTGTTTCATTACTTACTGTATGAGTCGCATGCTTTTAAGGGTGATAGTTAGCTTTAAACAGCTGTTCTAAATAGAACTAACAGTGAATGAAGTGTTTTAGATTAGTAATTGTTCGGAAGGCAAAGCGTACATAAGTCAGAACCTTGTCACGCCATGTGTTTGATGAATTAAAGTTTTCGGCTACGTTTTTACATCTAATTCATGTTATTTCAACTGCAAGATAGTTGCCCCAAAATTTTTGCAACCTTACATTTTTAAGTACAGTCAAATTGGTTTTACAAGTCATTTCAACGGTTTTTATTTACTGTTTAAGTGTTATGACGTCAACTCATCAAAACAATTTAAAGCAACTCACCACTGCGCAAAATTTAAGGCAGCAATAATTTTCTTATGCTAAAAATGTATTGATGGGCATGTCGTTTTTTGTTGCGGATTATCTTAAAACATGAAATGGCGACAAACTTCTGCATTTTAGTGTACGCTATGTCTAAAAGTTTTCTTCATTAAGCTACTGTGTTTCATTTCTGAGCACGTTAACCTTGACAGCAGTTTTTAAATCGATGCCTTCTGTCTAGATTCTCATTTCAAGAGAACCGGCCTCCTTGTAGAACTAAGCTGTCCTCATAATGTACATCCTGCAATATCCGGGAGCTTCCTGACACGCACCCATAAGGTGAATTAGAAGTCACCAAGAGGGCTTGTATTAACAAGGATCCAGCGTGGTTACTCGTGCTGTAAATTAAATTTGATATTGATTCAAAATTTCGATATAAAGCAGCCCTCAGGGGCACAGGGCGTCCTGCTGGCAGGCGGCGCTCAAAGGTGGCTATGGTAACTGCTCAGAAAAGTGCTTAGCGACAGCAGTACCGGACTGCGTAGAGGACACAAGCCTTAACACTCAACAGACACTGTTTAACACGATTACAAAACACACAGTGCCCCCGTAGTCTAACGGCCAATGTTTTGTGAACGTAAGCAAAAATGTTCTCTGCGTCTCTCCAGACATTTTCTGTTCAAGCCTGGCGGGACTTCGCCCTTATACTGCACTACGTCGCCCGGCTACCCTTTGACGTCCAGCACGGTGTATTCGCCACCACCCCGTCCTCTGCCACGAAACACCTTCTCACGACCCGCCTTTAGCCTGAAGAAACCCTACAGGCACTGCAACTGGAAATGCGCCGCCCTCAGTGCCATTCTCATCTCCGTCACCCTGGTGTTCCTGTTGGCCTACTTTATTGGTAAGTTCACCCTTAACATTTTGATCAATCTGAACCATGTCCTATGCAAGAGTGGCCCGTGTGATTAACATTTCTGGAGTTTAATGGCCACATGCTACCCGGAATGGTTAACCATCCACAATGTTCTGAAATATAATTTTTTTGGGGTTCTGGTCCATTTTGATAAGACAGCAACGGAGCATACCTGAGCCCTGCTTTGATGCATGCTGTGTGACTAGGTGTCTGCTGGTAATTCTGTTACGCATTTCCTGTAATCCCATGAATCCCAAGAAAATCCAATGTGAGAAGATGAGACTGTGTCAGACGGTTCCAAATAAGTGTTAGTCCATGCCTTCAAATGTTGTCTAAAAATAACAGCATTGTCCCATACAACTATACAATTTTCTATTGGTCTACTTGAAATGGATTTGTATGAGTATTTACTTAGACTGTAAATTGTTTCATGTCATCTCACAGGGGTCTGCAACATGAAATTGTATTTTATTGAAAAAAGCAAAAATTTCATGCAGTGCCTTTTGGGTACGATTGAAATCATATAGGCCCCTTTCCGTAAACGTAAGCGATGCTGGTTCGATGCTGGTCCATTCGAACTTTCTATTGATTTTTTTAAGACAAGCGTTTCAACAAAATACAAACAACAGAGGATTTATAACCAAATCAAATTTTATATCTATCAAATTGAATTATGTATTTAAAATTAAAAATAAAATAAGTAAAAATCAAACAAGAAGTGCTTCTGGACCAATGCTTGCATCTTGCAGTGATCTATAGATATGTGAAAAGCCAATCCCAGAAGTCATTGCACTGAGGTCTTGAAAAAAATCATTGAAGATGGTTGATAAGTCTAAAAAAATGTTGATTGTTTTTTTCTGTAATTGAAAAATCATAAAATAGTTAAAAGGAAAGTTAAAGGAAATATCAGTAGATATTTAGGTTAGCATGTTAGCATGTTAGCTTGGAAAGTTGCTTGGAACAAACTCCATTGGAATTAAGTTCCTGTGTGTTTTGTTACATTATTTCTGTGACATTCAATTGCTGTCTATTTTTTTCGGATGTAGCCTTATGGTAGTGCACTCGTTTTACAACCGTGCTAGAGTTGTCTACACTAAGCTCTAGCGGATGAACCCTCTGCTTGAAGTATTGTCGTAGCTGTTGGGCTAGATCAGCTCTGACCTTGTTATCAGGCCCAGCAAAGGCCGCAAAGCTGATGGATCTTAATCACTTCATGTAATTACATACACCCCAACCATCTTCCAAAATCAAGCTCATCTCCCCTCGCACCTCAGGTAAACACGCTGGAAACCTTAGATCACCCTGAGAATCTGGGATTCAATCAACAACAAGGGGTCACGTTTAATTAAAAGCTGATGAGGAAATATATTTAATTTCAAGTGCAATTAATTATCTAGGCCTGTAATTGGAAACTCTAGCTGTGTTGTCTAATGAACCCAATTAAATCTCCTGACAGATGTTTGTGACTTGCGCTACGCTTTTGCCATTCTCTTTTTTGGGGGGTTGAATTTAGCAAGAATCGCTTTCCTGAAAACGGTGAGATCGGGAGCCGTGTGTCATTTTCTCAGTGGTGGCAAACTCATTAAAAAGGTCATTATGTCCTCAGCATCGGAAGGTCATCAGCTTCCCCCTGCGTTCATTTCGTCTCTTGCTGGGCGTTCATCGTACCGCCCGATGTGCAACCACAGTCATAGCCGTAGAAAAACTTCAATCTGTTGTTTTCTCTTTGTTTTAGAATTACAGGCAACTTAAATTATTTTCACATTTTCAATACATCGCCGCTGTCCTTCTGAAACCTTGTATGTCCAAATTTGCTGTTTTTCAGGAAGTGGAAAAAATGTACTTTGTAAATGATTCCATCCTGTGTTGTTAAAGTTGACAAGCACTTTTCACTACTTTTTATTGGTAAGATATTTGCAAAACCCTGTGACAAACTAATAGGATGACCAATAATAATAATTTATGGCTTCAAATAAAAAGCACAAAATTTGGAGATAAAAGGTTTATATTTAGATTAGGACAGCAGCGAAATGTTTGCCATAATTGGACCCTGGGCTCTGTCATGTGACTCGGTTAAGAGTTTAACATTTTCCTCAGGTTAACATAATGTATAAAGTCGCCCAATTCAACCACCTGAATACCAGAGCAATATCGACAGACTGATGAAATATTTTGTTTTTGACAAGACCACCTGAATACCAGAGCAATATCGACAGACTGATGAAATATTTTGTTTTTGACAAGACTACATTACTTTTTCTATGTAGAGAAAAGTAATGTAGAGAACATGTAGAGAAAAGCTTGAGCCTCAATGCATTGTAGATGAAGGTGTTACAAGAAAGTTAAGTCATAGACCTGCTCAGTCACCATAATAACCTCGAGCACGACACTTAGAGTCAGGTTGGCTCAAAAGAGCATTTTCTGCAATCACGTGTATTTCTATGAAAATGATCTTGTAAAGTTGTGCGTAAGTAGGCTGCTGAAACAAAGCTGTTTTATCATGGGATTCTGATTCTGGCAAAGCACGTTCTCTGCGGCCTTACACACACACACACTTGCACAGACCTGAGTGAAGATATTAGTCACTCCTGACAGATTCCTCTCGGCCTCGATGTGAAAGTGAAAAATAGCTTGAGACTCTGTGATCTCCTAACTTGCTGATGATGTGCTTTTCACTGCCTCTCATTTATAGACAGCAGTCTGATCGTGAAGTGAGACCAAAGGAGGCGCATTAAAACAAGAGAAGCTTCCATTGGGAGTCTCTGTGAAGAGATCAAGCGCTTGTGACAGGGGAATCGTAACATTTAAGGGCGCTCGCAGAAGTCTCGCTGTTTTGTCTGGAGATTGATTGAACGCCCACGTGCGTTTAGATCGACTTGTTAATATCTATGTGCAATCAGTGTACAAAAGAAAGGTTGGAAAGGGTTGAAGAAAATAAAAGAGAAGAGAAGTTGACAGAAAGTAAAAGATTTCTATTGTAAACACTTAACACTTTACGGAATAGTCATCACACTTCAGTCCTAATTGAAACAAACACTCAACTGAAGTCATTCCATGTAATAACAAGGACACCCAACACTTCCATTTACAATCATGTCTAGTTTCTCTCGTTCTGGCTACATATGTGTACGATTGCATTTTTGTGGCAGCGCTCTCATAGTTGAATAGGAGATGTCCATTCAGAAAGAGACGGGGGTGATGCACACCAGGATGTCTGCATTGAGGGGTGTCAGACTAATTAGACACCTAATGAGTGGACTGAGAGCCGCCACGTTCAACGCTCATCCATTCAAGTGTTTAAGAGGAATTAATTAACCATATGCTTGCTAATATTTTCAGTCCATTCCATGATGGATGAGCAAGAACCATGTCTCAAGCCACCAGTGACCTGGCCTCATAGATCATAACATCATCCTCTTTGTTTCTTTCTTGCAATGAAGCATTTTTGGCGGTACTCATGGGATGGATGTTATTGTCATCCGCTTCTCAGCAGGTTTTGTAGAGGTCTGAAGCACAGAAGTGGAGTGGTAATGAGCCTTGTGTTTCTTTTAAACCCAAGCAGTAGTTTGTTCAGGCTTTCTGCTTCCTAATTGGCTTGCACGGATCTGCCAAAATGTGCTGCCAAAGTAAAGATTGCAGAGACATTGCATGTGTCCAGCCTCGGACTCGCGTTTCCGCACGGCTGCCGTTTTACTCCCAACAGGTCGTGGGGTCTTTCCACTTGCCGTTCCAGCGGGACCCTCATTAAAAACGCCCATCAAAGACCGCTTCCACCTGTCCTTGCTTTGCTCCCCGCTCGGGGGGGCTGGCTGACAGCTGAGAGAGAGGAAAACAGTAAGTTTGGATGATGGAAGAGTTTGGGCCAGGCGTAGAAACATATTTCATAAGCTGGACCCTTCCCAGCGCACTCTGGAACTCACAGATACCAGGGTGGGAACGAAATAAATCATAATGATGTTCCGTGGTGGGGGGTGGCTGGGCATTTCGCATCAGAGTCGTACAGGAAAAGTTGCAGAGGGGCCAGATGGAAGATGATTCCCGTGAAGGAGCAATTACTCGGACATTTGGAATGCCACCCAGAGCAGTGATGCCTTGATTCGGTTGTCCTCTCTACTGCACATGCGCCGACTGTCCTCCCATCATTGGTGAGTCACAAATCTGCTAGAGGGGAGAGATTCCGCACTCAGTCTTGGGCGATGACAGTTTCAGTCATCTCTCGTGGCATCTCAGTACTTCTTTGACACAGTCAATTCCATTGGTACAGATGAGGCGGAGGCACATAGTCGTTTGCATTTATATTGTCTTTCAAGGCAGCCCCCATTTTTTATCGCCTTCAAAAACACTCTGTCACAAAGTAGCGCCAACATGCAGACATTTCTTCAGGAAGGCCCGAATCTGTCGAAATGCAATCAACAAAACGCACGCCCTGCAATTTTCCAAATGGCTATTGATTGGGTGTGCCAGAGGATGGCTGCTCTCATTCACAGTGGCAACGGCTGTCAAAGGCTTCATCGTTTCTCAGGCCACATTTTTTCCATTTAGTAAATGGGCCAGTTAGCATGTAACATCGGATTTAATTAATAACCAAACGTACGAAGGGATGCAAAGCAGAAATCTTCATTTGTCAAGACCGGTCTGCAGTCTATCCGCAAGGCTATTAAACCACCAGTTTTTCTGGTTAAGCTAGAGCAAGTACATCTTTGCAGAATCTGAAGGATCATTGATTTAACAATGTATAGGGCAGGACAGAAGATTTCAAACCAAAGGCCCAATGAAGCAATTAGACACCCAACTCCCTCATGAAAATAAATTCAGGTGTAGTTTTCGCCTTTTTTAGTGTTACATGGCCCTTCACACCAAATATCACGGATTTAACGATAATAACAAATACTTCGTTCTAAAAGTTTAAGAGTAATGCAATTAATAGCAATAGTCCACAAGTATGATAAAGATACAGAGAAACAACAATTTTGGGATCACTTTCAGATGTTTTTTTCCAACTGATGAATGATAAAACATTGACAGCCAATCAAAATCCATTAGAATGGGTTTTCGTCTTTAAAATGTGAAACTGCCGTCCATGAGTTTAGAATATACATAACCTTACCATACATTAGTGTCACTACTAAAAAAGTTATCATTATAGCATTATATGTATTTTCTTGGTTTGAACGGCCCACCATCCCCCCGCAATACTGATAAACAACTTTTTCTGTTTTACCTTTTTATTTTTAAAACATTGGAGTATATGGCATAATTATAAAATTTTACTATATCACAAGTGCTTTATATAATTATAAAAAATGATGTAACCACATCATGTACAAATATTGAAAGTATAATACAAACTTAAGCAAACTTTCAATTCATGATGAAATGAGTTGCTAATGTGTAACACTCACATTTGATTTAGAATCAAGATTTTGTGTTAAACTATCATGAAAAGTAAATGTCCCTTTCACCTTTTTGAATAGTCTGTGATTTTCAAGTTTCAATTCCTGTATTGTCATATGTACTCGGTACAATGAAAATCTATTTTGTTGATCCTCACCAGAAGGCAAATTACAGGACAGTAAAAAAATAAAGATAAAATCATAGAATATATAATATAGTGCAAACTAGGAAAAGACAATCTCAATTAAAGAGATCATAAACACTGCCATTATTAAATCAGCATTTTTTATAATTTAATACAATTGTTCAAGATTAACTATCTTTCTTTATTACACAGCTCATTGGAATGCTTAAATCTGATTGGCCAGTCATGATATTTGCAGGTTTGTTATTCCCAGATGTCAATCTCTGAAATCTAATAACACACGGTAACCCGGATGCAGCAAATCATTTTGACAGGTTTTTGAAAAATGAAATATGTCTTTTGATGACATATATGACATTATATTTACAAATATAGTCATATAATGACTAAACCACCTCCCAATTCGTGACATTTAAACGTTTCTTAACCTTAAAACCAAGAGTTTTTTTCTCACGTGGCAAGTAGCCGTGTAATAAGCCGCTACTTGCCCTTACAGAATTTGCATATTGTTATTATTTCCGTGCTCCGTCACAAATAGATCAAGATTGATTCGAGGTCTGATAATTACGAGTGCTATATGTTACGTTCGCAAACATTTTGATAGAACAATAAATCATTCATTTAGATATTTTCTCGCCCTTATGGAGACAAGATATTTGTCGCCACACAAAACAAATACATTTCCTTCCTCGTTGAGATATTGAGTGGAGCGGAAAAGTAATTTTTAGCTCTGAATTCTCACTACAAGTTGTCAGGAGAGTGTGGCAGAGAAAGGCACTTTTGCAATTTAAAACCAGCTCTGTACTTATAAAGGAGAAATGAGGACTCACGTAGAGAGAGAAATGGTGCATGGGAAAGAGACATGATCATTTGTTTTATCTACTTCGACAAAAGCCATAGTCCACTGTAGTTCATGTCTACAGCACTTGTCTTCATAAACCACTGCCACGTCGATATTTGCATACTTGCCGTACGATATAGCATGCATGATTAAAATGAAGTCATCCTAAATCATAGTGCCTCAAAAATATTGTGTCAAAAGCGACTCCAGTTGCACTATGTAGGAAAATGGGGCGGTTGAATGACTCATAGTAAATACTTTCAGTGCTTAGCACGTAAATTGAGATGCAGCCCATCTTCTAATTATGCGATCTTTAATTGTATTTCGACATGGAAATTCAATTGAAACCCTAAAAGAAAGGACTTTGTTGGCATTTTATCTGCTGACCAAAGACTTCCACAACAAGGTTTTGCCTGGCTAAGCTGGTCTTGACCATTCTCTTCTTGGTGATCCATCATGCCCGGCCCCTCCTCCCCTGTTCATTGCAGCATCAAGGTTCACCCCTATAGATGCTTCTTTTGTTGACCTTGTAAAATATCTCTGTGTCTTCCGGTGCCACTAACGCATTCATCCAAAGCTCTTCTTGTGTTCCTGCTGACTTGATCATTTCCTTGTCTGCAGGCCAAGGGGGGGAGGTTATTAGTAAGCTAATAGGGATGAAAAGAAAAGTGTTGCCTCGTGGGCTCTGGCTTTTTTGTGTGCTGGTTGTACAACACTTTTTTGTCTTGAGGGTGGGGGGTTGTGGTCTTGTTTAGTTTTTGTTTGACTTCTTTACAGTGCCTTGAGGCAACTACACTGAACAGTCCTATATAACTTTTATTTTAATGTATATAATATATATTTCATTTTATTATATTATATTAATAATTTTACTATTTACTATTATAAGTATCATATTTTTTTTGTTTATTTGCAATCTTTACAGTTGGTTGCATTTAATTTAGCCAAAACAAACCTTTATTCAAACCTTTTAAAAAATGTTAGTGTACGCTGTTTTTTTGTAAACTATAGGATGTTGAAAAAAGTGTTGTCATTTTTTCATCACAATATCCATGGAATTCGTAAATATTTTCCCGAGGTGGCTAATTTGTATGAATTTGTATGATTTCATTTATACCTTTCGTCTGCTTTCACTACAGTTATATAATATTTTTGACCAATATTATTGCATTATTATTTCATTTTACCAGTAAGTTTATTTTATTTTATTTAACAATTTAATTTAACATTTTTACCCCATTTCAGAAGTGTAATATGATAATTCTGTAAAATAAAAGTAAAATTGCAGGGGTTACGGGTGGGGCTTCATTATTGCTGTTTTTAATTGCTGCTTTTTTTGTACGATTCACTTCACACTAATTCATATTAATTTGCCACGTCATAAAATTGTTACTTCTTTCTACCGGATCAATCTGGCTATTCTGTGCTGCCTCTTCTATTTATGTCTCGAAACAGCATAAAGAATATTACATTATGCAGAGATTCTTGTGTGCCTTCGAGATGTGCACTGAACGTCATGGCAATGGCAAAGCTCAAAAGTGACATTACATTTATTTAGATCCACCGACTTAAAGCTTAATTTAACTAACTGTAAAACAGTATGCTGCTTGCAAACACCGAAACACAATATATTTTCTATTGGAAATGCAAAACAGAATTTAGATGAGTTTTTTGTCTGGCATTTTATGGACCGCACTGCTGCTTGTGGTTCTCTGGGTGCACATAAGTTGCCAAAGATTAATCAAGTCAGAAGACATTTGTTTTCATACAGCCATGTTTTAATTACCCCACAGCCCCAAGGATGTTAATTTTCAGGTGCGGCGTCTATAGTATTCCTCCGTGAATCTAATTTAATTACATTAATGTACACCAAGTCACATGTTCAGCGATCATGGCTCCCACCGTCGTAAATTTACCATCTGCCGCTGCTCTTTTTCCACAGCCATGCATCTCTTTGGGCTCAACTGGCATTTGCAGCCAATGCAGAGGCAGATTTATCAGTTGACGGAGGACAACACGAGTGGCCTGCATCTGCCCACGGATCTGGGCCTGCCTCCTTTGGGCAACACAGGGCTGGAGTTCCCGGACAGAGGAAGAGATGATGGTATGAATCTTATGTTTTCATGTCAATGTGAAAACCAAATGTATTGTGTTTACTTTCCCACCACTAGATGTACAAAACCAAGTACCGGCCTTGATGTCACACTGTGCATTAAAAGGATAGTTCACACCAAAATACAAAAGTGTCATCATTTATTACATTCATGTTGTTCAAAACCTGTATCTGACTCTGTGGAACACGAATGAAGATATTTTGAAAAATGACTTTTTTTAATGTGCATTCAATATAAGTCAATGAGGGCCAATGTTGTTTGGTTACCAACATTCTGCAATATATCTTCTTTTGTGTTCTGCCGAAGAACGAAAAAAGACATGAGGGAGAAAAAATGATGAAAGAATTCTCATTTTTGGGTAAACTGTCCCTTTTAGAATTAGTATAACCTTGATGTCTAATATTTTTAAACACTGAAATCAGTTTAAAACATTTGATGTAATAATATTTAGTTCTTCTGACTTTGTTTAATCTTACACTTTTTTTGGCCGGGCATTTGAAAGCATGCCCTTCAGCCATCATCTCAAATCCAACATCACATTTCCAACTAATATCCTGCCAGATTCTCATGAACTCATCCCCCGCTAATTTAGTTCCACACTGGCCAGTATTATAACGTCTTATTTTTGATTTTCAAAGACTTAATAAGATCCAGGATTACTTGCCGGCCAACACCACACTGCGACCGGTCTCGCTGGCTTGCCGCAAGATCCGCATTGCAATCCAATGAAAGTTGCAGGGAAAATGGGAAGGGAATTATTTGTTTCTGGAAGAAGGAATGGCACAGCTTTAGGGATTGGATATCCAGGGGCTCAAGACAGATTAGAAATTACCCCATCCAGAAATCCATGTATTCCTTTCATCTCCAAGACTGGACGAGAGTTTTCCTGGCAGCGGAGGAAAGGGGGCACGGCTAACCCCGGTGGTCACAGAGACAGTGCTTCTGACAGTAGGAAAAGTTTTCAGAGCACAGCCCATATTTAGGCATTCGATTTGCCACAGGACTCAGACAAAAGGTGGGAGATCAGACCATTACCATATAGATGAGTCGGGCGGACGTCTTTTTCATTTAGCGGCCGGCGGAGAAGGAGCCAACGCTGGCTCGAATGCGATGGCTGCAGCAGGCCCTCCATTTGAGTGACATGTGTGGCTGAGGGGAAATCGATAGGCTGGGCTTTTTAATTCTGACTGTCAGAGTAACATTGTCATCAGGAACACAGCGAATCAATTCGGTGTCACCGCGCTGGACATCCCTAGCATTAACTTTAATAAATACTGTACCTGTGAGCTTTTTTGACAGTCTGAATATTTTTTGCACCTTCCAGTCATCAGTTCAATTACCCATAAACATGTTATCTGGAAAGTGTCAGCGACATCTTGTTTAAATTCATGCATTTGCCAACTCCGCTGACCGCTTGCGCGGAATCCTAATGCTCTCCGTGGGGGCTGCTATCACGGAAACATATCCAGGACACATTATTTTCCAAAACAAACAACAGCAATTTTTCCATAACTTTAAAGGAACATTACACTTTTTTGGGAAATACGCCGAAAACAGTTAATAAATTGAGTTTTTCTGTTTTAAAATGTTTTCTGCCGATCTCCGGGTTTTGTGATAGCACTTATAGCATAGCTTAGCATAGATAAATGAATCCAATAAGACCAGTACCATCGCGTTCAAAAATGACCAAAGAGCTAGCTTTTCATTTTGATATGAAAAAAGCAAGGCAAAGTGTTATCATGCAGCGGGCAGCGCATACGGAAATAGGCTAACTTCAGTCAACATATACAAGTTACATAGCTTAGGACTAATTTCAGCCGGAATTGGAGTATAGTTCCTAATCAAATCACCCTAGAAAATCGCAACTTTTTTTTTTCTACCTGTCTTAGTACACAATATAACTACAGAAAAGTCAAGTTTTAAATAGGAAAAATATCGAAACTCTTTGGTCATTTTTGAATGCAATCTTACTGGTCTAATAGATTAAATGATCCATGCTAAACTATGCTAAAAGTGCTCGGTGGAAAGTTCCTTTAAAGAATTTTAATGTTCATAAACACACACCTGACCTTAATTCTCATTACCATAAGACATCTAAACAATTCATTCTAAACAACATTTTTTGTCAGTGATGCTTTGTAAATATAGTAACATTTTTGAAACACTATTAGTATCATAGTGCAGTTTGCTGATACAGTATTCATAATGTTATTTTTGCACTACATAAAGAATTGTGGTGCGAGGATACTTAATGTGAGGAAAAATAAACAAATGTTTTTTGCGAAAGTCTATGTAAAATGTCACAATTAAAGCTGCAATCGGTAGTTTTTTAAATTGCAGGTTGCTCTACCTATGAATACATTTTATACAGTTGTGAATCAGTGGTAAGATAGGAGGAACCGTTTTGAGCACTGATATACCTTTTTAATAACTGATTTTTGTTTTGTATTTTTAACAAAACGAGTAACGAATTGCAGCTTTAAAAAATTTGAGTGGAAAAGATTGACCTATAACTTGTCAAATTCTAAAGAGTCTGCTATATCCCACATTTCCGTTAAACATTTTTCGTAAGTAGTTTTGGTTTTTGAGAGAGTTCGGTAAATGATGAGGGTTAAGCAGCATTAATTTGAGTTCCATGCGATGTATAATTGCGACTGATGTTGTAATGCGTAATATACAGGCTGCATATTTGTAGTCGGGAAAGTGTGTCCTGTCTCTCCAGATATAGCTCATCGCAAATGATTGACTTTTCAAGAGACTGCCATCTGCCGTAGCATGTGTAGCCCAACGCGACGGCTGCTTGAGAGTCCTCAGGGCTCAGTTTGCAAGGATGTCTGCTTTTGTCGCCATCACTGTGGAAATTGGCCGATCCACACGAGCAAACAGATGTTGCCATTTCCTCCGGGTCCAATAAGGAAGGTGTATCAGCATTACGTGTATGCATACGGACCATCTCCCACCTACAAAATGTGGAGTTCCGGTACCTGCTTTGCTCAGGGAAGCTCTTTATTCAATGGTCAGCGAGGGTATTTCTTCTGACGTGATGGAAAATGAGCAGCAGGGTCGTTCACCCGGCGCACTGACCCCTCTTCCCACACCATATGGTAGATTTATGAGGCGTCGAGCTGACTGATGGATCTCATTTTCCACAGGTAAACTAGATGGCTTTTTCCCAGAGGACAGCTTCATAGACATGGGCGAGATAGACGTGGGCCGCAAAGTCGTCCAGATAATCCCGCCCGGAATCTTTTGGAGGTCGCAGGTCTTTATCGACCACCCCATGTACCTTAAATTCAACGTGTCCCTTGGTAAAGATGCCTTGGTGGGGATCTATGGAAGGAGAGGGCTTCCTCCATCACACACACAGGTGGGTCAGATTTATTAGTCAAATCAACTTTATATCTGTTGTGTTTAATATTGTTGTGTTTAATATTGGGAGATTTGTACAAATTTTTTCAATCTAGGATTGAGAAATGGCAGATTTGAACTCATATACTTGAACATCACAAGCGATATTTTCTTAAACATGCAGGCTAACTGTTAAAGGCTAAATGTTAAAATCTGTAAAATCTGCTTTACGACTGTCACAGAATTGAATTGAAAAGTAAAGCTCTCCACAAACAGGTTTGTTGAACACCCACACCATCTCCCATTGGTCAAACAGATCCCTAAACTTATGTCATTTGTTTAGCCAGTGTTTATGTCTGGCTGGATTGGTTGCTCAAGCAAACCAAGCTATATACTAATTTAGAATTATCTTTGCACATTACAGGAAGAGTTCGCCCCTCCAACAAAATCTGTCATCATTTACATAACCTCTTGTCAACATACATCCGTGACTTTATTTCTTCTGGAGAATACTAAAAATATTTTGAAGAATGCTGGGAACCGAACAACGGCAGTACCCATTCACTTCTACTGTAAAACACAAAACCAATTCAAGTCAATGCGTACTGCCGGTGTTCGGTTTCCAACAATCTTAAAAATATCTTCTTTTGTGTTCAAGAGTGTGTCAACGATGAGAGAATTTTCATTTTTGCTACAATACAAAAGTACCTTAACATCGACATGCTAGACATGACTTCATAAAAGGTTCATAGTAGGTCTTTCACTCAAAAGTTTCTGAGCTTTTTTAATTAAATCCAATCTGAATTATCCATCGCTGTTTGACTGTTTGTCCATACCATTTATTTGTCTATGGCTTACAGCTGTAGCATATTCCCACAAGGTTTCATTTCATTTCGCGGCATATTATTGTCTCAAAGAAACCTCTCTCAAAGTCTTTGACATAAACAGACACTTAATTTCAGTATTGAACACGGAGCGTCTCAGCCTCCCTGTATTGATCTGGTGCATAGGTGCAGTGGTGTTGTGTCACTGGAAATTACTTTAAGGTCTTGGTTGATAGACTCCATCAATCGAACCCTGCTAACCAATAATAAACCAAAGAGATATGACATTTTTCATGTTTTAAGGGAACGCACACTTTAAATATTTAGCAAGTTGAGAGAACATGCTTATCACACATGGAATGATTTGTGAAGTAAATCTCCCGCGATCTGACATGGTAAACGGTAAGAATATGATGTAATATGGTTCAATGACTTACCCTTGGTAGATATTTAAAATGGCACAGTATAAGGTGTTGTCTTCTGACACTTGCATTAGTCCCCTTCTCACAATTTCAGCGGGCCCTCAGAGACCGGCTCCTGTTGGCTCCAACACGGTGGGCTTATCAGCTGCCGTAGGCTCATGTGTCGGCCCTAATGCTTGTGGTCTGTCTGTCTCTCCTCTGTCTCCAGTTTGACTTTGTGGAACTGTTGGACGGCCGGCGGCTCCTGGGTCAGGGGGTGCCGGGACTGGAAGGACCACCTTTTCCAGCGCAGCAGCGAAGCCTGGTGCCCCTCACCAATCACGACACGGGCTTCATACAGTACATGGACTCGGGCATATGGCATCTGGCTGTGTACAATGATGGGAAGGAAACAGAGCAGGTGTCCTTTCTAACCACCGCGATCGGTTAGTACGATGTGAAACTGCAGATGCAACATTCACTGTTTGTTCTGACGAATGTTGATATTCACATGATTTTTTTTCCAGATTATAGTTGTCAATGATATTGCGTAAACGTGTGTAGCCTACCTGTTGCTGCTATTATAATGTTCAGTTTAACTGTGCACCCAGTCGGACACTTGATTTTCATACCTTCTGTTTAGGATGGAATGGGGAAGGTTTAATTTATGCAGTTTTAAAGGGTGAACATTCGGCAGCCAAATTCTCATTACCATGTGTCAATTAGCAACCGAACAGCACTTCGCGGTTTTTCAAAACATTTTTGGGCCAATTCATCCTCATAAACTCATAGATGTCAAGTCAGACAGGAATTAAATTACAACACAACCCTGATGTTTGTCAAAACAGTAGGTCATTTAGTGTGCAATTTTCTTCCGGATGGTTTACGAAAACACTCAATTAGGATTGCAATAAAATCCACCACTACCATTTTAAATTCTTAACTTTGCTTAATGTTGCGATCTGTATCTTTTGCCTTGTTATCGTATACTTAGTAAAGGTTTGAAACAAAATAGTTTTGTGCTTAGCGTGCTGAAGAGCTCTTTACATCGTACCATTTTTACATAGGTTAAAGTCAGGTGATGTCAAACAGACAACTAATAAATCATTATAATTGAGGTAATTATTATGAGTCGAGGTAAAGAGACAGATTTTCACACACAATTTTTTAAATACTTGCTTAATAAATGATTTTGATTTTTCAAACTGATAAACTAACAGATTGCAATTTAACATTTGTTAAACTATACACGTGCGAATTGAGATTAAATCTGCGGAATATGTCGCACTGTAAATTCAGAGTACATCACCTCGACGAAAGTTCTTCCAATCTTGGCAGTCAATCACGGGCAAAATGATCTGGCATTATTTCCCAAGCTAAACATGAATGAGGCACTGCAAGAATTTTTTGACCGGGCCGCAGTACTTATCTGAGGCATGCACGAGTGATATTACCCTTTTTAGCATTGCCATCTCGGGCAGTCCAGACCTCTACAGAGTAATCAAGGTGGATTTGAATAAGAAAGATTGCGGAAACGAGCACCGCTCTTCCTGCCTGCATGTGTTCTTTAGTGAGGGCCGTAGGAATCTGCCAGCGAATCCTGACTCTCATTTGCTGTCTATTTCTATAGAGCAGTGTGACCTTGATTCGAGGCCTGCGATTTGTACTATTTGATATTCTGATTTTGTCAAAATGATGCTATTACATCGTAATTATAACCTCTTAAAACCAGCTAGTCTCTGTGATTCATATAGATTTATATAAACCATATAACTTAAGAACATTTTTCATTTAAATATGTTTCGTTTAAAGAAATACTTTTAAAATATCTGAATGAAGGAATATATTTATATAAAGGTGTCCAAGCTGTGTCACTACTTCTTAAACACTAAATACCTAAATACAGCTTTCCTCTAGCTCAGTGGTAAGAGCATTGCGTTAACAACGCAAGGTTTTGGGTTCGATCCCAGGGGATTGAAAATACCATTGTAAATTGTTATAGGATAAAGCAATGTAAGTCGCTTTGGATAGAGTGTATGCCAAATGCCTAAATGTAAATGTAATGTAAATGTAAAAAATCAAAGAGTCAAGAAAGCATTCATGAATAACTCTCTGAGCTTAACAAGGTAACATATGCAAGTAATTTTTAAGTAAAAATGTATTATTTTAAATAATTATGATTTTCAGTGCCACAACCTAAATATTTGAAATGAAATTGCAGACAAAATGTTCAGGATGTTTTCATATTTTCCCTCATTTAAAGTATGTCCTATTAGCACCTTTTGCAAAAGGTTCATTCATATTTCAATCCTGTTCACTACTTTTCTAACACAAAACACATTTTGCCTTTCCTGTTGGTTGCGGTGATTGTGATCTCGACCTCAGTTCTCTATTTGCGTTGAACACAGAGGCTTCTGATTGACGACCCCTCCGTCACACAGAGATCTTGAACATCGTGATCGTGTTCGCATGCGCGTTTTGTGCCACTGAAAATGCTTTTTGCCACACTCGCTTTAGCCACGGTCGTCTCCCCGATGGGATTGATTTTGATTCCGTCCTTTCTCCCGTGTCTTGAAAGCTCCTTTGATTAGCGCCAGCGCTTCGGGGAGGAAGAGCAGAGCTCGGGGCCGTCGTGAGGTTTCGGCTTACGTGAAGGTGGCAGCTGGGAGCTGTACTCACATGCTCTTTAATTAAACGCTCCTGGGCCACGGTCCATCTGTGAAGGGAGAGAGGCGGGGGTTTGGCAGGCTGTCGATCGATGCCACACAGCCATTTCTGCAGTTCCAACTTGTCATGGGGAAAAGGCGGCATTACGCCCCGCTACCTTCGGCGAGCAGGGAAACATGATACCTTATAGACGAGACGTGACATGGTGGTGTAGTGTGGCGGAAGATGAGGAGAGGGAGAGACCGTCTGTTTATCCTGTATTGGATGCAACCTCCATCCGGAGTTTGTCGGCCACCTGCGGTTCATAGGCGGACGGCGGACATCAGACGAGGGTTTGAAACGGCTGAAATGGTTTGACTGGGAGCTTTGCAGCTCAGAGGGAGGCAGAAAGATGATGCAAGGGGAGATCGAAAAAGATGAATGTTGAAAAACTGGGTCAGACCAATGGTGACCTTCAGTGGGATTCAGATTGAAGTTGGTTTTAAGGAAAGAGACGTCAAACTAATGTCGAGTTTAAAGTTACTGCGTAGGCTTAGATTTTAAGAAATGGCCTTGAAGAAATACTTTTTACCGAATGAAATGCAATTTTTTTGGAGAAAGGAACACATGCAGAGTAAATACCTAAGCAAACAACAATCAGTTAGAGTGACATCTCTTACTTAGTCACCCACAGTTGAACGATCGGCCATTATTTTCTCGTTCCTTATCCTATTTACATAAAACCATATGTTGTTTTCTCAAGCATCATTTTAAACAGAAAATTAACATGGCTCTTTTTAATACAACATGGCAGTATATTGTTTCCTTTCAGAGTGACAGAATTTCGATTTGAGTGAATTATTCTATTTGTTAATCTTAGGCAGCAAAGTCATTACCAAGACGCCTAAAAATATTTTTGCAACGTCAGAAACACATTCGATACCTAATTGAAACATGAACCGACTCACTTAAATCCCCCGAGCTTTACAAGAGCAACCTCTGAGTAATACAAATGTCCTCCGGGTACCCGTATGCCACGGTCCGTCAGGGGAATCCAGGTGTTTCGAATTCCTCTATTGTTCTCGTTTTTCAACTTCCCTGTGCCTTTCTATTTTTATTTCCTCTTGTTTGCTTTCCTTGGACTCTCTTTATCCCTAATTCTCATGACTCCTTATTACAAAGCTGAGGTATCCATTCAGCATGCGACACTGTCTCATTTGCCCTCGTCCTATCCAGGATGCATCTCCAGCGATTACTTGCTGATAGCTGCGGTCCCTCAGCCTTCAGAGAGCAGACAGGCCTTCAACAACAACTCTAATATTAGCTAGTCATCACAGACCAAAATCAAGGACAGTGGTGTCTTGCAATATGAGAGAATGCGGGTGTGATTAATTACTGTCTGATTAGCATGTCAGGAGGTTTGAGGTGTGAAATGTTTAACGTCGAAACACAGTAAGGAACCATAATGACTGGAAGGCAGAATGTTTTGTGATACATGAATAATTCAATTCTAGTTTTTTTATATAGCGCTTTTTTGTAATGTTTCAGCGTTACATGAACAAGAAAACTCAAAAGCACAAATTAAGTGTGAAGAGTACAACCAGAGAGAATCTTCTAAATAAAAGCAATGTAAATTGGATTTGCAGAAGTTCACATATTATCTCCCGGTGAGCAAGCCAATACTGCAACAGTGGCAAGGAACCTTTATTTCAATGAGGAATCAATTGAAAAAAAAAAACACAGGGGAGGACCAGTTCTCCTCAGACACCTCAAATCAAATGGCTTGAGGACATATGTATTGTCTATAGTTTATCATCAGACTAATGATCTCACAAACATCGATCTCACAAACATCGTCATCATTTACTTACAAGTTGTTCCAAACCTGTATAAGTTGACTGAATTTTTTTTTTTGGGTAGGCCCTAAACTGTCCATTTAAGAACACATCAGCAACCAAGTCGTAAACCACCCAGTGCGTCCTAGCATTGTGCTGGCGAGTTTTGCATCACAGTCAAGATATTTTTACTCTTCGTTTTTTGGTGCTTCTAGGATTTGCACTTTAACGTTCACGACTAAAGAATTAATTCGAAGTGTTACGCCCAGATATGTCGTACAATGTTTTTCGCCCTGGTGTGTATTGCGCCGTTCCTTTCATCTCTGCATGAGACTAAGATGGGAGCGTGCAGAATTATGGACACTCTTGTTCAAAGTGCAGGCTGAACATTGACTTTATCCCTCAGTCACTGCCTAGAGATGAAATTATACATGCCAGTTCTAAAAGGAAGTGCACCGTCTGGACTCTTGCCACTGAACTCGGATCAGTCACGATGTCCAAAATGCTTTTCATGGCAGAGACATACAGAGATATACTGAAAATCGCTGATGGTTTCTCTACGCACTTTCAGGACTGATACAAAGTGGGAAACCCGCCGCGCGAGGATATAATTGTGTTTGCAGAAGTGATCCAAATGGCAGCACCTCGAAGCTTCATTCATCTTTACACACTCCATTACGCCACCACACACTCAGTTGCGGGAGACCTCTGGTTAGAAATGAGGGCTGGTGGGCATCAAACGCCCCACCGCTGTCTTGATAGGCTCAGGGATATCGGGGGGCAGCCAATCCGACAGCCTTGTCCTTTTACATGAAGCGAGCTTTGGCTTGAAAATTCTTTCAAAATCACACTCCAAAGCCCAGACTGGTTACCTCCCTCCCTCTGTGCTTCTTTCTCCCCTCTCTCGGCATTCAGCTTTCCGTCTGTTGCATCCTCCGCCATGATTAAGTCTCTTGAGGAAGGGCGATGCTGAGTCCGGGCTCACATTTCCAGCCCTTTGTTAAACACAAAAGCAGCTTTGTCGGGAGAGCTGAGCCTGGAGCGCACCAGCGGCCTCAGAGAAAGAGAGAGAAAATATTTTTCACCTTTATTTCATGTATAATTCAGAATGCATCTGTTTGTGGGAATTGTGAGATGATATGTCTTCTCACAAACAGGGAGTTTCCATATCTGTATTAAAAATGAAAATTTTGTCATTACTTATGTCATATCAAACACTTACGTTTTTTTTCTTATAGACAGCTTTAAGGCCTTTTTAACATCTTTAAAATAATTCTGTAAAGTAAAAAAGTAGTTTATACAACAAATGCGCTACATTTCAAATCTACTAAAGCCATATGAACCATAATACATTTATATTAATTAAAAAGTTTTTAACATTTTTCCACACTTTGTAGCTATATCGGAAATATCATGTTATCAGGTTTTTGTAGGAAAAATATATTTGTTATTCAGAGATTTCTACTTGATCCACAGAAATAAAATGACAGCAAAAGGGTCTGGAGCATGTTGAGGGTAAATAAATAATGAAGTTAACAATGAAACTTTGAACTCTTCCTTCTAATTGACATCTGAATGCGGCCCGAGCGCTGCCGGCATGTGAAAAGAAAAAAACTGAGCGCCACTTCTTCACACCAGGAGTCCGTCTAATACAGCAGCGATCTTTAAAAAACCCATTCACATGCGAGATGCTCTCGAAATGCCAAATCCGGTAATTGACACATTGGCAGAGTTTAAAATTAGTATACTTCACTGAAGCACGTAGTAGATGGAACTTTCATAAGCCGTGTCACTGGACGTGTCATGTACCCCCCATGTCGCCTTTGCATGGTCAGCGTTAGTTACGTGTCATGAAAAAGCTTAGCTAATTGTGCCATCCTCCTAATTAGGATGAAGTCAATTTGTCAAGTGCCTCCACTCTAGCTCCACTTCACCTTAGACCCTCTAATTAGCATAAAATTTCACACTTATCTTTATTTTTTATTAATCAACTAACTTACTAAGATAAAGTAAAACATATCATTATACTATTTATGGTGTTTTAAAAAGATGTATTGCCTTACAAGGTTAGGGGAATGAAACCGTGAAACTCCACACCTGGAGAACCAGAACAGTTATTTAAGCGAAATTACTTTTTATAACCGAGATATTCTACATGCCTTACACGATAGTAGTATGCAAAGTGAAGATACTAAAAGGATATGACTTAGAAGAGAATTCATACCTGTCAGAAGGAAAAATAAATAGAAATAATGGTAAAATAAAGGTACATGGTGATGCAGTCGGATGAGGAGGAGTTGGGGAAGGGGGTGGGTTTTGAGCGTGACATGGCTGAACAGCTATGACAAACTCTAGTATGTGTTGTATCACTATTGGTTGACACTGATAAGCTGCACCTGAGGAGATCAGTTGAGCAAGCTTGACTACATGGTCTGCTAGAACTGACACTACACGCTTGATTTATCTAAAACATGAAACTTCAGACATGATTTACTCGCCGTTTTGTCACTTCAAACCTGCATGACTTTCTTTCTTCTTCAGAACACAAAGGTAGATATTTTGAAGAATGTTGGTTAAACGAACAACGGCTGCACCCTACACTTCCATCGTATGGACACAAAACCATTGCAAGTCAATGGGTGCCATCACTGTTCGCTTTTAAGCATTCTTCAAAATATCTTCTTTTGTGTCCTGCAGAAGAAAGTATGTCATACAGGTTTGAAATGACCAGAGGGTAAGTAAATGATAACAGAATCATTTGTGGCCCCTATTGAAGAACGATTATTGGTTTCTTTTAATAACCATTTCTTTCTTACTTTTTGTGTTCTAAAGAACCTTTTTCTTCTACAGTGATTGTTTTGTGAAAGAAAAAGTCATGTTTGGGGGGGATGCTAAATGTTCTTTAGGGGACCATTCAGTAAGGATCTTTTAAGGGATGTAAACTGTGTTGGTGGACTGGGTTTTGAAAGAAGATATGTTTTCATAGTACATTGAACGCTTATTTCAGAGAAAAATGAAAATGAAATGTTTTTAATATATGACACCTTTGAAATGGAAAAAAGAACATAAAATGGAACATTGTGATTTTTTTAGAAAGAGAAAGACTATCCACCAGGTGAAGTACTACAAGATATGAAACGTTCTGACAAACATTTTTCGATGATTTGCTTTTGTAGACTCGATTGATGACTGTCCTAGTAACTGCTTTGGAAATGGAGACTGCGTGGCCGGAAACTGCCACTGTTTTCCCGGCTTCAGAGGACCAGACTGCAGCAGAGGTGAGTCTTTACACACAGTCTAGTTATTCCAATATCATCTTAATAAATGAATAAAAATAATGCAGTGTTTGGAGAATATCCTGTACTTACATGAAACAATCTGTAACTACTGCTGCTACTTCTGCTACTAAAAAGCCACAAATAAAATAAATTGATTTATAAAGATGAATTCAATGCTTAACTGTTGTTTTTGTGTGCTCTGTCGCTTTAAACGGACACATCAGGTGCATTCTTTCTGTCTTTTTTTTGTACTCTTCTGAAAGTGTTTCTTTCATGTATTCCAGTCCCTCGATCATTTACTATTCAGAAACCTCTTGTTCACATGCAACTTCAGAATAAATACGATCTCACGCTTTTACGATTTAATATCAGTCTGTATTCTGTCTTGTGTGGTCTTGTGGCGTAATGTTGATATTGATTTTCACACAGACACGAGTTGCCACCTTTCCACGCGAGTCCAGCAGAGGCGCAGAAGGCAATGTTCTTTTGACACTACGTATCGCTGCCCTCCTTTTGATTCTTTTGTGTTTGTTTGCGTGTGTCTCCAGCGTCCTGTCCAGTGCTGTGCAGTGGAAACGGTCAGTATCTCAAAGGTCGCTGCATGTGCCACAGTGGCTGGAAAGGGTCCGAGTGTGACGTTCCAACCAACCAGTGCATCGATATCACCTGCAGCGGACACGGCACATGCATTGTGGGAACGTGCATCTGTAATCCTGGATACAAAGGGGAAAACTGTGAAGAAGGTATGGATGGACATGAACCTTAATGTCTCAAAAGGTGCTTCAAGATGCCATAGAAGAACAATTCAGATTCTTAACGGGGTCATATGGCGCGAATACGTGTTTTTCTGTGTCTTTGGTGTTTTATAAGTTGTCCATGCATGTATTAGACACTTAAAATTGCAAAAATTAAAGTGTCGGAAACAAAAGATGCATTCTATTTCAAAGTGAAGGCCAACCAAGACCTGCCTGAAACACCTCATATAACCACACCACCACAAATCTACATCAGTTTGTGGCATTATTTGACTAAGACCGCCCAAATGTGTACATAAGTATGGTGGGCGTACCTGTCAGTACAATTGCTTTGGAACCTGATGTTCCAAGTATGGTAAGAAGCCTTACATATCCGACACACGCTTGCAGAATTCGACCAATCACTACGCACTGGTTAACTGGCCAATCGTAGCACACCTCGCTTTCCAGAGCGGTGAGATTTGTAGAAAAATCTGCGTGTTTCACAGAGGCGGGGCAAAGAGGAGATACAAACATGCACGGTGAAACGTTCATACGCATTGCATTACATCTAAAACAAGAGATAATATAAGTTTTTGCCTTGTCAATGACCCCTTTAAACAAACCTTTAGTTGTTATACTTTCTATGAAAGAACTACGAGAAAAGGATAATGTGGGGAAACATATTATGGTGCTACTATGGTATCGCTGTGAAGAACCTCCGTAGCAACCTTATTTTTTTAAGAGTGTAGCCTCTCTTTTACTAAAAGAAATCTGAAGTTTTACGCACCAGAGCAGCACATTTTTGATATCTCGGCCTTTTTAGTATGCATAGATACCCATCTGAATTTTTAAGATCGGCTCTCACGACCTTCAAGTTTGCGCCGGCCCATATGTATTCGACTCATCTTGTTGCGTCTAGGAAGTGCCTTTGCTCCTGATACATTATGAATACTTGTGAGGGTCCGGAACAATTCATTAAGAGCACGAACTGTATAGCATTTGAATTTGAAATGTCTGCGAAGTGCGAATGCGGCCATTGTGTCTGACGGTTTTCGAAACTTCTCATTTCAAGATGACAAATGGACTGGCCAATTTTGACAAATGGTATGTTCTGACTCCTCTGACCCCCACCAATTCTATTTCGGGTCTCTCCGTCGGCCATTGGAGAGAGAGAATGCCGACGCTGCCCCCATAACGGTTCTACCTTTCTTCGCCACGACCTTCAGGCGCCAATGATTAATTGCCAGGAGAGAGGCGCTTGTCATTTAGCCTATGATCTCTGTGCCTCGTGCCCATACCATCTGCTAAGAGGCCTGAACTCCTGCGCGTCTATAGGAACGGCCTCTCCACCCATTTGTGTCACGGTAAAGAGAGCGGCAACATAGCGACCCCGACCCTCCTTTCCCATCATGCCCCAGCTGGCCTCATGTTTGCCATCTGTGAGGGCGCATTCCTGTTTTATACCATCATTTTCAAATAAAGTATGTTTTTATTCCTATGGTTCTTGAGTTTTGGTTTATGGGCCATGTTGATTTTAATCAAATTGGATTTCTTAAAACATGTTGCCGGGCCTATTGTGAACATTTTTATTATGCATATTATTTCAAAGAGGAAGAAGGGTTTGCTTTCATAAAAACTGGTTCCTGCTCCAAAATAACACTTCAGGCTGACATCAAAAAGGACTTATACGCTATTGGATAGTGCTAACCAAACAGCTTTTTGGACATTGTGTTATGTACTTTTCGAGAGTTATGAATGCCTTTCATGTTGAACTGTTTTTATTTGTGTTTATGAACAACATCAAAAATCATGAGGACATTTCTTGTTCATCAGAGGGCTAGTTATCGGCATGATCTTTGACGGGACTAGAAAAAAATATAGAGTAACATGTGTTTACAGGAAGCTAAGTTTGCCTGTAAGCCATTTGGGATGTCCTCGTTTGCATTCTGTCACGTTCGCTTTTGGGTTTGTGGTAAGTGGGGACCCCGTCCAGGGTCGCTTTTCAATTTAGAAGAACACACTTCGATCATGGCAGTTCTGTTCCTGCCCGAGACCAGCAGAAAATCTCATTACCAGAATCTTGTGGAGTCGGAGTGGGAGCGACAAAACGCTCTTCCCACCTGCCAGTTTGACTGCACAGCCATGAATGTGACCATTTAAATTGACCGTTTGGAAATCATGTTTCTCTCAGGGTTTTTGGAAGCGCCACGCCTCAGATGTGGCCAGCGTGTGGCATACTCTCCAGTACAAGAGCTGGACTGATGAATAAGACCCGACTCATCTTCTGAAACAACAGGGAACATTGGTCTGCGACAATTGTGGACAATGGCAGTTGTTCAGATTTGATGTAGTGTGGTGATTTTCAGTCAGATTTGGACACTGTTTGGCAACCCAAGACAGGGCCAACTTGTACAAATATAAACAAAAATTTGTTCAAAAGAACAGGTTACCCAAAAATGAATTAAATGTTTTTTATAGTGGTTTTGAAGGATGAAGGCATGTCGGCATGTTGCTTTTGTTGGTGGTCCAAAGTGAGACTGAACTGGGGCCAAAAAATGTAAAAGTTTGACTGGACCTCATTATTTTTCTTTCGTTACCTATGAATAAAAATGCAGTTTGAAAAATGTGTTGTTTGCATTTGGGTAATTCCAGCGTTATGGACGTGACATTTTGCGTTACAGACATGAGGCTGTCCTGGTTTTGCCAAGTGGTTGATATCCATGGGACAACATTTAAATCAACCAATCAGATTTCAGAAATTATATTGAACCATCTGTGTATATTTTACTGAACCCTTGTTGATAGAGTCTAAACATCAAAAAATGTCAGTCTACGAAAAAGTATTACTCATCAAAAATGGGAAATAAACATGCGTTATGGATGTGACCAATAAAGGACAAAGTTTTTGGGAGGCGAAAAACTTTTTAGGATTTCTGTAAAATAAAACGCACAATCCTGAAGCAATAATAGCCAATGAATGGAGAAGGGATGCCTCTTTATAGAACATGAAATAGTTCATTTATATTCATTTTCAAGCGTTCATTTATAAGGAATATATAGCGTTATGGATGTGACAATCCTGAAAATGGCTGTTACCTGAGGATGAAAAAACATGCACTAAAAATAAAACAAATGCTTTAAAAATTTGAAGAGAGATCTCAGATGGGTATTTGAGCCACCAAATGTTAAAATCTGTGCTGTTACCATAGTAAATACTGCTGGTAAAAATGTCTTTTTTTGTGGTGAGGTTCACATTTTCACGGTATTGCATATTATATTTTCATTATTCACCATTTTAACAGACCTTTGACCTAGTTTGGGGTGATGACCCACCCCTTGACCCAAAAGTCTTTGATCATACATCTTATAGGAAATTGGATTTGCTGACACATTTTTGGTTGTCTGTCAGATTTCTGTAGCAATTAGGCCACAATACATGTTGTTTTTAATGTTTTTTGCAGTGGACTGCATAGACCCCACCTGCTCAGGAAGAGGTGTTTGCGTGCGTGGAGAATGCCACTGTTTTGTCGGCTGGGGAGGTCCCGGGTGTGAATTGCCACGGGCTTCTTGTATGGAACAGTGCTCTGGACATGGGACCTTTTTGGCTGATACCAACACATGTAACTGTGACCCCAACTGGACCAGTCACGACTGCTCCACAGGTTAGTACTGGGGTAGAACATGAAAGTTATAATACATTTTTTGTTGATTTTATAGAAAATATCCCTAGTTGACCCATTCTGCATATGTGCTCTTCATTCCCAGTGCTGTTTTATTCACTGTATCTTTAGAAAACCTGCTTCCACTTGATCTATGCCTTCATAATCATATAAATGTTACCTTTTGTGAATATCTCATGACCGTTCTGATATTATCACACATCATTTTCTGACACTAAGGGGGGTGGCAGTGTTAGCTTTATATTCATATGAAGGGCAGATCACACACCTGTGATATCGAATTCATCGCTTTGCGAGTAATTCACCACATTTATGTGTCTGCATGAATTGATTTGTGTTAAAATCTCGCAGCCCCTCTGAATGAAACTTGATGCAGCTGATCTTTGCTAATCTCACAACCTGTTGCCATGGCAGCATTGACTACAGGTGTCAGGATGTAATTTCACGCACCAGATAACTTAACTTACTGTTCTCAGCTTGTGTGATTTAGTGAGTTCAGAAAGAAAACAACTTATGTAGAGTGCTTAGATAAATAACATGTTTTTTAAAGTTTTTTATCGATTACATTTTTATAAATGTGAAATTTCAAACATCCTAGCTAAACTGCCTGGCTATTGTAATACTGTTGAAACGTCGGTCTATAAAGTTACCACCCTACAACTTCCTCTCATTTATCTCCACCAGAATAGGCGTTTCGGGAAAATTTTGTATGGTTTCAAAACAATTTAGTTCCCTCTACTCGACCCCTCTCCTGGTCATGCCTGACCGTCCTTTTGCAGACCCTTCCACAGTTGAGTTGCTTCTGTCACGCTAGTTAGATCGTCGCCAGCAAGAGGGGCTGAAATAGGAGCGTTTGATACAGCTTAAGTGGTTTAGTGCATCACAACAGTGACTGAGAGTCAGGTTCTGTTACAGCACCCAACAGATCTGGCGTTTGAGTTTTATCTTAAATCATTCCTTTTATAATTATCACATAATTATTAATGTTATATAATTTTCTATAGAAAATAATATTTTAAAATGATAAAAATACGCTATATGTTCAGTTCCCTGTGAACATGGAACGGTTTCATAAGCTAGTGTTCTTTGACTTGTCAAAATTGTTCGGTAACTGTAACATTAAAAGAGCATTTAATCAACATTGTCATTCACTGTTCGAAAATGTGAAAAACGCATTGTGAATAATTGAAAAATGCAAAAATTATGTTAATTTAAGGTGGGGTTGGAATTTTTCTTTACAGGGTTGCTGACTGTTAAAGAAACTTTTTTATTTATACTTGCATTATTAGTGGAACTTTCAAAGCATTTAAACATGTTTAAACAGTTGTTAGAAGTTTTTTATAACTTTATAAGCACGTTTTTAAATGTTATTTTTGATTAGCTGCTTTCTAGACGTTCAAACTAAAAAACGTGCTAAAACTGTTAACTCTATACCATTGTTTAATATATTAGTAGTACACGTGCACCTTTTCACAATTTTGCATACCTTTATTGAAAAGCAATCATTCAAACTTATATTATGATGGTCAAAAAATGTATATACCTCACATTTTGTAATTATTTTTTTAATATATTAAATATCAATCATATATTGTAAGGTCTTATAAGGACTGTGCCCATTTATTTAACTCCAACTACGTTTATTGTATTTTCCCTGTAGAAACCTCTGTAACAAACACACCAGCATGACAAAAGCTTTACTAAGCCAATTCTGGAAAAACATACCAATTTATAATCAAAATCTCTCAGAAGTACTTCAAAACAGCGACATGATGGCATTATTTTGGTCACTGCTCTCGTAAACACCATGCAGCTTTACGAGATCAAAGATCTAATGGGAATTTTACATCAGCAAACTTTCGAAACACAGCTATCTGTGACTTTGAATTACACTTTAATGCCAAACAGACAGCCTCCTATTAAGTAATCCAAGGGATTTGCAGGAAATAGCCAGCCTCGCTCCTCAAGCAAAAGATGCAACATGACTAAATGATGACGTTCGTACTCTCCTCCGGCCGCTTCAACTATCCTTCAAGCTTTCCTGTAGCTCAGTGGTAAGAGCATTGCGTTAACAACGCAAGGTCGTGGGTTCGATCCCAGGGGATTGCAAATACCTATGTAAAATGTATAGGATAAAGCAATGTAAGTCGCTTTGGATAAAAGCGACACCTAAATGTAAATGTAAATGTTCAAGGGTCTGCATTAGGAGAGAGGAAGGCTGCCATACTCTACACTAATGCATTCGATTGCTTCAGCGGTTTGGTGTGTACTCTCACAGTAGATACATTGTGGAAAATAAGAGATTAATTCGAGTTGAAACTTTTAATACTAATTCTTACACTTACAAAAAACATTTTTTAACCAAACTGGCAAACCACAAAAGAATAGTGTTTGCAAGGATACAAGTTGTTTGTTATTCCTGGCAGTGGCCGTTGGCAATGAAATAAATGTTACGCTATAAACGCGGCAGAGCCACTGGGATCCGTTTCTCTCTCTCTCCTCAATCCTCTGGTCACTGGTGAAATAAGGAATCATTTAATAAGAAGCTTTCAGCCACTCATCTCTGTTATGTGGGCAGTCTGGCAGCTCAGGCACATTCCTGGATGAGGTGCAAACAATCTAGAGCCGCATCAATTAGTCCTCATCCTCCGTTAAAGCACGCGAGCGCGAGACGGCCAATTATTATACAGCGTTGATGTGCCCTGCGGTGAGGCATTATGGGAACGCTCCATGGATGGTCTCATCTTGTCAAGTTAGCGGTTGCGTTACCTTTTTGAAAATCGCTCTGTGGAACACCTTGTATTTGTATAATCAGGTTGTTTTTTGGATTCGAAAAATAAGCAACACGCAATGAAATGGGAAAGGGTGAAGTGGAACAAGAGCAACCGGGTGTCTCCTTGACAACTTTATGCAGCTCTGAATGAAATGCCATTAGGATGCGTCTAATTGAAACGTTGCATGTGAAATTAAGGGCATTTACATACTTTAACAAAGGCCTGGCACTGTAATTTGTAAGCGGGTGGATTTTTTTCTTCAGGCTTTTAAATTTGGTAATGCCATGTTATGGTTTGAGTCTGAAAAGACTTACGTTACTCTGTTTAATTTGTAACAACGACAAAATGGGAAGAACATGAAATGTAATTGACTCATTAATAGCATAGAGCAGACCTCCTCCATGACTTCCTTCTAGATATGATGAATACAGTGGACTAATGAAACGGTGATACAAGATCATCTATCATTCTAAGCTGCTTTTCTGGAGTTAGAAGAAGACATATTTACTCTTTCATTTTGTATGCTTCGACATGTTGTACGCCAGAGTTTTGCACTTTTATTTTTCTGTCAGCAGTCGTTAGTTTGACGGACACTTTTATCCGATGTTGTGTAATTTGCTGTGTATTTGAAGTAGACCGTTTAACCCTGGGATCAAACCAACCCGATATCACAGGAATTCGTCACCATTTTACGAGGTGACTTATTCGTTATAATTTGTATGTTGTGAACCGTAAGAAATCGATTACTAGATAAAAGCCATACTGAAGCCCTACCCCTAACCTCAACGACTGCAAAGCAAATTGTACTTAAATGTACGAAAGAGATTGTAGAAATGTATATGAATTAGCCAAATTAGCCACATCTTAAAAACATTTTGACGTGAGATTGTGTTGGACCAAACCTATGACGCTGTGCCGCTTGCACCTCCAGCCAAGCTACCGGAATTCAACGTGAATGTTTGTGACACTTCTGTACAACAAGTTTTTAAACTTGCTAGATGTGCTGTGTAGTGTTACACCTCAGTATTGGCACTCTTGCTTCACACTTTGCTAGCTAACGGAAGCAAAAGGGAGTGTTTTATTTGTCAAAACTCATGCGGGGGATTGAACTCAACCGAGGTTCGAATTCAACATGTCCTTCGTAGTAAATTTCACTTGCTGTCTCGCATCGGAGAGAAAAAACTTGTTTTTTAGGAAAAACATTTTAGCTGCCTTGGCTTTATATGTGTAGTCCTCGACCTCATTTCCCATGCGGCAAAACCGGCTTTAATATGATCTAACAAGTGTGTCAGATCCTATAGAAGCTCAAAATTGGATTCTGCTCTTTAACTTTTATTTTCATTCTTTGTATTCTCGTTTTTGTCTCCTCGGTACAAAAGGAATTCCCTCCAAAAGCAAAAAATCAAAAGAGGAAGAGACGCAGCAAAAAAATGTCCCCCCCTAAACCTCCCACAATCCCCCCCCTGCTTTGTAATGGTCTTATTAGATTTGTATTGTCCGAAGGGGATTGCCCCTTTTTGAGGTTGTAGGAATTTCTTTTCACCAGCCATCAGACAAGGTAGTGGAGCGTGGCCATCCCATCACTGACAATAACTCCTGGATTTGCTTTCTCTTTACCCCCTGTTGTCATGTTCCATCTACTCATCTACAACCCCCCTCCTCTCCTTGTGTCCCACAGAGCTGTGCGCAGCCGACTGTGGTGGACACGGCATCTGCGTGGCGGGCAGCTGTCGCTGCGACGAGGGCTGGATGGGCGCCGGGTGCGATCAACGGGCGTGTCACTCACGCTGCAGCGAGCACGGAACCTGCAAAGACGGAAAGTGCGAATGCAGCCCGGGTTGGAACGGAGAGCACTGTGCCATCGGTAAGTGTGTGTGAAGTGCCGGGCGAGGGTGCGGTCGTGATTTGGAGGAAGAGGCGGGGCAGGGGGTGTGAGGGAAGCATGCGTAATTGAATTTGTGCATCGCGGCATAGCATGAACAGTTTGCTCAAGGATATGAAGCTCGCCTTCATGCATTTTAATGTGGGAGTGTGCTAGAGCGTCAATTTCAATTCTGCTCATCTCATCCTCCATTTTCTTGTCCTGACGCTCTTCGTTTATTCATTTTAATCGCAAACATTTGAATTGTCATGAGCGGGGGAGTCACTTTAAAGACTTTTCGCCGCGGAATTCAAATGCAACCACTTATCTGTGGACATGAATATCTTATCCTGAGTGTCATATAGTTGATTGAATAGTAAGTGATAAACTTTTTATCGATAAACTGTATTTATCTGTGCATTGATTCCAATATTTATGTAAATTACCAACAAGATTTATAATGTTAATAAAGAAATAGTCCTATTTTACACATTTTATTGTAGGGTAGTAGTGGTTTTCAATATGGTTGTATAGTTGCCATGGTAATTTTGGTGCACTATTGCACCTTTATTCTCATAATAATTTGAGCTCTACGCAACAGATTCTGTGTCTGCAGATTTCGCTGCCGGTTTGCATGCACAATGATGCACATCCCACATTTATGGATTGAGGCAAATTGTCCTTCAGTTGAACCAGATTTAATAGCCAGTGTCAGGGTCAGAATTTAAGCAATGTTTTAATGGTATGTCACAGGCCAGAAGAACAATTGTTTCGAGAAAAGACCAGCAGCAAGATTTGTACCATACAAGACTACTGTACATAAGACATTGGAATATTTTTTATTTTTAGTATTGTCATAGATTTGGCTTAAAATAATATTTTAATATTGGTGCTACAATTGATCCCATCCCTGACCTTAACCATAATGTTAAAGATTATGTTAATATTTCCCTAAATTTAAGGACTTGTTATATTTTGTAATAAAGGACTTGCGGAAAGTTGTGACACAAACAGAAAAATAGACAGAACTAAACATTGGGTTTAGAAATGATCTACTGTATGCTGGCTTGTTTTAGCCTGAAACCCAGCATTTTTGTATCACCCATAACAGCAGGGATCATAAATGTCAACGCAAGAAACTTTAAAAGCGGTAAGTGACAGGTCACGATGTAATGTACAGAATGACATGGTGCTTATTCACTTCTGTTTGGATTGGGGCTTGACCGTTCCTCGCATCCGTGATGTGTGCTCAAACTAAAACGGCTTTTTCTTTCTATCTTCTCATTGTAAGGTAGTCTTGGACAGATAAAATAAGATAAAAACGTAATTTCCTATTTTTGACAATCAAATAATGCTAATTCAAGTCTGTAATATTGTGCATTATAGAATATTCTCAATGCATATGTTTCATTATAATACTTTTTTGTTTATTTAATTCATATCAACACATTGTTTTGGCTAAAGTTACATTTGTTGTGTAAATAATGCATTGTACATTGCATTGTAGTTTAAAGGCAAAACCATGAGTAGCAAAATGTTGTAATTTATTTTATCAGATTTTTTCAGATTCAACATCCAAATTTTTTTTTCTATAAAAACTACAAACACACACTTGTGACCTGCTACAGTGTTTTGGAAACAACAAAACCAACAGTTGGGTTAATGATCTGTAGTACCTAATGTAGATAATGCTCTCATGGCTTATTGCTTTAAAGCGCCAGTTCGCTCCAAAATGAAAATTATTTCATCATTAACCCACCCTCATGTTATTTCAAACCTGTACGATTTTCTTACTTCTTCAGAACACAGAATATATTTTAAGAAATGCTGGTAACAAAACAGCATTGCACCCTATTGTATAAACAGAAACTCACCAATTCGTTTCTCACAACATCTTCATTTGTGTGCCACAGAGGAGAAAGTCAGGTTTTGAATGACACAAGGGTGAATTTATGATGACGGGATTTTTTGGTAAACTATCCCTTTAACATCCAAATTACTTATTAATGCATAATAGCCCATAAACAGTATATGAAGAGCTCTTTTCCAAAACGCATTTAACGCCAAATTTATAAAAAAAATTGCCATTTTGGCAATCATGCCATTTTGCTGTGTACTAAACCTTTTCACTGCTCCATCAATGTTTCATGCCAAATCGCTATATTTCCTTGTTTAAAATGTACTGCAAGATGCAGTTTCTTTCCAAAACGCTATAAGTCCCGAACCTGTTTTTAGCCTAAATTATTAAAACTTTTAAAATGGATTTATGGTGTTTTGGAAAAGAGCTCTTCATATGCTTCTCCATTATATATGGTAATATTGCTAAATTTTGTTTTTCAATTGCTTCACTCTCTCTCCGTTTCTTTTCTCTCTTTAGCCTGTCACACCATACCTTAAGCTCACTCCCAGTCTGTTTTGTGAAGTGTTGTTTGTATTGCATGCACTGCAGTTGTCCTATCTATTGCTTGTTCAGACCCTCTGTGTTTTCGTAAACGCTGAAGGCTCGAGCAACCAGCCCATGTCTCAAGCTGTCTGTATCTTGTCATGAAAGCAGCACTGTTCAAAACCTCCCTTATATGTCCTTGTCTTTTATCTCCCCCTAAAGCTCACTATCTGGATAAGGTAGTGAAAGGTATGGCACTCTTACTTTCCCTATCCTTCCGTCTTCTCTTCCGTTCTGTCTCCCATCATTTTCCCATCACCTCATCCTTCAAGTGCATCTGTACAGCGGCGCTCAAGCTTATACTTACGTGTCATCTCACGCCTCTCCGCCACAATCTTCAGCCAATCAGGGCATTCGCTCTCAGCCAATACAGCATAACGTCATCTTTCCACTTAGCACCTGTCGAGTGCCCGGCGAGAGAGCCGGAGCGTCCTCCACAGGGTTCCCTTTGTGAAACTTTTGGGCTCACCGTATTGAGAGAAGGAGGGCCGACGGCAGGTCGCGGACCTCGCCGATCGGCGGCATGCATAATGGATGCTCAGCGCAGCTGTTTAGCAGAGATCAGGGAAGGGCGGGGGGATTGGGTTAGGAGAGGTTCTGAAGCGACATCCTCTCTAATTAAAGCATGCCATGCACCGGTGATGTCGAAGCCCTAGCCGCCCACACCCCCTAGCTGATCATTCTCTAGTTCTTTTATTCTAGTCTCAGGTTTTCTCGCACCGTAAGCCCACCCCTTACTTCCCTCGCAGAGTGCCTGCACGGCTCGTGGCCCTCAGGACCCGTTTCAGGGTGAGCTCCGCGGGGGCCTCTCTCTGAAAAGGCTGCCAATTAGGCTGAACCGCTGCCAGCTGTGCACTGATCTTTATTTATTTCTCTCTTTAATAAGCATTCAGAACAAACCTTCAGACGTCTCGCCGCTGCAGACTGTGCAGCTGTTTGTCTGTTTGAGGAGTAATCGGTCGGCTGCCGGTCAAGCACACCCGAGCTCATGGCCGTGAATTCAGATTACGCGAATAAAAAAATCCCAGTCTGCTTGTTAGCAAAACGCGTAACCGTCACAGCCTGTCCAGTAGCACGGAAAGGTTGTCCTTACAGCAATTCACGGTCTGCAATAGTTTGAGCTCCATATATTTTGTTTTTCACAGGCCTTCTTATTTTGGGCCAATTTTAAGAGTGTGACATAGGAGGAACAGAATGTTTCAGGGTGGTATCACAGACAGGATGCTAGATGCTATTTCTAGTTCAGGTTCCAAATGGAGTCTACAATGATAATTTAACGCTACATAGGTTAGGTAATAGTCCGCTCTGAAGTCCAGGGGTCGTACACGTTCGGGCACAACACTGCAAAAGGAGGATCTATTACATTTTTTAATGACAATTAAAATTCCCATACGTCTGTGTCACTAAGGCACTGACAAAAATGTGAGTACACACCAAATGAAGCTTTTGGGAGGGCGATCTCTCTTTTACATAAGTATTGTGGCTTAGTATGTCAGATCATGTTTGCTAACCACTATGGCACCGCCATTGCTACAGAACTCAACGGATCATTCTTGTTGACTTTATCATGAAGGTGTAATCTTCCGGCGAGGATCATCTGTCTTTTCTTGATGGTGCTAAATGTGCTACATAGATCACGTATTGAAAAAAACATTGAGTGAAGGATCATGACGCACAAAGCCTGGATGAATCCATACCACGCCATTGCACAGTGCGCCATATTTAGAAACGATCATGGCCGTTGGAAGCATCTCCAATTTCCTTCTTATCAGGCATCCAGCACCTTCTCTATCTCTACACAAACCACTCTCTCTCTTTCACAATCTCTCTCTCCATGTTATTTCATTCTTTTTTGATTTTCTAGCAATGGCTCCGCTAACTGTCGCCGACAAAATAGGTCAACTCAGACATCTTAGGGAACGAGACTCCGGGCTTGCGAGAAAGCATGTCAGGATTTTACATTCGACGGCGGAGAATTTCTCGCCTTTCGCCTCTGTTTTCGTCTCAGGAAATAGAATCGGACAGGTAGCTGATAAGTGGCAGGGAGGGGAGGGGAAACGGGACATTGACAGCCATTTTACACTGTCACATGAAGCGGACAAGTCCCCCCCACCCTTCTTCCGTGTCTGTAGGACTATGTGCCAAGGGTGTTATCAATGTCCTGTCAGCATCAAGCGTCCTGTCAAGCACACCCACCTCTGTGAAATGTTGTGTCGGCATTCATTTTATTGGTAGCAGAATGTAGCTTTCACATTTTATTCTCAGATTGTGAACATTTAGCATTTACAACTATTTTATTTCTCGTGATGATGTATTTACAGTTAAAATATTGTTTGAGTAGAAACATTTGAAGGTGCTTTATAAAGCTGTAATCCATAACTTTTGTTGGTTAAAATGACTAAAACTTATTGAGAATTTGAGAATTGAGTACATTGAAAATCAAAACTTAGACCTTTTATTTTGCCAATTCAAAATGGTAAGCTTATAATAATGATTTAAAAAATCGGGCATTATTTGGTTGGAAACATCAGTCAGACATAATTTGATTTCAGTCTATGCAAAGAAAAGTACATAAAACAACCTGTAATTGTAGAGAGAGGTGAAAGTTATTGATCGCAGCTTTAAAATGGTCAATTTGTAGATTACTTCAAAGCCATGAAAATCTATAATTTGAAACCTGCTATTGATAGTTGAAGGTATTACAGTAAAAAGTGATCTTACAAGAATGTATTAGACAAAAACATGATCAACTTCAGTCATATTTTTTCAGGTTGTTTTCCCAGAAGCACAAATTTCCGAATCTGATTTAATTTCTATCATAACATCATTCTTTATGAAATATTTTTGTTCACACCTCCTTGTCTTTTGCTCTGTCTCTCTCTCTCTCTCTCTCTCTCTCTGTCTCTCTCTCTCTCTCTTTGGAGCTGAGTTCTGCATCTATAGTATTGTATTGTATTGTATGTATTGATCTGCTTTAGCTCTGCAGTATAGGTCAGCCTCTATAGGATATAGGAGCTTAAGAAAAATGTGTATCAGTTAATCACTCAAAGTTATCATTATTATTACCAATGAGCTCTTCTGACCCCTACCCCAGTTGACTTTTTCTGTAATTTGAGAAACAGTCTCTGTTATAGTAACTAAGTTTTGTATTGTTGTGTTTGGCGACTGTATGTTTTTGGTTTGCTTGCGTAGAAAAGTGGTTTCTCTAATGTGTGTGCTTTGCTTTTGTATGCACAGAGGGCTGTCCTGGTCTGTGCAATGGCAACGGCAGATGCACGCTGGGTAATAATGGCTGGTACTGCGTTTGTCAGTTGGGCTGGCGGGGAGCGGGCTGCGACACATCAATGGAGACGGCCTGCAGCGACGGCAAGGACAATGATGGAGGTACAACGCAAACAACACACTGGCTTAAGCTTATCATGAGTTCACGTGATCTGTGTTGAAGTAGGCTCTTGGGTTCTCTCTTCTCTAGTCTCGTTTCAGCCCTCCTCATTTTTCTTTGATTTTGACCTTATTTTTCTCATGTCACCTTTTCTCATTTCTTCCGGTCTTGTCTATTATCGCATCTGTTCTTGTCTCCTTTTTCATCCTCTTTTTTTATATCATTTCAAGTCCCTTCTTACATCTTGCCTCATCTCATATTTTTCACTGTCTTGTAACATCTGACATGGTTTGTCACTTAGATCATGTCTAGAGTTTGCCTTAAGCAGTTACATAAAGCAAAAAAATGAGGTCGCTTTTTAAATATCTGTGGATATGTTCCTGCCCTTGGGTACATTAGGGGACTTGCAGAAAAGTGAGATGTGCTTCGAGTCAATATCTTATGCTTCAAGTACACTAAGCTAACAACGAGACACACAAAGTCCACATCACCCAGTTTCCATTTCCCCGCAAGCATCAGCCTCGAAACCAACCACCTGCCGAAGCTTTAAATCGATGGTAGGATTGTCCTGTCACAAACCGCACTCAGTCATGAACATATTTACTTGAATCTCTTTCGGGAACTCACCCACCATGCCTTAGTTTTACCTTCCAATCTCTATGAATCAAGTAAACAATTTTTAGGAAGCTACATGGACCTGTTCGTGTGTCTTTGACGAGGCACAGCCAACCTAACTGTTGGTTCTGAGTGACATACACGAAACAGTATAAAACAGAGAGCCATCCCTGTGGAAAATACATGCAAAAAGAAAATGATGAAAACCTCTCGGCAGCACAGCTTCAAGCGCTAAACAGCTTCAATTTTACACTCACAAATTGCTAGTACACATATGCTAGCCGTGAAGTAGCGAATTGGCAGCACCAGCGCAACGACTCGACAAGCAGCGGTGAGACTTCCGCCAGGAGAGCTGTTATTTTTATAATCTGGCCCATCTGGTCAGAGAGGTTCCGGAAAGTAGAGAGAGTGGGGACGAGAGAGGATATAGAATAAGACATGACCCACTTCGCTACTTTGAAGGGTTCCTCTTAGCGTGGCCCAGAGTCCTGAATTATTTTAGCCGAATTACAAGAGGTAGAGGCTGAGCTTCCAGTGGAGGTAGGAAGACTGTTGGGAAGGGAAAAAAACATGAAGGAAGTGAGAAGCCAGACATCTCTACCGTTGACTGTAACGTACTGCAGTAGAGAAGCTGTAGGGCAAAGCAAGACGCCCAACAGAGTAAGCTATTGCTCAGAAGCTCAGCAGTGTTCAAGGTTCGCCTGAGTTTCTTTTGGGAGGATGAAATCTCTTTTTGTGCTTATTTAAAGATGTAGCAGAGAAAGGATGTTAGAACGGATGGAATAAGCATGTAGGCCGGGTTTTTTGCTGTAGCTTATAGGCCATGCAGTATGTGGTCACGTTGGTGAACCTAAAAATGTTAATTCTGTCATCATTGATTCCCCCTCATGTCTTTCAAAACCGGACTCTTTCATGTGTGGAACCTTAGGGGTTTAATGGCCATACAAGGGAGGTCATGATGTTTGGTTACCAACGTTCTTTAAAATGTCTTTTGCGTTCTGCAGAAGAAAGTCATACAGGGCTTAGACTAGTCTTATAAGTTAGCCGTCTCATTTTTTTTCTTCAAGACTTGATATAACTTCTATAAGTCAATCACATAAAAAGGTAGATTTGTCTAATTAAAATCTGAAAATTAAGAGTGATTAGTCCTAACTAACTGGTAGTCAGTGAGACTCGTTGTCGAGACACAGTCTTAACTTAGCGGCTACGTTTATGCAACTGGCCCCAGGTTTGGAAAGCCATGAGGGTTAATAAACAAGGAAAGAATTTACATTTTTGGTTGAAATTTTCCCCAAAAGCTCAATTTTTAGACAATAGACTTCCACTGAAGATAATTTTTTCCTCTTGTTTCTTCCATTAGATGGTTTAATAGACTGCATGGACCCGGATTGCTGTCTCCAGGCTTCTTGTCACACCACATCTCTATGTGTGGGGTCCCCCGATCCGCTAGACATCATTCAGGAAACCCAGATCTCCTCTAGCCAGAGCACTCTCCAGTCCTTCTACAACCGTGTCCGCTTTCTGGTTGGCAGGGACAGTACCCACGTCATCCCTGGCGTCAACCCCTTTGACGGCATGTAAGTGATTGTTAGATCCTTTAGGATAATTTTTGTGTCTAATCTATGTGTTGTTTTGGTGTTTATTCTGGTCTTGTTTCTTCGTTTTCTGTATTGATTGTTGCACAGTTATTTTCAGCGTAAGTTCTCATTTCCATCCCACATCCCTATCCACTGTAGTACTGTTGTAATATTTAGATCAATTGGTAAAGTAGAGAACGCTGTCAATCCATCCACATACGCTGTTTTCGTAAACAAACAGGGCTTGGTGCCGGTCCCATGATGCCCCAAACATCTTTCATATGCGAGAACAGTGCAGTCACTGTGTGATCCTATGTGGCTCCTCATCGTTTGCCTCCATTTGTGGCTTTCACTTTTCTCAAATCAAAAGGAAAAAGTCAACGGCAATTAATTTGCATCCCACTTGTGCGCAGGTCTCGTTCCTCTTTTCCTTCCTGTTTTCATTTGAGACCCACACAAAAGACGCTTTTAGAGACTTGGGGGGGAAAGTTGCGCTCCTTTGAAATCTCGCGGAGTATCCCCGTTTTTTCTGTCATGAAAGCCGAGCTGACATTTCAAAGGCAAAAATGCAAACGGAACTCCCAAATGAGCATCTCTCTGTGTTCTCCATGGAGAATGGCCCTAATGGTGTTGCCTGGGGTGCTTCGACGTTTCAGTTCTCACCTCCATAAGGTACAATGTGCCAAAGAGGTCTTCGATTCAAAGCTTTCTGTTTTTAACTCGCATCTTGTTAGTTGTTTTGTTTGGTGCTCCATCAACGGTAAATCTCTTGTTTGAAGGGGTTTCAGATCAATGAGCAACCCTTTCCAAAGCTGTAAGGCACAGGATACTGTTTTTGCATAAAAGGCCATTTTCCATTGTTCAGCTTGGACTCGTGGTCGAATATACTTTTTCTAAGCCTGTGGCAAATATAGAGTACTTTGTCTAATCTGTGCAGTTCTAATGAGACTCTGATCACTTCAAAAGCTGAAGCCGACACTCTCATCACCCCTCCGTCCTATCTACTAGACGTTCTTCTCGTGCATAAATCACAGCGCCCTCAATCAACTTGTGTCTGATGCGTATAACCTCATCTGCTCTCACGCTTGAGAAATGAAACGCCGGACTTTGTTTGATATTGACTTTTGTGCACATGTCAGCCAGCATTCGTGAATTGCTCTTTTTTCATACAGTGTGACATTTTCCCAAGGTGACATTTTTGTGAGACTCGACGGGGAGTCTCACGATACCCCTCTTCATTATTTCAGGACGAGGGTCTGCGCCGTCCTTCGTCGCCGTCTACCTAGGAAAAAAAGAGGCATAAATAAATAAAGCTTTAGAAGCCGACCACCAGCCGTGAGATCGCAGACCTCGATTCACCTAAAAGTATCAAGCCTGATATATTATTTATTACCTCTTCATTCCTCCGCCCACCGATAGATATGAGAGTGGCGACAGCTGCTCCAGAGTCCAGATGGAGCCTTTAGACATGACCGCAGTGGATCTAAAACAGCCCCCTGCCATCACCCGATCGGCCCTTTTATCGATTCTATAATGTGTGCAAGTAGACATGTCAGAAATGCGTGCTTGGTGTGTCGAACCGAAAGATGGCAACACGGATGGCCAAGATCAAAGTCACCCGTCATGTTATTGACCCATCAGACTCTTATCTATTTCAGTTTTCTGAAACTTTCCTGAAGTAATTTATGTTCTTAAGCATGTACACTGTGTGCCAGAAGTGAATCCTCAGGGCACTCTAGGCCCTCTTCGATGACCTAAAATGGTGAGCGCGCTGTTTGTATGATCACCGGACATCGCACAAAAGAGTTAATCCACTTGGCTTGGGATGCACTTGAGTCACGTTGTTTGCCTGCTGCATCTGAGGGTACTTAGAGCCTTTTAGCATCATTTGGAGATGGCGAAGCGGCAGGCATAGATTGCCTATTACGTCTCTCCATTCAGCATATTCGGAAAATGGGGCAAGTTCTGAGAAATCTAGGACCAGTACTACAATAACTTGAGTGCAAGAAGGGTTTTTTATTTAGCCCCTGTTAGGAAGTTTTTAAGATAGGTAATGGTGCTTACTAAGACACGCATCGCTTACTACTGCACATACACAGTCTTACTCGCAGTCATTTTATATTATTTTATTTTCCGAGATAGAATAAGTGCGTCTGTAAGATGTCTGTTAAAGACCTGGGCCAGTATTCTTAAAATCTTCTAAGAATCCTCTTAGAAAGCTCTTAATTTAGTTTCAAAACTTCTACTACGTAGTCTTAGCTTAAAAAGCTATTCATGACCAATCTGATAGCAACTTTGAGCAAGGAATAGACAAAAACTTTTATCTTAGAGAGAAGGCAGGGCTGACCACTTGCTATGTATGACGCAGTCTTTTAAAGACTACTCCTAAAATGTTGGACCTTAAGAGCTCTTTTAGCTCTTAAGAGATGCTTTATGAATTACTTTTTTCTTTACCAGGATAATTTCCTGTCATTTTAAGGGGTAACACCCACATTTCTAAGAATTTTCGTTACTAGGAGCAACTCTTTGCGCGAAAATTTTAAAAGATCAGTTTTACATACGTTGCGGATGAGCTAACAATATAAATACATCTTCCAGATGTAAAGAAGACATCAGACGTTTTCCAGATATATGAGTGCAATCACGATCTGTATATTAAGTTCCTAATTACAGCCATTCATTTTACACTTGCCCTTTTGGCTGTTTTACACTTAAAAAAAATGCTTTCTAAAGTGCTGCTAGAAATTGCCTATCAGGACAGTTGTCTCAGAGTTGTCCCTTCTAATATCATATCAAATGTGATCTACAATGTGCTTCCATTCTCTAAAAATACACTGCTGTTGAGACAATAGTGATGGGCCCAGTCAAGGTGATAAGTCTGTCACGGAAATGTCGTTGACACATCCGACTCTATAAACCTCCTCGCATGTTCCACGACAATCTTATTTTGAGTGGCGGGGGTTGCTGAATAAATGAATTTTAGACGTTGTGTCTGGAACTCCTCGCTGCTCCCCTCTCTCTCCTTTATCTTCTTCAGATTCGTTTAATGTCAATATTTAAATCATTTGTCTTGGAGTTGTTGAATCAGCTCAACATATTTCGCTGCGACACAGAGACGACAGTTCCACTCGGTGCGCCCTGTGAAAACTCGCACCGCTGCCCCTCCGGAATGAGGATTCTCTAAATCAAACTGTCACCCCGAGTGATGTTGTGGATAGACAAAAGCTTTACACATTTTATCTCTCTCTCTTTCTTTATTCCTCACCGTCCTTTATTTAGCAATATTTCTTTGTCGCTTTCTTTGTCTCTGTGCTATTCCACCTGAGTTCACTCCAGGGCTGATAATAGTCGTAGCGATGGGGGTGCATGTTGGCGCGTTATCTCTGCTAGCTTTGTTTACAGGAACGCAGAGCCGAGGCAAGGACTGCTGAAGGTGAGAGGCTGCTTAAATTAGCATAACGTTAGCCTCCCTGGGACCGGGATATTGTTGGGTCCGGTGTGATCTTGCCCGAAGTAAGGACAGGAAGGGGCCAATCGTTCCGCTACCTGGCGAATGTTTAATACCTAATGCATAAAAAGGGTCCCATTGTGCACATTTTTTTCAAGTACATTTTTCTTTTTTTCATTTCCTAGGCCTGGAGTTTGCTGCTAGATGTATAGTTGCTTCACAAAGTAGGCTACCCTGGAAATCTGTAGACATCACTGTATTATGGTTCGGCCACAGTGCTCACGCAGGGGTGCGAATTATGGCTCCATTTCAATAGCAGCAAGTTATATGTTATACCCTTTAAAAAACTTGTTTTCTGTATTATTGCATTTTTGTGCTTTGTAAATCTCCTTACAAACAGCCTGAAGCCTGATTATAAATCGCCGTTGTTATGAGTCACAACTTGATAAAAGTCATGTCTAGCGGGGAGTTGTTTCACTCGTTTGGGATTTCACGAAGCTGTGTTCAAATTTTTTCATATCGATCAGTACGTCTGAGCTCCCAAGACTGGCAGATAGCATCAGACGGGAAGTTTCAAGGCCTGATATCTCGAGTGATTGAGTGCGCTCATACTTGTGTATTGTTCTTTCAAAGAACACTAACATGTCCATGTGTTATCTTGTGGCAGGGAATGCCTCTGGAGTCTCTCAGTTTATTATATGTGTTTACAAATATCATCTGACTTAAAGGTCTGTACAGTAAGCCGACACGATAAATTGAACTAACAGAAATTTGGGCTTTATTTCGCAGTCATGCTTGTGTTATCCGAGGACAAGTGGTGACCTCAGATGGGACTCCGTTGGTCGGTGTGAACATCAGCTTCATCAACAAGCCAGCGTATGGCTATAGCATCACCCGACAGGATGGCAGGTATGATGCATTACCCTTGAAACGAATATCTCTATGCACACAACCACCTCCATACGTTTCTGATTTATTGTCAAAATTATATCCCAAATCTGGATGTATTCTTTGTTTTTGTTTTGCATTTCAATGTAAACCATAAAAAGATGGTGCGGATTTTAGTCAATACGCCCCAAAATCTGGAATCTTTTAAATGTGAAACTTGTCAAGCTTCACAATATTTTTGGAAAGCATCTGCTTTTGGCTAATGTTAAGTTTATGTTTACTATTTTATTATTATTATTGTTTGTATTTATCTTTGTTAATATTATTATTATTATTGCTATTTATCATTAGTAGTAGTAATAGTAGTATTGCGATTTATTCCTTTTATTATTGAACTTATTAACCTATGCAAGTTGTGGTGTATCGTAGATCTATGCTGTTAGGTAAAATGCTTTTTTATTTTAATCTTTCATGCCAGCATCATTACACATGAGAACATTAAGTACACACATTTCTTCAGCACATCATTGAACAGCTTGCTTGGATTCTGTTTTAAGGTCCTTTTTTGTAGCCATAAACAATCTTCCCTCCCTCTGGTTCTCTCTAATTTTCACTCTCATTCTCCGTAAACACATGCTTTCACTCCCATAACCGTCCATCAACCCCTGCGGAACACACTCAGCACCGCATAAAATCAGAAATGCACCTGTTCGCTTGCTTACAATTGGAAAAGAACGGCTTTCATTGGATTGTTGTCTGTACTGTCCTGATGGCCCAGCTTTTTAAATTACTTTCTACCCCGCTACCGAATACATCTCTCAGCCTCTGTAGCAACCGTTAGAGTCGGATTGACTAGTCACATGCAGTGGATGTTCATGTAGTACAAAATTTACCCTAGAGTAATGCATCCATTATACATTTGTTATGATGTATTAAGAGTGGATTATGCCACCCTGTTTCCCTGAAGGAGAGATCGGGGGGCTGCGTCATGCCATCAACATCCAATGAAGTACAGGCGGTAGGTTCACAAAACGTCGTACGGATTATTCATGTAGGGGTCTAACCAATCGATCTGGTTAACCCCTTAGGGTTAAAGCTGGCTCCCTTCAAAGAGTGCAATGAAAGGCTGGATGCACAAGGCCTAATAAAATTTGACACTTGTGCCTGAGGTGCTAGCTTGATTGATAACAGCCCCGCGAATCGCTCATCGATTGGCGTGGCAGCCTTTAGGCTGTGTGCGCAGCCATGTAATGGTTATGCCCATGTGACCAGTATGGCTGTGCAATATGACATATTTTTCAAATTGACTACTTGTGGGTTGTCTGCAGTTTTGGAGATTGTGGTGTAGCTTGATAAAACGCTATATCACTGCTGTTAAAGATAATAGTAGCTTGCGAATTAGCGCCAGATGTACCGCTACATAAATGCAAGCATAGGCATTTCCTCTCACTCGCAATATTGTTTTTATTTTCCTCTCTCTTCCCTTTAAAAGCTTCCCAGCATGCTCTTTTCGGACTCCCACAGAACACACACAAAGGCTCACGTTTTAGCAAGGGCACAGCTACAAAGGCAGCTCAAACCTTTGTTTATAAGGCTTGCCAATGAAAGCCTGTGAATAGCCCGTTGGGATATGTAGTTGAATTAACGTTCAGGCAGCGTGAGGTGTGCCTACAGATGCACGCCGCATGTGAGCCAGCTCCAAAACAAAGATACGCTGCAGCGTTTTCCACGGGTACCCATATCAGGTGCTTACTGGCTGTGGATCCTGTTTGTTTGAGTTTACGGTAATGATGCTTTATGTCTACCAGGGCGTGTTTTATATGTCCGTGTACAATGCACAAGAGAGAATCCTGTTAGTAAAATGTATGGCGTATCCCACATACAAAAATAAAATGTTATTGTGTTTAGTAGCGTATGTCATGGAGCTCTCTTACCTATGCAACTCTAGAATCTAATCCCCACTGGTCTTCAAAACGTTTCTATTTAATGAAAAAATCTCTTAATGTTTACTTGGGAGAACAAAATTTGACAAAATATGATGTCAGTGGTTTACATAATGAAAAAATAGGCACGATATGAGCTTCCAGCCAAGCCAGTTTATGAAGCCAGTGCTTATGAAATCCAACTAATACAGTGGGGATAGCACTAAATATGATAAAAAAAATATTGGTGTAAATGATAGATTATTTGATGGATATTGAGATACAGCACTCAAAATACCAAATTTACATTGTTTATTTATAAAAGTTGTATTATTAAAAAAACAGGTTGGTCATTAAAACATTGATATTGATCTTTGAGACGGCTTTACTCGGCCAACATTAAAGATATCAACCCTGTGAAAAAAATGAAATTTTACAGAATGTTACCGTTTTATTTGACCGAAAATTTTCACATAATATATCACATATTTTTGAAATGCAGTAAAAAGAAAGTTAAATCACAGAAATAAACTGTGAGTTTTTACTGGGGCTTTTTTTACAGTTATTTTTAACAGTGAATGTTATGTTTTCACAGAACGTTCTTTTAATGTTTTTGTAAGTGTACATGTGATGCATCATGGGATTGAACGAGTGAACTATATCAGGTTATAGGGGGTTATTTTGGACACATTCCTGGACTCATTGTGTTAACATTTTTGCCCGCTGGTCTAGCAAATATATATATATATATTGTTTTGTATATTATATATTATATGTATAGCAAATATAAAAATATATATTACCAACAAATAATTTATAAAACTTGACAAACTAAAACAAGACATTGTGATAATGTTAATATGTTTTACAACACAGTTGGAAATGGCTACCTCTAAGGGGTATGGGAGAACAGAATCTTGCACGACATCAGCATTGCAGCATTGTCGTAAAGTTGCATAAGTGTAGACAGCCTGCATCAGTTATACCTCAGCTATTATCTCTCTCCTCTTTTTTATCAATGCTTCCTTCTTCAGAGAATCAAAGATGCGTGCTGCCGTACGCATGACTACTGCAGCGCAAGGAATCTTGCTAGTTTATTCCCAATTGAGAATAACAACATTGCAAGGCACCCATTCAGGCTGATTTTATTAATGCAGATTCAAAAGCACAGAGTATTAAATTGAGCCAGTGCTCCATTGTGTTGCAATCGCATTGTGCAGCTGCCAGATAAAAACCATCCCAACTAGCCGGCGCAAAGTCATTTTCAATCGAATCCCATCATTTGGAGAAACACAATGAATGCAACCTTTATTAAGTCTGGTTTTGATAGCACTGCAGAGTTAGGGGAAATAATGTTGATTAAAATGTAAGTAAATGGTATTATGTGGCGCTGAAGGGAAAATCAAAATTGAATTTTAAAGAGTTAAAATTCATGTTGGTTAGCGTCCTGTATAAAATACCTGTTTTTAATGAACTGGGTGAACATGCTGTTAACTTCTGATGCGTGTATACATGGATTTTACAGTAATATAGAATTAAACTGCAATTAATGTGATAGAGCAAGTTGTAAATATGTATTTCATTCAGTTTACCTTAATGGAGTACAGATGTGATTTAGTACGTATACTTACACTTATTATGAGGACATTTCTCCCGGGAGCACCCGAGGTCAAGTATCTTACTCAAACGCGACACGGATGCTAATTGTTGTATTTTGTAGGACCTACAAAACTTTCACACTAGCCCAGTTCGTGTCTTCTGCATCTAACTGAACTCCATCCTCTCTGTTCCAGCTTCGACCTGGTGAGTAACGGGGGCGTGGCCGTAGCCCTGAGGTTTGAGCGTGCTCCGTTTATCACTCAGGAGCACACCTTGTGGTTGCCGTGGGGTCGGTTCTTCGTCATGGACACTATTGTGATGCGGCACGAGGTGAATGACATTCCCAGTTGTGACCTGAGCAGCTTCACCCGGCCCGTGCCTATTGTCCTGCCCGCCCCACTGACGGCGTTCGCCGGGACCTGCAACGAGAGGGGTTCCGTGGTGCCGGAAATTCAGGTACTGACTTAGACTTAAATTAGGATTTGCTGTTTATTTTTTATGTATAATTAGAGATGCACCAATAATACATGTCTCCACCGATACTGATCGGTTGCCGATTAATCTTATATCAAGTAATGTCTGCCGATACCGATTCTAAAGACTAAATGAATGTTTCTTAACTTTCTGAAAGTTAACCATTCATGTCAACCGTTAGCTGCTTTTATCGAGCAACACCGATTATTGGCCGATATATCGGTTCATCACTAAATATATTACAATGTTATAAAAGAAACATCACACTTTTTGTGCATGGCATTTCATTTTGTTTTCACATTTTTCCAAAATTCTATTGTTATGAAGCTTTCAGAATTGTTTGTTTTCATTAAGTTAAAAGGTTGATGTCTAATCCTTTTAATATATGATTTATCTGATGATAAAAGACAGTTGAAAATTGCAGGACAGCCTCAAACAGATGAAATATGTCGGCCTCTGAAATTTCTCACGATTGATTCCAGGCTGATGCTGGTTTGTAATGATGTTCTGATAGACCGAGAGGGTAGATATTGGGAAGTGGACATCAAGAGGGACGCGCAGAGCTTGTGTCCCGTGTGGCAGCCGTGCGATTTTATCTCCTATGTGTAATTGGGCAGAGATACACAGTCCAATTTACTATGCCAGCCGTTTTCTGAAGAACGATAATTACATTTAGACGTAAAGCCGTGTGGAAGATTTTCTAGTCTGAATGCTGGAGAACTTTTGCTGACGGTGCCAGAAAACGTAGTGGTTGTGCGAAAGATGTGTGTATGAATGTGTGTATGCATATATTTATACCATTCAGGTTGCCAGTGGGATCCTAAAAACTACACATTTGCCGTTCAGAATTCAAGTACAATCAAAAGTCTTAAAAATGATTTGGTTTTAAATTTTGAGACAGAAAGGTTGTATTTCTTATCTATTGCTATCCATCAGGCCTAAAAAAACTGTCAGTACACATCTTGTTGTCCATCAGCTGTGCATTTTTTGGTTAATTTATTTCCTTTTGAAAAATATATCTTGTCTTTTTAAGCTTAGAAATTTGGTCCTGTTGTTTAGAAAATATGTTCAAGTCATCTCATTTGAAGGCAGTAATTGATTCATTATATCGCGTGTTGTTTTCTGTTCATGCATCTCTGCCTGTTGTCTTTGTATGCGCCCTTGGTGGTTTCTTTGTGGGATTGTGTGTGTGTGCGTGTGTGTGTGTGTTTGTGCAAGACCTCTACTTGTACCTGTGTGCCACCCTCCTAATTATTTTGTCTTTGGTTAACAAGATTAATGACTTAGCCTTACATGGATTGTGCTGTCTGGGCTATTATTATCGGCACAAATCTGTCCCATCCCAGATCTCAGAGCAAGTTATTTGCACAAACTGACACACACACGGGCACACACAGTTTACAAACACAAACATTAGTAGAGGCTTTCTTATCAGCATATTGATGCAGTATTGATGACAGAGTTTACTGGTCATCTCTGTGCTTGACTGTGATGGTGGGCTGATACTGAGAGTTAATGAGAGCTCTGGCCAGGGTAGTGAGATACCTGTGAGCCGACATTCTGTGAGGAGAGACAAATGTGTTGGTAATGATGCTCATGTAAGCTATCCTTATTTATGCCGTAACACTGAAGATAATGTTAGCTTTTTGGAAAGAAAGTTGAATAATGGAATAAATCGCAAAAATAAAGTGACATTCATGATAAAAACATACAGTGTTTATTCATTAATGTAGCAGTCAAATTTTTATTTCTTATTGCGACAATTTCACAGGGGGGCCAGGGTGGGCTTTTCTAACCTTATCAGAAGCTTTGCCCACCCTGCCTCCAACCAGAGCCATTGAGAGACAGCATTCGTGAACCGCCTTTGCTGTGAAAAAACTGTTCCATTGTAGTGAACGGACTTGGCGCAACTTTCTGATGAAATAAATCACCTGGAAAAACACTTTGCCCATCTTTCACCTCATATCTGGAGCCGGGCCTGCCATTAAGACTTTTGCCTGTTATGTTTTCATGTGATATTGTTCATATTAACCACTATCCCCCAACTGGCATTACTATATAGCAAACAAATGTTTTAAATTGTAAAATGTCTATATATCATGGTACTGTCTGTGGTAGTATAACTTCAATAAAAGTCAATTTTGTGTATATTATTTGGTAATACTTTACCACAGGGTTGCAATCTTTGTTAATGTTAGTAAACATCAACACAACTGTTCATGTTAGTTCATGGTGCATTAACTAATGTTATTAGATACAACTTTTGATTTTAAAATGTTTTGATAAGGCAGTTAACATGAACTTGAATAAATGTGTTCGAAGTATTATTCAGTACTAGTTCATTCTAGCTAATGCATTAACTAATGTCAATAAGTTCAACCTTTACCTCATGTTTTACCAATTACTTTTATTTTATTTGTATATTATCTATGTATTTGACCTCAGCATTACTAATATCACAGAAAATAGAATAAATGTCACAAAAAGTCAAAGCAAAAAAATTATCATTAAAATGTTGAATTTTTTAAAATGATATATTGGATGTCCATAGATATGTCTGATTTTATTTATTTATTTATTGAGTTTCAGGTGTGATTTGTGTGCTATGATGTACACCAACAAGTCTGCTGAGAAATTAATTCGTTCTTAGTTATTTATTTTCGAAAGATGATAAATAATGCAAACATTTCACAGCGGGATACATCTACACAAAATGAGAAGATTTGTTACTGTTTGCTCTTAGGATCAGCGTTTTGCTATCACTTAAAACTTCAATCTCTCCACAGACACTCCAAGAAGAGGTGCGAATCCCAGGTACAGACATCCGTCTGGGCTACCTGAGCAGCCGGACAGCGGGGTACAAATCCCTTCTGCGAATCACCATGACTCACTCCACCATACCGTTCAGCCTGATGAAGGTGCATCTCATGGTTGCCGTTGAGGGAAGGCTCTTCCGAAAATGGTTCTCAGCAGCACCCAACCTCTCTTACGACTTCATCTGGGACAAAGCAGACGTGTACAGCCAGAAAGTATACGGCTTGTCTGAAGCTTTCGGTAAGGGGGCTTCTTTATCACAAACTTATCAACATTAAGTGCTTTAAAGTTAAAACTTGGTTTGCTTCCGCTAGTCTCTGTGGGTTTCGAGTACGAGTCCTGCCCTGATCTTATCCTCTGGGAGAAGCGGACGGCCGTCCTGCAGGGATACGAGACCACAGCATCCAACCTGGGCGGCTGGAGTCTGAGCAAACATCACGCGCTGAACATCCAGAGTGGTAAGCTGGTACACATGAAACATGAAGGATGCTCACAATGAAAGGCAAACAAATAAATGCAACAATCTCACTCAATTACTCGCTAACTGTTCGATCGGTCCATTTTGCTCTGGAGAGCTTCATTAATTTCACCGCTCGCCTGAAAAAAACTCAAAGGCTGAACTTTAATACAGCTTGACATTTGAATTGGGAGCGGATGTTATCTGTTTGACGGCACCTTATTGGGGTGAGCCGGGTCAATTTTTTTATTGCTGTTGAATTGGCCCTAAAAGCAGGGAGTGCATAAACGGCTACGTTCTGTTTCTGCCAGAGTTTGTTCTCGTCTGCTTAGAACCGTACTCGTGTCAGTAAATGAAGCGTACTCGCAGCAGGAGTATTAGTCATCCAGGTGGCAGTTGAATCCGTCACTAAAAGTCATCAGTGTCTACGTGGAGACTTCCCATATATTTGTTCCAAACCCTCTGTGTTTGTCCATCTGTCTCTTAAGTGGCCGCCTCTTTGATGCGATTTAGTGAAGCAATTGTGTGGTGGGTTTCAGACCAGAGTCATACTGAAAGTGACAGAATTATGGTCAGGATTCGAAGCGACACAAGATTGTCACAGAGGGGTATAAAAAATACAGCCGTGGAAAACCACTCCAAGTTTTTATTTCAAATCAGCATTTCTAGATGTCGTCATTCTAGTCCAGTGTCCAGTTTCAACCAAATCAAACCTTAGGAGTCACATTAATTCATCCAACATCAATGTGAAAGACTGAGAGCATAACAAGACATATGCAAACTGTGATAAAAATCCAGGTTATCAAATGAAAAATATGTTTTGAACTTTTCCGAAATACATGTACAAATGTTACAGTTATATTGCTTAAAGTGAATATGAACTTGTTTACTCTAACTATTTCACAGAAATTGACGAGTTATCTCGTCATTTAAAAAAAACTTTCCCTGCCAAAGAGCGTGTTATCACGGCAATCAGTCTTTGTACTGTTTTACAGCAGGTGGCGCTGTTACACACCTTTGGGAAAAAGTACAGAATCCCAGAACCTAGAACGTATATGTTTTATCGGTTTTTAATGATTGTTCTGGGTGGAATCTTTGACAAAAAAAGTTAATTATCTTAATCAAAGTGATGCATTTTTGAAGAAACCTGCCCACATCTACGGAGTGCTAAAAAACGAACAAATGAAGATAGAAGAATACGGTTTCGTTTTGTCAGCTGTTCTTTTATTTCACATATTGTTTGTCCATATATTTTTGACAAGAAATTTACTGTGAGCCATTAAAATTTGGTGAAAATGTTAAAAAAAACGCTGGCGTAGAGTGGCAAGTTTTTTCTAAAAGGCTGGCGGGAAAGAAAATAAAAAGTATTGTTTTACTTAAACACATACCTATTAATAGAATTTTTTTAATCAGTTTCTGAATTTTTTCTGCAGCTGTGTCTATTGAGCATAAATAACGAAATCCCAAAGATATTGTTTTTGGGTTGTTGGGTATTTGGTTATAAATGTTCTGTTGGATGTATTTTGTTCTAATGGTTGTGAAACAGGAAGCTCTTCTGGACCAGCTTTGGATAGTCATTGCTTATGTTAAGAGTACATTATGAGACTGTTTTGATTTTTGTCTCACCTATTCCTTCAATCACGTAAATAGTTTTTAACAAAACACATTTAAACGGCACACACCCTGCAATGCGAGTTTCGTACACTTGACTTCTGGCTCCCATTTAGGTCTTTTTTATTTATTTATTTACTTATTTGTTGCACAAACTCCAGATGAAAAGGTCTGTAGGAATGCTTCAATTTAATTGAAAGCCTTTTACCAGACGAAATTAGCAGCCGTTGTAAACAGGATCTCCAGTGAAGCACCTGCCTTTCCAGCCAATCAGCAGAGAGAATGTTATTTAGCATCATTCAAAACACTGCATGGTTCAACAGGTGTTCAGCGAAAGAACGGTTTGGAATGAAAATGACAAAAAATTCAGTTTCACAGACTCTTCCACTCGCTGGCACTTTCAAATGGGATTTACGGAGAGCTGTTCAGCGAGGTGGAGAACTGTAGGTTCGTTGAAGCGTGCAATGGAGATTCAGATTGACTGTGTTAGTGATAATAAGAGGAAGACGTCGTTCCTGCTGTGGCTGTGGACCTTCACTTAGCTGGCTCCTGTACGGGAGCAACTCTCTGTGGGAGAGAAGAATACTTAGTGATAAATGTGAATTTGGCCGAGTTTAGCACATCTCTGCTCCGCTGGTTATTTAATGAAATCCTTTCTCGGTCGTCCTTTCGCTCTGCGACGGTAAACAGCGCTATACAAATTAAGTTAATGTCATCAAATTTGAGCTGATTTGAATTGGCTTTGAAATCTTCTAATCTCCTCAAATGCGAAACACTGATTGATTTGCTGCAAAGCCTGTTGAGAATGAGCAGAAAGGAATTTGGTACAATTACGGTGAATAAAGTGATGTGAAAATTACTTTGTTTAAGACTCCTGTATTTGACAAGTTGTGTGGTGCTACAGACGTGAATGCATTGAGTCTGAATCATAGATAATATAACCTCAAATGACTGAATTAAAACATTTTTTGGCAGCATCTTAATAAGTGCTTTCTATTCTGTGTTGTGAGACACACAAATGCCAAGATGATTTCGAAACAGTATGTTGCCAAAACGTTGTTTAAATGTTTAAAACATAAAGCCCAGGTTTCACAGAGAAGGCTCAAGACTTATCCCAGATTAAAATGAATTTTGAGCTGTATTAAATGAAAATAATTTGCCCTGACATATCTTAAAATATGTCATAGTCATTATTATTTTTTTAACAGCATGTAATGAACGTGACTTAAATAGCCTAAATTAACTAAAGAATAGTCCTGGCTTAGGATAAACCTTGTCTATGAAACTGGGCTAAAATTGCATTTTACCGTCAAGTTGTTTATCTCGTGTAGGTCAAAATCAAATGACGACAAGTTTATTACCAGCAAAATTATACTCGACAGTTAAATTTATAAGCATTTCTTTTAAATAGATTATTAACTCAATATCTGATTTTTACCCACGATTTTACAGATTTGTTTAAGTTTTTAAAGGAATCATGAGCCCTTAAATGTAACATTGAATCTAAAGAAAAAATCTAGTTTACGTACATCCTAATTATTTCTCGCTTTGTCTCACAGGTATCCTGCACAAAGGCAACGGCGAGAACATCTTCATCTCCCAGCAGCCCCCGGTCATCGGAAGCATCATGGGTAACGGGAGGAGGCGCAGCATCTCTTGTCCGAGCTGTAACGGGCTCGCTGACGGAAATAAGCTGCTCGCACCTGTAGCTTTAGCCTGTGGATCTGACGGCAGTCTTTACGTGGGGGATTTTAACTACGTCCGTCGGATATTCACCACGGGAAATGTCACAAGTGTCTTAGAGCTCAGGTTTGACATTCTTGATACAGGAACATATGCATAGCCACACAATAAAAAGTTTCTTCATACAGCTTTTTTAGTTAGATAAGCTGCTCAAAGAGCATCTGACTGCAGTACTTGATATTACTGGCCTTTTATATTTAAATGAGATTGCTGTTGCCCAGCGCCAAGAAGTATAGGATGACCCAAACATCGTCTCAGCATATCTTTCTACGATTTCAACCATTTTCCTTTCTAACCCAGTAAACACACACTTTCATGTACATCTCCAAGATGTTATCATTCAGAAAACATCACTTTCTAACTGTTGTGTTAAAATGTTTGATATATATTTTTAAAGGGATAGTTCACCCTAAAATTTAAATTCTTTCATCATTTAGTCCCCCTAATTTCATTCCAAACCTGTATGACTTTTTTACCGCAAAACACAAACGAAGATCATTTGAAGAACGTTGATAATCAAACAACATTGGCCCCTATTGACTTTCCTTGTATGGACACAATATACACAATATCTGATAATATCTTTAGTGTTCCACAGAATAAAGTCATGCAGATAAGGAATGACAGAGGAGAGAATAAATGATGGCAGAATGTTTTTATGAACTATCCCTAAAATTGAGCAGATTCATTAAATACATCTTTTAAATGTCATTCTTACAAGAAAATATTTTAGAGATGTATTGCAGAAAAGCACCTTGCAGGGAAAACATCAACAAAAAACAGCGGTTCGTTGACAAATCACACATTAACACATTAAACAATAATCATAATGATAATAACAATGGTTGTAATAATAATTATTATTATTTAATAATATTTATTATTATATTTATCTACCTAATGTGTCACCACCCACTAAAAGAGGACCACTGATCTTGTCAATGTACATAAAACTCTCATATTTTCAATCTGCCTGTAGTAGCTCTACAACTTTTTCTTTCATACATAAATGCATGTACTAAGTACTAACTCTGCAAGCTAACCCTCTTGTTTCCTACTTTCTTTTTCCTTCCCATGCTGCTTTCGCTTTATACAGAAATAAAGATTTCAGGCATAGGTAAGCGATCTTCTTAAGAGTCACATAGTTTTTGCACACCAATAAGATGAACGCATATTACGGAACGCAATCCTCCTTGGAGGAGACTTTGTGATGTTAAGTTGAATTTTGTAGCTGCCTGTGGAACGCGAGGAACACGGGTGTTTATCATAAAAAAGCCACCGCCTAGAGCATAAAAACACTCTCTCTCCGGATAGCCATTAAAACGGGCAGCGCTACAGTACGACTGGGCTTTGAAATAGTGCTGTAGATGAACGGAGACTGGTTTGATGCATGGGTAACCCCTGAAAGTGGGCTACCATGAGCAGAAAAATAATGCTTAAAGAATTGTGCACGTGGAGGAGAGCCACAGTCAGGGCACATAATTTGAAATGTCATACAGGAAGATGGAAAAGCAGTTACGAGCTAAGCATAAGCCCGGTTTCAGCATTTTAAATATTTCTCACCCTCAGGGGACACGGCTTTGTAAAAGAATATAATTACTCACCTCTCCCCGTCGAAAATACCCGCGCTGCATTACCCACAATCCAGTGTGATATTCGCCCGATGACAAATTACACATTCAAAGCGCCGTCGGATCTAAATACACAGTTCGTTAACATGTTTGATTTGACAAATGGCAGCGTGGCATTGAGGAAAATAGAGCCAGTCATCAAACTTCGATCTAAGCTTTCAAATATAACACGCATCGTCCCTGTGGTGCCATGAACCCTTAATATGGGTTGTGTGGCGGAACCAGCTGTGGGTTTTGACAGGCGGCGGTGTGACAGCTAACCGTGTGATGCTCAGGTATGACTGACAGGATGTGAGCGGATTCTTGGATGGAGGTTAGGTAAACCCGGGACACCTGCCGACTTCGAAAATGGCCCATCGTTCATAATGAGCTCTCAGAGGATCCCTACGTCCTCAGGTCGAGAGTTTCCCTTGGTTGATTCCATCAGGGTATGCGTGGCGTGACACCTCGTGTCACAATTACATGTGGAAAGCTGCAGTAAATGGCTTGTACAGGGCTCCCTGTGGCAGGTCGGCAATGCCTGAAGATGATACTTACACAATACCGTCAACACTACAAATTAGCTGTGAAAATGTACCTAAATTGATTGAAAGTTCCCAATAGCAAGCGAAATAAATCGTATTTTACTTGGCATATTTAATAAACTTTACCTTTATACTTTGGATGCACATGCTGTGACGTATGCCAAAGACTGTAGATATGAACACGACGCGCACTGCTATTATAAAAAATGGGGCTTCGGCAAAGGTAAAAAAGAGCCAATAATTAAAGAATATTGATTCTGTGGGAGAGGGGCTCACTGTACAAAATGATGTGCTGTACTTGTCAACATTTGTGCATGCACTTGAACAAAAATGTTTCTGTAGAATTTAAGCGTAAACACAATTTCCACAAGAGAGTCATTTTCACCATTAGAGACCGCAAAACAATAAAAAGGCGGAGCTTGATGACGATGTGGAATGACAGGAGTTGTTGTCTTACCTCTACTGGAGATCAATAACAATTAAACGGGACTCACAAATCTTGTTCAATGATGACAAAATGAAATACAATTCATAACCGTTATGTTATAACATACATTAAGACAACAGCAGGGCCATCCCAGCTTCTGTTGGTGCCCTAGGCAAGATTTTAGATGGCGCCCCTCCAATAAAATATATTTTTTTTCTTTTAAATAGATTTAACACATCTTGTATGACTTAAAGTGATGCCCATAGCCATTGCAAACCGCTAAGGGCTGTGATTTCCTTCTTTTTGAAGGAACTTCCATATGCATCTAGAGACTAATATAATCTCATATAGAGAGGTCTATTTATAGTGCTTGAATTATATTTGACAATATTTTACGGTGACTTGTCTTGTTTATCATAGCCGAATGCACCGGCAGAAATTTATTTAGCATCTATAACTCCTCAGGGCCATTTCAAGATTAGCAGTATATCTGTAGTGTCTGCTTTGTCCTGTTGGTCTTAACCAGGTTTCTGTTGTTCTTTTTATTGTAAAAGATCAGCTCTGGGGTATACAAGCTAGCTCACCAGACAGAACACGCGGCGGTAATTCGGTTTAGAAATATAGGTGTATAAAGCCAGCTGCCGAAAGCCCCAAGTCATATTTGCAACCATAAAAGAACAAATCTAAGGTGTTTGTTTAGTGCTTGTGTGTGTGAGAGAGGAAAGAGAGCAAAGCTAGACCATGATCTCTGCGCCATTGACTCACCTCAGTCACTCACCCCCATCGTCACGGCAACATGCTGAAAAATCCAATTATCCTCCCCGGACCAGATGTAGTCTGTGAATATAGATGGAGTCTGTGAAGGTCAGGGTGTTCTCCTCATCGCGGAAAGTACAACACAACGTACCTCCAATAAACATTGTACCATAACACCCGCACCGCAGGGATTAAAAAAACATCCACCTGTCAGACTCCCTCGCAGATTCTAGTAAACAGCGATCGGGATTTTTCCTGACGAAGCGTTCTGCCTTCTTTCCAAAACGAGGACATCAGTCACTAGGCTTAGCGGCCACATGGAGAAGTGTGGGCCCTGGGGTCAACCAGAGCGGCCTGATCTTCTAGAAGGTCAGGTGTCGGTCTGAATAATGGATAGAAGCTGACAGCGCCACAGACCTGGCGCTATTGCTTTCCAAGCGCTCGCGTCAGGGCACTGGGATTTGGCACTGACATCCTTGGAGTTTCAGGGAAAGACGCCCAGGGTTAGTTTAATGGGTTTTGAATGCCGGTCCAAAGACAGGTTGGGTGTTAATAATGATGGTATTTGGCAGAAGTCTTTCCTAGCGTCTGTTGCAGCTAGTCATCTTTAGAGTGCAAATACAGCCCTGCCTGTTGAGTGGCACTTTTGACAAGCGTTGTTTTTCGTATAACTATTGCATTCTCTTGCTGTGACCTTTCTCTCTTTGGTAGATTTTAAATACTGTACCTAAAACAAGCCGGTGACAATGATGGTATTTGGCAGAAGTGTGTCGTAGCATTTGTTGTAGCTATAGTTGTTGCAAGCGTACGGCTGCAGTTCTTCTGGTAGTGACGTTTTGCACCAAAAGTGCTTTTTTGGTTCTCTTCTAGCGACCTTTCGTACTTTGTTAGGCTTTAAATGCTGGTCCCAAGACAAGTTGGGCGTTAATAGTTTTTGACAGGATTTGCTGGGTCTGGTTATCTTCGGAGTAACAACATAGTCCTGTGGTACTTTTAACAAAAATTGCTTTCCTTTTCATGTTGTGGGGCTTTCGCTGCGACCGTTTTCACTATGTTTAAAAAAGTAAAAATTCAGGATGGCACCGTTCCCAAATGGCGAAAGCTTTTTGCCACTTTTTTTGTTACAAAGTGCTGATTGTTACTTGCTAACATTTAACAAGAGCTCTACAATTTTCAACACAATCCCGCTACATTTTTCACGCATTATATCAGACAAAACTGTATGTCTTCCAGTGAACCTCAGCTGTTCGAAACTTTTAGTAACACACTCAGGTGAGCGAACATAAGGATGTTGCCCTAACGTTTGCCTTTGCTGCGAATCAAGCGCATTTCACCACAGGTGGACTTTGGCCGCCATTATAACACACACCAAAGTTAAAATGGCAGCCACCTATCCTTTCTTGGTTTTCTCTGAATTTGATTAGCTATAGAAAAGAAACTCAGTTTGACGCCTCTTCATTTACGTTTTTCTCACCGTTGAGACTCTACAGTCTGATTGGAGTCATTTTGTCAGACTTTCAAATTCCCAAGCCCCTGCGTGCTTGCGTGAGATAATTATTACGGTCCAGCTTTGTCGTGTAATGGCCTGTTTTTGGCCTGAGAGCGATTTTTGCTCTGAGAATACATTTCGTTTAAATAACGGCTTTTGATCGCATTCATCTTCACAAGGAGGTTTCCTGCTGTGGAGGGCGGGGGAAGCACACCTTTTTGAAAGCATACTGGCAGCACATCAGATGCTGAGAGGACACTACGAAACACATGAGCTACATGCGTTTCTATTTTTGGACAGAGTTCGATGTACATGTTGAAAGATTGATGGCAAGGACATACTGGACAAACTACTGTGTAAGAACAGTATGACAATTAATGTGTTAGCTTAATGATTGTTGAAATAAAAATGTGTTTTGAGGTCATTTTGTATTGTGAATAGAACCATGGATGACACTCATTAGCCATGTCTGCGTTCGTGATACAGCACAGCCTCTCATACCGTACTACTTACAGTTACCACATTTTTGTTGGGATTTTTTTCTACACATTTTGTATTATTTAAGGACACTGCTCGATAGTTCAACCATTGATGACTCTTATTTCTTTGCCCTTTTCAGCAATAGTCCTGCACATAAATATTACCTGGCTACCAATCCTGTTTCGGGGGCACTCTACCTGTCAGACACCAGCAGCAGGAAGGTCTTTAAGGTGAAGTCTCTGAACACGGTGAAGGATGTCGCAAAAAACCTAGAGCTGGTGGCGGGCACAGGAGATCAGTGTTTGCCCTACGACGAGACGCGGTGTGGCGATGGAGGGAAAGCCGTGGAGGCCACTCTTACCAACCCTAGAGGTAAATCTCCAGACATTTGGCATTGTTTGCATCAATGTTGTGGTGAATGTTTTTGCAGTGGTCTTTCCTATTAAGATTTGGGTGATATTTTTCAACTAAATCTAATTTTATCAATGCCAGTCATGTCAAATGATTGACAGGCAAAGAGGATTCCTGAGTTTTCTGTTTGCACATGCAAGCTCTTGTAACATTTTTACAGTCTAAAGCTTTAACAGAAATAAGTTTAAGTTTAGTTTCTTCAATAAATTTGATTCAGTGAAAATCTGTAAATGAAAAATGATAAATTAGAAAGAATTAATAAATGTATAAATCTCATGCTAAATTCCTGCAAAAAAAATGTATGTGATATATTTATTTGTATATACTTTAAATATATGTCTTATTGTCAAAATTATTTTCCGTAAAACATATTTTCAATAATCTATTTTTGTTGTTGTTATTTTTATTTTGTATATTTCTGTAGGTTGCCTGAGCCTCACAGCAAGCATTTCGCTGTTTATTTGGTTGCTGAAATTTTATAAAAGATATTCCATGAAAACAATAGCTTCCGGCACCTTGACTGTGTATACCCTAATATACTCTAGACCATTTCATGCAAGAAATTTTGATTCTGTTTACCTAGATAGATTTTAGTAATGCAAGCCTGATGTATCTAAATGCAGAGTCAGCTCCAAAACCACAGAAAATCATTCTTTCTGTTTGCAACATGAAATTGATATCAGATCACCGCTGTGTGATGTGGTTTTCATACACTTGTAAGTTTTGTTGATTGTACTGTAGAGAGAGCCCAGCCAATCTGTGGTGAGAGCAGCTATGCAGTCAATACTTTATTTTTCACCATACTATAACAGCACTACCTAATCCGAGGTATCAGACATGCATGTTTCCATCGACTTTGCAACATAAACCAGTCATTTCCAATGCAGTTGAAGATGTAAATGAAAGATGACGCATGCAGAGTCATATTATTCCCTTTTGTTGTTTGTGACTGCCTTAAAATGATTCACGTGCTCTTAAATGCTTAAGAACAGTAGTATATGCGTCTCTCTCTTACCCAGGACGCACCATGCCTAGTTGTTATTCCTCGAACATAAATAATACATTTGTCACATGGATATATTATTAGTCATCTGGCATGTTAATGATTTGTGTCCCCAACTGGATCTTTCCAGCTGCAATTATGGACATCCAGTTAATGTTATTCGCACCATAATCTCTTTATACATGAGTGAATTTTAATATCCAGGTGGCATTTCACTAATTTTATTTTTATATGAGACATTTAAAACGTCTTTTACACAGTTTTGTTATTTACTTTACATGGCAATTAGGTTTTTCTCCAAATTCTCATTGCCATTTTGTTTTATTTTTCTTTATAGGTTGTTCACAGGGGTAGCTTTAGCATGGTTGTTATTAGTAAAAAATAGTATTTACTCTTGTGTTTAAATACTTTATAATCTAAATATGAATCTTTTTTACTGCATTACAGTAATCAATGCAATGCAAAAAGCCTCTTTTTTGTGTCTTTTTAATTCTAATGTTAAAAACGATCCGTACATATTCTTGAAAAGTTTTGTGAGATTCAACCATCAGTTATTTCGTATAACCCCAATCGAGATTCATTCCCCTCCACCCGTGTCTCTTATCCAGGCATTACCGTGGACAAATATGGCGTGATCTTCTTTGTAGACGGCACCATGATCCGTCGCGTCGATCAGAACGGCATCATATCCACTCTGCTAGGCTTCAACGACTTGACTTCTGCACGACCCCTGAGCTGTGACTCGGTGATGGACATCTCCCAGGTGTGTAGTCGTCTTCTAATCTGTCTGTGCTTGTTTTGGCCATCAGACTGTTTGTGAGCCCTGTTCGTGCCGGGGTTTTGGATTTCATGGCGTTCCACTGCTGTTCCAATAGTCATAAAGCTTTAGGGAGGGTGAGGGAGGGCTGCAGCTGAAATCTCGGTTTGGTGGGAGAAGGCGTGTCAGGGGGTTTCGTGACGCTTTAGATCTCAGTAACTTTGTTGTACAGCTGATCTAAGCTGACCTTCAACCTCAGTGACAGATCTGCTCCTCCATCCAAAATACACTCTTGCACGCTGTGGCGACCCTGGTCGCCGCTAACCTACCCAAATTTTATCAGTCACCCCAGGCAAGGGCACTGCTATGACTATCGCATCTCGAAGGCGTCGGTTACGGATGTGACTAAGCCCTAGAGGTCCAGACCTGGAGCTATTTTAGGCTACTTTGATTTTAACAAACTTTATTTTTCTTATTCTCCCAGTGTCAAGAAGATTTAGAGTGCTTGCGGTTATAAAACAAATGAAATGTCCTTCTAGCTCTCTTTTTATAAGTCGTATTTGCTAGATTTGTACAGCCGTTGAGACCATTTCAAAGTTATTTTCCGTTTATCTGAATTTTACCATTTATAGATATGCATTTATGTACAATTATCATTTTTGTTTCATTCTGTGAACTACTAACAATATTTCAACCAAATTTCAAATAAAAATATTTCTCTTTTGCCCCTTTTTTGCATATAATGAATACTGGAGAAATAACCGAAGCATTTTTTTCAGACCTCAAATACTGCAACGAAAACAAGTTCACTCTTAAACAACAAAACAACAGCAATATTTATATATATATTTCGGAAAAGTTCAAAAAACCTCTTCATGTGTTTTGTCATGCTGTCAGTCTTTCACATTGCTGTTGAATCATTTTGTCACTCCCGATGTTTGATTTTGTTGAAATTCAACAAACACAGCTAGAATCACTACAATACATTTAGAAATGCTGAATAAACATTTGTAATGGTCTCCTTATTTTTTCCGAGTCTATATCTCAACCCAATTGTTTGTTGTGGCATATTTTTTGCAATTGTACAACATACATATTATTACTAGAGGTAGAAATTAGTTCAGTGCCCTCTCCAATCCAACACCTTGAAATCCAGCTCCTGTGTTATTGAATTGTATTCGTCTCCCTTCCTTCCTGGGTTTGCTTACATTTAGCCGTCTGACTCGTTGTTTGCTCAATAATGCCTGTGCTGCCTGAGCGAGGTTTTATTTTCGCTCACAGAATGCAGAGCACTTGTGAGGCGACCTCCAGCTTTACCACAGAGAAAACCTCTACACACACACAGAAAGGCTCACTGCAGTCCCCGGTCTCAATGATGACAAATCACACTGGCTTCTGCCAAAGACACTCAGACGGTAAAAAGCATCTATTAAAAATGCATAGGCAGCACGCTCACTGCATCAAACGCTCCGCCGCATTCCTTAAGTTTGCTGCTGAACACTTTTGAGGATTCGACTGAAGCCAGTTTTCCTTTCTCTTAACCGCAACTGACTGCCATTCTTACCTAAAATTAAAAAACATTTTTGATACTGTCATAACTCATGCGATTATCTTCTGGTCCCGGTGTCTCTGATCTCATAAGATCCCCCTAAAAGATTTAAATATTCGACAAAGGTCTTCCATGACTTTCACTCAAACTTGTGGTGCACTGTGTGCTATCCTGAATTCATTTGACTTTCAGGAAGCGCAGACACCCTGCACAACCGCTCCGAGTTTTAATGTTTGGCAAGGATGTTTCTTCCTCTTCATCACTGTTACGTCAGTTTCGAGGTTGAATATTCTCACTAGTTTCTACTAAAGGCAGAAATATGATGAGCAAACATGCATTTTTGTTTGAATGGGAATATATATATTTTTTTGCATGGCCATTTCAATACATTTACAAAAACAGTTAATTTAAAAGAAAAAAACTATAACAATTACATGTTATTGTTAACATGTTTAATCATGCCCCTCATATGCAGCTACGTGCAGACCACCGAGCAGTTATGCACTCAGACATTTGGACAAGCGTTATAGATCAGAACAAAATGCAGGGGTTGCGTAAAATGCATTGAAATGCAGAAACAATGCCCTCTGCGAGAGACCCTGAACAGAAAAGCTGAAGGAAAAGCAATGTCTAAAGATTTCTTTCTTACCAATTGTTAAAGGTACAGTGTGTAGGAATTTGAAGGATTTATTCACCAAAATGTAATATATAATACAAAACTGTGTTGTGAATGGTGAAGAAATACCTTACAAAAGGAACCGAAATGTTTATATTACCTTACAATGAGACATTTTATGTATATACACCGCAGGCACACCCTTACTTGTAATTTATCAAAATGCACAGCCATGTTTCTATAGTAGCACTACAAGGAAAAACTGAGCGCGTTTCTTAAAACGAAGGATGCACGGGACTATGTTCTTCTTCGGCTGTGATTTGAGGCAGCTTGCTAAGCCACTACATGGAAGGATTAGCAGAAGAATTGGAAGAACAATAACAAAATTCACTCGTCATGTTTTTTATTAGAAATAGCAACAGTTCTTTTGTTGCGGTTAGAAGTGAAATTTGCGCTAATGGTGGACCACACATACTCTGCACAAGAGCAGACAGAGCGTCAATCTGTATAGTCAGAAAAGAGAAAATACGATGCAGCAAGGCGAAGTCGAGACAAAAAACGAAAGAAAACCCGAATAAAGATCAGTGTCGCTTTTCCCAAATGGAGGGCACTGAAGCAGGAAAAGGGTTTGCTAAGCAACGCCGCAGTTGCCAGCTCTCTGCTGGAAAAGTAAGTTTGTTTCATTTCCGCTATATAAGTGAACTGTTTGTTTGATAGCTTTAGCTAATATATGAGCTGATTCAGGAGAAGTAGCGTTTTTCCTTGTAAATTTTTAGCAATTTGTAATTGTACTATAAGTCCTTGTTGCATGGCCGTGTGCAAATCAAGTTAGAAATCATGTTAACAATCATAATTTGCATAAATCGGGTGTAATTTATATTATAATAATGCTTAGCTTTCACATCCTCTCTTGTGCGGTCCTCCCGGGTAACGTTAGCTCCTCTGCCTCTCCTCGCCCTGCCTGCATCTGCAACACCCCTACTAAGACTTTCGTGGTTAGATTCCACGCTGTTAGCATTAGCAAGCTGTTTCAATAGGCTGTAAGTTACGAACCAAGTTACGGTGCCAAAAACTGCTATGTATAATAAGCGAATAAATCACTGACACAATGTTAAACAAGTAACAATAATATTCACTATAACGATTAGAGTAAATGATGAATAAAGTAACTTTTATTTATTTATTTTTCTTTGGTTACTCTCTGCTGTCTCAGACGACGACATCTCTGTCCTGTGTCCGTAACTTCAGTCTGTTGTTCACCTGTGAGACGTAGATTGCAATTATCAGCACCACCGATAATAGCCGCTATCATTTACGGAACCCTTTTGTCCTGTGACGGCAACCGTAGCTTCTCTTATGAGAGGGAGAGGGGGGTGGCGGAGCTTTAGGTTGCAATTTCCAACTACGCCAATAGTGGCCTCTGAAACTTACACACAGAACCTTTAAGTGACCTATAGAAAAAAACTATGTATTGACAGAAATGCAGTACAATACACATAACTATGTCTTTAGAGTTTTGTAAAGACTTTACGTAATAAAGAGTTATGTTTTTATTACCTTAGAATGAGCTATATCTGCCTACGTAAACCGCGGGTCCCCTTGCATGTAATTCAACATGTTGAAGCTCCAAAGAACCGAAAATGCGACGACATCTTAGTCCTGTGTTGGTCACCGTCATGCTTCGAAAGGGAGGGGTGGAGTAAGCCATTGGTTGCAATTCGCTACCTCGCCACTAGATGTCACTAAATTTCATACACTAGACCTTTAAATACTTGGAGAGTCATCGGCAGAAAAGTCTAGTTCCAAAAAGGATCTTCAAGCGAAGCAATTATTTTGTATTTGATGATGTCATCAAACTGATATGAAAAGCAAGCGTGAAGAGATGTTGGATATTTAGGATTTAAGTTCAAGGCCAACATGCTATCAAACAAGGTCAAGTTTGCATGGTCTCATGTATTTGAGCATACGTTGAAGAATTTAACAGCAGCCGTTCAAGCGTCGGATCCATGAGGGTGGAAGTAATTTATTCTCTCTATCTGTTACTGTGTGAAAGTGTGAGGGAGAAACTGAGCTGATACATCCTGTCAATCACTCACACGGGTGTGAATTTCGCCCCCACACAGAGGCGTTAAATACGTAACTTGCACTGTTGGAATAAAATGGATTCACTAAAAAAGAATTTACCCCTGATAGCTTGTGTGTCTCGGAGACACCTGTTTGTTTTCATTCGCTCATCGTGTTGCAAAAAGCACAAGTCGATTAACGTGTTCAGTTATCGTCCTTTGGTGGTCTTGGAATGGTTTTATAATAATATTTGCCTTTACCCTTAACCTACCATAAAGTCATGGAAGAACTGTTGCTAAGTAACAGTTTTCAAAGATGTTACTAAGCAATGGAGATATTTTGAGAAATGTCTTAGAGGATTTGGGTCCATAATTGGAGTCAGTGTTGTTGGGTTACAAACATTCTTAAAAATATCTTCTTTGTGTTCTGCACAAAGAAAGTCATATTTAGTTTATTTTTTCTGTGAACTATCCCTCCACATAAAATAATTTAACTTATCCGCACTGCCACTACTCCAGCACATCACCATGATATGTCTTATAACATAAATCTCCCGGCCTTGAGAAGAGATACAACGAGGTTGATATCATGTTGCGTGCTCTTGTTTTCAGTTTCTGCCCAGGGGAGATATCGCTGACCAATATCGAACACAACATGACAATTCAGTAGGCCAGCGAGTCTTCTTTCTTTAAATCTTACTTTGACCTTATCGTATCTTAAAATCGATGCTCGGTGCTACTTAAGCCATGGTAGTGACTGTGGCCAATAGATTACTGCAGACCAGCGTCCAAGTGGCAGTTTTGATATAGATCAGCTCAGGGCGTGCGGATCATTTCAGGGAATGAGAGCGGGATGCTGTATTGAGTGCAATGTTTTATGGTGAGGACTTATCGGGCAGTCTAGAATCTTTCAGCACTGAGAAATCATTTCGGTTTTTAATAGAGCATCCTCCATGTTTGCAATGGTTAACCATTTCCAGTTACCCAGGGACATATCAAGTCTAAAGATAACGTTTAATACTGACATGCGCTTGCCTTTAGCTCAATTGTTAGTGCTAGCGACTCTCCCAGGAAGATACATACTAGATAAATATACTATGAATGAATTGTGAGTTGCTTTAGAAGTGTCTGCCAAATATATAAATAACCTTTGTAAAGCTGCAGTTTCATTAGAAATACTGCAATACATTTATCCCCAAAATTACCCATAAATCCCCCTGATGGTTTAAATGCACACCCAATGTTTCCCAGATATTTTGAGCATGGAGGAAGGAGAATTTCTAAGGATATATTAAGTATCAATGTACCCGTGAACCTTATTTTGATGCGTTTCAGTGTGAAATGGCATTAATGAGAAAAAAGTGGGCGTGGCGCGTGTCTTTCTCTGCGATCTGATTGGATGTATAAAAACAGCCGTTGCATTTTGAAATGGAACTGGCAGCAGACTGACAGTTGAAGGGGAGGAGTTAACGGATGCTCCGCCCAAGCCGTCTCACATATGTCTTTTATGATGGATTATCATAACATAAAGGAAGTGCATTTTCAGATTTTAACTAAAGCTTAAGAGGGCACATGAATCTTAAAAAGATAATGATCCACATTGATTCAATTTGAACTATAAACGCTGTAATATTACATGAAAAATAGGCATTGTCGTTCTTAATTTCGCTGGGACTTTAATACTAAACAAATATTAATTGTGTAACCTTTTCTGTCTAAATGTCACTTTTGCATCATTTTCGTAAAAAGTTGTATGCACTTTCAAGACGTTTTCTATCACATTTAGTTTTTTTTTCACATTTACTTTTGAGGCAGTTCTTCATAAGTCAAACGTTTGATTCATAAAAGCCCACATGTCCAAGTCAACCACTCCAAATGAGTTTCCGACTTTTATTTATATTTTTTATATTAGACTCAGCTTGGTAGCGTTTTTGGTCCCCCGGTAATGAGAGGGCTTGTGCAAAGACGCCAGATTCAATCACTCCTGTGTTTTAAAAGTCAGTCGCATTATTTTCAGAACAATCAGTAATTATGTAGATGGCTGGGGAGGAGGCAGTGCTCTTGTTTGATAAGTGTTCCTTGTTTTGTTCCACGAACGTCCTGTTCCTCTGCTTTAGTCTTTGTCCATTAGGAAATAAATAACCCAATACTAGAAAAAGACATCTATGTTAACAGATACAAATGCAAAATGCATTTAGGGAAGCTCGTGCTAAGCAAGTCCACTTTATCTTTTTCTCCTCACTACGTTAATTTAGATTGATCGCTTGACTCTTATTTTTACCTCAAAGAATTGTGAACTTTTTACCTTTATCATACAGTAAATACAGTAGTATATATTTTCACATGATTAATTATTACTGATGTTAGATTGGATTTATTAGGGGCCAAGCCCCCTAGTGCTTCTGTTAGTATTATTAGGGGCCAAGGCATTCCATGTGTTACACTAAGACTCCGCCCATTACAATAGTGGCCATTTATAAAAGTGCAGTATTGCGTTTTTTTTTTTTTAATTGCTAATAGTCCTAAAATTACCAATTATCATGAAAATGGGTTCAGACAATCTTTGGACTGAGCATTTGTGAATGAAAATTTGTGATTTTCAGCATTGCTCAAAGGTCAAGTCACAAACTTTTAAAGATGACACAAAAATGTATTTGAGACTGTAACTCGGCCAATCTTTGCTATATCAATACGAAACTTGGTACATGTCATTAACACCTCAGACTAGGGGCCACCTATGGGTAACTATGCTCGTCACTTCGGATAAGTTTGTCAGAAAACCAAGATCTCGGTGTCTAAGTTTTCATTCCACATCATACGATTACGATTCTGTCACTATTCTGTCACAACTTTTACATTTCAATTTAAGTGCACTTTATTGGTATGTCAAAATGTACATTCGTATTGCCAAAGCATTTGCAGCTGTGCTGCATTCAATAAGTGAAAGTATGTAAACAAACAGAATATCTTTTTTATTACATTTAGTAATAAAATAAAATAAAATAAAGTGCAACTTACGTGGTTTAAAATGTATATAAATATATACAAACAGAAACAAGGTTAGTGGGTACACTGGGTAAAGTGTGGATACATTGGGCAGAGTGTGGGCTTGGGACTGGTGGTACCGCTTGCAGTTTTTGTTGGATTTGTATTTAATACATAAAATATTTAAGTTTAATTAAAACAACTTGATGAATAAAAAAACTCAGTGACTTTACCCAAATACAAAACAAACCATAAAATAAATGAAATGAAATACAAAAAAATAAAGATGATTTATGAAAATTAAACAAAAGAGGATTTAATTTAAACAAAACAAGACATTTTAATTTAAGTACAACAATAGATGATTATATTTCAATAAAACAATTGATGATTTAATCTAAATAAACCAAAAGATGATTTAATATAAATGATGATTTCATTTAATTAAAAAAATATGTTCTTTCTTTTCTATAATGTACTAAAATGATTACTTTTTCATAATCAAAGCGAATCTCGTATTTTACGTATGAGCACCATAAATCTTTTTCCTACAAAGCTATTTTATTTTGTTCTTGACGCTGGCCTACTTTTTTCTCCTTTCCCCTTACAGGTACGTCTTGAATGGCCAACTGACCTTGCCGTAAGCCCGATGGACAATTCCCTGTATGTGCTGGACAACAATGTGGTCCTGCAGATCTCCGAAAACCATCAAGTGAGAATCGTAGCCGGCAGGCCAATGCACTGCCAGGTACCCGGCCTGGATCACTTCCTGGTCAGCAAAGTTGCCATCCACGCCACTTTGGAATCGGCCAACGCTCTCGCAGTCTCCCACAACGGAATACTTTACATCTCCGAATCGGACGAGAAGAAGATCAACCGCGTGCGACAGGTCTTGACCAATGGTGAGATCTCACTGGTTGCCGGCGCCCCTAGTGGCTGCGACTGCAAAAACGACGCAAACTGTGACTGCTACTCTGGCGATGATGGCTACGCCAAAGACGCCAGGCTAAACGCGCCATCTTCGCTGGCGGTCTCGCCAGATGGAGAACTCTTTATCGCAGATTTGGGTAATATACGCATCCGGTACGTAAGAAAGAACAAACCGTTCCTCAACCCGCTAAACATGTACGAGATTTCCTCGCCGATTGATGATGAACTTTACCTGTTTGATGTCAACGGCAGTCATATCTTCACTCAAAGTCTGACCACCGGAGACCACCTGTACAACCTGACCTACTCGGGCGAGGGTGACGTGAGCAGCATCATGGACAAAAATAGAAACAAAGTTAGCATACGTAGAGACACAACTGGATTGCCGCTTTGGCTGATGGGTCCTGATGGCCAGACCTTCTGGTTTACTATAGGAACTAATAACGGTTTAAAGAGTTTTGCCGCACAAGGCCAAGAGATGGCCATGATGACCTATCATGGAAGCTCCGGACTGCTTGCCACAAAAAGCAATGAAGATGGATGGACCACTTTCTATGAGTGAGTATACTCAAAATTTACAGATATACTAAAGACCTCCTAAAGATATGCGTGGCAAGAAGTAATGCTTTTTTATAGGAGTAGTTTCTACTTAAAAATGAAAATTTTGTCATCATTTACGCACCCTCTTGTCATTTCAAACCTGTATGACTTTCTTCCTTCCACAGAACACAAAAGAAGATATTTGGAAGAATGTTTTTAACAGCCCCCTCATTCACTTGCATTGGTTACAATAGAAGTAAATGCAGGGCTTAGAGGTTCTGTTGCCAACATTTTTTTAAATCTCTTCTTTTGTGTTCTTAGAAGAAAGAAAGTCATAGAGGTTTGAAATGAAAGGAGTGTGTGTAAATGATGACAGAATTTTCATTTTGAAGGTGAACTACTCCTTTAAGACAGAATGTTGAAAGTCGCTTTTGATAGCCTCTCCTTAGTGAAGTTAATGTAAATAAAGCGGCAGAATACTACATAGTGCACTAATGTGAAGAAATTTGCCCCAAACAAGTATGAACGTTTTTGTGAAAGAAATCATGTACAGTACAGTCCACCTTTGGTCCTTGGGGAGGAGGGCCCACTTTTCAACATTTTTGACTCCGCCCCCTGTAATTTATGCATTGTGCAATACGTCTCATTCATTTTAAGACAACAGCGTCCAACTTAATTAAATTTTGACTTCACACAATTAATTTCAACATTCAAATGCTTCGTATTTAAATAGACGCACTAAATTATGGTTTTGTTGATAAGCGTCTATAGATGGTGGCGCCTCAAGCGCATATTTCATCGGTTCTGGAGAACTCGATTCATTGTTTCTCCCTCCTCCTGCGTTTTATCAGGACTCAAGCTGTCATATCATTTGTTTAATCCCTCTTTGCTAAATGAACAAATGGCAGGCAAAGTACATTTGCTCAATAATTGCAATTAGAGACAGAGGGCGAAAGCAATAATTAACATCAGCAATAGTTGCTCCCTTGTTTTTTTCCTCTCCCAAGTAATTAGATCCGTCCTTTCCCTTGGGCAGAATGGAGTCGTCTTTGTGATAAAGAGAGCTTGGTTGTTGTTTTGCTCGATTTGATTGTATTTTTAGTTTTCTTGCGAAGTTGCGATTTGTTTAATTTTATTTTGCATAATTGACTTTGAAGGTCAAGCTGCCATCTGAGGACCAAAGTCGCAATTTTTCCTGCACTCGAACAGAGCGGCCCTAGCAATTTATCAGCGCTCTACAACGTGCAGCACGAGCGCTTTATCATCTGTGCCACCTGAATTCATTATGTCTCTGTGAAGCGTGTTCGCCTGTGGATGCTACATCGGTTCGGACTCGTGCGGGGGACTGTACGAAGTAGCACAAGCATAACAAAGACATCTGCTAAAACATCCATCAATTGAGCTTCGCACGGAACGTCTGTGTTGTCGAGCAAGCCATTCGAAGTCTGCTTGACTTGATTTTCTGAGAAGAACAATAAAAGGGACATTTTGAGGATTTTGAAGCAGTGCTACCTACTTAAATATACTTTCTTGGTAGTGCTGCAGTAGCTCCTCTGTTTTCAGAAGTATAGTGTTCTTTTTAAGTACTTTTTATGCTTGCATTTATAGACGTTTTTGTTTAAATATAACCATTTATTTCATAATTAATTTATGTTAATATTTTATTGTATATTCGTTGTATATAATTAGATTAAAACTAGTTAACAGATATTGATTCTTTGTGGAGGTCTTCCGGAAGTTAAGTTTGAGCCACGTGTTTTGTTGCCGCTAAAATGGTCTATAGTGTCAGGCGAACCGAATAAACACACTCCATTAATGTACCATATTTGTAAGATATTAGAAACAATATTTCCATTGTTAATTTCATTTTTTTTTTAAATCAAGGATTTCATTGGTTAAGTTTAATGTTGGTAAACAACATGAAATAGTTTTTTTATTTTATTGTTATTTTAATTGTAGGTAAATATTTTGCTTTTTTTTCATCACAGAAATAAATAATATTACTTATTATTGCCCCATAAAAGTGCAAACCAGAGGTATTATACTTTTAGTGTTTTATTTTGAGTTGGTTTTTATGGTAATTTTAGTTAAAAATTTTTAGATACTTTTGTAATTTTGTTAATCATCTGTTGAATTATTATTTTGTTATATAAGTTGAATTAATGTTTGTTCCGGGTTTTTTTCATTTATTAAATGTATTAACTAAAACGTATTGTTTACGTTGTTAAGGCAACAGTTCTAGTTCTGTTTCAGTCTTAAATAATATTTTTAACTAATTTTATTTTAGGCCCAAATTTTTATGATTTCAATTAACAGAATTATTCTAATAATTTACGTTTAGTTGTAGGAAACTATAATAACCTTGGTACATATTAATGAGCTTCTTTTAGTATGTGTATTTTTTTCATATTAAGTTTTCCATAAGATTGGCTTCATTTCTTGCATGGTTAGTTACCGCTTCCAAGTACAGTATTTTCCGGGACACCAGTTCTGATCACGGCGGTGTATTCCGAATCCGGCGCATGATATTTCCTCATCCTATTACGGTTTCTTTCTTCCTGCTGTGTGTGTGTCTTATGTGGTCACCGGAGGTGATCAACCTCCTTGTCTCAGTGGCACATCTCAACAAACGCTCCAGTCCCAGAGTCCTTTTAGTGGGTCATTTCTCCATGACTACAGTAGATTACTGCTCTAAAAGGAGATATTTGGAGGTCTTGGCTCGTTTCCCTCACTGAGATGAATCGGTCTTCTCTCTCCACACTAAGGCCTGCTGAGAGAGAGCTCACGTGGATTCTGGCAAATAGAAAATATGGGGGTAGGAGGGTTGAGAGGAAGAAAACATGATCATTTACTTGCCTGCCAAAGAAAATACTGTTGTGGGTCAACCACAGCCATTTTCCTCTGTTTTGTTGCCAGCCCCCAACCTATTTTCTTTTTATACGATGAAAACTATTTGGAGTGTAAATGGGCACGGATAATAGTTTTGGGCTTTGGTTCATTATGACTATTGTATTGTGTATGGCACATTAAGTATTATCCAGAATAGATACTGTAGGTGCTAGTGAGGCTGTCACAGGGGTATGCGCTTTAATTTTTCTTTGCTGCTTTAATTTTTCTTTGTTAAATCAATAAACGGACAGAATTATACATTTAACTGACTAACTAACTGTGATTATCAGTTTTTTTGGTCAATTTTTGGCAAAGAGAAGAAAAAAATGTGACTAATGCGTGCACACTGCACATGTGTATTCTTTGCTTCTCCTCAGTATTGATTTTAGTATTTCCCTTTGTTTTAAAGTCCCCGTGAACAGGAATTTGTGATTGTTTTTATTTCCGTATTTTGATGCATTTAAGAGCGAAATGGAATTTCTAATGAGAAAAAAGTGGGCATGGCTTTCGTCTTACTCTGCGATTTGATTGGGATATAAAAACAGCCGTTGCATATTGAAATGGAACGGGCAACAGACTGACAGTTGAAGGGGAGGAGTTAACGCATGCTCCGCCCAAGCCGTCTAACATAGGTCATTTAAGATGGATATTCATTACAGGATGGAAGTGCATTTTCAGATTTTAACTAAAGATTATAAGGGCACACAAATTTTAAAAAGAGAATGACCCACATTGAAATTGACTAGTTAAAATAAACGTCGCAATATTTCATGAAAAATAGGCATTGTCATTTTTTATTTCACTGGGACTTTAAGGTGCAGTGTGTAGTTTGATAGAGGATCTATTGACAGAAACACAATATAATGTACATAACTATGTCTTCAGAGGTATATAAAGACCTCACATAATGAAGCGTTATGTTTTCATTTTCTTAAAATAAGCTATTTCTATATACATAAACCACGGTTCCCTTGCATGGAATTCACCATGTTGTTTCTACAGAAGCCCTAAACGGAAAACTGCTCTACAGAGGGTTTCGTAGATACATTCTCTATCAAGAAGAAAAATCCTTACGAAATTTTAGTTCTGTGTCGGCCACAGCAGTGCTTCAGGGGAAGGGTGGAGTTGCGCCATTGGTTGAAATTCACAATCTCACCACCAGATGCCGCTAAATTTCATACCCTCAAAAGTGTCTTTAATAACCTTATTGATTATACAATGTAATGTCAAGTCATTTCAAACTATCAAGTTTTTGTCTCCGCTCTTAAAGCTGTCACTTCCATTTGGGCTCCGTCAGAGGGGCAAGGTCCGCCTCTATATTTCTAGTATCTTCTATCCCAGTTCTTTCTGTGATTGAAATATTCATATCATCACTTATTTTCCGTGCCGAGACAGCCAGAGCAATTTCAGATTGCCTATATTCAGTTAATAAAAGGCATTAGCTTTCTGGGCTTGTTTACGGTGCAGGATTGGTTTGAAGCCACTTCTTGAAAACAGTCGTATTGCTTGGATCTTAAAAGAATTGTGTGGGAGTCTAGAGACGAATGACGTTCTTTAACTTGAGGTTTATATTAACTTGAAAATATGAGTGTTTCGTGATTTAAGGTATCATTTGTGTCTGACTGTGTCAAAGCATAAAACTTACAGTTAAGGCTTTCTGCAGTCGAGCCTGTCGATTGGTTCTTCATTACTACCTTCTCGTGCCCTTGTGTCGTCTCACTCTCTGTATTCTCTCCTACCTCCACAGGTATGACAACTACGGGCGGCTGACAAATGTGACCTACCCAACAGGAAGGGTGAGCAGCTACCGCACTGAATCCGACAGCACTGTGCGAGTGCAAACCGAGGGCTCCAACAAAGAGGACATCACCGTTACCACCAACCTCTCGGCATCCGGAACCTTCTACACACTTATGCAAGGTATGGATATCTTCAAGTGCAGATAAGAATTTCCCCATGAAAATTTAGCTTTGCAGTTTCTCAAATGGTAGAGCATGGCACCTACATTGGCGCTCAAAATGTTTAGTATAAATGTTTAGCCGAAATATGTCTAATAAATGTGTAAATATAAATCTTCAGACCCCTTTGTAATCTCTGCTTTGGGCAGTCCTCACCTATAAATGCATTGCAGTATTTTCTTTTAAAACCAAGTTTAGAGGCTTTACTTATGATAAAACAAGGTAATTCTTAGTTCTTACATTTCGACTAGTAAATATTCAGGGACATTCCTTGTTATTCATGAGCACTGTCTTTATATTTATTTTTACTTGATTTAATTTCTCTGCCAAGTATCATTCTTTAAAATTCAGAGAATCAAAATTAAATGCCATTCAATTGAATTCAATGGAAGATTCTGAATAAAATCAGAGAAATTAAGATTTATTTTCCAAGTTCTGTCGAGGCATCAAAATGGAAATCTAAATGACAAATCCCAGGACCACGTGAACCTTGTTGTAGAGAAGTTCAATAAAAGGAAGGAAGTAGGCAGGAACTGGCAGACATTTAAACATTTAATCAAACATAATCAAAAGTAAAAATACAGCCGGCCGCCCCTCACGGTCGACGGCCGGCGAATAAAACATAAATACAAATACAATCTTGTTCGGGCATGGTCCTCTCTCTTCGACGGTCCGGTCGCTAGTTCTGTTATATGCTCCCGATCTCCTACGTGATTCGAGACCGGTGCGCGCACAGCTGGCGCTCATTAACAATTACTCACCGGTCTCGAACTGCGGTCTCGCCCCGCCTACTCCACTACACTTGTGTTTGTCTAAATCCGAATATTTACTGCAGCAATTGAAGGTCCATTCAACTATAAACAAACCTCTACTTGCTGAGATCAATGAAGGCATGCGTGTTTGTATTTCCTCGAAAAAACTCAAGACCACCCACTCATGAAGACCGAACTCGACATTGATTTCCTGTCCGGCACTTTCGTTGGTCACAGCCCACCTTATCCACTAATCTGCAGTTTCTCAATCGGCTGTCTCAGAAAAGCAAACTTTAATCACTTTGGCCTGAAGGCAGCCGGGCGTGGTCAGGGCCAGGGGTCGGCGTCCTATCTCGTGATTTTTCCTTACATACTTTGGCATTTCGATATCCTGTTTTTCACCTAACCAAGGGCTGCATCGATTCCCAATAAATAGCTTTGAACTCTTTTGCCCCGTGCGTTTCATTTCCTAAGAAACTGTAAAGATTTTCTTGCGCTCCTGTGAGCGTTTGATGTGAAGGGCCGTTTCCCCTCCCTCGGGCTTCTGGTGACCGTGTTGGAGAGAAGAGGAGGGTTTAAAGTTCTGCTATGGTGTTTAAATACTTGACCAAACTAATGGTCACTTACGCTTTGTGACCTTGTCCCAGACATCTGCTGGGGAGAGAGAAGAGAGGGCAGCGAGCCAAACGCTTTGTTGCTAATTAATTCACCATTGTCTGCTTTGTAAATGGAAACCAGTTTGGCTTTACACTCAGTTTGTGAGCACAATCTGGATATATGTTTCTCGGAGGTGGTGACCTTGTGCTGTTTATTGACTTTTCAAGGTTGCACGTGCGTTTGTGTGGGTGCATGTCTGTGCGAGTGGAGCCAGTCAACTTATTGATAAAAGCATCAGTTTCTGCGCTTGTTTTGAATTAAAATACTAAGATTTATGAGATTATTGTGGATGTTATTGCTGATTGATTCAAAATATTGCCATTGTCGAGTGGAAACCTTGTATTTCGAAATCCGCTACTTTCAGGAAATTGAAAATATGTATTAAAAAATTTATATTAAACATGATGTTAAAGTTGACATTCGTTATATTTGAAGAGTTTGGTTAAAAATGAGATTTTCAAAAATGATGTATTTTTATTGTACATTCCAATTAATATCAATCACACTGCAGTTAGTTTGTTTTGATTTAAACCATATTAACGTAATAAAAGTTAACTTATACTATAAAACACAATAAAAACATGATAACATTATAAAAATATATTATTTCTTATTTATTTTTAACGGAGTAACCTCATTTTGGAACCAAACTCAACATTTGCAAACCTACCATCAAACATGAAGGGTGACTAATGGTCTTTTAAAAGAATAATTATAACAGAAATGACAATCACAAAATATGGAGATATAAGGTTTCAAACCTGTATCACTATCTTTCCTCAGAAAAAAAAGAAGATATTTTGAAGAATGTTGGTAACCGAACAACTTTGGTGCCCATTGACATCTATTAGACACAAAACAGATGCAAGTCACTGGACACCGCTTATGTTCAGTTGCCAACATTCTTCAAAAAGTATTTTGTGTCCTGCAGAAGATAGAAAGTCGTACAGGTTTGTTAAGACAAGAAAGTCAGTCAATGACAGAATTTTCATTTTTGGGTGAACTATCACTTTAAGTGCATAGAAGCTGTAATTGCATGTCTAAACTATAGCTTCCTGCAAGATGACCGTCAAGTAAACAGATGTGTCTTATGCAAACCATCAAGACAAACTGATACCAAAACCAAAATGAGTGACTTGATTAAAAGTACCAAAGACTTTGAATTCGATTCATTTTAAAGAGGAAATCAGAGTGTTTTGCTTTCCTCTGACAGACTGTGTCCTCCCCTCTTCCAGAGACCCCTCAGGCTCATTTTACTAATGCAGTGACCGACTTACATAACAGATGTGCTCTCCGAGAGACAGACTGTGCAGCTGCTTGCTCACGCATGTGTTTGTATTTGTTTTTATACATTGTGGGGTCCAAATGTCCCAAATCATTGTAGGGACATTTGGACCGATGGCTGGTCCCCACAATTCAAATGGATTATTATACATACTAAATTATGTTTTTATGAAAATGTAAAAATGCAGAAAGTTTTCGGGTTTAGTTAGGCTTTGGGGTTGGGTAAGGCAATAGAATAAACAGTTTGTCCAGTATAAAAATCATTTCGCCCATGTATAGAAACCTAACATGTGTTTGACATACTATATTCTGTCTTCTGGAGACATGAATGTCCCCCGTTTGCACTCGAATATTGAGTCTCTGTGTTTTATAAAGAACGTCTTGGGCCTGATTTAATAGAATTATGTCGAAAGCATATTCACGCTATTTTTACACTTACTGTATTTTCTGGTCATTCATTTTGACCTGTCAGTGTGTTTGTCGGTCTGTTTTTATTGGTATACTCCATATGTCATATTTCATCCTTCGGCTTTTTTTTCATAATATTTCGTTACATTAATAATTAAAAGTCTTAAAAATACAATTCATTTCCATATTGTATCTCTATACCGTTTCATTTAGAAATAAATAAATATATATATATATATATACACACTATATATTAGGTCACTGCTTTTGATGAGTAATTAATTCTCTTTGACCAGTAATGAGAGACTCATCAAAGCACTCACTGACATTTTCTCATTGGTAATGCCTTTTACATCTCCCTCTCTCTCTCTCTCTCTCTCTCTCTCTCTCTCTCTCTTTCTCTCATTCAACCTCCTCTCTTTCGCTGTCTTCCATCTTCCGCATTTCTCCAAAGCGCTTGGCGAGACCACCTGGGGATGGAGACAGACAGTTTCAGATTTAGGTGTGTCTCGATTGCCACAGGCAGACTGCCTCAACTATGATAGCTTTCTGTTTTTCCTCTCAACACCTCTTTCCCTCTCTTTCCCTTTCTGTCTGCCGTGGGCTGCTCAAAGACTGAAACTTTATTTTAACTTGGCTTTGAAACATCACGTCTGTCTGGTCTTGTTCAAACAAGAGTGTTATCGTAAAAATGGCATCTATGTTGATCGAACTAATGCACGTGAAGATTGATGTTAAAGGGCTACACAAACCCGGACATTCTCTCACTGTTTGCTTTTTCTTTTCACTTGTAGATCAAGTCAAAAACAGTTACTACATCGGATTGGACGGCTCTTTACGTCTGGTGTTGGCCAACGGCATGGAGGTGTCTCTTTATACAGAGCCTCACCTGTTGTCGGGTACAGTCAACCCGACTATAAGCAAGAGGAACGTCACTCTACCCATCGACAACGGACTCAACCTGGTGGAATGGAGACAGCGTAAAGAACAGGCGCGAGGGCAGGTCACAGTGTACGGACGTAGATTGAGGGTAAGAGCAGTGTCAATTTCTTCATCCGTTTAAATACTATTTTAATTTTCAAAAATGTGGTTTTCACAGATGCGTGTAATTACGTGCGTGCCGCAGCATCAGCATCACCTTCTCATACTGTGTTCATTTTAAGTGGGTACAGTTCCATGCCTTACAGTCACACCTCCGGCTCAACTGAGTATCGAGGTCCTGTTCTTAGAGTAATTGCACTTCAATTATAATCTCTGTTGCTTCGTCCCACTCATCGGTTTCGGTCACACACACTGCGTCTGTCCTTTAGACTGATCATCCTTCTTACGGATGCACTGTAGAGTCAGACCGTGACTTACCGGTCAGCTACCTGCCTTCCAAGGTCAGTGTTTGCGTGAGCGTCTCAGTGGTCTATCCGTCATGCAGCAGGCACGTTTCTTTCACCCTGAGGGCTGGGATCCCCACCTGACTCACAGAATCAGCTCTCATTTCTTCATAGTTCCCGACAGCATTATAAATGTTTTAATTCACAATTATTTTCGTGAAATGTAAACCAGCTTGTGATTTACACGGCCAATTTTCATGGCTGTTCCTGCTACACCCTTTACAGACAGGTAGAGAAACAAAGCATCCATCCATTCATACAGACATAATAACACAGGGTATATATTTTGAGAAGAATGCAACTTGTTAGTATCATGTGCATAAAACAAGATGTAATATAAATGGTTTATTGCAGCCAGGGTGTCACAATATTAGGTATATATAGCCATGACTATTGATATTTTATTAATACTAGATATATTATAATATTGTAAATAATTAAGTGGTAGTATCTGGTTGACACTCAACCAGAGTTTTTAATGGTTAAAAACATTTTGAATGATTAATCGCCCAAAAATAAATAAATAAATACAAATTCAAAATCAAATGTAAATTAAAGATTAATTTAACCAAACATTATTATTTTATTATTATTTTATTCAAAAGACATCACAATTATATTGTTAATGTGAATAATAATAGTGAAAATCCGACTTGTGCACTATTCAACACACTGTAATACTGATTGTCACCCAACATTTGTCTGTGACCTCAAGCATCCATTTGACATTTTTTTAGGAATTTTCAAATATGCATTCGTGCTTGTTGATTTGAAATGAACATTTTGGTACCAAAAGCACCTATGTATTATAAAAGTAGTTTAAATGTATTAATTATGCCTTGTAATGCACCTCATAATGCATTGTCATGAATAATTGTAACCACAGTTAATATATTTTGACACCGCTTTCACAGAGAAGGTTTAAGGCTAATCCCAGAATAAAATGAATGTGTGACCTGTTTTAACTGAATATAGCTTCCCCAGAAATTTCTTAAAATACATCAGTACCATTGTTTTGTCTCAAGATGCACGCCAGTGATGTATATCCTGAGGTATTTTTATAAAAGCGACATAAATATTTTAGGCATAGTCCTGGCTTAACGGAATTGCTCGCACGGAGAAAGAGATTATGCTTGTAACCAAACAGTTCTCGGACCCCATTGACTGCCATAGTAGAAAACTATAAAATGGTGGACAAAGTGCCCCAAAAGTTTTGCTCTCCTACATTCTTCAAAATATCTTCCTTTGTGTTCAAAAGAACACAAAAAGTATATAAAGTAATAAGTAATTTAAAGTAGTATTGTAGTCAACGGGGTCCAAGAACCGTTTGGTTTACAAGCATTCTTTTTGAATATCTTTCATAACAATAATATAAAGTGTTACCAAATATTCAATAAGAGTTTATAGGGGAGGCGCTGGATTAGTGTTTGGGTGATGTGGTGTTCTGCCCAGAGCCTTTGAAAAAACAGAGTTACGACACTCACATAGACCTCCTAACGTTTTTAGCAAAAAATATGCGAATATAGTTGCTGATATCTGTCTCGCTAATATCCATTTAAATAGGTTGACAGCACAGATTTGTTTGGAACTATTGAGGGCCCCACTTGGCGGCAAGATCGAGTGTCGTAACTCTCATATTTAACAGCTCTGGTTCTTCCTGTCTATCTGTACCTGCGTCTGCATTACACCTGCAGCCTCCTCCCCGCTTTACCTTTTCTGTTCGACAACTCATTTGTGGTTTCGACTTAACGTGAGCCCAGAACTTTGTATTTATTAAGCATACATTGGATGGCAACACAGAGTATTCTAAAAATGCATACAGTGGCATCATGGCTAATCTGGACGTGCCAGTTCTGTTTTGTGCATGGCTGCTGATTTTACAGACCTGTTGTGTCTTTGGCCAGAACAGGGTCTTATTCATGCAGTCCCCCGTAGAGATGGACCGCAGAGACGAGAGCTGCTTATAAGTGAGAACTGAGGGACAATCCATGCCGAAATCATCCAGCAACCTTGAGTGACATGTCAAGTGAGATTGCGTGGGTGGATGAGTGGGCAATGTGTGTGTGTGTGTGTGTCAAGTGTGTGTAGCCTATGAGTGGGTGATGCTGTTGGCCGTAAGAATAACAAGACTACAGGAAACTATGAAAAACAAGGACAGAACAGACATAGTTCAAAATTGAAATTCCAACATATATTTTCCACATGCACTGTGCTAATACCATGGTACCATATTTTACATCATAGTACCATAGTAAAGATTAGTGCTGCTAAATTTATATATATTCAATGTCAACACCAGTCTTTGTATTTGTATGTGTCATATTATTGTATATGACATTTAGAATAAAGGAGGAGCAGGTCATCGACTGTAAATATGCTTTGTTATGAATTTGTCTGAAACATTTATATTCAATATTTCTCTCTTAGACACACTGCAAGGCTTATCATATCTTGGGGCAGTTGGCAATAACAATTGCAGGCATTCATAACACAAGCACCTTCGAGTACAGGGGCCGGTTGCATAAACACAGCCATGGTTTTAAGACAGTTTCTAATAATTAGTCTGACTAACTCAAGTCAGTGAAGAGAAGCTGTTGCATAAAAAAATTCCTGGTAGAAAAAGTAAAACACTGAACAACTTGAAACAAAATGGCCGACAGTAGCCGCTAAACCCAGATTTTCTTTGCTGAAAATATTTTCATATTAGAGGAATATAATGCTGACAAATCAATTTAAATGGACAAATTTTGTGATTAGAGTGAAAATAAAAAACAAGGACTACAGTAACTGAGAGTATTGATAGTGTAAATTGGTCAGTTTCACCTTCAAACCATCAAAGATGTACACACAAGAAATCTCCTGCATTTTCATAAGACTTTGAGTGAATTTGAGTGAGTCTTGAAAAGCTCTTCCTCTTTTTACTGTCCATTTATTAAAATATTTACTACGGTATAGCACAATACAACAACGAAAAGTTTCTAAGCTTTTTGTCTCAAATTAGACCCATCTAAGATTTAAACACTAGAAGTATACACTAACTAGTCGACTAACTTGTGAGACTAGTCTAAAACAGATTTATACTACCGGCCACTTGTGTCAGGGTCGCATGGCCATCAGCTTTGCTACTCCACACCATCAGAAAAACCTTCTGCTGCCAGTTCACCAAATTTCTCTTGTCTCCATAGCAACCGCATCTCTCGTCAACCACACAGCTTTGGGAATATAATCTGTAAATTCTCCCCTCGTAGCATGCTCGGTCCCAAAAGCCCAGCGCAAGCTTTAACACGGGACCTCGACTGACGCTTATTCAAATGTTTGCTTTACATTATTAGACCGGTGTCCTATATCGCCACCAAACAAACAAAACGAACGTGCGAGCAAGTGTGTTTGCTCAAGGAAGCGACGGATCGCACTGAATAAATAAGATTACAGTTCTTGTCACAGCAGCGGTCAGGGGACATACGTGAAATGAATGACTGAGCAGCAAGCAAATATGGGATTTGACGAACAAAAATTTGAATAAATTATTTATGACTGGGAAACAGAAAATCAAATGCTGTTTGATAGATTTGTTGACATATTGAATGTGGAATGAGATGTTTGAATTATTAATGTTGATTTATGAAAACAAACATTACTTACGAATTGTTTTTTAAGCGCGAAAGTGCATTAGTGACGGTTCTGAGATGTTCTGGTAATTAGCCTAGTTAAAAAGACTGTCGTCTCTCATTACTAGCTTTGACGGATGTTTGTTTGTAAACAGGAAACAGATAACACCATGGGAGATGTGTTTTTCGATCATTAAAGCTCTGTCAGTTTGGCTGTCGAGGAAAACTATTTTTAAATTGTGAAAGTTTACTGTATATCTGTAGTAACGTGCTAAATCTATAACGAAAGCTCTTGAGCAGCTATACTGTTGCTATAATAACTCATTAAATTTGTGAGCGACTGTTTGGCATCACATTAAAAAAAATTGTAAAATATAAATAAAACTTGTAAATTGGTCGAACCTGAGACATCAAAAAAGCTTGAAATGTCTATTAAAATGGTTGCTTTATGATACACCTTCAATACTTTATGAGACCTTCCTCTGCTTTTTGGGGTGTTCATACCTTAACTCGGAGGTCAGAGACCCCCTCAAAAACCTCCCTGCTTTTCCCATCCCCCCCAATCCCGTCAACTTCCTCTTATAATATCTGCTTTCCCAAAGCTGATCTCTTAACCATTCCCCTTGAGTTGCTTTCCATTCTCCAGAGGGCCCTGATCTCACTGCCAAAAGAGCTTTTTTCTAGCCAGTCGGGCCTCTGTTCACCAGAGCTGGGCATGAGCAGCCAGCCTTTCCTTCTCATTCTCCTTTCATCGGTCTCTTTTTCTTCAAGTCCGTCCCTCCGGTCCCCAAACATCCTCCTGCTCCAGTCCAGTCGGCCCTTGACAAACAAAGTTCTCTCATCCCTGGCACAGTGAACATCTGTGAAGTATAACCTAAACACCGATTTACCGCTAGGGTATTCTAGTGTAAGTGTTGCTTGGTGATTACTGGATGATTGTTATGGGCGAGTCCATCATTATTTTTCTGGAACGCCAGGAAACAAAACTTTTATTGTTAAATAAAATTACTTTTCATGTATACATAGTTTATTATACATCTATTTTGCAGTACATATCTGTAATTACAGCAAAATTCTGTCAAATAAAACTGTGAAATTCACTTAACACACAAAAGAAATCCCACAATCTCAAAAAATTTGATATCTAAATTTTGAAACGAATGAAGTGATGTTTACCTTATAATGCATTAAAACAGTATTTGATATATTTATGTTTGAGTATGAGTTTTGACTTTTGAGTATGAGCATTAAATATAATTTATCATATAAAAATCATTATTACAGTTGAAACTAATATTAAGACAATAATAGTAAATAAAAGAAGTAAAACAATAAAACAATGTTAGGTATTTTTTTTACTTATTTGTAGCTTTAAAAACCTTCTTCTTTTATTTTGTTTTGTCCTAACATGAACCTGTGTGGGCAGCTCTCCACTTTCCAGTAATGTAGCCGCCAGACCATGTGACCATTTCTTGGTTGCCAGAGAGATGCCAAGATTATGTATTTATAGTATTTCAGTATTTTCACACCTTTCGATCAGATCAAATGGAAAGAGTCATGATAAAATGGAGTGAGAAAATGGAGGTGGCCATCGTGTTCATATCAGTTAGTGGGCAGGGCCTAAAGTAGTCAGAAGGGAGAAAAATATCCGTCCTTCATTCACTCAACCTCTTTGTTCGACACCCCGACGGGAATTCTCCTATTCACGGGCTGCGCTCTGTTAATGTAAACTAATCCTCTCAATTAGGTATTGGTGACATTAATTGGCCCCAGTGTAATTGTCCCTTCACAGATGAGAGCTCCTAGCATGCTGCTCACTTGCTGCTTTCCCCCAACGCCCATACCACTGGACCAAAGCCAACAACAACTCACAAAATAACTTTAAGACTCTGTTAAGCTATGCCAAGCACTGAGCCAAGCCGGGTTTTACCGTACCTGATACCAAGGCATGAATCATATATTAGTTGTCTAAAAAAGAGAGATGCGGTCTTAATCTTCTGCATGGTCATTAAGGCAATGTTCATTCAACCCTGTGAGGCCAAAATATATATCAAATGAGAGTGCTTAAAAAAAGCTGCTTTTTACAGTCCAAACTGGAAATTTAGTCCATACAATTTACCTTGCATTAAATATTGTAGATGATATAAATGTGATTTAAACTTTTAATTAAGTTCTGAACTTTAAGCTCTGCTTAACACCTATTTTACCACATTTACACAGTTTACAAAAAATCAGCTCAGAATACGCAAGTATAGTTATTTGATTTTGTTTAGGCTTATTTCTGATTGAAATAATCCAAATAGGTCTTGTTTTGTTGGACCAGAGATTCCCCTCCCCGACATAAAATCCAATTGCTGCAATAAAATGCCCTATGAAATGCATTGTGGTGTGCACGGTAAGGGGATGAAGTTATTTAATGGCTTTAAATCCTCGGTCGCCTCCTGCACTGACCCATGTGTGCATTAAGGATTACTTCACATGTGGGACCAGTTCCCAGCTCTGATCTCAGCATGTGTCGGGGTCAGACTAACCTGCACATTCAAACCCAGTGTGACATGTCATTCAAACAGTGCACTGAGCTTTGAACTCCATTTGCTGCTCAGAAGTCCTCTTAGTTGATTTCTTCAAATGCAATAAAAGTTATCTACCCCTCAGTGTTTCCTCCCTAAATGTACGTCAAATGAATTTAGCGATCCGAGAACTAATTTCATTCTTTTCATTTTAATAGGCAGAAAACAAAAAATAGATCAATTATAAAGCCCCTGTGCTCCAGAGATATCCTCATACTGTTGAAATTAAAAACTCATTGGAGTAAAACGTAATCAGAATTTGCAGAGGCTCAACCACATGCATTGAATTAGAGAGCTTTATGTGTCCTTTAAATAATGCTTTCAATTTTTATATTTGGTAGGTTCATAACAGGAACTTGTTATCCATTGATTTCGACCGCGTCACCAGGACTGAGAAAGTCTACGACGACCACAGAAAGTTCACCTTGAGGATCCACTATGATCATGCCGGACGACCTACATTGTGGGCTCCAAGCAGTCGCCTGAACGGCGTCAATGTCACGTACTCGCCGGGCGGCCACGTCGCAGGTATCCAACGAGGCACCATGTCGATCCGAATGGAGTATGACCAAAATGGGAGAATCAGTTCAAAGATATTTGCAGATGGAAAGTCGTGGAGCTACACTTATCTTGAAAAGGTAAAGTGATCTAGAAATGAATCGTCTAAATAAAAGCCAAGCTCTTTAGTCTGTGTTACTCTTGAACCTTGTTAATTGTGACATTAACACGTTTTAACCTTGCATGCTTCATAAGCGAACCCTGTCTAATGCTCAGCTTGCGTTATGCACTGTTACGGTACACAGCTTGACAGCCAGGTCGTCCCTAAAATATCACTGTGAGAGAAATAAAATGTCCCTGTCTTGTTAATGGTAACCGTTATTGGAGAAATCTAAGAACTGTGATTTCTGGGTTTTTTGGTGTAATCTGATGATGGTATATGTTTAATGCATTTACGCGCACAAGATACCTCAATCCCAATAGATGGTTTTAAAAGTATTGATTATGAGTCTTAACCTCACCCAATTTAATGCTTCTTGCCAATGCACTATCATTCTAAAATGGCCATTTGCTGGCACGATCGATAGATCCAAAGAAAAAAACTAAGAGCAGCTGCTTCCTGTTGAAATATAAACTCTGTTGTATCCTCCCAATGACCTTCATATTAAGTTGACATTATTAGTAATGCTATCAAGGGGGGCAAAATTATGATTTTATCCTCATTTAATGAGATTTGCCCAACATCATTTTTCAGTCACCGTTGTGGAGCAGCATTAAGGTTATTTGTAATTTTATGCACCCTGAAGTGATTCTGTGACACCCCACAGTTTGTTGTGCAGTTAGTCATGTGGCGTAATGTGACTCCTGGGTTCTAAGTGACCTTCAATTTCATTGGGCGGAGAATTTAACATTTAAATGTTTCAAGTGCACTCAGAATGTGTGGGGAATTACTATGCTTCATTAAATCTGCTTACCGACTATGGCTTTTTCATTTTCCTTCGGCAGTCTATGGTGCTTCTCCTGTACAGCCAGCGCCAGTACATCTTTGAGTTCGACAAGAACGATCGCCTCTCTTCAGTCACCATGCCCAACGTGGCACGGCACACCCTGGAGACCACCCGTTCAATTGGATATTACAGAAACACGTACCGACCCCCTGAGGGTAACGCCACGGTTCTGCAGGATTACAGCGAAGGTGGCCTGCTTCTTCAGACCATCCATCAAGGAACAGGCCGTAGAGTCATATACAAGTACGGCAAGCTTTCCCGCCTGCTCGAAATCCTTTACGACACGACACGGATTGCCTTCTCGTACGATGAATCTGCTGGTATGCTGAAAACCGTGGGCCTTCAAAGCGAAGGTTTTGCGTGCACCATTCGCTACAGGCAGATTGGACCCCTCATCGACAGGCAGATCTTTCGGTTTAGTGAAGAAGGCATGGTGAATGCCCGGTTCGATTACAACTACGACAACAGCTTTCGGGTCACGAGCATGCAAGCGGTCATCAATGAAACTCCGCTGCCCATTGACCTCTACCGCTACGATGACGTCTCCGGAAAAACAGAGCAGTTTGGAAAGTTCGGAGTCATCTACTATGATATCAACCAGATCATCACCACAGCCGTCATGACCCACACCAAACACTTTGACGCTTACGGACGTGTCAAAGAGGTGCAGTATGAGATTTTCCGTTCGCTGATGTTCTGGATGATGGTTCAGTATGACAACATGGGCCGAGTGGTTGCCAAGGAGCTCAAAGTGGGGCCTTATGCAAATACCACACGTTACGCCTACGAGTACGACGCTGATGGTCAACTCCAGGTCGTGTCCATCAACGACAAACCTCTGTGGCGCTACAGCTATGACCTCAATGGAAATCTACACCTTTTAAGTCCAGGTAACAGTGCCAGACTAACACCTCTCCGTTATGACATAAGAGATCGCATTACACGATTAGGCGATGTGCAGTACCGCCTGGACGAGGATGGGATCCTCAGACAAAGAGGCAATGATTTCTTCGAATACAACTCGGCTGGACTGTTGGTTAAAGCGTACAGCAAAGTAGGCGGATGGAATATCAAGTATCGCTATGACGGATTGGGTAGGAGGGTATCGAGCAGGAGTAGCCAAGGACAGCATCTGCAGTTCTTCTACGCCGACTTGTCCAGCCCCACCAGAGTCACCCACATGTATAATCACTCAAGCTCCGAGATCACCTCTCTCTACTATGACCTTCAGGGTCATCTCTTTGCCATGGAGTTGAGCAGTGGGGATGAATTCTATGTTGCCTGTGACAACATCGGCACACCTTTGGCTGTTTTCAGCGGTGCAGGAATCATGATCAAACAGATATTACATACAGCTTTCGGAGAGGTGTACCTGGACTCGAACCCAAGCTTTCAGCTAGTTATAGGATACCAGGGGGGCCTTTATGAGCCACTTACAAGACTTGTGCACATGGGCCGCAGAGATTACGATGTTCTTGCGGGCCGCTGGACCACTCCCGACCATGATGTTTGGAAGCGACTTAACACCAACAACATTGTGCCCTTCAACCTCTATATGTTCAAGAACAACAATCCCTTGAGCAACAACCAAGAAACCAAGTGCTACATGACAGGTACATGACAAGTTCTTATACATCTTATACAATAATTAAGAGACCACCCCAAAATGTATTGTTTTGTTTGTTCTGTGAACATGTGTCAAGATTTCTCTCAATTTCCAGATGAAATGTTTGTTTTTATTAGCACTGGCTCATACGTTCACATTGCTGTCGGGTGACTCTGTCATTCCTGAGGTTCGTTGCTGTTGAAATACATCACACACTGGACTGAAACTGCCACAATACCTGCAGAAAAAAAAAACATTATTGCTGCACGAGATGTCATATAATTACCATTTTACAATCCACAAAAAAAACATGATCACATGGTTCTGACAATCCTTGCAGTAGATTATTTTCCAGGCTCGCATCCCAGCGTTCTAAGCCCCACATATACTGCTGTGAACAGGGACAGCACAACAAAGACTCTTTGTTCTTCATTCAGGTCATTCCTCTGAAATATCCCATCAGTCTTTGCTTCCTCAGCTTGTGCAGGAGGTAAATACTAGTGAATGCTCCCCAGTGTCAGACAAAGAACACAAAGGGGTCAGTGGAACTAGGAGCTAAGGGCTGTATTACTTTTTCTCAACTTGAAAGCAAAACAGCAGCCGTATTTGAGAAAAACAAAACAGTAGTGACATTTGTAGTCTGAGATGCACGTGTGCTAGTTTTTGACTGAAATCCTTGTCTTGTGCCCTTCCTACCAAAACGTATAAAATAAAAATCATTCAATTGTATTTATTCTACTACAAGCTTGACCTAGCTCTTAAATTGTACAGTTAGGTTTAGCATTTAGCCATCACTTTTCTAATCTAGCAGTTAAATTGCGGTACTTTCCATGTCAACCAGCTGTACCAGCTACAGTATGCTAGTCAAAAGCACATACAGTATGAAGGAAATCTGGTCTTTGGTCAGGGTATGTGTCTGTATGCTAATGTTATTTTTTCACCAGCTGTATTTCAAGCTCAGCTAGACATTTAGCCGCTAGGCCTCATACTACATTTTAAAGCTAGCTTCAAGAGAAGGATATCTAAAGAGATTGTTGGATATGTTGATATACTAGAGTGGGCCTGTGTCTTAGATAGATTGCATTGACATTTTCATTCCTCTCTGAAGCATGGGGGTTATTTCATTGTCTTTAATCACATTTATGTTTAAAACGCTCTGTCAAGACAGTTGCCGGGTGAACTTTATTGCTACTGTCCATGACATATTATTCATTATGAATATTATTTGCTGCCCATGCCAAAAAAGATAAACACAAAATCCGATTAGTGAGAGAGAGATTGAAACATTTGGTCTTGAAGAATCTTCCATTAGCCAGATGTAGAAGTTTATACTTGCTTGATTGAAGTTTTATCACTTGTTTGTGGTTCTAAAGTGCTACAAATTATTGTCTTTTTTTGGAAACTTACCATTTCCTGGGGATGATTCATACTGAGTCTATGAAAACTAGTGGTGCTTGTATTGACTGCGGGAAATTATTTCAGAAACACGATCATTTGCAATGAATCACATTTTTAGAGTGCAGCTCGAGTGTCACTTTTTACTTTACTTTTCACTTTGATTAAGGAGAAATTATTTTATTTCAGAATGTAACTCTAACTTGGCCATATAAATGACACAAATTAAAGTTAAGTTAAGTTAAAGAAGAATTGTGTGATGTTAAAGGGATACTGTCATCATTTACTCACCCTGAAGTTGTTCCAAACCTGTATACATTGCCATTGTAGGGAAATAAATACTATGGGAGTCAATGGGGGATGAGATCGGTTTGGGTACTGACATTTTTCCTAATATCTTACTTTGTGTTTAGCAGAACAAAGAAATGGTTTCAGGTTTTAAACAATCTAAGAGTGGGTAAATGATGACAGAATTTTCAAATTTGTCTTGAATTATACCTTTATGGGGAGATTTGCCTTAAAATAAGTAGTAATATATATAGTCTATTGGAAAATATTATAATGCACAAACCAAGTCCAAAGTCACAATTATAACCTATATACACTGAAAGAAAATTACTTTTAGAATTGAATTAATAAATTCCTCACAAACATTTTTTTAGGAACATTTGCTGCTATAATTCAAGTTACTAACCAGACCTTACTAGTTTTTGATCAAATATCAAGTAAATGTCACTTAAAGTAAAATAAAAAATTACGCCGAATAAAATCATGTCCAACTCAAACTTCACAAATCACTTACTGTTTTTTTACAATATAGATGGTCAAGTAAGAAGTTATTTCAATAAGTGAAATAACACACTTCATGGCTAAAAATTGTGCCTCCCTCATCCTAGTCACAAGCATCGATCTTCTCAAAAACGGTAACAATTTAAAAAAAATAATAATAATAATAATACCAGAACTCTTCTAAATTTTATATAGTATATTTCAATCATTTCTTTTCTTAAAATCTTTGCACATAATCATTTATTCAGGGTATAAACCAACCAGGAAAAAAATTATTTTTCAAAATATATGTAGTGTAACATTTTCAAATATATTAAAATGTTTAATAGTATTTGTATGGGGTTTATACAGTATTTAGCCATTATATAAGATCAGCCATTGACACATCTAGACCCACTCTCCCCTAATTGTATTTGCAGAACTTTCATGATAGCATTTCTCTTTCAACAGATGTTAACAGCTGGTTGGTGACGTTCGGTTTCCAACTTTACAACGTCATTCCTGGCTACCACAAGCCTGTCACGGATGCTAAGGAGCCGTCTTATGAACTCATACACACTCAGATGAAGACTCAGGAGTGGGACAGCACCAAGGTAACTCGTCCAACAAATTTGCCATCTCTTAACACACACCTGTCCTTTAGCCTCCGACTTTAGACTTTATTTGCAGTATCCTGACCTTTTAGTTTCCGTCTCCCAGCGGAGCACACAGCAATCAACCCAGATTCTGGTGCGAACAAGCCGGCCTCTTCTCTGGCTCTTCAAGCCGTAGGAAAGGGGTCAAGCTAAAGAGCTCTTGTAATAGGACTGCCATTAGGGAGATTCACTCTAGATTTCCTCCACCAGCCGCCATTGATTTCAGCTCAGTCTTACACACTCTTTAGCTTCCGCCTAGTGTTCACTCCCTCTCTTTATGTCTCCCTCGCTGTCTCTCTCTCAGACATGCAGTGATTATCGACCCTCTTTAAGTCAGCTGAATAATTAAGAAGGTAGTTGTTGTCTTATCGGGTTATGGAGTTTCACGCCTGTTGGCTGCTGTTGTGGACACCTTGAGTCTTTTCCAAAACTTAATGAGTTTCCTACATTGAAAGAATTTTAAAAGAGCTTAGGTTCACTCCCAAAGTAGGCGGAATAATTATTGCTGCCTTTTAAGATCTCTTGTTTTGGACACGTTTTAAGGGAACGTCCAAAATGAAAGAAAAATTACAGATGAGATCTCCTTTAAAATTCAAAATTGTGTTAATTTTTACAAACCCACATGACATTCAACATTTTTTAAGACCTCCCGCCGTCTTCAGAACACAAATAAAGATATTTTAGGGACATCCAGCAAATTTCAAGGCTTCCTCATAGAGGTCATGGTTATAGTGGTTGTCAACATCCAGAAAAATACCAAAGACTGTTTTTGAAGCGACGACAAAACATTCAAAACAAAATAACGACATTAATCGATATACGCTATTCTTCTCTGTCTTGTCAGTCTATGGTGCGGCTTCACGAGAGCATTTTGACGCATGCGCATTCGGTTTGTGTGCCGCATGGCCCATTATAGAGGAGAATATATCGATTAAACTCATTATTTTGGTTTGCTTTTCGCACATAAAGTATTGTCGTCGATTCAAATAAAATCAATTGATGCACTATGAGCAAATGGCCCAATTAAACGATGTCTTTAGTACTTTTCTCAACCTTGACAACAACTATAACCATGATGTCTATGAGGAGGCCTTGAAATCTCTGGGATGTCCCTAAAATAACTTTATTTGTGTTCTGAAGATGCTGAGAGTTCTTAAACCATATTGAATGTCATGTGGGTGAGTAAAAAATAACATAATTCTGAAATGAAATGAAATGAAATGAACTTTTCCTTTAAGGGAGAGCAATTGGAAGTGTTTGGAAGAGTTTAGAAGATATCTCAACAATGTCACGAACTAAGCTTAGATTTGCCAATCAAATGTTAATATTCTTGCAGATTTCAATGTGAACAAACATTTTTCATAAAAATAATCCAAATTCGGATTATTTTACTTCTATTTGATGATCTTCATGCATTTTAACAGATGTCTCGTTGTTTCTATTTTTGTTGTTTGAAGAGAAACATTTGAGACTAATTTAAAACGTATATAATAGTAATAAAACACAGCTGAAAACTCAACCTAAATCTCAACCCCAGAATGCACTATTACAGTTTTAAAACCAACTTTATTGAAACCAGTTGTAGGTAGAGTTAACTTGTGTAAAAACTACTATTTTTGTGTGGCACATATAAAATATAGAGCGTTTCCAAATTCAGCGTTTCCAGCTCATTTGGTTTTGGAACAGAACCTTTCTTACCCCTGTTGAGCGCTCTTGGATTTCATAGAAATTCGCTCACAGAAAAGGGAGGCGGTGTGATGGTATATACACTACCTTGTGAAGATAAAACCTAATAGAGATTCTGCTATACAGCATTTACCATGGTTGCTGTATATCTCTGTGGCACTCGGTGGGCTGGACTACACTGTTATTTACACATGTGAGCGATGGGAAGAAAACATGGAAAACGTTTTATCATTTTAGTTATACCGCCCAGCCAGAGGGCTACGTTGATGCATAAATGCAAGAGAAACTACTTGAATTTTTCAAAGTAATTCAGGCCACAGGAAGTCCAGATCTTTCGCTTCCATTCCATGCATCTGTATAAGCAGCACAACCTCAAGCTATCAAGCCTCCATCACCAAGAGCCGCTCTATAATAAGCAAGCATTTGAAGCCGAGCGGCACGGGTGTGCCTCAGACAGGTGAGATATGAGATTTTAAATGTAATGTGATGGAGCTGTTTGAAGCCGTCAGCCTGGCAGGTTTCATATGGTCCCCACATACACTCGAGAAGGACTGAAGTATCCAAAAAATACTTAAAAGTTTTGGAAAGCCCAGCCATTTTTTGAGCTGTTGATGTGAGGGACATTTTAAAATTCTGTCAAGCGTTTATGGAAACAGTCTCCTTCCTGAAATGTTTTGTCAGTCTCCTTCCTGAAATGCCTTTTATGGCCCTCATGATATCAGTCTTTTTTCTTTAGTGGAGTATCTCTTTTGTTGACACGTAAACTAGATTTGCCCTAATGGATTCTCTATAGGGAAACAATCAGTATAATTTAATCATAAGCACACAGCGTTCTGCCAGCGTGTGTGTTCGTGCATACACAGCTGTTTAATTTCTACATTCTTGAAAAGTCCCGACCATTTGTTCTTTAAAAGCATTAGAGTTCACCTGGTTAAAAGCAGGAACATGAACCATCAACTCAAGCCGTTGGATAACTAGGACACACAAAGCAAAATTTACTTTTGTACAATGATTTCCCGATAGTCACAAGAGCTACGAAGTTTGTTTCTTCGGGATTTGTGTGGCATGACTTTAAATCAACTTGGATGGCCTAATACAGAGATCCAGCATCAGACTCCATATTAACCCCAAGGGATACTCCCTTCGTACCACATACAGTTGGACTCTACCAAGGTTGCTCTTAAAAGATGAGCCCAAGACCTTGCATTTTCCATTTCAAATGTTTTTTTGAATTCTTTTCAAAATCCTAAAAAACAGTTTCATGTTCTCTCTGAGAGTGTTTTTATCTTTCCTTTGAATGTAGAATCCAAAATAACGAAGTGTGCCCCATTGCCTTTTGCGTAATCATGCCCACCAAGTTGCCCATATATCAATGCTCTTTGGCTCAACCCTACTACCATCTATTTTTCCTTTTTATCATGGGAAGTTTAAGACAATTCTAATTGCCAACCAATTTGCTTTTTGGTTATATAATTGTGGGGTCATTTATAGGCTTTTACAGCGGCAGCATTAAAAAAATATCTAATGGCCTTGCAGCTGTACCGCTGCACTTATGAGACTCTGAAGTGGGTTGTTTATACCTTAATGCCCATGTTACATTAACAAGATCTGCTGTGCTGAGTATCTCAAGGCAGAAAAGAAAATGGCCATTTATTACCTGCAGCCTTTTCTACTATTATTTTATGCTGTTGAAAGTTGCTTGTCTCTCACTGTTTATGAGCCCCTACCACCCACAAAATAAAAATAGAGTAGCATCTAACACTTATGTTATTATTAGATCACCAGCACTTCCTAATTCAATGAGTCGTTTTTTCGGTAGGACTCACGCTTTCTCTTAAAGGATTCATTATTGCTTTTTGTAATAATAGTACGTTTTAGTATGAATAGAGTTGTACAATAGTTGCGTTTGTGTGGCAGTTAAAACAAATATTTATTTGATGTTGTTAACATCCAGTCTGCTGCAAATATGATTTAAAAGTTTCTCAAATTAATCATTTGAGTGAGTTATGATTTAAATTTCAGTCTGTTCATCTCACAAAACCATTGTATGGCTTAAGCATATAGTCTAGCCCATGTATTATTTGAAGCTGAATCGTTCCTTTAAATGTGTTTTGCGACTGGTGTTCTGGAAATGTCATCACTTGGAAAGTCAACTTAAACGTCTGCCAAGGTCTTGAAGACCTGTGTGGATGAGAAATGATCTTAATGTGCCTATTATGATTCACTGGACGTCCTCGGATAGATTTTGACTTTGATCAAAGTGTGAGCTGACCACCCAGTGCTATCTGATGTATATCAATTTCACTGTTCTAAGGATCTTTGGATCCTAATGGAGAATCTACACAGCTGTCTCTCTCCATAGGAGCCAAAAAATGTTTAAGCTCAGAGATTGCTCTTGTTTAGCTCACAAAACATTAGTTGTTTTCTTTCATATAAATGTTGACTGTTATTACAAGCCGATAATATAATACCGTAAGAGTGGGGAGAAACAATTGAGAATTCAGCATATATTTTGAGTTTTCTCTGATCGAAAAGACTCAAATCTTAAACTAGACTATGTTTCTCTTTCTGGTCGGAAGCCCTAGCTTCAAGCTATTTCTAGTACTAGTTTAATCTATCTGCTGCCTACAGACCGTACTTTCCTGGTTATCCAAATCTTCACTCTCTCAGGGCAATGATCTCCTGTCACAACACATTGAAAGAGACGGATAGTCATCACTACAGTACTGGGGGCAGCTAGTGCCGTTATTTCTCTTTAACAGATGGCTTATACAGTATATGGCTAATACTGCCTGAAAATGTTATAAGTCACTTTCTTTGATACAGTCAACATGAAATCCAAGCGCGTACAGTTAACTTTCTAAATACACGTCTCCTTAAAGGGATAATACGGCCAAAAACAAAAATGTATCATTCCAAACCTGTATGACTTTTCGATCAGAGAAAATTCAAAATATATGCTGAATTCTCAATTGTTTCTCAAAGAAGATATTTTGAAGAATGTTTGTAACCAATCAACACTGACCCCCATTGACTTCCATTGTATGGACAAAAAACAACGGAGACATTTTTCCAAATATCTTCTTTTATACATCAAAAAAGAGAGTCATGTACAGGTTTTGAATGACATGAGGGTGAATAAATGAAGGCCTTCTTAGAAGTGTTTCAGACGCAACAAAAAAATCAATCCAACGGAAACTCACAAATCGGTGATAAGTTGTTTTCAAATGATGAACTACCTGCAATTAATGATGAACCTCAGTGTTTTGTACAATTTATCTCAATTGAACTAGATATTTATGGGTGGGAACCAGTATTGGGAAAGTCAGTCTGAAAAAGTAATCAATTACTAGTTAATAATTACATATATTAGTGTTATTAGATTACTGTACAACTTACTTACTCCAAAAAGTATTTAATAACTTATTACCAAATGCTTTCTATATCCTTTGTCAAACTTGTTTAGTCAAGTGATTCAAAGATAGAAATCAAACGGCTATTTAAATTAATTCAAATAAATAATATAAAACTACATAATACCCTAATTAACTGACCAAAGTATTAAAAATGTGAGAATGCTATATTAAAGCACGGATTTTAAAACTAGACTTTGAATTTTAATGTCAATTCCATTATTGCACACACATATATTACACATTTATTTAGTATAATTACATTAGAAGTAGCCGTAATTAAATTACAGAAAAATAGTGTAATCCCTTACTTTACTTTTCTAAGGGAAAAGTAATTCAATTATAGTAACTAATTACGTAGTAACTAGTTACACCCAACACTGGAGGGAAAGCTATCGTCTTGACATATTGACTCCCTTAAAACAAAATTGCTAAGAGTTGAACACACACATCCGCACATTTTGAAGATCTTAAAAAAACATGATTGATGCACGTTCACACCTGAACATAACATAGTTATACTACATAGTTATATCAGGAAACGTGAAATGTTTGAAGTGTTAATGAAGCAGCATGATTCTTGGTTGAAAGGAAAGTTGAGCAGCTGAACGTGGGGGTAGAACGGGTTTCCCGCTGAGATCGCCCATCCTGCACCAGCCATCAGGAATGTTACTTACTCCCAGGAAATAGCAGCAGCGGAGGCGGGACGCACAATGATGCCTGCCACTGTTCGAGATAACATAAAATTTGTACATGGTATTTTTTGGATATATGACAGTGTGTTGCTGAGGTGAAAGATGTCGTAAAATGTCACAGTCTATCTTATGCCGTGATGGAGCTCTCTAGGTATTGATGACAGTTGTTTTGGACATATCACGTTCAATATTATTCGTTCAGTTTATTTATTCATTACAAGTAGTCACTCATGATCAGACTGGTATAGAATCTACAACTATTGTTATGCAGAATCCAAACACCCATCAATTTCAAATTTACCTTTGTTCTGATTTTTTCCTGCAAGTAAAATCAAGTTCATCTGGCTTAATGGTCAAGAGTGATATTGAAAATTCACTGGATGTTAAATTCTGTGTTTTGTTTGTATTTTTGCAGTCTGTGCTGGGTGTTCAGTGTGAAGTCCAGAGGCAGCTGAAGTCTTTCGTACGTTTGGAGCGGTTCGACAAGATCTACGGCGCAAGTGATTCCGGATGCCCCCAGGCGCCTCTCCGCACCCTGTTCGCCACAGGGAGCTCGCTCTTTGGCAAGGGCGTCAAAATAGCAATCCGGGAGGGGAAGGTGACTGCTGACATCATCAGCGTTGCCAACGAAGATGGGCGACGGATAGCGGCAGTTCTTGACAACGGCGTGTACCTGCAGGACTTACACTTCACCATTGTAAGCTTGGACACGCATTACTTTGTAAAATCAGGACAGGTTGAGGGCGACCTTACTCTGCTGGGCATGACTGTGGGTCAGCACACGCTTGAGACGGGTGTGAACGTAACAGTATCCCAAGTCAACACAGCGTTCGGCGGCCGCACACGGCGCATAACAGACATCCAGCTGCAGTACGGCACGTTAGTCCTTAACGTCCGCTACGGAAGCAGTCCAGATGAAGAAAAGGTCCGCGTGCTGAAGCTCGCACAGCAGAGGGCCATCGTGGCCGCATGGGCACGCGAACGCCACAGACTGCGGCAAGGAGAGGAAGGTCCTCGAGCTTGGACGGACGGAGAAAGGCAGCAGCTTCTGAGCTCAGGACGCGTTCAGGGCTACGAGGGCTTTTACATCGTGTCTGTCGATCAGTTCCCCGAATTGGCCGACAACGTAAACAACATACATTTCCTGCGACAGACCGAGATGGGTCGCAGGTGACATGATGGAGGGAGGAACGCACGCTTGGACGCGTCCAGGACTTCTTGCCAAAGACAAGTTGCTTTTGTGGCCATATTGTTTTCCTTAATTTTTACGTTGACTGTGTCAGACTTATTTTTTTAATACATGAAGTATGCGTTGCGAACAGTACGGACTGCGGAGTGCCCTTCTCTTTTTTTGTAATACGTAAACCCTCTTTGCCCTTCAAATGTGACTGCTAAAGGATGACATATGGCAGCGTTGGTGGTTTATTTGGTTCTGCCTTCATGTTGGTGAGTTTACTCAAAGGAATATAGGAAGAGGGGTGGTAACGCATTACGCTCACTGGCTCAGCCTGCTGCCAGACGAGCAGATTGTTATTCACAAGCTTCACTCCACTCTGCCTTTTCCCGCGCCTCAGCCAAGGAGAGACCTCTTTTAATCGCTTCTTTTTATACTTGAAAGCCCACCGGCTGTGTCGTACAGTACTTATACAAGGACGCCTGTGTTTGAGAATCATTGCTACTAGTTCAGGGTTCTGATGGAGCTCATTTTATGTTGAAAACTTATTGTGATGTCTTGTTAGATTTTGGAAATGGGTGATTGCTACTAACTTCCATACTTCCAAAAATTTTCATTTTGACCGTATGGCTTCACAAACACAATGGAAGTATTTAGGCAAGGCATACATTTAGCCTCATACGGTTAGCCCCATGGTCAGGTTAGCCTGTAGCAAAAAGCTAGTTAGCTGCCTTGCAAAAAATAAACGTAAAAATTAATCCCACATGAAAATGTTTTGCCATAGCAACCATACCTTAACCTAAGGTAGCCTATGTGTGGTAAAACCTGGTTATGAAGATGTTAATCAATTCACTTAAAACACGGCAAATTAGAAATGATGCTGCTTTTGCATATCCAAGAACACACTGATAGCAGAGAATTGCTCAAATTCATTCATTCTTTTAAATTTTTTCCAAGTCATGTTCTTTTAAACTCATTGGGGTGGTTTCTCGGACAGGGTTTAAGACTAGTCCCCGACTAATTTAAATGTAAGAGATGTCTTTATCGAAAACTACTTATGCCGACATATCTTTAAATATATCATTGTGATTGTTTTGTCTCAAGAATGTTTTTTTTGTAAAGAATGTTTTTGAAACTACTTAAATATCCTAATTTAACTAAAGCCTAGTCCTGGTTTAAGATAATCCCTGTCCGGGAAACCACCCCAATTAGTAATGTTTTATTTTAGCGACATGCTAACATAGAGATTCAATGGTGAGTCGAGTCTTACTCCACTTAAAAAGTTAACAGCAAGGTGGCTCGCTGGTTTTTGAAACTGAACAATATTAAAGATGTATTTCCTTTTACAAAAAAAACACAATTTCAGATAAACTTTTGTTTAATTCTTAGCAACATTCACAGAAAACAGCATAAAAATAGTGACGTCCAAAATGTGAATGGTTGTCCCTTTTTTTTGCTTATTGTTGTACTTGAACAATGCCTAGTGTTTCAACACAGTCCAGAAAGGTACATCCATTACATTTATTTGGTTTTACGAATACAACACAAGGTCCATACGGACCCTTTGTAAGGATGATGGTATTTACTTTAGTGCTGTGTTTTTAGAGGAATATACATCCTCACGTTTTGTAAATGAAATAAACGCTGCAAGCGTCAAATGGCATGAATGCTTAAAAAAATGAAGCACATTACTTAAACATGCACTCTGACTTTTAAAGAGAAATATTCGGACTGCTGTGAACACTGAATATTGTGGTAAGGAGGGGCGATAACCCTGCAAATAGATTTTCCCCTGAGGGTCAGCGATGAATGTGAAAACACGACCCTCGAGGTCTGCCGGTCAGCTGAGATGCACCACGGCCTGAAGGTGTGTTGGTTATAGGTTGAAATATACGTCAACTGACCTGGCAACCCACCATCTGGACACGTCTCCCACATCTTGAACTGAGCAATGCTTGTTTGGTTGGATGCCGTTGATATGCCGACCATGCTGTCGCATTGCCGTTTCACATTAGCGCTCTGAACACAAATGTTTCCTGCTGTCACTCATGGGGAAAGCCCTTGGGAATGGTCGCCTTGACTGATCAAGTGTTTCGAGCTGTAAAATATTGTCAAGCTTATTTTGGTTTGTTATAATTGTCATTGAATGCAGTGACATCATGAGTTTGACAATATCGGTGTATTTAAAAAGAATGAACGAAGGAATATAGCTACACATTGTGTGAAATTGCACTGAGAACTATGTCGTAAGGCTTTTATTTTTTTCTAACCCTTTGGACTCGTTTAGGATTTTTTGTTTGTCTGTTCTCCACACTGTGTTTCTAAATGCTTCTCTTTGAAATGTAAATAAAATGACAAGAAATGGGCTGTAAATACCATGCAGATGTAGATACCTTTTAGAGCTACAGCAGTGAATATGTCTAGTCTTTAGTTAAAGACGAAAAAATAAAGGATATTTTGTGTTTACATTCATTTCACGTTATTGTGTTTTGCATTGCAATATTGCCTCTTTTATACCCTCTTGTAAACTCTTTCATGTGGGGAAAAAAGCACTTTATTGCATAGTAATAGTCCTGGATCACACCGTTGCTTTAGCCGAGTGCTCCAGGTGGCTGGATTTTGTATGCATGCACGCATTATATAAAGCTCGGAGTGAAGCAAAAAAGTTCCCTGTCACTCCATTTCATGTCAATTTACTTCTTAAGTGGAACTGCAAATGAATGCCTTTAATGTGGAGTTTGACGCTAAGTGGTTGTGGCACCTCATTGTACATTGTCTAATGAGATGTTTACAATTTTCGGAAGTTCCGCACAGGTGATTGAAAAATTCGCACACAGAAATGAAGTCACAGTAGCAGTAGGGAGGGTAGACTCATTAAATCAGAACCAAATACCACCACCAAAAAATAAGTGCAGTACTTTTTGTACTTCATTTTACAACATGCAACATTAATTTACACCAAAACATTTGTATGTAAAATAAAAAGATCAGTATGTTCAGATCTAGCCAATAGATGGTACTTCTGTAAAAATCATGTTTAAAGTTGTGATGCCACAGGAGAAACTTCTGTCAATAACAATAATGGTTTTCTAGCGTAGGGACTTCCATCTAGACTGGTATAATGTATCTGTGCACTCACTAGAATACCTCGGCCCATAGTTTGAAAACACATGTTGGAAAAACAATGAATGAACCCCATGAAGCCAAAAATTATTCTTGAATGTTAATAAATAAAAACATAAAATCAAACGATAAAATGTAATTATTCTACTCAAAATATTGAATGAAAAAGTGCTTGAAATTTGTTACTAGAATAAAGTGTGTGGTGCAAAGTTACTTTGTACAGTATGACCATTGATCTCTTTTTATCATATTTCGCATTTTGCAGAGTGGCATTGCAGTGATTGAATATTTCAATTTTGACTAATGCCTTACTAAAAAAAACATGTTATTAAATGATGGGCTTTTGAAGTCAGAGCTCAGGGGCTTGAATACAGAATATTCCTCCAAGACTTCTTACACTCCATCTGTTCCTACTTGACTGTTAATTGAACCTTAAGAATATGTGTTGAGGAAACATTATATAAGGGGCTTGCTATTAAAATCAAAGGATTGATTCCCACATTCATTATTTCAGAGGCAGCCAATTTTATACACTGATTTATTCTATGTGAATACAGAAGTTGCATAAACGTGCACAAAAATATTTTGAAGACAAAGTTCAGTTTAAGAATTCATATATTAATAAATGATTGTATATGTTTGATATAACATGCAGGTATTTGAGTAAAAAAGGTCGAATAAAGTTTGACGGGACTTAATCTATTTTAGCCAAAATTACATTTTCGGGAATTGTTTGGCTTTTGAAATGGGGCAAGGTGGTTGAAGTGGAGGGGTTAAAAAGTAATTATCTATGATGTCAATTGTATAATGTGAAATTAAGCGGCATCTAATACTGAGGTTGTGTGCGTGCATATTCTAACCTCTACCCAAACCCTAAACCTAACAGTATTATTTAAATTATTTCAATGTTTCTCTTCATGTACGTTTAAAAATGGCTGCTTTCAAGCCAGGTGCACGCAAACATTGGCATATCATATGCACGCAAAATCGAACTTTGGTGTAGGTATTACACGATAATGCAACAGCATGTTATTTATACTCAAATGATGAGACCGGGTTGGTATAACATATTGCTTTTCAGTCAAAAGATCGTCTATAAAATGACACACGGCACCTTTAAAGCGGAGGGTTAAAAAGAAATGTGTGATTTCGTCTAATTAAAAATAAACATCCATAAATGTGTATTAAGAAAAACTAAAATATTAATTTAAATGACATTAGACCTCTGAGCAAAGTCGATCTGTAGCATTCTCTAACAAGGCTCCTGAAACAGTTTTACTGTGTGTGTGAGATGTTTGACCACATTTGCTGGGATGATGCACCAATACATCTTCCCATTAAATGAGAGCCCTTTGATGTACGCCAACACTTCTTCACACAATGCGCTTGATGAAACCTAAACAGAAATGTAATGAAACTTAAGCAGAAACACGCCGGTTTTGAGGACAAAAGGTAACCGGAGCTCTTTGAATGAGCCAATCACCAAACTGTCACCAGAAACAACACCGCTGATGAAGAAAAGAGCCATTTTATCTCAAATAAAGAGAAACTCAATATCATGTTTATTTCTATTTTCTGTTTAGATGAATAATGCAAAACGAGAAGACGTGAAAGAGATGTCAACACTCATTTCAGCTCTATTGTGTCTTCGGTCTAGTTTTCACGGGTCAGTATGAGGTCACCGCGTGACACGAACCTCCATTGACAAAGAAACTACCTGAAGATTGTCTCAATGAAGGTTAAAACTATATTCTTATACATGTGTCATTGCATTGTATTAAAGGTAGAATATATAATGAGTAAAGTGAAAGGAGGATGTGTTATTTTGACAATTTACATGTTTAAAGCCCATTTGAAAAGCTTTGAGGAACAGAATGAAATCTAATATTAATATTTAAATCTTATTTTATATATTCCTAAAAGACATGATGAGGCACAACACACTTTTTTTCTTTTTAAAAGTCCCGTTTAGTTGCTTTTCTGAGCTTCAAATGATGTAACTGTATAATCTGACATTTAAGGTTTGCTAATAAATGGCACATTTTTATGGCAATAATACCACCCAGTAAAGAGGGAATGCAAATAGCAGTGTTTAAAAACGTTGTTCATGTTGACGGACAAACAGACATTAAAGGGGTCTCGACTGAGTCGCGTTCCTCTTGACAGGTGTGAACAATGACCGAGCCCTGAGAAATGTCTTTGTAACGCTCCGAAAACCCAGCCGACACCGTGTGCGTTTCCCAGTAAGACTGACTTCACACATTATGCAAATCTTATTGACAGCAAAGCTAATGATTTTTATTAAGCTAATTACCCTTAAGGTCATTTCTGTTTTTGGCATCAAAGCCAGACTGGAGAAAGGGGAAACATTCGTGCCATTTTGTTTAGCTTGGAGAGCATGTTAGCAATAGCCTGTGCCTTCCTGTGTAATAATAAATAAATATGATGTCACCCAACACTGGATAAGGCAGCTTTACAGTTAAAAGATCTGTTTTTGCAGTTCTACGTGATGGAGCTTTAAGCACTATTAATGGTGTTATTGTCAGGTTGTAACATTCAGAATACGTTTCTGGCTGTTACCCTGTAACACCTAAAGGATTATTAGGAACGCCATACTAATACTGTGTTTGACCCCCTTTGGCCTTCAGAACTGCCTTAATTCTAGGTGGCATTGATTCAACAAGGTGCTGAAAGCATTCTTTAGAAATGTTGGCCCATATTGATAGGATAGCATCTTGCAGTTGATGGAGATTTGTGGGATGCACGAAGCTCCCGTTCCACCACATCCCAAAGATGCTCTATTGGGTTGAGATCTGGTGACCGTGGGGGCCATTTTAGTACAGTGAACTCATTGTCATGTTCAAGAAACCAATTTGAAATGATTGGAGCTTTGTGACATGGTGCATTATCCTGCTGGAAGAAGCCATCAGAGGATGGGCACATGGTGGTCATAAAGGGATGGACATGGTCAGAAACAATGCTCAGGTAGACCGTGGCATTTAAATGATGCCCAATTGGCCTAAAGTGTGCCAAGAAAACATCCCCACCATTACACCACCACCATAATTGCATTAATGAGAAATTGAACAGGTGTTCCTAATAATTCTTTAGGTGACTGTATGTTGGAGATCAACTGTATTCCTTAAGTATCTTGTTGCAGCAGTATTTTGTTGTTGTGCCAGAGGAGAACTGGCCCTCTGGTTGAGTCTGGTTTCTTCCAAGGTTTTTGGCTCCACTTGTACACCACTGGAGTTTTGTTTCTTTGCCACTGTCGCCTGCTGACATTATGTTTATGGTAAGGGTGTTTGTAGTAGAGTAGGCGGGGCGAGACCGTGGTTCGATGCCGGTAAGTAATTGTTAATTAGCGCCAGTGGTGCGTGCACCGGCCTCGCATCACGTAGGAGATTGGGAGCATATAAAGAAACAATGGCGACCGGACCGTCGAAGAGAGAGGTCTGGGCCCGAAAATGTTTGTGTATGTATTTATGTTTTACTGTGTTGTTGTTCGCCGGCGGTCGTCCGTGAGGGGCCGCCGGCTGTTATTTTACTTTAATAAATGTTTTAAAATGTCTTCCGGTTCCCGACTCCTTCCTTCCCTACTTTGAAACTTGTTACAGTGTTATTCTTTGCTTGTATTCCTTTAATGAAATGGTCTGACTACAGTCCTTCATTTACCATTTTTTTCACAGTTCACAGTCATTTTATTTACATTTAATTGCATTATTGTAAATTCTTAATCTATCACAGTAATTGATTTAATACTCTAGTCTCAAAAAGTATAAACCGCATAAAAAGTACAAAATATCATGAAGCCTGGGTTGATTGGTTCACAGTCTTTCAAATGTTATGATTTGACTATTTCTGATGCCCGTTCATTTCTTGAAATAGTTTAAGCGATGTACAGTAGTTATCAATTCAACAAGTTCTTCTGTTTATTATCCCAAATAATTATTTTTACAGTATCGCTCATTCTGAAAAATCTGTTCCCGCCCGATCCCTTCGCTATACAAACAAAGACGTATTGTGGTGCCATCCCAAAAAGGTAAAAAATCTCTCTCACCTACCTTCTCTAGATCCGTTCATTTGTTGAATGATCTGCACGCTGTTACAAGATCAACAGATTCTGTAGCCATCTTTAAGAATCGTCTGAAAATACATCTCTTCCGTCAACACTTGACCGATCGGTTCTGACTTCTACCTCTTTTCTACTCATTCAAAAAAAGCTAAATCTTACCTCTGTATACTGTGGTAGGCTATATGAGACCAGTTTTTTTATTACACTTATGCCTTTTTTTGAACTTATGGTGTTTCAATTGCTTCTTTTGTTTACCTCATCTGTAAGTCGCTGTCACATGACTAAATGTAAATGTACTTAATAATATATCATTTGTGGATTGATAGGTATGAGGGACCGATCTAGAATTTCATTGTATGTTCTCTTGTTCCTCGGCTTTTGTGCAAATGAAAAGGTATTTTAATGATCCAGTTATTTGACGCATCACTTTAAAGCCATAACGGTCTAAATAGCTTCTGGGAAATTAGGCTAAATTGCACTGTATCAAAAGGTTTCTTGATGCCCCGCTATTCTGTTCATAAGAGCTTAGCTTTCTTTGTGACATGATGGACAGAGCAAGTGCATCTAGTAATGAGCATTATGAATGCTGTAAGATGTCTAGAAAATACATGTTTAGATTGAGGCGGTCTGTGTGTGAGCTTGTCATTCATCACGCCTGGAGTGCATTGCAACCAATAAGGTTAAATTTGTACTATTACAATAAAAATAGAAAGATGCTACATGCATATTTTATGAGACAATACTGTAGATTGGAAATATGGAATACATACATATTGGTTACATTAATTCAAAGAGGAAATAAATATTTTTCACATCCTCCCTAAGAGAATGTTCTTGTCTTTTTTGGGGGATTCCTAACCAATTTATTTATAAATCTTTCAAGCTTTCGTGTAGCTAAGTGGTAAGAGCACGGCTCTAACAGCGCTAAGGTCGTGGGTTTGAATCCTGGGGAATGCACATACTTTAAAACAAATGAATAGGATGACAAGTCGCATTGGGCAAAAGCGTCTGCCAAATGCATAAATGTTAAAGATCCCGTTTTCTCCCTGTTTTCGAAATTTTTATTCTGTTTTATTGGGTGTTTAAAAATGGATGTTAATGTTTCTAGTTTTAAAAAAAAACTTTATATTTAACATATTTAAAGTCAATCGTCCACTGTTGTCTCTCTTCTCACAAAACGACTGGATTGCTTTCAGATTCTTCATAGTCCCGCCTCCCAAAACGCTCTGATTGGTAAAGCTGACCAGGTCAGTTGTGATTGGTTCTACACTTAGCCAGTGTGTGTGGATGTCCCACCCGTACCACATTAGCGAGTTCCGCTCCTCAAGCTGTTGTGATTGGTCGGTCCCCCTCTATGTGCACGTGAATTCATTAAATTGTGGCTTTTAGCAATAAACAACAACAACAGCGTCAACTTCACTTCATCAGTTAAAAACATGTGGATAGATCGATATGTAACGAAGGTCTGCCAGTGCACACGCAAACGTCAATATTTGTTAGAGAACGTGTTTTTTCTACTGTGGCGAGGGAAATGACACCGGACCGGGTGACGTCAGACCGGTGACCACTAATAACAGAGTTGGATAATAAAACAAGCAGATTGACAAGGAGACTGCAAGCAGGACTTCAGAGGACGTTTTGTAGAAGTGTTTTAGACAGAGGTATGCGCACACACAATATAAGTGTATGACCCCTTTTTTGGCATATTCCTTTGGGCGCAGGTTATTAAAAGCACTCGGAATAGTGACATCATGTACCCCGGAAGTAGAGGGCTGTAGTCCGATCCAGCCGTTCTCTGTAGTCCTTGAAAAGCGAATTCTGTTCAAGACAATATCTCGCTTGGCACTGAACTTTGAGCTTTATCATTTTGCCAGTATTATTTTTGCTCTAACAGCAACATTACACACTAACTAAAGGTTGAAAAATGGGATCGTGGGGAACGTGCTCTTTAATGTAAATGTAATTCCAAAAGCACATTAGAGCAGAAGATTATATGTGGCACAAATCTGTAGTGTTTTTGTATTGAAAAGGAGATTGTCATAATATGCCAGGATATATGGCACAGCTGAGGCCCAAGAACTGATATTTCTGAAGTTCAATGCATCTGTGAGATTAAAGTATGACACTGTTAATACAGTTAGCATTTTCATATTCGGTTCAGATATGGTCCTATCAGTCTCCATTAAGCTCAATTTCAGCTCACATGAAATATTCAGACACATTTTTTTCCAGTGTAGCGCAACAGATAAGAACAGAGGGGTTATTTTAATAACTGCAGCAGAGACTGCCATATTAACATATATTATGGAATCTTTAGTATCTATTATAATAAAGATTCAGCTCAATTTGCATTTTAATACACTATCCCGTATTTATTGGTATAAAAAGTGTACACATTAACACTGAAAAAACAGAGGGAAAAGTGCTAAATAAATACCTGGATGATATACTTGTTTCAAATGAAAATCAAAACAACAAAAATTCAGATAAGGGCATTTAACTGTGTAGGAATGTAAAATGAGTGTTTAATTTTTATTTATATAGTGTTCAATTTTATTATACATTTAAAATTGTTAACATAAAGTGGATACATTTAAAGACATCATTTAAAGGGATAGTTCACCCAAAAATAAAAAATCGATTGTTTTAAACCTGTATACATTTCTTTAAAGAAGATATTTGGAAGAATGCTTGTAACCAAACCCATTTCATCCCCCATTTACCATAGCTAAGGAAAATAATTACTATGGGAATCAATTGGAGATAATATTTGTTTGGTTACTGACATTCTTTCAAATTTCTTCCTTTGTGTTCAGCAGAACAAAGTCATGTATACAGGTTTGGAACAATCTGAGGGTGAGAATTGATTACAGAATTTTCCTTTTTGTGTAAACTATACCTTTAAGACACGACTTGAGTTGGGTATTAGCATGTTACTAAGATAACATCACAATACACTGATAAGCAATAATACATTTATTCAGATATTGCTTAAAATACATATGAATAAATAATAAGAGAAAATATCCATTTGTCATTACAGCTAAATATTTTTTTGACACTTAAAATATAATTATTAATTCTGTAATTCTACTAATAGGAATGCTCTTTAAAGGGTTTAAAGAATTATATTTAGTATCATTTATAATATTTTTTGGCGTTTGTGACCGAGATTTGTACAAACATTTACAATTTAGAAATGACAAACAAATGTTTTCATAATTGCTTTAATTAAGATTTCTATAAGGCACTGTTCCAAAACCCCGGGAGCTGCCTGTGTTGGCTGTATTTGTAAAGCATCATTGGCGTGCTCCTCACACGAAGTCTGTTCCAAAAGTTATGTAGCATAATCGTGCTGCCTTCTGCCTTCCTTCAGCCAAAACCTGAGTTAGCAAGAAATGCCTCCTTTATCTTTAAGGCAATCCACAATGCACCTGTAGACAACATAAAGCAAAGCACTCGTAGACTTGAGCAGAAATGAAATCATTCCATAAGCATTACTTGAACTGAATGAGCAGCATAATAACACCAGTAATGTAAACAGAATGCTGTGTGTTTCTATCGCTAAAGCTAATTGGATAAGACAAATATTGCATGCTTATAGCTGTTAATGGGGCCATGATGTAATTTTACCTCAAACATACCTTTAGTTAGTTTCCAGAGATATGCATTAAGGGTACTTTTCAAATTACGATCTGGTGGAAGGCCAACGCTCTGTAATTTATATTTGGGCTAATTAGTGAAGAGTGGGTCTTGTCTTATAAATAGAGGCAATTACTCATGAATATGTGTGAGGTTTGTCCACTGAGAAAAAGCTTTTGGAATGCATGTTATTACTGTGTGTGTGTGTGTGTGTGTGTGTGTGTGTGTGTGTGTGTGTGAGTGTGTGTGGCGGGGGGTTGTATGCTTTTGTCCACACACACACAACCCCGCCACACACACACACACACACACACACACACACACTTATAAGCACAGTACAGCGGATGTCTTATCCACAGAAAAATGAATGTTATTTCATTAGATTACAAAATAAACAACCAAGTGGCATTTACTTTATTATACTGGGACCAGGTTTTCAACACTGAAAAGTGAATTTTGCATTTTAACCGCTCTCGGGTTGATGGTTGCAGTATAGGTCATAAACCCCACCCTCTCTTTGTAAAGAAATGTTAGGTTAGATTGACAAAATTATATAATTTATAGGAAATATGGGCTGGAGCTTGAAAGCGTATTATGTCTACAACCATTTCTGGGATATTTTCAGATTTTCTTCTACAGTAGAAGGTAGTGGGACCACGCAGTCCATCTTTTTTAAAGTCGAAGATTAAAACATGTTTTGTGTTAAAATTGCCATACAATCTAAATTAATAACTGAATCCTATTTTTTATTAAGTATTGCAGTTCCAACTTCTAATTATCTCTAATCAAATCCAAAAGAATTTAAATCAATTTCAGCCTTTCTTTCTCATTCCAGATGTCGTTTCACATACACTGTAAACAAAAATGAATAAACAAAATAACAGAAAACATATTTGTAAATTTCTGCCAGTAGGCTACATTATCCATTAAATTTACATTTCCATTAATGCAAAAAATTGAAATACAGCTATACAAATATACAAAATTTGTCTCATCTTAATACAGTAGATTGAGCTCTATTTAAACTCTATTTTATCTTTATTGCCATTTCTGTCTAAAATATAATATTGAAGGCTACCTTTTACTTACACATTTATCCTTATATGTAGACATTTTGTAAATCTGTCCCAACAGCTCAAGTTATACATAAATCATTATCACACTTTTTAACATTCAACTTGACTCATAATTTTATTTACGCAAAAAAGTTACTATAAAGTAATACAAAGTTTTTATTAATGTGACAAACTGCATTTGTGTTTGTTTGCTAGGACAACTGTTTGAAGGGAATTTGGTTTCTTACATCCACATACAGGTAATTTGCCTTGACACTATTTATTTGAAAGACAAGCAAAAATTTCTTAGAAAAGCATATGTTCAACATCATTTATATTACGATTTATATAAACTGTACATGCATCAATGTGATCGATACAGCGTGTAGGTGTAATAGCTTGCATTATTATCCAAGTCTTGCATCAGTTCTGTTTATTCATAATGTTATAAATTGCATTGATGGTATTGTTCTGACCTTGTTATCTCAGTGGCTTTGTGTTTAAAGACACTGCCTTTTACCTTCACCTTAAGACCTCGCTCAAGCCTTCCTCTGCCAACGCATCTCACAGCAGTGTTATGTATGGCATATTATTCAGCGTGTAACACAGAGGCATATGGCCTGCTTTACGATCATGATGGTGCTGTAAATAAGAGCAATGCCACCGAGCTGTACTGCTTTAAGCTGGCCCACCCCTTCACCAGCAGCAGTAACAATCTGTTCTTGACTCTCTGTCAAGGGCTGCCAGCGAACGACGCATAGTTATTCTGAACACTTCTGATATGTTAAGCACATCTTTGCCTTTCAGCTCAGTTTTTCAAAATAAATCAAAATAAAAGAACTGTTTTATCCTGCTGTGCGAAAATAAGTACTCAGTGATTTTGAACGTTTCCGACCTTGTTTTGTTTGAATGTTGGCTAAAATGAAATGCATTTATGCATGTAAGAATGTTCATCCGCAGTTTATTAAAGCTGTAATTTTTGCCTGTTGATTGCGGTCTATATTTGAAAGAAAACTGCAGGTTTATTGCTTGTTTTTACACTGGTTAAAGTGATAGTTCAATCTGTTATCACACACTCAACATGTTGTCATTTCAAAGCTGTTGGACTTTCTTTCTTACACAGAACACAAAACAAGATATTTTTGAGAAAGCAGTAACCGATCATACTACGTGTTACAAGTTTGAAATGACAAGAGGGTGAGTGAATGATGACAGAAGTGTCAAAACAATGACAAACTAGAGCTATTATAGTTTTGGATTCAGTTTAATTGTAGTTTCGTTCAAATTTGTAATTAGTTTTTAATTTTATAGTTTTAGTTCACATGTAAATGAGCAAGTAAAGTTTTTTGGTGCCGTTTTCTTAAAATATGTATTTTAATGCCAAACTTTTTTAGTCTGTTTGTATTTAGGCCCTTTTTTCAATTAACATAATTGTTTTATTAGTTTTAGATTTGGTAAACTATATTAACTTTATCCGTCTGATTGCTTTGCAATTTGGGGTAAATTAAGGATAGTTTTTTAATGTTCATTTTAGATAGGCCTTCTTAACTGTTTTTGTTTGTTTCTATCGAAGAAGGTTAAAGCTTTAGTTGTGAGAAAAATATTGTAAAATAACAGACTTTTGAAAATGAAAAGAGATACATTTCTTTTAAAGACGGACTTTAGGTTAAAAACGTTTTAACAACCAAAACATTTAAAACCAAAGCCGTGAAAAAGGATTTATAGACCATTTTAAGACCAGAATATTTTTCTGATTTTAAATTGTACTATTTATAGGTGCATGTTTAGGTAAAACTATTTGATGATGAATTGTTTGTATCAAGAAATAAAAATGTTGTTTCTATTTGCATTTAGGTATTTGCAGGAAATGAAAACTCAAGAAACAGGTGAAAATAACAGAAAAGATGCTCTGTATTTTCTGAGACCTCAAATACTGCATAGAAAACAAGTTTATATTCACTTTTAAGCAATACAATTGTAATATTTCTACATGTATTTGGCAAAATTTCTAAACATATGTGATAACCCTTATCATTATCACAGTTTTCATGCGTCTTGTCATGCTATCAGTCTCTCACTTTGCTGTCGAATATAAATTTGTCACTCCTGATGTTTAACTTTGTTGAAAGTCAACAGACACTGGACTGAAATGGCCATAATAAATGTTATTTAGAAAGGAAATTTTATAATGGTCTTTTAATTTTTTCCGGAGCTGTATAAACTAGCTAATCACATCATGTTTCTGGTGTTATAAGAGCAAAAAACGTGACAACCTTCCTATTATCTTTTAATATACATTTAATATATTGTTTACACATGTATTATATTATGTGAATAAAAATGTAATGTTAACATAATGGTCAACATTTAAGAAGACGGTCAATGTTAAAAAAGTCACAATTATTTTGTCTTTGTCGCACTACATTTTACTCTTGAAAGGATGAAAAATTACCCTCATGAGGGCATAGCTGCCTTATATTTGACCTCTATTTATGAATCATTAAAATAAGCACCACATAATGACATCAAGCTCAGTTAGGGAATCATTACTCAAAGGTGTAACCTGAAGGAAAAGAGTACTCAAGAGAGAGTTATAAAGAATGCAAAAAAAAGAAACGGCCTAGAAAAGTGTGTCTTCCCAAACTCTGTGAGTGAGGCAGGAGATTACTTTGCAGGATTTACTGTCCTTCCAACAAAAACACTCATAAGCAACCGAAGAAGGAAATCATGGTTTATAGCTGTGTTATAGTTTAATCCTATTCAGCTCTTTTAGCTGCTGGCTAAACATGGGATGAGTCATGTGATATACTGCTTTGTCCCAACCGCTGTAAGAAATGTCTCAACACAAGAAAATTGAACTTGACAAGCTGCTGTCAGAAAAAAATCATCTTTCAGCAGGACAATGAATGCAAATTCAGTACAGGATTTCTAATTTAGTACACTGATAGAACTAGTTAAGGAACCACACAATGTTTTGCCCCATGCTAGTCTAAATAACAAGTTTCATTTTATGCCTCTTTCATGTTTAAGCAATTATAAATGAGGTGGAATGAAAACTGTCAAAGCCACTGCTCTTTCTGATGATAAAAAAGCGATAGAAGAAAGACGCAGCACGGAGAAATCAGTGTAATCGGCACATTGAAGTCCCACTTTCCCTTATCAGCCTTCCACAAATAAAGGAGCAAATTGATATGTGGAAGCAGAGGTGCTGCTTTTAAGATATTGAAGGATTTGTCTAGCTAAGCTCATGAAACATTAAGCAATGACAATTCCATAAGATCAATAGGAGTAGCACACTGTCTTCACTGTTTTGCTTTGTTTCTCTTTCCTTTCCAAAGTGAGAGTCCTCTGGTGCAGTAATGTCCCGAGTCTTTTGTAGCCTACCAAAATACTATATCACCCTATTTCCTAAATCAATATTTGGGTGCTACATATTTATTTTATTGAGTCTTGTTAGTCAATGAAATGCACAGCATTGTTTTAAAGTAGCTTTACAGCAAACACGTAGTCAAATTTAAAAATAATAATAATATAAAAATATATATATCATTTATAATAATTAATAACGTAGTTGGTGTTAATTATAATTAATAATTAATCATAACAGCAACAACATTTATTGTTATTATTATTGTTGTCAACACGACAGTGAAATATTAATGCAGTTCTTTCTTGAGACCTTTAGATGGGATAAGAATAGATGGTCGTACACACTTTCAAATATAATCAATATCTCAAATAACAAAGAGTGGCCTCTCTCAACAGACAACAGACTAATTTTGATTACTGTCAGGGTTCAGGGTGAGAGCATCCTAATCCCCTCCCTCACACAACGTCACTCTTTTGGCTTCATCAGAACTAAATGAGCCATACGACATAAAATCAATGCTTCTTACTGTGCACATGCATAACATATACGGGCAGAGGAATTGAAGATAAGCCTTTGAATTATGGGGTCAATACAGCAGGTAGAGTCAGTCAGGTAAGAGGTGCAGACAGTTTTGCCCTCAGAGCTCGCCTCTGCTGAGCTCACAGCTTTTTATACAAGATCCCTGTTTGTGTTGGCTAATCACATATTGATTGAGACCAAGAAAATTGAGACAAATAAGGATGTCTGGAGCTCTGCTAAGCTGAAGCCCTGCATAAACAATGAGCGATAAGATGCATGTCTGTCTCTATTTATGATCCTGCAGAGAAGAGACGTCTTGAGCCGGTTTAAATTCTATATTGGTTTTCCGGTGGTCATTTTTACTGTAGCCGGTCAAGTTAAGGGACAATTTAAACCAACAAATCAGTTTAGAAAAAAAGGCGACATATGTTCTTGGAATTGGAATGTTTAAAATTTTTCATGCTGTTGTTTTAGCTGACCTTAAGACTTAACAAAATTTGGAAATACGGCTTTGTAAAAGTCAACCTATTCCTTTTAAAATATAAATAATACAATGTAAAATGTATGCATTACATAAATACAATCAAATAAGATTCTGGGAAGAACGGCATGATTATTACCACAGAGATCCGAAGAGACACTATAGCTGTATAAATCATTTATTGGTGAAGATGCTGAGCTAATAAATAAGTGATTAAATAGATTTGTCTAGTGAGCGGCAGCTGGTTCTGCTCTCTGTGAAAGCTCTTTTATGGAGTTACGGCACCTTCTAGAGGCAATGACAAGTATTGCAATTCCTTAATTCTTTGACTAATTCTTCAATTATGTGTAAATATGTTACTTATGACCCAGTAAAACATTTAAAATAAAGGGCATAGAAAATAAAATAAAAGAGAGATTACTTATAAATAAGGTGCAAAAGTGACATACTGCTTTGTTTCCAGCTCAAATTTTAGTTTAATTCAAAATAAATACAGCAGGCTACTAACTATATAGTCAATATTACTGTAGACCAAAAAATCTTTATCATTGTAAATGTTGAAATATATAACAGTATTTACTACATTTGAATACTGTAGTAATAAATGCTTTATTTTACGACAGAAATGTGACATCTAAAGATGTACATGTTTTAGAAACTAGCGTGAAGCACTCTGTAATAAAGGACATAAAAAAAGGTCATGCTGAACATGAATCTTTTATCCAAAGCAACTTACATTGCATTAACCTATACATTTATTCTTAGATATGTGCAATCCCCTGGGATTGAACCCACAACTTTGCGTTGTTATCATAGACAGTAATAACAATTCGTGATAATGTAATTTCTGCCTTATCAACTGAGCCAGAGACAGATGAAACAAGACCAGAACCGGCACTGCAAAGGAGGCCGGCTGGTAAAGCTTTGCATGTAAACCTCACTCATTGTTAGAGCAGGCGTCCAACACAAAGGACCGATTATATAAACTGTAATAACAAAAGCGTCAGTTCTTTTCAACTGAAGTTAGAAAAAGATGTTACATACGTCTTAGTTCAGCATCTATTTCTTTATATAATTTTATTGTCTGTTTTTATGTAGATCAGTGTCGTCCAGTCAAACCATTCAAACCTTTAGAGTGATATTTGCATTGATTTTTCAGGAAGGTGTGGATTTGTTTTCTTTGACTCACTGGAAGAAAAAGGTGCTTTTTGTTTGCAAATAAATTGAATACAGCCCTTTGGATGGAAACATCTAGTTCCCTTTCTGTCGGTCTCTCGACGTTGTGTCGAGAACGACAGATGGGGTTCGCCCTTGAGAACCAATCAACTCTGACTACTATAGAAAAAACCAATGAAATTTGGCGAATGAAATTTGCATGCCGGGCTCTGACGGGAAGACCCCAGGGAGAACAACATCGGGCCCGAACCTTCACAGCCACGGCTCTGATCGGTCGGTACGGGACGACTCCTGCCTCGTCACCAAAGCCGTGCCCTTTTCAGGGCTTGGCGCCCACTTACTCACAGAGTTTTCCGTTCTCCCCGGGTGTACTTGCAGCCGATCGCACACTCCACTGGACTGTGCTTGGCGAACCGACCTCACACCCTGGCGAGGCGTGAGGTCGTAAACATACGACAGCTGTCAGCACTCTCAAACCGACAGTGCGTGCCGTTGTCCCGCCAGGCAGGTAAGTAGGCAAAACTTCCCTCCGGGCACTCCCCGCGACATGGTTAGCTCCGCCAGCCGACGAACCACCCCCGTGGAAATGATGAAGGAGACCGTCCCCTTGGTCACCCTGTCACAGTCCCTGGGAGCTCGAGAGCTGCCCACACTGTCTCGCTGGCTAATGAGGGCGGTCCGTCTTGGTTACTCAATCCAGTTCGCCAGAGACTCTCCCAAGTTTCGGGGCATCATCTCTCCCTCTGTCAGAGGCAGGGACGCCTCCGTAGTTCGGGTAGAGGTCACCACCCTTCTGGCAAAACAGGCATCGAGTTGGTCCCTCAAAACCAAGATGTTCAGTGGGTCACGACCCGCACTTTATCGTTCCCAAGAAAGACGGCGGGTTGCCCCCAAAGGCTGCGTACCCTGAACAGGTACGCAACCCTCCTCTGGTGGAGTCAACAGGTGACTCGATCCCTGCAGGCCACACACCCCGGGCAAACTGAACTAGACAGCCGACGTGCTTTCTCGCCAGTTTATGCCTCGTGGAGAGTGGCGACTCCACCCCCGCGCAGTCCAGCTCATTTGGAGGCTGTTCGGGTAGGCCCAGGTAAAACCTGTTCGCCTCCCGTAACAACACCATTTGCCTGCTTGATATTCCCTGCCCTCGGCACGGATATCCTTGCGCACAGCTGACCGCGGAATGGGCGGAAGCACACCTTCCCCCCCAGGAGCCTCCTTGCACAGACGCTGTGCAAGGTCAGGGAGCAGGAGCACCAAGTGTTATTGGTTACACCACACCGGTCTAACCGCACTTGGCATCAGAGCTGATGCTCTGGAGAGCGACTCCCCCTGAACCATTCCCCTGACAGAGGACCTGCTCTATCAGGGGAGGGACACGTTCCGGCATCCCAGATCAGACCTCTGGAACACCCATGTCTGGTCTCTAGACGGGTCGAGAAGATCCTGAGATGGCTACTCCCCCTCAATGGCTGAGACCATCACCCAGGCTAGGGCCCCATCTACTAGGCGGTTACACGCCTCTAGACGGCGCCTCTTCTCGTCCAGGTGTCTCTCTCAATGAGAAGGACCCACTGAGGTGCTCGATCAGGATTGTGTTTTTCCTTCTTACGAGACTGGAGATTAACATCTCCCCTCGAAACTGAATGTGTATGTAGTCGCTATTGCCACTCATCACGACTCAGTCGGTGGAAAGTTTCTAGGGCAACACGACCTGGTCAACAGGTTCCTAAGGGGCGCGAGAGGGAGGAATCTGCCTCATCTCCGCTCCATACCCTCTTGGGACCCTAAGTGGTCCTGGGGAGCCTCAGGGCCCCCCAAAGAGCCCCTTGGAGGTTCCGATCTTCCTCAGAGAGTAAGACGGCCCTCCTGACGGCGCTCACTTCCTTCAAGAGGGTAGGGGACCACCGAGCATCCTCCGTGTCCCCGGATTGCTTTAAGCTCGGCCCTGGAAACTCTCACGTTATCTTGAGACCCAGGCTCGGATGCGTGCCCAAGAAGTTCCCACTACTCCCTCCGGGACCAAGTGGTGAACTTGCAGGCGCTCCCCATAGGGGAGGAAGACCCAACCCGATCAGTGTTTTGTCCGTACGTGCTGGACCACACGCAGAGCTCTGAAGCTCTGACCAGCTCCGTGTCTGTTGGAGGACAGCAGAAGGGGAAGGCTGTCTCCAAACAGAGGCTGGCGCACTAGGTCGTGGACGCCGTTACGACGGCATTCCGATCTCAGAATCTCCCATGCCCATTGGCAGTGAGGGCTCACTCCACACGGAGTTTAGCCACCTCCTGGGCACTGGCAGAAGCGCCTCTCTAGCAGACATCAGTAGAGCTGCGGATTGGGCTATGCCCAAACACCTTCGCAAAGGTTTAACAACCTTCGCGTAAACCCAGTGTCGGCCCACGTCCTGCGTGGCGACATGTAGGACTGGCATCCGGGGGGGCGTATGCCTGCCTCTAACAGGTTGGTTCAGTGTGCTATCTACCTTTTCTTCTTACCCAAACACATGGCTAAGAAACTGGTACCTCACCAACCTCCCTTCTTACCCAGACACTGGTTAAGAATAGGCATTCCATCCATCACCAAACAAGCACCCCCTGGGGGCTGGCTGGGCAGAGCAGCCTTCCCCCTTAGGCCGGGATACCATGTGAGCTGACACAGATAGCTCTTACCGGACCTAGTGCTACCGGACGTCTGTAACACCCTCTCCGTGGGCTGTTCCGTCTGATGTATCCTCATGAGAATGGTTCCCACTCCTGGTAACCCATGAGCTTCCCTAGGTGGGCCTCCACCTCGCGGTTAACTACTCAGTCCGCACGTTCCATGCGTTCTCCTCCAAGGACGAGACCAGCGCATTCCTGATTAAGGAAGTGGCGCTTACCCGGTGTAAACCCGAGCCGGACGGCCTCTCGCCTGTAGAGAGCTAAGGCCCCGTGAAAGGTTACCGGTCAGGGCTGTACCCATCTTTCTCCAAGAAAGCTCTGGAACCCCCCGACCACCACACTGGAAGGTTACAGTCTAGCTTCGCTAGAGATTGTGACGCGAGATTGTGGTGGCTGGATCGGATCGGTTTACAAGGGGAAAGCGCACTCTTAATCAGAGAAGCGCTGCAGAGGCCACCTCCTACCCGTGGGGAGGAATATGGTGGAGATAAGTATGGTCTCGTCCTAGGAGGAGAACGCATGGAACATGCGGCCTGGGTAGTTAACCGCGAGGTGGAGGTCCACCTGGGGAAGCTCATGGGTTACCAAGTGTGGGAACCATAGTCATGAGGGTATGACAGACGGAACAGCCCGCGTCGGGGGTGTTACTGCGTCTGACAGCACAGGTCCGGTTAGAACTATGTGTGATATGTCATGATATATCCCGGCCTAAGGGGGAAGGCTGCTCTGCTCAGCAAACCCCCAGGAGGTGTTTGCTTAGTGATGGATGGAATTCCTGTTCTTAACCAGAGTCTGGGTAAGAAGGAAGGCTGGTGAGGTACCAATTTTCTTAGCCATGTGTTTGGGTAAGAAGAAAAGGGTAGATAGCACACTGACCCAGCCTCGGGGAGGGTGGGAAGGTGCTTTCGCAGGCATACGCCCCCCCGGATGCCAGTCCTACATGTCGCCACGCAGGACGTGGGCTGACACCGGGTTTACGCGAAGGCTGTTAACCCTTGCGAAGGTGTTTGGGCGTAGCCCAACCCTCAGCTCTACAGATGTCTGCTAGAGAGGCGCTTCTGCCAGTGCCCAGGAGAGGCTAAACTCCGTGTGGAGTGAGCCCTGACTGCCAATGGGCATGGGAGACTCAGAGATCGGAATGCCGTTGTAACGGCATCCACGACCCAGTGCGCCAGCCTCTGCTTGGAGACAGCCTTCCCCTTCTGCTGTCATCCAACACAAACAAGGGGCTGACCAGAGCTAGTGATGCTCTGCGTGCGGTCCAGGACACACACGGATGGGGTTGGGTCTTCCTCCCCAATGGGGAGCGCCTGCAAGTGCACCACTTGGTCCCCGAAGGGAGAAGTGGGAACTTTGGGCACGTATCCGGACCTGGGTCTCAAGATAACGTGAGAGTTTGCCAGGGCCGAATTTAAGGCAATCCGGGGACAATGCTTGGAGGTCCCCTACCCTCTTGACTGAAGCGAACGCCAACAGGAGGGCCGTCTTACTCAGGTGAGGAAGATCGGAACCTCCGAGGGGCTCTCAAGAGGGTCTGGAGCGGAGATGAGGTGGATTCCGCCCTCTCGCGCCCGTAGGAACCTGGTGACCAGGTCTTGTTGCCCTCGAAACTTTCCAACAACTGAGTCGTGATGAGTGGCGGTAGCGACTACATACACTTCAGTGTGGAGGGGAGATGTTAGTCTCCAGTCTCGTGAGAAGGACAACACAATCCTGATCCAGCACCTCAGTGGATCTTTCTCGTTGAGAAAGACACCAGGAAGAGAAGAGGCGCCGTCTAGAGGCGTGTAACCGCCTAGTAGATGGGGCCCTAGCCTGGGTGATGGTCTCAGCCGAATAGGGGGAGTAGCCATCTCAGGATCTTCTCGTCCCGTCTAGAGACCAGACATGGTGTTCCAGAGGTCTGATCTGGGATGCCAGAACGTGTCCTTCCCCTGAGAGAGCAGGTCCTCTGTTAAGGGAATGGTTCAGGGGGAGTCGCTGTCCAGAGATAGATAGATAGATAGATAGATAGATAGATAGATAGATAGATAGATAGATAGATAGATAGATGGATGGATCTAACTATCTAGATAGACAGACAGACAGACCTGTATGTAGATAGATAGATAGATAGATAGATAGATAGATAGATAGATAGATAGATAGATAAACAGACAGGCAGAAGGAAGGACAGACAGACATGCGGACGGACAGACAGACAGACAGATGGACGGACACACAGACTGACGGACGGACAGACAGATACAGTCAAGGAGGATTAATGGAACAGGACAACGGTTTGAAAAGGGAAGTAACAAAAAAATGGCTTTAATGGCAACAGTGCCACCTTTGAATGCAACATAAATGTATTCAGATATGCTGGGATTCTTCCCTGGTATCAGAAGTTATCAACAACTCAGAAAAATTGCACTGAATAACACTTAGTAGAACGACTATACATTTCACAGTATGAGTTATACAAATATATGACCCTAGACAATAAACAAAACAAGAAAAAAAAAATAAAGAGTCCAAAAAAAACAAGTCTGAAATTAGTCAATATTTAAAGTTTGTCCTTCTTCAGTGTATTTGTGTAGTTGTTCACTTTCAATATGTTGTGTAATTGTTCTTCTACCCGGGTAGTGTGATTTTATGTTTTGAGTCTTATCTGTATTAAGAGTTGTTCCTTTTTTTTTCCAAAGCACAATGAAACTCTCGCTGACGTCACACCCTCCACGCGTGTAGGCCTGCGTCCTGATACACGATCCAATGGTCTAGGCTCTGGCTCGCCATCAGAATCCTCTCATACAAAAGACAGACAGGCAGCATCTGAAAAAAATGTTTTTATATTTTTGCTCTCTATTGCTTTAATGTCATATTTAACTCCTTCATAAGTTTCCTCCTATTTAACTCCGCCCAGGAATCTATTTTCTTGACCAACTAAAAGAGGTCAAATTGAATTTGTATATATTTAGAATAATGGATATTGAATGCACTGCTATTGCTTGCTTACTTTGATCAAAAGCTTGATGCATGTAAGTCTACATGTCATAATAATAAGGAACGGTTCTTCTAACCACAGCTCTCTCGACCTGTAAATCCAACCACAAAATTTTGCCATGCTGTTTGCGATTGATTGTTAGAACGCTGTTTTTGGGAAAACCTTAAATCGTTGAACTATGTCAGAACGACAGAACTTGCGATCATAGTTGGCAAACGATTCTTCTGGGAAACCCACCCTTAGGTTCACAGAGTAAGCTACAATGGTTACTGACTCAGAGTATAAATTACCTCTCTTTAAGAAACGGGCTTGAGTTAACCCGCTTTCTCGGGTTTGTAATACCTCGCATGTGAAGTGGAAAACCCAGAGTTTCTCTCATTTCAGCGTTAATATACTCGGAGTTTTCACTAAACCTCCTTTCTGAAACGGGAACCTTGCACACCCAAACCAGCCAATTTTCAGAAATTCACAGTTGCCTACTGTACAACATATAATCTCTTTCAATGTTACTTTGAGAAAGTGAATATATCCAACATCTATAAATAAATCAAACAGATATCAATTATTGATGCAATCCTTCATTTATTATCTGCAAAGCACTGATGAGGTTTCAAAACACAGTATCCTGTTGTTATCCACTGTCCACGGTATCAGTTTTTTACAGGAATCTTCGTAGTAATCTCTTTTCAATTTTGGTACCACACAGTCAATGACATTACAATAAGAGTCTCTGTATCACGGATCATGCAGTGTTTATAGGTTAGACACATAAGTGCACACAGAGAGAGAAAAGGCATAGGGTGATCCACATACACAACAAAGCACTCACACATAATATGCACATTATCAACTGCACATTAAATACATAGATCAGCTCATGTAAATCTAAGTCCTCCGCCTAAAATGTTTTAAAAATCAAACTTAACTGACAGAACTGAACTTTTGAACTAAAGTTAAACCTGTGCACATTTAATACCAAAAACTTCACATTCCAAAAATGTTTTTGTTTTTCCCAGACGGCAACTTATTCTGGCAATGTTTTGTTACCTTTAAACCAGGGGTTTTCAACTGGTTCTGTGCCAGGGACCACCATTCTGACTAACAAGTAATCAGCGGCCCACTATTGTGTGTGTGTGTGTATGTACGTATATGATGTTTATTGAACATATCTCATGGGAAATAAGGAATAAATGGCCTAAAGCATACATTCTTAGGTGTGATGAAAGTCTTTTGTCATCTGTTGTGATGTAGCCTATGTATGACCTACCAAAATGTGAAGAGTGACACCACACCAAATGTGACCATGAGCTGAACCATGAGGATACAGAAGACCTAAAAACAAAATTACATTCTGACATGTTTATTTTGTTAAAGTACATGTGGGCTTCTCCATGTAAATGTCAACCTTAAGATGAGCAAGTGAAGTCAGGCGAGTGAAATGTCACACACATAACATGGACGCATAAAAAGATGCGTTTCCAAACCTATATCAGTATATTAACAATGCTTGAATGGCAGATCTTAGAGACAGAAAACACGAAACAAAAAACAGCAAAACATTCTCACCTTTCTGATGAACAAGCGACGAACATTCTTGTCCTCGCAGTAGTTCCCATTCAAGCCATCAAATCTACTGCTGGAGCTGGGATCAGAGAAGGGCGAGGGCATGTCTGCCGCATACGGATTTGAATATCCCGGACCTCGAATAGTACACCGAATGAGAAAAACAACCAAATTGTCATAACACAGTATTCATCCACTTAAAAGAATATAATATAATATGCAATATAATGTGACGTACTGGGGCCAGGATGCACGTAAGCCCAGCTGGGATGCATGGCCATGGATGGAGGGGGCATTGGGGGCGTCCGACTGGCATAATTTAGGTTTCCAGTTCGGTGTTCTATATCTCCTGTCGTGGCTTCGGCATAGCTGGGCGGTGCAGCTGGCAAACTCATGGTCTACTCTAAAAGTAATCTGTGAACAATGAATATCACATGTTTTTATGGTTGGAGCTTTATGGTCCCTCTTAAGGATGCCATAGTTCAAACAGACAAATCAGTCTTAATGTTAACATAAAAGGAAATAAGTTATACTTCTAGACATTGTTTGGGTTATTCCTTTGTTTCCTGTTTGTCTGTCATTTTCTCACTTTTCCTGTTAGCAAGCTCCTTCAGCCCCTCCTGAAGCAGTTCAACAGCCTCTGCATCTCCATCTGCTTGTGCTAGGACCAGAGCCTACTGGTACAGTTTACCAGCCTCCTCAAACTCCCCTGATGACCAAAAAAACAAGACAAACAATCAAAAACGACACATCTGTGCATCCCTTATTAACAATGCCTACAGAAATCGATAGTAAATCATAACACCTGGTTTTTAAAAACACAATTGGATAGGTGAACGTTTCTGTAAATAAAGAGAGGTGTTGAACCTTTGTGCATGAGAATTCCTGCCATATTTCCTAAAAGAACATGTTGATCAGGGTGACCGTGTAACAGAGGCAAGCTACTGAACAGTACTGTATTTGTTTTATACTGAAAACCTGAATCCCCATGCATATGACCATTTTTCTACTACTTCAATTGCCTCTTTTGATTTCCTTGTAATGTGACAGTGTTTCCCCTACCATTATATAAGGGAGGCGCCCCGCCCTCCTAACGGCTCGCCCCGCCACCCTTGAACGTCAAGTAAATTTGATTTGATTTCTTTATAGCGCCAGATTACAATTTGTTATTTTATTGCACAAACTAAATAGCCCTTAAGAAATATGTTATTTATCTTATTTCCACGATGGCATGTCTAATCTGTCTATGTTTGCGCGTTTACAATTCTCCCAATGAGTGCGCATGCGCGCACGGGCGCACACTCACACACAAAAAACACCAGCGGACAGAGAGCGCGCGGCGGGAAATATGTCGCGTCAATCAGATGAAAACCAGATGAAAATATTTGCGTTTTTTAAACGCTCACAGGGAACTGAATATGGCAACTCACTCTACTGCGAGTAGCAGCCGGAGTAGCTCTCCTGCTCCAAGTCTAAGTGTTGCGCATCCTGGCCCTGACAAGCTTAAAAAGTCCAGTCATCACCGGATGACAAGTAAAATGTATATAAATGAATTACATGCCGCTTACTATTTACATATGTGTGTTTAAATTTGTTATTAGTCAGGACATTATAAATCTGCTGATTAAATAAGACAAGAGATATTTAATACGCTATGCAGGCCGCTCTGTGTTGTGGGAATGTCCTGCGCACGTGATGACGTTAAGAAAAGCGCGTTCACAGCAGTGCTGAGTCTGACATAATTATTCTCCAATAAATGCGTCATATAAAAAACGTCTCACAAAAAGCCCATTTAAATTTGTTTATCATATAAATGTATTAACTAACATTAACGAACAATGAATGAGCAATATATGTGTTAGTATTTATAAATCCTTCTTTAGTTGTTAGTTAAAAAATAAAACTATTTAAGCACTGGTCCATTAATATTAACAAATACTTCTATAAATTTAACAAAGGTTATTTGCAAAGGTCAATTTTAAAAAGATTTAAATACATTTCATTTATTTTTTTGAAGAGATATCTTATGTTAACATTTTTTTACTTTTACAAAGCATTACCCTGCCAGACATCCAATTTATGTGACATAGATAGATAGATAGATAGATAGATAGATAGATAGATAGATAGATAGATAGCACATAAAGAATGAAAAGGAAATGATTTAAGATTTCTCGTCAATTTTCCCCAACCAACCAACCAACCCCCCCCCCAAAGTTGTAAACCTAGGGGAAACACTGTGTGATTTATATTCTTTCCTCTTTTCCAAAACACCATGTTGTTGTTATTACGCAATGACGTAGAGGTGGTGTTCTCATGACCAACTCAGCGCTGCGCAGACAATGATGAACCTGCGTTTCAATTCCTAAATAGAAATGAGAAAATAATATGCGCAAATTAAAGTCAGTTGAAATTTGTATTCTTAATATATCAGAATAGTCTATATGTAGGAGCGCAATCTTAAATCTTGCCTAGGGAACCAGCTAGGTCGACCCCTTATTCATCAAAGGCCTTTAAATGTAACCTGTATGTTAACGTGCTGTTGAAAAAAGAGACAATCACAGCGTGTTCCCATCCTAATGCTGTTATCTTATTACATAAATATCTAATCATATAAATATTTCAGAACTTTACTTAAAATACAATATGGAGGGGATAGGGATAGTTCATCCAAAAACCTGTCAACATTTAATCACCCTCAGTTTGTTTCAAACCTGTATAAATGTATTTGTTCTGATGAACACAGAAAGATATTTGGAAAAATGTTAGTAATTTTCAGTTCTGAGACATCATCCACTACTTTTGTAGGAAAAAAATATTGTATTTTTTTGTTCTGTTGAACACATAATTAGATATTTTGAACAATATGAATTGAATTCTTCCTAATGGTCAATGATGCTACATAACTAAAAACTACTTACATTCTTCCACATATCGTTCTCCGTGTTCATCAGAACAAAGTCGTTTATACAGGTATGAAATTATATAAGAGTATAGGTTAAAAAAGCGGCCCTTACACACTGGGTTTCTGCCAATCTCATCTCAATCTTAAATATGTATAGAGTAGTATTGCATACTTCGTATCTTAGTAGAGTGTTTGAACACATTAACAAAAGATAGATAAAGCTCCATATATCTGTCTCAAACGATCTCCAAATCTAGCGTTATATTCACAGTTTATATAACATAAAAGCAGTGAACGAACCAACAACTGAACTTCGCGAGCGTTTGCTCTCTCTCTCTCTCTCTCCTGCTTACAAGTGTCAGCGCATTCTCTTGCTCTCCTGTGGCCGTGCCGCGTGCTTTTCCGGGAGAATTGTCCAATTAGGGACTAAGAAAAGTTGTTAAAAAAGTTTTATATGTTCGAAAAAAAACTTTCCGCAAGCTGTAAGATCGCCGGGGGAGTGTATCGAGCACCTACGTTTAAGATTGTAAACAAGTCAGGATGCATGAAAAATCGTTGCACGGCCGCTTTAAATCAAGCTTGTGATGACGTCAGGGGATGATTACGCATCAAAGACAACTCAAAAGTCGCGCGTTCGAATCATCGCTTCAGTTGTTTTTCGGCGGTTGTGTAGACGGTACAGCTAAGCTAGCCACATCCACTTACTGACATTTGATCAAAGTCAAGGTGTCTATATCTAAATAGATGGAGGCAACATTCATCTTCAGCTACAGCCAGATTTTTAGAGACAATCGACATGGAAAATACAGTTCGAGGCAAACACGTCGAGTGATTTTAGGGACGACGATCGAGCTCGAGGTTAGTAACAACATCAAAACGACATGGAAATAACGATAAAAAGTATAAACAAGCATAACAAATTCAGGCGGTAGCACTAGATTAAAAATAACCACAGCAGTTCGCTATTGGCATAAAGTTTGTTTGATTTTGGACGTTTGATATTCGTGAATTTTGGGACCGTATCCAAAGAAAAGGTACACAGCCTACATATTATAAACAAACAATACTTTTGATATTATTTAATATACCGTCAAATCATATGCACGTATTGATATGTGTTTCACTGCTGTATGCGCTCATGCACAAAAATATTTTTCGTTTGCAAAGTATTCGTTTGCAAGTATATAAAGCCACAAAACTAACTTTACAGTTTTTATATGTGTGTCAGCTATGCACGGCTTTTATATGTTTGATATTTATTATAATAAACCGTTAAATCATATGCAAACATTGCTTTGCGTTTCACTACTTTATAGACTTAAATAGCTTACGCTCAATAGCATTTAAAGGGAATAGTTTCATAGTTTGTGTTCACAACAAAAAAACTGTATTTTAAAATACTAATGGCACAACTGTCTGTTACACTTTTTCTGTGTTGCTATTATTAAAATGTTACATTGTTTCTATTACATCTCAGGTAATTACAACAATGTAATCCCAATCATATGTGTGTTATAGGCTTTGTTACATCCATTTTTATAAACAAATTAAATATGTGTTAAAGCAAAATTGTACATTTAACAGTGCATATATTTTTTAAGGCATCCAATTCCGGAATTTCCTCCAGAGGCCATTTCGGGCAGTGACATGGGCATTAAGACTCCCTGCTTGTCCCTGAGCAGCGAGGAGGACTCGGATGAAAAAGGAATTTAATTTTGCCCCTGCCTCTACCATCCTACCAAGCAGAATTAAGAAACTGGGGCAGTCAGCTAATAAGTGTACCGCTGCTTCAGCCAAGCCAGTTAATAGTAAGTCTACATCGTCGTTTTTGTGTGTTGTATGTCTGCTAGATGATTGGAATTTTTTACTTTAAACTAATATTGTGTATGTTAACAGAATATTGCGATAGTGGGGCAAGAATCATGTATATTAGGCTGAGGCAACAATAAGATGTCTAGTTGGCGGGGACGACTGTGGCTGCAAACCCATATTGGGTCCAGCATGATGCACATCCTCATGCCACGTAATGATAAATAATGCTGTAGCACTATCATATCAAATTAATATTTGATATCAAGTTATTTTCTAACTGCTAGTTTTACTAGTATACATCTGAAAATGTGATACCCACACCTGTCTAAAGCACTGATTTGAATCCTAAAGACAATTCAGTTATGTAATCCTTAAGTAAGTACTAAAATATTATTCCTCTCAATCATTATTTCTCTACTCTAGTCTTTATTTGTAGTCATTATTTTGTTATATATTATTCAGCACTCAAGTCAATTATAAGCAAAACATATAAATTATACAAGTAAAAACAAAAAAGGTGAAAACACAGAATACAGACACACACACACCGGCTCAAACACACCCACATACAAAACACGTACTTACGACTCCACACACACAATAGACATGCGTACTAACACACACACGGATGCGCACACAATCACACACGCACAGTTGTTATATATTAATATTATTTCTCTCTCCATTATCTTAAATTTGTGCTTCACTTTTACATGTCAAATATTAAAAAGACTATTAATTCCTATATGTAATAATAAATAGGTTAAGTAAAACTTTAAAGTTCTAATTGTAATCCTTAAGCAGTCCCTCTGCCAGGCAAACAGCGCAAAACAGTTTGCAAACGGTGGCGAAGAACCCAAAACATCCAATGGAGATAAACTTAACTATCATTAACGCTCTATGTTACAGGAAAGGTTCCACACTGTACTGGAATGAAATCATACAAATAGAAGAAAATAAGAGAAAAGGTTGGTATATGAAAGTATATGCGAAAGTATACACTTTCTATATAGCACTTTAAGTGGTTCTTGGCTAGTTATCATAGGGGAACCACTTTTAGTGCTATATACAGTAGAACCCTTTTTTTGAGTGTACAAACACTATATTAATATACTACTATGATAATAAGTTAATTAATTATGTTATAATTTTCTATGATATTGATTAAAAGTAATAATTCCCTAAGATAATATATATAGTATTAGTTTATGGGTATGTGGACGATAAACAAAAAGACTGACAATACTGCAATGAAATCATACAAATAGAAATATATATATAATTGAAATATATATAATTTGTCTGAGTAGGTAGACAATTGATGGGAGGACCGAAGTACACTATGGATGGATGGATGGATGGATGGATAGATAGATAGATAGATAGATAGATAGATAGATAGATAAATAAATAGACACACAGAGAGAGAGACATATCTATAGGTAGGTAGGTAGGTAGAAGGATGGATGGATCTAACTATAGATAGGTAGGTAGATAGATAGACAAACAGACAGATAGACAGACAGACAGACATATCTGTAGGTAGGTAGGTAGACAGAAAGATAGATCGATGGATAGATAGATCTATCTATAGATAGGTCAATAGAAAGATAGAAGTAACAATGTTTAATGTACATATAATGCAATTACTGTTATGTTCTCTCAATTTAGGGCAAATCAGAAGATAAAGAAACTCTCAAGGAGGATTAATGGAACAGGACAACGGTTTGAAAAGGGAAGTAACAAAAAAATTGCTTTAATGGCAACAGTGCCACCTTTGAATGCAACATAAATGTATTCAGATATGCTGGGATTCTTCCCTGGTATCAGAAGTTATCAACAACTCAGAAAAATTGCACTGAATAACACTTAGTAGAACGACTATACATTTCACAGTATGAGTTATACAAATATATGGCCCTAGACAAAACAAGAAAGAAAGTTAAAAAAAAGAAAGAGCCCAAAAAAACAGGTCTGAATTTAGTCAATATTTAAAGTTTGTCCTTCTTCAGTGTATTTGTGTAGTTGTTCACTTTCAATATGTTGTGTAATTGTTCTTCTACCCGGGTAGTGTGATTTTATGTTTTGAGTCTTATCTGTATTAAGAGTTGTTCCTTTTTTTTCCAAAGCAGAATGAAACTCTCGCTGACGTCACACCCTCCACGCGTGTAGGCCTGCGTCCTGATACACGATCCAATGGTCTAGGCTCTGGCTCGCCATCAGAATCCACTCATGCCAAAAACAACAATCGGAGACTCCACTCGACAGAACACAATATCAACACTGTCAGGTTTGACAAGAAAACCCTCTACCTACAAAGTTTGTACTTTTAATCAACTTTACAGGCAATTATTGGAGGGACAGACGGAGGGACACACAGACGGAGGGACACACAGACGGAGGGACACACAGACGGAGGGACACACAGACGGAGGGACACACAGACGGAGGGACACACAGACGGACGGACACACGGACGGACGGACACACGGACGGACGGACACACGGACGGATGGACACACGGACGGATGGACACACGGTCGGATGGACACACGGTCGGATGGACGGACACACAGTAGGATGGACGGACAGACAGACAGACGGGTTGATTGATAAATGGATGGATCTATCGAGATAGATAGATAGATAGATCGACAGATCGACAGACAGACAGACAGACAGACCTGCAGGTAGATAGGTAGATAGATAGGTAAACAGACAGACAGACCGCTGGACGGACGGACAGACACACGGACGGACAGACGGATGGACACACTGAGGAAGGACACACTGATGGATGAACGGACACACAGACGGATGGATGGACACACGGACGGACTGAGAGACAGACGGATGGACACACAGACGAATGGACACACAGATGGACACTCGGACGGATGGACACTCAGACGGATGGACACTGAGATAGACGGACGGACGGACAGATGCAGACGGACTGACACACAGATGGACGGAGGGACACAAAGACGGTCGGGGGGACACACGGACGGACAGACTGATGGACGGACAGACACAGACAGATGGACACACGGACGGATGGACACTCAGACGGATGGACATTGAGATTGACGGACGGACGGACAGACGGGTTTATCGAAAGATAGATAGATAGATAGATAGACAGGAAGACGGACAGATAGACCTGTAGGTAGATAGATAGGTAAACAGACAGACGGATGGACGGACAGACACACAGACGGATGGACACACGGACAGACAGACGGATGGATGGACGGACAGACACAGAGACGGATGGACACACGGACAGACAGACGGATGGACGGACAGACACAGAGACGGATGGACACACGGACGGACAGACACACGGACGGATGGCCGGATAGACACAGAGACGGATGGACACACAGACGGATGGACGGACAGACACCGAGACGGATGGACACAAGGACGGACGGACGGACACACAGACCGATGGACGGACAGACACAGAGATGGATGGACACACGGACGGACGGACAGACACACAGACAGATAGATGGAGAGACACAGAGATGGATTGAAAAAAACGGATGGACGGACATACACAGAGACGGATGGACATACGGACGGACGGACAGACACACAGACGGACGGACGGATGGACACACAGACGGATGGACACACAGACGGATGGACGGACAGACACAGAGACGGATGGAAACAAGGACGGACGGACGGACACACAGACGGATGGACGGACAGGCGGATGGACGGACAAACACAGAGATGGATGGACACACGGACGGATGGACAGACACACAGACAGATAGATGGAGAGACACAGAGACGGATGGACACACGGTCGGATGGACGGACAGACAGATAGATAGATAGATAGATAGATAGATAGATTGACAGACAGACAGACAGACAGACCTGTGGGTAGATAGGTAGATAGATAGGTAAACAGACAGACAGACCGATGGACGGACGGACAGACACACGGACGGACAGACACACAGACGGATGGACACACTGAGGAAGGACACACTGATGGATGGACGGACACACAGACGGATGGATGGACACACGGACGGACTGAGAGACAGACGGGTTGATTGATGGATGGATCTATCTATAGATAGATAGATAGATAGATAGATAGATAGATAGATAGATAGATAGAACACTGTCAGGTTTGACAAGAAAACCCTCTACCTACAAAGTTTGTACTTTTAATCAACTTTACAGGCAATTATTGCAGGGACAGACGGAGGGACACACAGATGGACACTCGGATGGATGGACACACGGACGGACTGAGAGACGGACGGATAGACAGACGGATGGATGGACGGACAGACACAGAGACGGATGGACACACGGACAGATGGATGGACGGACAGACAAGACGGATGGACGGACAGACACCGAGACGGATGGACACACGGACGGACGGACAGACACACAGACGGATGGACAGATAGATACAGAGATGGATGGAAGGACAGACACAGAGACGGATGGACACAAGGACGGACGGACGGACACACAGACGGATAGACGGACAGACGGATGGACGGACAGACACAGAGATGGATGGACACACGGACGGACAGACACACAGACAGATAGATGGAGAGACACAGAGACGGATGGACACACAGACGGATGGACGGACAGACACAGAGACGGATGGACACAAGGACGGATGGACGGACAGACGGATAGACGTACAGACACAGAGATGGATGGACACACGGAAGGACGGACAGACACACAGACAGATAGATGGAGAGACACAGAGACGGATGGACACACGGACGGATGGACACACAGTCGGATGGACGGACAGATAGATAGATAGATAGATAGATAGATAGATAGATAGATAGATAGATAGATAGATCGACAGATCGACAGACAGACAGACAGACAGACCTGTAGGTAGATAGGTAGATAAATAGGTAAACAGACAGACAGACCGATGGACGGACGGACAGACACACGGACGGACAGACACACAGACGGATGGACACACTGAGGAAGGACACACTGATGGATGGACGGACACACAGACGGATGGATGGACACACGGATGGACTGAGAGACAGACGGGTTGATTGATGGATCTATCTATAGATAGATAGATAGATAGATAGATAGATAGATAGATAGATAGATAGATAGATAGATAGATAGATAGATAGATAGATAGATAGATAGCTCTATCTAGATAGAACACTGTCAGGTTTGACAAGAAAACCCTCTACCTACAAAGTTTGTACTTTTAATCAACTTTACAGGCAATCATTGGAGGGACAGACGGAGGGACACACAGACGAATGGACACACAGATGGACACTCGGACGGATGGACACTCAGACGGATGGACACTGAGATAGACGGACGGACGGACAGATGCAGACGGACTGACACACAGATGGACGGAGGGACACAAAGACGGTCGGGGGGACACACGGACGGACAGACTGATGGACGGACAGACACACAGACAGATGGACACACGGACGGATGGACACTCAGACGGATGGACATTGAGATTGACGGACGGACGGACAGACGGGTTTATCGATAGATAGATAGATAGATAGATAGATAGACAGGAAGACGGACAGATAGACCTGTAGGTAGATAGATAGGTAAACAGACAGACGGATGGACGGACAGACACACAGACGGATGGACACACGGACAGACAGACGGATGGACGGACAGACACAGAGACGGATGGACACACGGACGGATGGACGGATAGACACAGAGACGGATGGACACACAGACGGATGGACGGACAGACACAAGGACGGACGGACGGACACACAGACGGATGGACGGACAGACACAGAGATGGATGGACACA